>JANBXA010000729.1:24840000-26040000 GCA_030556225.1 Cricetiscus sungorus
GGTTGTAGAAGGTAACGAGCTAGTTTGGCGAAAAGATCCAGCTGTTCCTTCCCTTGTTCCTCTCTTCAGGAATTGTCCTAGATGTGACTGATAGGTTGTCTCTTCCAGGATGTGAGGATGCAAGGTGGAGACGGGGGTCAGGAAGGGCATTCAGTGGTAGGCAGTCAAAACAGGTGATGAGGGCCAGCACCAAGGCTTGACACTCAATCCCTTGCATCACCCCTCCCCCATTCTTTTCTTTTGAGACAGTCTCACACAATAGTCCAGCCTGGCCTCAAACTTGAGGCAATCCCCCTGCCTCAGCTGCCCAAGTACCATGCTCTCAGCTATGCACAGCCACAGCAGCTTGCAGTAACACATCAGTAGGACAGTGGTGTTCAGCTCTGAGGGCATGTGGGGGTGGACACAGCGTCCATATCATCAAGTCTTCCAAAGACAGCAGCATCAAGCCCAAAGAGACTGGGGAATTTTCTCAAGGTCACACAGTACTAGGTGTGTTAGACCAGGACCCACACACTCACCTTAGAGCCATTCTGACTGTCTCCTTCCTTCCTCCAGCATTGTCTCTGTGCTCTCTTTGGGTAGAAGGGACTTAGAAGTATCCAGAGGGGAGGTGGTATTGGGGCTGTTTCCTGTGGGTGTCCAACACTTTTCAGAGGGCCCAAGTGACTTGTTGGGATAGCCCCTGTGGATGGGGACGCCGTGAACACACAGCCTTGTCCCTCCTGTGGGACACTCAGGAGGACCCTTCTTCCTGCTGCCTTTTTGGGTGGCCGCAACTTGAGCTTGATGCAGGACACATGGCAGCAGTGCAGGTCTGATTCCTTTGTTAGATGTGACAAAGGATGGGTCTGACCCCAGACTGGGTTCCAGACTATGTGGCTGAGCAGGGCTTGTTAGGGACCTGGAAGGAGATGGCAAGCAAAACCCTAGAAATTTGGTCTGCAGTGTAGTCCTGTGATTTGGAGCAAACACCACCAAACAGGAGAAGGCAGGAGGGGTGAGTCCAACCCCTGGGCTGCATCTCTGGTACTGGATGGAGGACTCTGGCTCAAGTGCTTCCCCAGAAGTCACGCCTGGTTCTGGCAGCACCACGTGTCTAGAGAATGGGAACCCGAATTGCTTTTAATTTTCACAACCCATGGATTAAAGTATGGTGGGTGTCACCCGTAACCCCAGCATTAAGCTGGCTAGCTGGCTATCTCCCGTCCAATCTGCCACACTCTGTGAAGTACAGTGAGGCACCTCACTCGGTGTAGAGGCCCGACTTCAAGGGATTAAGTCCATCATGAAACTGCTTCAGCGACAGTTAGGGTACACTTAGAGAATACTGGGCCTGGTGACATGAGGAGCCCTTCCTTGACAAAGGGAGCTCAGAGCTCAGGGCCAGGAGTCTCTTGCTCATGTTTCCCTCCCATGGCAGAACACAGTGTTAATGGCATCACCTCATGGCTCCCACCCACAATGGGGAAAATCCCTGAGGAAGACTGGTGAGTGCGGCCTAAGCCAACTGTCTGCTGTAGATGGTTCCATCTGGTCAGGATTCCAGGTGTGGGCAACTGTGCCCAGGATGGCACGTGCGGAAGCCCCAAGGGAAGGGGGACAGAATGAATTAGGCAAGCAAGCCCACCCCTAAACCTAACAGAGGTGGTTCATGTCGTGAAACATGATCAGCACAGTCAAGGAGACACCGCCCTCCAGTTCACTTGAACAGACATTTATTGAGCACCTACCAAGTGCAAGGCACTGTTAGGTGCCATTAAGAGATACAGAGTGACCATATGGTCCCTGCCCGCGAGGAGCTCACAGTCTAGAGGGAGGCAACACAGTACACAGTTGTCTGCAGCTACACCTGCCAGAGTGGCAAGAGCCAGAAGCAAGATACCAAATGCTGTGGGGTCACAGAATACCACAGGGTTGCTTCTGTTCGGAGCACAAAGACGACTCAGGGCTGGGCCTGGGGGAAGGGGAGAGTGCTGTAGGGCAGAGGGACATTCTAGAAAAAATAAGTGTGGATAGGGCCCACTGGGAGCCCATGTCTGAGTGGCTGGGGTGAGCATTATGGCAGGGGACAGAAAGTGGACAGTCAAGGGCGGCCACGGGACACAGTCATGGACACTAGGCTCAGAGGGTCGGGACTTGATGCTCTGGTTGCAGCTGTAGAAGATCACAGAAGAAGAAAATGATGAAGCAAAATGGCCTTCTAGATGAACTTGAAGCCCTATGGAGTCTGGGAGAGGAGAGCTGTAAAGTGGCCTAGTGTTGAGGGGCCAATGAGGGACCGGTGCCATGGGTGGAAGTGGTGGGCAGTAGCAATCCAAGGGCCAAGAAGTATATAAGGGACCTCTTGGGGTTAGATGAGAGAAAACGACAGAATGGAGGCCGAGTTTCTGGGAACCAAGACCCCACAGGGCTAGTAACAGGACTGGTGTCACCATAGTATATGATGGCACTAGGAAAGAGTGGTGGCTCCTAGAATAAGAGCAGTCACTCAAAATTAGTTCCAGACTAACTGGAAGTGAAGAGCCTCTAGTTTCCCTCTAGAGCAGAGGCCACAGCTCAGGGTGGTGCCCGGCAGCCTGCATTTTATTTTAGCAAGGGCTGCCCTTTCTGATGTGAGGCCCAAGGGTGGCCCACTCTAAGAATCACCTATTGAGAAACCATATTAAGGATAGGCCTTCAAGGAGGAGAAAGGAATAAAGAACCTCTGGAAGGAAAACAGAAGAAATAAGGCCAATGGCCTCACTGTCTGTAGCTACTACCTTAACAATGAAAACAGCAACCCAGTGCTTTCCCAGGCTACTCCCACTGGTGGAGAGATGCCAGGTTTGCACACTGGGGAGGGAAAACGTGGGAAGTTGGAGTAAAGCATTAGCAACAAAATGCAGGGGGTTTTAACTTCAAGGATCAAAGGTACCTGGGGAGCAACAGGGAGGTGGTAATGCCGGGGAACAGTGCACTGATGGACCCAGCTGAGATGGCTCAGAATGTGGAGGATGGGGCAGCATAGAAGAGATGTGGGAGGCAGGCTAGGACCTGGGTGAGTCTGGTGCAGAGGGCACAGTCTGCAGCAGTTGCCCCTACCCAGGGAGGGGCTAGGTACTTGGCAGTGGCAAAAAGGCAGAGTCCTCTTTCTTGCCTTCCACATTTACAAGCCTATATAAACACAACTCCATCCTGCCGCACAGCAAGTCCCAGTAACACAGCCAACAATGCTGCCACAACTGTACCAGTACAGCTATGGCAACACACATGCATGTGCACAGAGGCTGGATACCCATCAGCTACACTAGTTACCTATCCTTTCAACCTCTGTAAGCATCACATACTTTGACCAATGACCAAAAGTATCCGCCTTAGCTGTGCTGGCCACCTCACCCAAATGTCAGAAGGCAGAGGCACTCCACACTGGGAGGGATTCCAAGACACTCCAAACTTCACTGTGGAGGCACTGAGGGATGGAGGTTAAGCATCTATAAGCACCTAGCAGCAACAGAGCTTGGGATGAGGCAGAGAAGCAGGTCGTGAGCTTCCTTCAACTGGGCTTTAAATGCTACACCTAAATGTGATGAATTTCACAAAGAATGGAGAATTATATTTCACATTATAATCTACAAAGTAATTAATGCCTCTCAGTTTCCTCTAACCTTTTCTTCTCTCATATATGGAGAAAGGGGGAAATGGCAGGTATCCCAGAAACAATGCTAAGAACACAGTGGCTCCCACAATTCAAAAGACAGGCTGCCTGTAGAGCCTTAGAAAAGTCCATGCTCCTTCCTCATCAGGGTGAGGCAACTGTGGAGCACCCTGGTTCTCCTGGTTCCCAGGAATGCTGGACTGGGACTGAGGAGATCAGGAGGCCCTGGGCACAGTTCCACCTTGGCACTTTTGCTATGCTCCAAACTGGGGCACAGGGTGAGGGGCTGTGGTGGGTCTACTCCTGGACCTGGACAAAAGTCTTTGTTTTCTATTTACACAGCCTGCAGGTCTCAAACCCCAAGTGACAGATGAGAAACAGCTCCCCAGCAGGTTGCATCATCAAAGAATTCAGGAGAACATGACTGAAGTACAAGTGTGGCCACCTAGAAAGCTCTATGTTCATCTCCTGAGGGATACAGGAATCAAATGAAACCAAGATACACGTATGGTGACAGCATCCTGTGATCTACACAGTCCCTGCACCAAGAGAACAAACCAGCACCAAGTCCTCAGTTACTACTTGTGGGACCAGGAGAAAGACACAATCCACAGGGCAGCAGAACTGACCGTGAGGGCTAGGAGACAGCACAGATGGGAAACACGAAGCCCTTTAAAGGTCCAGGTGAGAGTCAAGACACTAAGAATGACCAGGAAAAGTTTCACAGACACAGAATTCAAGCTACACTGAGAAGAGACAATACTGAAATAACTGGTTCTGAAAGACTCAGAAGAGCTGCTAAGAAATCTCTAAAAAGACAAAAAAGGAAAATGGGGGGGGGGCTTTGAGGCCCCTTCTGAAACTACTAATGCTATTTATTGGCTTGGGTCATCCTTGAGAATAGAAAACTTTTTGGCAAAGCTGTACAAACTCCACATGGGGGTCTTTCCCATACTTGTGGGCTGTGGACTCATGCTGGCCACAGTAAGGGACTCCTCAACAGACTCTCCAATCCTACCTCACCTTCTGAGGCTGGTAGCTGTGGAGTCAGGCTGGGAGCATGGCGGCCTTGGCTGGTGAGTGCATTAAGGAGCTAGGCCAGTCAGGGAGAATGTTGGGATTCAGCTCCCTTCTCTGTCTGGCGGAGGGGAAGAAGGGTAGGGCTGAATGGACTCTGAGACTTCTCCCCTACTCTTCTGAGTCTGACTTTTTCTTGTCACTGATGACAGCCAGGCACCAAGTGCCATCTAGTGGCTCTTTTCCACTCCCTCAAATGGCCTGCTGAGAAGACCCACAAGAGCAGAGCAGGTCAGCTCCAAGGAGGAAGGCAGGGGGACACACACCATGTGAGTGGACAGGACAGATCACCTCAAGAAAATATACTTTAAGAGGTCTTGCTTTCCTTAAGGAAGCAACCCCCCCTTTTTTTTTCTTTTTAAATTTTATTTAGAAAGGCTAACCATATTCATTTGTCAATTTTTCTTCAGCTTTAAGGAAAATAGTTTAAAAAACATAAAATTGTAAATACACTCAAGAGTAACTGCTATTAAACAGTTCTGAACAGGCAGAAAATGTACTTTCCTTTTACAGAAAATGTTAAATCTGTAATAGCAGCATAATTTATATATAGAAAAAAGCTGGCTTTGAAAATCCAGATTTTTGTATGTACAAAACACCTGTCTTCCTCCTTTTCCTACCCAGCATACAATGTTCACTCTGGGACAGTGTCTTCCCATTAGGGACTTGCCACAGTTGGCAGCTCCCTCTGGTCCCCACCAGCAGTGGACTCTCAGCCCAGCCTCAGTCCAATACCAGGGCAGAAAGGGCATTCAGGTCTTTCATGTATGGATGAGCCATCAGGATCTGGTCGATCTTCAGTTTTTGTTCAGAGTCAGGGAAGATCTTCAGCAGGGCCTCCCTCAGCTCGCTGGTCTCTGCAGAAGATCTCTGTGCTGGCATGGGAAGGTTCTGCTGTATACTGGGAAGGGTGGCCAGGGGTGTGAAATGGGGCTGCTGAGGAAGCCAAGAGCCTGAAGAGGCTCCCTGGTTCCGGGATGGAGGCTGGTGGCTGGTGTTGGCTACCTGGGTGTTGGGGCTCCGGAAGCCAGGGTCAAACATGCCCACATTTGGCAGGACATTGAGTAGCGGCTGCATGTCTCTGTGGATGAAGTGAGTCATGGTGAGAGGGGCAGTAAGAAACCCTCTTAAAGCACACATGGCTAACACTGAGGTCTAGATGCTAGCTAGTTCCATAGTTTCTGAAGGCCATGGTGGGGTAAAATCAGCTCCCACGCACCCGGCACCATTTCCAGACACATGAGAGAATGAGCACCCCTGGAATGGACAGTCCCATCTCCAGTTGCTGTCTGAGGACAGGCTACAATTACTGGTTCTGCAAGGTTCCTGCTCTTTTAGAGATTTATATTCTGGGCAGTGTCAGCTGACAGAACCAGGGAGAGGCATCCTTCTGGGAAAAAAGGCAACTCCAACAGGCTCAGGGAATCCCTGTCTCCGGTGAGGTCTGGGTGGGGGCATGCATACTCTTGATGCATACGCACATGGTGTTGTATGTGCGTCCAGGGGACATCTGTACTGCTTAAGCACTCAAAATGATTCTAGTTGCAGCTGAGAACTGATGCTAATAGTACCATCAACTTCAGAAGTTCAACAGCCTGCAAAAGCTCCATTACCCTTAATAGCATCCAATTAGCCACCAAGCACTTTAAAGATGACACTAGGTGAGAGGGGAAATGACCAGCAGGGCTGATTCTGCCATCAGACTACTGAGGGAGTGGAAAGGGAGCAAAGAATCCACCTCTAGCTTGGCCTGGGCATTGGCTCAGCATGGAGCCCACATACAGCCTCAAACACAGGCCTTGAGGCCTAAAATGCTATGAGGATTTCCAATATAAGATGAAGGATTTGAACATGAGTTGGACAAGTGTACAGCAGGCCAATATTTCATCGGTGTGGACAGATAACCCTGTCTGAGTCAACACCTCAAGTGTGTGATAAAACCCAAAAGCTCACAAAGAGATGATCACAAGATGAGGAAGCTCAAAGTGTGCTGGTCTCCATTAGAGAAAGATCCCCAAGTGAAAATCAACCCACCTCGGTGCACCGCCAGGTTCAAACTAATGGTCCCAAAGGCTCATACTACAAATGACTGATTAGCAGCCTTGAAAGATGGGAGAGAGTATGCCTTCTCCTTTTGGGTACCCAGACCAACCCCATGCAAAAACCTGCCAGGAGCGCTACAGGAATAGAGTTTATTTTGATTTTAAAACAGAGAAGGTCTGCCACTGGGTTAGCATAGAGGAGGCTTCAGGTTAACATAGAAATAACCTCTATTTGTCAGTCAATGTCAGACAGCTTTCCCATTTAGTGATGGTAAACAGTAGCTGTCAGCCTCCACCCCACCCCACCCCACCCCACCGCACTCTGCCCCACCCTACCCTGCAGTGATCCCTGAGCAGGACGAGTTCACTTAGCGCTGCACACTCAAAACAAACGACTGCAGAAAGTACATGGGAAAGTACCCCACAAAGAGAGCCTGGGCCCAAGTGACTGACAAGTTACCAGCAGCTTGAAAACTGGCTTCTTCTGAGAGAGTGCCTCAGGGCTGTCTGCTCTCTTAGGATTAAAATGAAAAGGAGCCCCACACAGGGCAGGCCTAGACCCCAGCATAGGAGGCTGAGGCAGAAGGATCGAGTTTGAGCTTAGCCTGCTGACACAGAGGAAACAGTCTAAGGCAGGCAGGTAGGCAGGCAAAACAAAGCTGAAAAAGACCACAGTGAAGATTAGCCTGGGGGTACGTACTGACTGGCTTCTACATTGGTCACATATTGCTAAGTCTAATTAAGGCTTAAAAAAAATCAAATGCCATCTCTAATTTTCAAGGACAGCATTTGTTCCAAAGAAAAGCATTTGGTTAAAATAAAAAACTTTAACATATGAGGAAACACACAGAAATACCTAAGAAAGACCTCCTTTCGAAGAAATTCTTCTAGCCGAGGTCCGTTTCTTCCCAGGGGGTCATCAGGAACCATAAATATGTCCCCCACGAACGTGTACTGAAGCAGTCTACAACACAAAGTCACAGTGCTGACAATCAGTGCTCTTCACTGCTGTAGGAAATGAAACATTTCTCAAAGGAAGCCACCCACTTTGGGACAATGGTCAGTCTAAAAATTCTGACTACTAACTGCCCGCCTGAAGGCGAAGCAACCCCACTTGCAAGTGAAACCGTTTTAACTTTTGTTGTGGACAGTCATGCAAGAAGCTTTTCTCAGCTGGCCACAAATTTCATCCAGGCGCCGGCCAGGTTATTTCCTAACATGAAAAAACATAATTAAAGGTATTCTGATGGGAGATGTTATTCTGTAAATATGTTTTTCATACTGATTAATGAATAAAGCACTGTGGCCAATGGGAAAGCAAGATAGGCGGGGCTAGGAGACAAGGAGGAAAGAGGAAATAGTTAGGAGGAGTCAACATGGAGAGCCTGGAGACGTAGATCGGCAGCCAGCCGCTCTGGCCGGTAAGATGAGCCACGTGGAAATAATTAGAATAGTAAAAATGGGTTAATAATTAAGACAGAGCTAACCAGTAAGGAATTAGTAACTGGCCAACAGAATTGTATCAAATACAGAGTCTCTGCGTGTTATTGGGGGCTGGCATGGTGGCGGGACCAGACCGGAGGGGGGGGGGCGGGGGATGGATGACGACGACGACGGGGACCTACTCGTAACAGCATTCTGCTTGGAATCAAGCAGGTGTGGCACAAAGTGAAAGTGGAAACAAATGTGATTTTTAAAAGGGCACAACAGAGGCCATTGGGGTCTAGCATCTACACACAAGAAATAAAGAACTCACCGGGCATGGTGGTACATGCTTTTTAACTCTGGCATGCCAGAGGCAGGAGAGGTGTAGCCTGCCAGAGCTACTTTCTGGGTTCCTATCTCAAATAAATGAATAAATACAACTAAATTACGTAAGAACCCTATTGTTTATCTGCAGTGCACACTCTGGTTTCCTAGGTGCTTCTGTGAGGTCTGAGAGCAGCGGTTGGTTTGAGCCTCCTCATGTGCATACTGGTGTCTGAGAAGCTTAAGGATTCATCAACTGTGCCTACTAGGTCAAAGATCAACTCTCTTCCACCTATCACCAAGACCCTTTTAGCAACATAAAGCTCAAGATGTATTCACTTTCATCCAAGAGTTTGTAGCCAAGTGTTCTCTAAAAATGTAAAGGTGTGGTTCTGGGGATTGACCCCAGGTCCTCAGGCTTGACAATCTCATCAGCCCAAGCCAGGCTCTTTCAAAAATTCTATTAGGATGTAGCAAGCTGTAAGTATCAGACAAGGGCCAACTGTCAAGTCCAACAGAAATAGACATCCAGATGTGCTAGACATCTAACCACACTGGTCCTGCAGAGTCACTTTATGGCTCAGATCTATGGCATATCCATCTTATCCCTGGAACCACAGCACAGCACTTGTGCTTCTTGTGTGACACAGCTGCTCAAGTGGGCAAGTCTTCTGGGGGCTCACGGAAGCCAAGAGCAATGGCTCTTCAGTAGCTCAGCAACTGAACACATTCACAGCACCAGCAAGAAGAAAAGCTGTGCACTAAACTCATGGAAAACACCAGACATTGAAGCTAGACTTACCCCAGTACCCCCAGTTAGATGCCCCCCTCCCTCAGCATATTGCTTTTGTCCCATGCTCTTGCTGGAGTCACAGTATTCCAAAGCTGACACTTCAGATGGCATAGGAGTGGGGTGGGGTGGTGTCCAATCCTGCAGGTACTCTTAGGACTGCCCTCACCCTTTCCTGGGCCCGCCATGGCAAGCAGCACTGTCAGATAAAATGCAAACAACAAGCTTGCAATCAAAGCAAAGAAGAAAAGATTACCTTTTTGTAATAATTTCTCTCCAGGACACTGACTCGGTCACAAATTCTCTGAAGTTATCGTTTGTTACAATTATACCCCCAGTCTTGTCCGCTAAGTGTAGTAGGAACCTATGGTAACAAGAGGGTTCAAAATAAGCAAACAGCATGTCTGGCTTAGAGAAGCTGTGCTATAAGGAAAGAGCCAGTTTAAAAAAAGGCTGGACACAAGGAAGTTAGGTCCCAATTGAAGATGGATAAAATGACCAGTATCTCTGGAATCACTACTGTGAGTATAAAACAACTTTTTTTATGCACTGTAATTCTACAAAACTGATTTTTAACTATGATTCCTACATTTTCTAGAAAAGATCCACCAATAAACCATGATAGCAACGCACGAAGACTTAAGCAGAGGACAAATTAAAGGTAATATTGCCATGAACTCTTTCAGCTTTCAGCTGCTCAGCTGAGTTTACTTCAATGTTGACAGTCAGGTTTGCAATTAAAACAAAACAAAACACCAATCCATTTTCTGCTTCACTTTAAGAAGACATCATCATTTAAGCCTAAATATAAGACAGATTCACTCAGCTATGAAAGGACACATGGTGGTGGAGTGGTTTTTGCATTTTTAAAAAACAGTTTTAGTGGTGCTGGGATCAAACTAAGGGCCGGGCATACTAGGCAAGTGTAATAGGCAAGTGTAAGTGAGGGCACAGTCAAGAAACCACTATGGCTGATGGCTAGGGGGAAAGTGTTTTGTTTTTGTTTTTATTGTAGATAGGAGACAGAGAACAGGCATCTGGAAAAGTCCAGAGAAGAGAGAGAAAGAAGCAGAATGGAAATGGCCAGGAATATTTCTGTGGTGGGGGTCAGTAGGGACATGACGATAGTGAGCAGCTGGAGAAGCTGGAAAGATTGAATATGGCGGGGGGGGGGGGGGAGGGGAGGGTTTGAACAGAGTGGGAATGACCTGGGAGCTAGCACAGTGGAGGGGAGGGAGAACACTGAGGTTAGCATGGGGGCTTTGATAGTCATACACATGTTACTAGGGACTGGAGGAGCCTGCAGTTAGCTTCGGGCTTGCTATGTAACCACAGGTATAACCAAGGGAAGCAGCCCTTTCTGGTGGGCAGGAATGCGACGTGAACTTTCATCTCTGTGGAGGACAGCAGTCCCTCTGTAGTCCAGCTTGAGCAGGGCCAAGACTGTCATTTTTGGGGTCACCTGCTGCCTTCTGGAGAACTGGGGATCTCTTTGGGCTCTATCACTAAACTCCCAGCCCTGTGTTTGAGAGATTGAGTCTTAAGTCTCCTAGGCTGGCCTTGAACTAAATAGCCTGAAGATGACCTTGACCTTCTGGTGCTGGGGTTACAGGTGTGTGCCATTATACTGGCTTACAGGGTGCTAAGGATACACAAGGCCTTGTGTACATGGTGATGAAAGGGAGCAAGAATTAAATAATTTCGTTTTGTTGCTGAAAATTACCCGTTTAAATCCTCTTAAAATCTTTGTGAGTAGAAAGGCATGGTACTATACACCTTTAATACCAGCACTTGAGAGGCAGAGGCTGGTGAGTTCGAGGCCAGCCTAGTCTACACAGTGAGTTCCAGGAACAGCCAGGGCTACATAGTGAGAACCTACTTTAAAAAAAAAAAAAAAAAAAAAAACAGAAAACTGCAAAGATAATGGAAATGTTATTTCTTCAATAAGAACAAAGATAGTGAAACAAACAAGTCACTGTACTCACAGGTGAAATGGCTGCTCTTAGCAGTGACAGTGACTCAAAAGCAGGACTTAAAACAACTCAATAGTTTCCAGGCTCTTGGAACCTTGGAAAGTTGGTTTTGTTTTGTTTATTAGCCCCAACCCCCACTCCAGGAACCCACATACCCCAGGGTAGCTTAGAATCCACTATGTAGCTAAGAATGGCTCTGACTTCCTGTTATTCGCCCCTGCCCTGGAACCCATATACTCTCGGCTAGTTTAGAATCCACTATGTAGCTGAAGATGGCTCTTTCTGATCCTTCTGTGTCTGCCTCTAAAACATTCAGATTATGGGTTTGAGCCACCACACTGGTCTGAGTTTCTTATTAATGAACATTTAGGTTTCTTCTAAAGAGCATGACTGTCAATGGTGCTATTTGCCCAGATGTCAATAAAAACGGATAGTGAGGCTTCTTATCCTACCCACCAGGACACACACCTGTATTCTCTGAAGCCCAGAGAGCTACATAGACCAAGCACAAGCTTCTGCATATCTGTTTCTGTATTTGAGTCCCCTGGCTGTGAGAAGAAAGCTGTGGTGGTAGAGACCTGAAGGCTTCTCCTGGACCTACTGGCCTAACTACTTTTTCACCTGAGCAATCCAGGGTTCCTGAGCCTGTGATGGTGCTGACAAGAACTGCCCCTCCAGGACGGATGCCCAGGACTGCCCCTGACCCATGTGCTGCCCTCTCTCTGGTCTTCTCACACTGTCTGACAGCACCTTGGATCCACCCCATCCATCCCTATCTCTTTCCTGTCTGTGAGAGAGTGAATATCTGTAGAGGCCCTAAATCACCTCTTTCCCAATCAACCACATGCCAGCGTAGGAAACTTTCTTCACTGGGAGGAGTGTGGAAAAGGACAGAGTAACTCAGAGAAGGAACAGACAGCCGGAGGGTCCCACACACCATGCCTGCTACTACTTACAGGATAGCACCAGAATAAAGTTGTAAAAACTACCTATCACTGGGTAAGCTTTGGAATCAAATTTCTCCTTCTGGAGGGTGGGACAGGGGTGGGGATTTTACCATGTAACCCTGGCTAGCCTAGAACACAGAGATCTACTCAGACCTATGCTCTACATAGTGAATGCTAGGCCAGAGCTGCACAGTGAGACCCTGTCTCAAAACAAAACAAACACTACATATATCTACCTTTTCTCACCTCAGACATGCTTTACTAAATTTTAAACAAAACCAATCCTAACACAATAGTGTCTTCTGTGCCATTCCTAACTTCATAGGGTATATAAGCTTAGTAGTGACCTTGATCACATGTTTTCAAGATGAGCCAAGCAGGTCCCCTCAGAGTCTACACCTGCTTGGTGGAAGGTAGCTAGCTGGCTCCTCACCACCCCACTCCCACCTTGGGAAGGAAAAAAGCCCTTCATACCTGTCATCATGAGAAGCAATTCTTTCTCCAAAGACCATCCGGGCAGGAGTTAAAGATAATATTCCAAGCTCTTGGAGCTGGGTTAAGAAGTGCTGTTCTGTTTGTGGAAGAAGTTAATATATATTCAGCAAAGGCTATCTTCCCAGATGTGTAAATAAATAATGCAAACCCAAATATTTCACTTGGGGACTTGGAGAAACCTCTTTTTTTCCTAGTGACTCAATTTTACTAACTCACCAGATGATGATGAAGAAGAAGAAGAAGAAGAAGAAGAAGAAGAAGAAGAAGAAGAAGAAGAAGAAGAAGAAGAAGAAGAAGAAGAAGAAGCACCCAAAAATCAAGTAAGAATCATAGATCATAGTCAGGCAAAGTCTACATATGAAATGACTGGTAGTTTTTAAACAATTGACCAACCAATGTTAAAAGCATTTGCCTCTTGAGACTAAACCATAGCCTGTAATTAATTAACCTTTCCCCCAAGAACTTTTCCAAAGGTATATATTACAAGTAGAATACAAAAAGAGAAATGACAAAAGGGTGGGGGTGGGGAGGGGACGAGCCCTCTGGAAGACAGGCTGTGCGCTCTCCAGCCTGCCTGTAGCCTCCTCCTCTCCTAATCACTCCTAGCTGTCTGTGCAAGTGTTTACTGACTTTCCCAGGCACAAGGAGTGACAGAATGGAGGGCCTCACAGGCAAGAGAAGCTAAGCTGAAGTCTCAGATTCCTGTGTTTGCATTTCCTACCAAAGCAGCTGCCAGTAACTTGAGCTGACCTGCTCAAATTAGGGGTCCCCCACCTCAGAGTTTCCTGGTGCATATGCACTGAGACAGCTAGAAATGCGTGAATCTGCCTCGCTCTCTATGGATCTTCTGTTATAACACCTTCTCCCAGAAAAGGGAAGTTACTTTGGAGTGGAGTGGCCGCACAACTTCCCCCTCCCTAGGAAGTAAATCTCACTTCCTGTTCCCGACTGGACAAATCTATAAAAGACGTGTGTCGTCCCCCTCCACCACCCCCCACCCCCGTTTTACCTTTCCTTTCTCAGTGCGCTTGCTATGCCTACCACAGTCTTCTCACCTGCTTTTCTATGATGACCTAAGACAAAAACAACCTTCTGTTTCTCTGGACTAGTTCACAATATAGGAATTCTGACCTTTTGTGTGGGGCCTGTAGGTTACACATCAAGTACCATATGGCAAACAGAAGTGATTCCTGTAAGCCATCAGGCTACTGAGAAGGTGTCTGAAGGTACAAAACTGACCAAGCAACTATTTCAAAAATATTATTTAAATACTCAGAAGCCCAACCTAGTAGAGACACGTACTTTCTAACAGCTACTCTGCCCTTCCTAATCACTCCCTTTTATACCAATACCCCTCAACTGAGAGGCGTGTCTATCCCAGGCCGGCCTAAAAAATCCTACTGCGTAGCTAAGGATGGCTCTGATCTTCCTGCTCCGTCCTGAGTGCTGGTCTGACAGGTGTGCACCACCACACCGAGTTTTCAATTGATATTTTACCAGACAGAACCAATTTAGAATGTTGTCATTCAAGCTGTTGCCCGTGTGCGTGATTCTATTCTAGGTACCCTGTGCTGCAACCTGAAGCCAGTTCATTAATTATCTAGCCAGAAGTATAGAAAGGTCACTAGGCCTCACCTGTGACATTAGGATCACGCCTTGTTCTCCACTGTGGGACAAACACAGTGATGTTTCGGTTGCCAAGCTTCCAAAAATACTCAACTGCAATTGCTATTCCACGGCAACTAAAGAACTTCTTCAGACCATGGCTGGAAGCAAACAAGGACAATTTCATTCAGGTTAAAGCCTATAAAAAGCCCAAGTTTTACCACAGAAAAGAACAATCACACACAACAGAAACAATACAAACTGCTTTTACTTTTCGAAGCTGTAGTCTGTTACTTTGCAAAGGCAAGTTAGATCTGCTGACAGAGTCCTCCTGTGTCTTAGAGTCTTAGGTCTTTGTGTTTGGCAAACTGGGCACACTGTTTTGATGGAGGCTGGCAGGCTTGCTGTAGTATCTGTTTATTATCATGGGAGTTTAAAGTATGTTCTACTGGGAAAAACTACTACTACTATTTCTAAGTTCTGTCTAATCGTTGTCCTCTAAGAATTTTACCTTCCTCTTTTGAGATGTGGTCTTTGTACACCACTGAGGCTGACTAGAGCATGTGACCCTCTGCCTCAGCCTCCTGACATCGACATCACTGCTGTATGCCTCCACGGCTAGCCTAATTATGGAGTGACTATCCAGGTGGAGTTTAGCTTTTTGCTTATTTGCTGTGTTATGGATTAAATCCGGGTCCTCACACATGCTAGGCTAGCACTCTACATTGAGCTCCATTGCCAGTGTACTTCTAAGAATTCCTTGTGAATCTTATCACAGTTAGTAGCTGTGAAAATGCCTGTGTTGTGCCTGCATATGGTTGAGGACAGGAATAAAGATGTGACTCTATTGCCACTACCAAAGTGCCCAACGTCACTGCTAGTTCTGGAGGGTGGGTGGGTGCACCACCCGCTTTCCAGGGAACTGAGAAGCTTCCAGGTTTACAAACTTATAAAAAAAAAAAACAAACTGAAAATAAGATTCAAATGAAACTAACTAGGACTATGGGGACTGTACTGAATGAAGCAGAAGAAAAAGCTAAGTATGTAAGAAACAGGCTAGAACCTGTCAATCTGCAAAGGTCACAGTGGTCACTGTCTCACCACTCAACTCTGCCACAGCAATGTGACAACAGCCACACACAGCTGTAGATGACAAATATGGCTGAGTTCCTACTCATAAGACAGAAATGGGGCCACACTCAGTCTCAGTCTAGTGTGTGACTTCCTGCTACAGAAAAACACACACACACACACACACACACACACACACACACACACACACACACACACACACACACACTGCATTCTCAAGTCTGGCAGTACATTTTAAAATACAAAAACAGAAACTTGCTGGAGAGATGGCTCATGCTTAAGAGCACTTGCCACTCTTGCAAAAGGGCATGGGTTCAACGCTCAGCACTCACACGGCAGCTCAAACCATCTGTAATTCCAGTCCCAGGAGAGCAGAACCCTTTTTTGACCAGGCATGTATATGCTATACACACACCCAGGAAAAATACTCATATACATAAAAAACAAAACAAAACAAAAAACCAAAAAACAAAAGAAAAAACAGCTGGCAACATGGCTCCACAGGCAAAAGTGCCACAACGTACCATGGTGTGTGTACTCTCCCTGCCACATAAATGAATAAGTAAATCAATAAAAACATAAATAACCTTTCATTCTTGTCTCAGGTAGTTGAATAGAGGTGGAGGACAGATGTCCTTCCCACACACATCCTTTGATAGGACTGGCTTCCAGCCCCCTCCACATTTGACAGGTCAGAGAAAGCAAGCCAAGGCAAACTTTCCATAACACACATCCCAGCCAGCCCTTGCTCTTGGGTGGTCTTGTTCCCACCCTACTGGTTGCTAAGTCTCCTTGTGTACCTTCCCCACAGGTCTTCTGAGGGCTCAGTCCAGTCTCCTGTGAAGTTCAGCCTTCCAGTCTTCTCACCTCCTACACTCTAGTGTGCAGAGCATGACAGAGTGGCCTGTCTGGGGTGTGCAGCCAGACAGTGGGTGTTCTGGGGCAGACTCATTCGCATACCTGGCCAATGCCTTTCCACTATCCCACAGTATAACGAAACCCCATTTGCATCCCTGATCCTTGAGAATAGGAAGTGCTAGATATAAACAGCTAAGTTGTCAAGAAGTGGCAAAGAGTAGCTCACATGTTCTCTTTGCTAGAGGATAAAACCTACTCCTTTTCAGAGACTCATAAAAAAGAAGCTATCAGCCAGGTAGCGGCAGCACACGCCTGTAATCCCAGCACTTAGGAGGCAGAGGCAGGTCTCGGTCTCTGTGAGTTCGAGGCAAACCTAGTCTATATAGATCAAGTTCCAGGACAGCCAGTGCTACACAGAGAAATCTTGTCTCGAAAAACCAAAAAGAAAAAAGAAAAGAACCATCAGATCATTATCCCAGAAAACACATGCAAGCAATAAAGCCACTGCTGATATGGCAAGGGTGTACCAGAGTGACACCTGTACTGGGTGAAAACAAGGGGTAACTGGGGTTGCTGATGTTTTTAAAGAGTGTCACCCTAATGGTTTGATACAAAGGCCAGGCCTGGAGTTAAGACGGTCAGTTCTAACATGAAGATCCCAAATCCAGAGCATACACCCATGCCAGCCTGTTCCACATAACTGGCTTGTCCTCCTCTCCTTAAATGTTCGCGCTGACCACAGCAGCAGGAGTGGATGTGGACAGAGCACCAAGTTCTGTTTGCCAGGTCAATGAAGAAAAGGAGACAACGCAGATGGAAAGAATTCTGCTACCCTGGGCTGCTTGCAAGCTTGGGGGGTGGGAGTGGGGAGCAAATAGTTTAAAGCAACAGTAAAACAAAGTCTAGAAGCACCAATGTTGCACCAGTTTTCAGTGTTTTCTTGGTAAAATTATAGCGTTTTCCACTCTAAAGACTCCAAAGTTTAAAAACAAAACAAAACAAAACAAAACAAAAAAAAAAAAGAGTTCAAGGTTCAGGTTACAGAATATAGATTTATCTAGAAAATAAAATGAGGGCTGGGGTGTGACCAATATAGCATGGTCTGAGTTTTAACTCTTAGTTCCAGGGAGGGGGCAAAAAAAGAGGAGCCAAACTGTTGTCATAATATTAGTCCAGTAAGAACTCTATTTTTTAGCCTTATACGCTGACTGGATAAAGTGTGTTTAACCCTTACTGCTTCTAGCCTCTGCAATAGAAAGGCTGGTGGACAGGGATTACAGAACAATGGTCTACCCTGCCCTAGAGAACACATATTCAAAGTGCATAGACTATAATACCTTCTACTTTGGGACTCCAAATAGACCCCCAGCTCCACATGCAGGAAAACACTGAGCCTGGAGGGTAGGTATGTCAGCTCTCCTGTTCCATGCTGCACAAGTTAAATTACCTGGCTTTTTTTTTTTTCTTCTTCCACATTATAGCAGCCAGTCAACATGTTTAAAACAGAGGAGAGTTGGATGACAATAGCTAGCTATCAGTGGTCATCAAACCAGAAAGGACCATGTGGGGAAATATTGTGGAAAGCCCTTTCTGAATTAATCAGGAAAGCATGGCTTCCTTCTAGCTTCTAGTTAAGAAAAATGGTGTAGAACCTGATATAGAAAGACCAGCAAGCAAAGTGGATAGAATGCACAGTTCTGACAAGGGAACGGGCAAACCCCATCTACTCGGAAAATCACCAAAGGAGACCAGTCAGGTGCTCTTACGCCGGAGTTTCAGCCAGCACTGTGATGTCGAGCCAGACACCGCAAATATTTCCACTGACTCATCACTTGACTCATTCATGGTGACAAGGGGGAAAAACGAACCGAAAACACACATAACAGCAGCATACGGCAGGTAATTTGGTACTTTTCGTGGTATATAAGCTGCAGACATCATCCTGGACCAAAAAGACAGCAATCCAGGGAAGAGTGGGAGGGGGCTGCTTCATGGTAGTTGACACCAATAGACCCTACTCTTCAGGCCTTGGATTTCCTTCTAAACTACCATAGCACTCAGCTGTGCCATATAGGTGAGAGTCACTCAGAAGCACTAATGTGTCCAATGACAAGGTCTGAACATTGCAAGTTCAACTTCTGTGGGAGACACAGGCAGTCACAACGTGGCTCCAAGTCTAGGTGTGACTCTGGACAAGGTTCATGTCATTTCATGTCATGTAAGTTATACCCAGTTCTTGCTCCAAGAAACTATATGAAGATTGCATTACAAAATATAATAATGATGATGACGTTACCAGGCTGAGAATGAAGCTCAGCTTTGTATGTCTGAGAACCAAAATTCAATTTTTACTTCCAAAAAACTTAGGAAATAATTTGGTTTCAGTTAAGATGTAATCCAGATTGGTGATCAGAATGACAATGGTGTCATGGAGTTGCAGGTGGTGGTAAAAAGCCAGTGAAAAAGTCCTAGTCTTTTACTCAGCAGTTCTTTACGGAAGCCCGCCACTTCCAGAGCCATAGCTGAGGGTACGTCGGTGGACAGTCTACTATAGAGTGAAAGAGACGGCCTGTGCAGGAGCCAGTCCTCCCTGCCTTTGGGACCTTCTGAGCTGAGTCCTCAGAGGACTCAGTCCCCGATGCTGTGCAGCCCACAGGACTTGCAATTTCAGAGCTAAGCCTTACTCCAGGCAATTCACAACCATCTGCAACCACAGCTCCAGGGGTCCAACACTCTCATCTGACATCTACAGGCACCAGAATGCATGTGCACAACCTCCCTATACCCCTACCCATATATAAAAAAATAATGTTTAAAGTAATAAGGATAATAATAATTCATCTCAGCAGTTAAGAGTATTTGTTGTTCTTAACCGAGTTCAGTTCTCAGAACCATGCAAGGGGATTCACAACTGTCTGTTATTCCATATAGCATACATACACCAGACACAAATACACCCCACACAATAAATAAAAACAATCAAAAGTATATACTACTAAAATCTTGCATACTCACTTTAAGTGATAATTACTGTTTTTCAAAAGCAACCACACTATGTCCAAGAGTGTCAGGAAATACGTGTTAATGTTTTGGGCTGTTACGTGTCTAGGAAGATACACTATGGGCAAGGTGGAAAGGATCAGATATGTATCACATCCTGCCACATTCAAACAGCACCACTGTACATTCTAATAGTGACCACTGTGAGAGATACTAGTGGGCTGGAGAGATGGCTCAGCAGTTAAAGGCTGGGCTCACAACCAAAAATATAAAAGATACTAGTTACCACATCAAGAGTGGACGTGTCAGTTGGTAAAGTGCATGAGAACTTGAGTACAGATCACCAGATCCCATGTAAAAAGTGAAGGTGGTGGCACACACTTGTAGTCCCAGTACTAGTGAAGAGACAGGAGGAATCCTGGAGCTCCCTAGCCAGCTAATCTAGACAAGCTGGTGAGCTCCAGGTTCAGTGAAAGACCCTAACTCAAACACAACACAAACCAAAACAAAACTAAAACAAACAAAAAAACACGGTAGCAAGCAATAGGGGAAGGCACCCAATATTAACCTCTGCTCTCCATATGAACACACATACACACATAAACATACAGCATGCACAGGCAAACATCATTACCATGCTCAGCCTTGGTTCATCCGTGTTCTTATTACTTGAACATCAATTTGCATCCCTCAAAATTACTACTTAAATGCGGTTATCACTTAAGGAGGAACTGAAGACAGTCTTGGACTACAGGTATCTGAACAGCTCTTACAGTTTTACTTAGATAAATCTATGTAGCTGTGGGGCATTTGCTGGATTTCCCCTAACAGAGCTGCCAAAAACCAAAGTAAGATGATAACAGGCAGAACTGCCTGGAAATGAGGATACAGCCACAATAGTTTTACTGCCTGCCTTTACATTGTTCAACCTTTGATCCTCCTGCCTCGACCTTCCCAGGGCTAGAATTCAGGAAGGGGCTACCAAGCCCTGTTTATATGGTGCATAGAGTAAAACCCTGGCCTTCATGAATGCTAGGCAAGCAGTCTACCAACAGAGCTACATGCAGTCCCAGCCCAAATTGCCAAATCTGTAATATGTAAAATGGTGGTTCTTCTTTTTCTTTTTTCAATTTTAACAGCAAAATGTAAACATATAATCAATAATTTATTTTTTAAAAAAGAAAAGCAAAATAATGCTTACACTTGTAAAAATTGCACTGCCAAGCATGGCAGCACACACTTGTAAGAAGACACAGAGAGGAGGATCTTCATGACTTTGGAACCTGCCTAGCTGACACAGCAGGCCAGCAAGGGCTACATAGTAAGGCCCTGCCTCAAAACAAACAGGCCAGCTGTGGAGGCACATGCCTATAATCTCAGCACTTAGGAGGCAGACTGGACCTTTTGTGAGTTTAAGGGCAGCCTGCTCTTCACAGCAAGCCCTAGACAAGGGCTACATGGCAAGACTCTGTTCCAAAACAAAAGATATACACCATGTTAGGGCAGACTTAAAGGGTGAGCTGGAGAACAGCAAGCAAGCTTAAGGTACCAGAGAAGCCCAAACTGCGCCTGGCTTCCACGCCTGCAGGCAGCAGCCATGGTTCTGTGCTACCCCATGGCTGAGGACTTTAATATAGGCAAGCTAGGCACAGTTGCTGCTGGAGGATCTTACCAAGCACACCAAGTTCATATGGGACACGTCCTAAGAGGTGTGTGGCTTTGCTCCCATCAGCAGTGAGCGCTGCAGCTGCTCAGTGTGGCCAAGGACAAGTAGGTCCCAGAGTTCATCAAGAAAAGGACGGACACACATACACCCACACAGGAGGAAAAGAGGGAGGGAGGGAGGGAGGGAGGGAGGGAGGGAGGGAGGGAGGGAGAAGAACTGAGCCAGAGTCCTCACCACCACGAGGAAGGCAGTTGCCAAGATACAGTCCCTTCCTTCCTCTGAGCAGTACTTTGAGAAAACATGGATGTATCTGAGATTTCCTTTCAAGTACACAAGGGGCCAGAGGGAGCTCAGCAGCAGAGCACTTGCCCAACACTCAGAAGAGCCTCCACCCCCAATACCACAGGGAAAATCAACAGAACAAAACAAAGAAAAATCAAATCAAATGAAATCACAGAAAAGTGGGTTTAAGTGGTAGTTAAGAATGCAGATGGAACAAGACCAGTCATGAACTAGCAATCATTGAGGATAAGTAAGTAAACCCATGAAGTGTCACCACAGCTTCTTGTTATACTTCTTTGTAAATTTTAATAGAAAAGAAAGGAAAATAAATAAATGATTTAGTAAAGCTGAGTTCAGTTCCCACATCAACAGAGGGAGGCTCACAACTGCCTGTAACTCTGGCTCCAGAGAGTCCAATGCTTTGTCTGGCCTCTTCAGGTACCCACAAACATGTGGAATGTACTCACATAAACGTACGTGCAAGTACATTAAAAAAAAAGAACAACAACAAATGTAAGTGGCTGAAAAGATGGCTTAGCAGTTAAGAGAGCTTGCTATTCTTGCAGAGGACTTGGATTCAGTTCCCAGAACCCACACAGTGGCTCACAACTGAAACTCTAGTCCCAGGGGATCCAATATCCTCTTCTGGCCTCCATGGACACCAGGCATGTATGTGGAAGACACACAAACATGCAGGCAAAACTCTCATACACATAACATAAAATAAACATGTGCACCAGCATTTAATTTTTCATACCTGAATACAGGCACTAGCAGGGCTAGGGTAGGTAGATTGTGGGTCTGAATACAGCCTAGCCAGCCAGCCTGGGCAACTTAGAAAGACTATCAAAATGAAAACTAAAAAGGGTACAGTGGTGGAGTGCTAGCCTCACTCATATAAGGCCCTGTCCAAACCTTAGTTCCAGAAAGAGAAGGCATTCCTAAAACTTCAAGACATGAGTTGACAAACTTTTAGAATTCCTAGAAAGAGGTCATAGAGACATTCAACAACAGAGTGTTATTCTTAGGATTTAGTGTCTGAGGGAGCTGGGAATGATGACTCAGCAGTTAAGAAAGGCTTGAATTCAGTTTTCAGCACCCATATCAGGTAGCTCAAATCCACCTGGAACTCCAGCTCCAGGAGACCTGACATGCTTTTCTGGCCCCCATGGGTACTGCATTCATGTGTACAAATTGACTTTCAGACACACATACACTTAATTAAAAGTGAAAACAAAATCAGGTAGTGGTGGCTCACGACTTTAATATCAGCGCTCAGGAGGCAGAGGCAATCTGGTCTTTGCGAGTTCGAGGCAAGCTTGGTATATTCACGGAGAAACCCTGTCTTTAAAACCACACACACACACACACACACACACACACACACACACACAAAACCATTTTTTTTTAAAAGATTTTCTTGGAGAAGCTGAGGCAAGAAGTACTACAAATTAGTAGCTAGCCTGAGCTACAAGAGACTGTCTCACAAACTAGAGGCACCAGCAAGCCGCGGCTGCACTCTTGTACTGGGAATCTAACGGAGACACAGATTTCAAAGTCTAATTCATTTACAGCTGTACCCTTTGTGTCAGAGCAAGGTGGAATGGGACAATATAGTCTTGGTGTACCACCCACCAACAGGAACAGGGTTAAAGCCAAAGCTCAGAAATCTAGAAGATCAAATGCAAAAACCTTTCCAACCAGCTGGTCTTCCCCCAAGTAAAGCTACAGATCCACTAGAGTACACAGAGCAGTCTACACGAATACATACACCAATGCACGCGCACACACACCCACACACTCACACACAATTCTCAGACACTGCTTAGAGAACTAGGCAAGAATAATTTGCAGAGTGGACTTACGTAATTGCAACATTACTCCCATCTATAACAATATGCTTCAAATCTGCTCTCCCTGGTTCATTTTTTAATTCCAGCTTGTATGGTATTTTCAGGGTATCTCGAAATCTTTGAACCCCTGTAACTGAGGAATCGATATGATCAGAGGATCCTGCCAACCGTGTATCAGTAACTGAAGGTAACAGCTGGGGCTGGGGCTGGGGCAGCGGCATCGGTGGAGAAAGGGGGGGATAATTTGGCTTAGGCTGAGGAGAGTTACAACAGGCAGAACGTTTCTCACAGGCAGGCTTCGTATTATTTGGAAGTGAGGGTTCCGCTTGCTGTTGAAAGCCGTTTTCAGGAAAAGCCGGGCTTCTCTGCTGGTGACCTGCAGGCCCCCTTGAAATAAAGCTGACTTCTTTAGGACTGGAAGGGGCAACAGAGGGTGAGAGGCCATCGGTCTCAAGGCCTACATTACAACCGTAGTTCTGGGGTGAGCCCCACATTTCATGTTTCTGTCCTACTGGCACTGTTCTGAAAGAATTAATTCTGCAATTTGAGGTACATGGTTTAGAGTCTTTGAACGGTAACTGGGAAAACTTTTCCACCATATTTTGCTCTGTGTGACTCTGTGTTTTCTTTGGAGTAGAATCTGTCATGAGCTCATTTGTGCAGCTCCCAACACTGGCACTTCTGCTATGAGCAGCATCTGGATACACAGTGCTAGGTGGAAGTGCTCGGTCCTCTTGGAGCCTTTTGTTCTCTTTTTCAATTTCCTCCAAGAGCAATAATGGTTCTGTAGAAGGCCCATATTCCCTAATGACCTTTTCAACAATCTCTTGGGAATAACCCATGGTTTTAAAGAAGTTCACAAGGATATTGTATTCCATTTCTTCTGTAGTGTCTTTCCCATCGGGGCTCAGGTTTGTAGAGTTAGAAGCATCATCAGACAGGTCAATGACTTCATTTCCAGCCGAAGCCTTACCATCATGTACAAGCTCTCCCTCTGGAACATTCTCCAAAGAAAATTGCTTCTTGGTATGCCTTTCTTCTGTATCAGAAGACCTCCTCTTGTGACAAACTCTGTCTTTGGAAAGTGCATCTTCATCTGGACTTAGACCATTTACTGGAACAAAGAGCACATCTGCCGAGCTAGAAAAGACGGCGTCCATTTGCTTTGTAAGCTCAGAAACAGGGGTCCTAGTTTTATTTCTGGAATCTTCCTGTAAAACAATTTCATCTCTAGCAATACTAGGTCCTGTGGCAGCATTCTGTGTCAACTCTGATGGCTGCACATCTCCAATTTTAATGACATCATCATCTCCTGTTTCAAACAGATTCTCTTCACCTTGGGTGAGACTCAGTAGTTCTTTCTTCAAGGAAGTAGGCAAAATCAATAAATCCATTGTGTAATTGTCTGCATGAGCTTCAACAAACTGTCTGAATTCCCGTTTGATTTCCGACTCTTTCTGACTGCTGGGCAGATTCTCATTATTCTCAAAGAGCTTCACAAACTGCTGAATATGACTCCTGGCCATGACCACAGCCTCAGCGCTTCCTCTGATGCCAAGAAGCCCAGTGTCTAAAATGCAGAGGTCAGCACAAGTATCCTGAATTAGGCTCTTTAAAAATAGGCTCTGTGCCCCGACAAAAATGCAGTGCATGGCCTTGGGGTAGCACTCTCTTTCTTCCAGTTCAGGCTCACAGATCCCTTTGATATACTCCTGTAAAAAGAAGACAAAATCAGACCAATTTACCAGATTCCTTAGGACATGGACCTATAGCAGCCAGGCTGATTTTTTTTTTTAATCATTAAACATATTTATAATTTGGAGTAAAAAGGGGCTGTTTGCTTGTTTCACTCTAAACTATTTAATCATCTTTAGAGGAATTGAAACTCTACAAAGTGAGAATGCATAACCTTTTCACTGTGTCATCTATTGTGATCTTAGGGGCTTGCCTAGATACACAGTGGATAATCCCAATGCTAGATTCATTTACATCTAAAGAACATCTCCTTGCTACCCAGTCTTTTATCACAATGGGGACATATTCCCGAGACGAGATAATCATATAGTTAGTTATGAGAGAACAAAGGCACAGCCTTTCGTTTGTAGATTCAATAAAAATGATCACCCTGCTTCCAGGTTTCTTGAAGACATTCAGAAACAATAAGATTCAAGCATAATCAGGAAATACTAATAGGACTTCTATTGGCTGCTACTGAAGAAGGCTTTGAAAAAGTTAAGAAAAGGCACTAGAGAGATGGATCAGCAGAGAAAGAACTTGCTGCCAAGTGGACAATGACCTGAGGGACCCACACGGTAGAAGAGAATGAATCAACTCTACACACATGCTGTGGCCTCTCTCTCTCTCTCTCTCTCTCTCTCTCTCTCTCTCTCTCTCTCTCTCTCTAAGAATAAATAATAAAAAAAAAAAAACTTAAGAGAATTTTATTTAGCAAATGGGCTGCTATTGGAATAAAAAAAAAAAGAGTCAAGCAATTAAGTGTATACAACACACACACACACACACACACACACACACACACACACACACACACACACTCCCAGTGAAACACATTTGTTAATACACCCACCAACTTTAACTCTGGAATGTGTTGGTCTCAAATTGCAGAAATACTACTGGTGCAGTCTTGCTCAAATTACCCAAGCAAAGCCCAGGTTCTTCAACAGCAGAGGTAAGAATAGTGCAGTCACAGAGGGTTAGGGGACTTAAAAATGCTTACAAAGCCCTGGGCACACAGTGAGACTGTTACTCTGTCATGCACACACATTTAAATCCAGGTTCTACATGAGAATATATAATATTTGCCTTATTACCCCACCCTCCTCTCCTACACAGCTCCCTTAGGTCCCTTACTCTCCTCTTACCCCACAGCCCTAGGACTTTTCTACTTTCCTTTCATGTCTTTTTTTTTTTCTTCTCCCCAAGGCAGGGTTTCTCTGTGGCTTTGGAGTCTGTCCTGGAACTAGCTCTTGTAGCCCAGACTGGTCTCGAACTCAGAGTTCTGCCTGCCTCTGCCTCCCAAGTGCTGGGATTAAAGGTGTGTGCCACCAATGCTGGTTTACTTTTATATCTTACGGTTGAATAAAACTCCATTGGGTAGATACACCACCTTTCCTCTATCCATTCATCTTCTGTTGATGGGCATGGTTCCATAACTTAGTTATTGGACATGGTGCTCCAATAAGCATGAATGCAGAATGTAGTGATGTAAACTTTTTTCACTCAGCATGATGCTGTTAAACTTAAGATGCTGCAGCTGGAAGTGATGGCTCATACTAGCAACTGTAAAGAAGGGACACCAAAGCAAGACTGTTGTTTGAGGTCAGCCTTGGCTATAGAGGGAGACCTGCCAAACAAACAAAACAAAACACCATAAAGACCACATGGTGGCTTCCAGCCACCACCAACACTACCATGTTACTGGCTGTCTTTATAGAGCGCTCCACCCAACAGCCAAAATATGTTCTTCTCAAGAACCCACAGAGCCATCAAGATAAACCTTATGCTGACCATGAAACAAATCTCAACAAATTTAAAGAACTGAAATTATGTAGAATGATCTGACCACAAAAGAATCAAATAAATCAGTTACAGATAAGAAAAATTTCCAAATGATTGGAAGTTAGAAACTAAAAGCACACTTCTAAGTAACTCACAGGTCAGGGACTTCTCCTGTTTCTGTTCCTTTCTTTGGAAGGGTACGGATCTTCCCGACCTGAGCTCTTTCTTTACAGTGCCGAGGATGAACCCAAGGCCTTGGTCATGCCGGGTAAGTGTTCTGCTGCTGAGCTGCACCACAGCTCCTCTAGGAAACTGCTTTCAGGAATACACTGAACTAGGTGAAAATAATACGAGATATCCCACACAACTGAAGGAGCACCGATGTTTGTTTATACTTTTATTGGCTTTTCCAACAGTCTCAACACAACCCTGACTGACCTAGAACTCACTACGTGGATCACCAAGTGAGCCTTGAACTCTGTGACTCTTTCACCTCTGCCTCCCCTGTGCTGGAATTGTGGGCACAGTCATGCCTAGCTTGAAAAGGAAATGTATGACATAAATGCACATATCAGAAAACAGCAACAACAACAAAAAATGGGTATGGCAACTCAAACCTGTAACTCAACTTAACCCCAGCATTTACGTAGAGGTGGGGGACAGACACGAGTTCAAGGACAGCTGGGCTATAGCATGAACCCTGTCTGCCTCCTGAGTGCTAGGGTTGCAGATGGTTTCCATACCTGCCCTCATGGTTCCCAAACTTCTGTACTCTAGTGCTTTATACACTGAGCCACCTTCCCATCTCCCATGTGTATGATTTTAACATACCAGGGTAAAGGCTCATGCTTCACTTTCTTCCTATGCTGACAACCAAAGTGTGAAGCTTGTATGCATTAGACAAGTGCTCTAGCACTGAGCTACATTCCCAGACAAGTCCATTTATTCTTAGATCCTTTCTTTTCCCACTCTTTACAATAGCAGCTGTCTCACATTCCAAGTACATACATTAAAAAGGCAACATACAATCCATACTTTTTGTTTTTAGCAATCAAACTCAAAGTGCGGTAGTATAATCCTAGCACTGAAGAGGCTGAAACAGAAGTCTAAGTTTAAGGTCACCCTTCTAGGCTACACTATGACACTTTATGTAACAAACAAAACATCACAAAGGAGAAAATAATCAATTGCATTTACTCAGGAATTCACTACTTCCATATAAACTTTAGTAATTTAGAACTTCAGAAACTTGTAAAAAAATTATTTTTTGTCATATTTAATTATGGAGTAGGGAGGATGTACACCTAAGTGTAGGTGTCTACAGAGGTCAGGGGTATCTGATCCCTTGGAGCTGGAGTCACAGGTGTTGGACGAGGATGTACACCTAAGTGTAGGTGTCTACAGAGGTCAGGGGTATCTGATCCCTTGGACTCGAGTGCTTGGGTCCATACCTTACCTGCTGACCCATGTCTCCAGCCTTCAACTTGAGCAATTCTTATGCAGTAACTGTTAGCAATAGTTTCCCTTTACTTTTTCTTTAACTGAGAATGCTCTATTTTACTCTTAAACGATAATTTCCTTTGATAGGAAATTCTCCATAAAGGTTCTCGCTATGCATGATGGCACCAATTTTAACCCTAACACCCATGAGACTGAGGCAGGAGCTCGCTATGAGCTCCAGGCCAGCCAGCCAGCCAGCCAGGGTTCCACAGCGAGAGCCTTGAAGAGCAGCAAGCTCGACCTGCTGGCGCACAGTTGTTGATCTCAGCAACAAACTCATAAAACACTCATTTCTCTATCACAAGACTAGCTGAGGAGAACATACTATTTTACATTCTTTGTGACCATGACCCACAACCCAAGCTTGAAAAGGGACTAAAATTGTGTATCTGCTTTGTGAGACAGGTCCCCTGTGATACAACTGCCCTTGAAATAACTCCTGATCCAAATGCAGTTATTAAAGTTCGTGCCCCCATAGCTAGTTTCATATACTGCTTTTTAAAATGTTTAGGGCTGGAGAGACATTCCAGAGATTAAGAACACTGGCTGCTCTTTGAGATGACCTACATCAATTCCCAGCATCCAATGGTGGCTCACAACACTCTGCAACTCTAGTTCCAGGGAGACTCTTCTGGGCTTTATGGGTACTTTATGTATGTGCTACACAGATATATACACAGATATACATACAGGCAAAATAGTCTGATGTGCAAAAGGAGGAATAAATCTCAAATAAATAAGTAAAAACAGGGGGAAATGTCATTTTGTCTAACTGTAGAAAAAAATCATTTTTAAAAATAATTTTACTTTATCTTATGTGTATTGGTGTGAAGATGTTAGATTCCCTGGAACTAGAGTTAAAGACAGCTGTGAGCTGCCATGTGGGTGCTGGGAATTGAACCCAGGTCCTCTGAAAGAGCAGCCAGTGCTCTTAACCACTGAGTCATCTTTCTAGTCCACCCCAAAAAAAAAAAAAAAAAAAAAAAAAAATCATTTACTATGTCTCATTAACATATAACCGATACATATTACTTATGTATAAGAACTATTCAACTTTCTTCAAATTAAGTAATTGTATGATGCTTTGACAAAGAAAATCTAAGTGGCCTCTCTTCCATGATCAGTCTGGATGGTACATGTTGTCATTCCTACAGAGAACTGAGTACTTTATGACTAATCGAAGATTAAGATCCAGCACAAGTGCTCATGTCTAAGGCCACACCCGTTATTTTAAGTGGACTGCCTCATTTACACATACTGTATGTAAGGGGGAACAGAAAGCAACTTTATGTTGAGGATATGGAAAAAGAACCTTGACTTCTAAGATATTAACTACTTGCTGAGCCTTAAGTCCTAAGAATGCTGGCATGTTTGACAGGTAACAGATCTGTCATGAGCTGTGGTTCCAATGCCCTATGGTTTGCAATGTTTGTGCAACAGGATGGTTGTTTAAAAAGCCCTTTGTTTTTGCTTTTAGTTTGTCTGAGACAGTGTCTCACTATGTAGCCCTGGCTGTCCTGGAACTTGTTCTGTAGACCAGGCTAGACTCAAACACACTGAGATCGACTTGCCTGCTTCTGTTCCCCAGTGCTGAGATTAAAGGCCTGTACCACCAAGCCCAGCTTCCCTTAAAAGCATTTCTTAAGGCATCTGGGAGCAGGTGTGGACATGGCAAATTGGGGCTAAGTCTACAGTCTGTAAATGGTTGTAACCACCACAGAACTGACGTTGCCTGAAAATAGAAAAAAAGAAAAAGGACGGAGATTTGGTAAACGTCAAGTACCAGGTATCCCCTTCCTGTCCCTCCAGTCAGTACCAAAGGCTCCTCTCAGTATTGTGTGCCCTACAGTCCCTCTTCCAAGTTGAGCTCTGTTATATATGGGCTAGAAGATAATGGAGAATTAAAGACAGTAGAGATAGGTGGCCTTACCTGTAAAGCCAGCATTTGGGAGGCAAAATCAGAACTGTCTTGAATTCAAGGCCAATTTGGGCTAAAGAGTGAGACTTTGCCTCCAACCAACAAACACAACAAATGGAGGGGGGGGGGGTGCAGCAAGTCTAAGTTCAAGCTCTAGGACCCACATGGTGGGCCAAGAAACTGGACTCCTGCAAATTGTCCTCTGACCCCCACAGTTCCCTGTGGTATGCATGCCCACACCCTCAAACCAGTAAATGTAATAACAAGCCAACGAAATGGTGATGGAGGCTGGGGGGAGGGAGCAGGGGACGTAAGGCAGGAAACTCACTACCAAGGGCATGTTAATCTTCTAAATTTGGGTCTCTTCTAATTTATCTGTTCCTATTTGCCTTTCCAAACCTTTTCCCAGTAGCTATCCCAGGTACTGTGTCCAGGTTTGACAGCTGTATTAGCAGCGCTATCAGGATGCTTACCCTACAGACCCAGGACAGAGAATCACCTTATACCTATTTGTGTAAGGAAAGCTGCTGTCAGGTAAGGTGTGTGGCTCAGTTCACCTGCACCAAATCAAGTATATAGAGGAAATCCTACAGCCACTTGAATAAGGAAAAGTTGATCAGATCTCTTCAGCAGGCTACCAGCAGCAATTAGTCAAGCTGAAGGGGAGAGAGGTTGTTTCTAGATACTTTCTTTAAAGGGTTATTTTTCTAATTGATCACTACAAAGCCCACCTAAGAACAGATTCTACCCAGACCCAGAACTTGAAACTGGCTTAAAAAAACAATCAAACTCAAACACATATAAGGCTTGGCTATGAGACCAAGACAATACAGCAGAATTCTTAAGATAACTTCAAGACTTAGACAGTGTTCTGGGTAGAGCACTTGGTAGCAGGAGGCCCTAGTTTCAATCCTGTTTTAGTTTCATTTCTGTGGCTATGACAATACCCTTATAAAAAGCACCTCTCAGGGGAAAGTGTTTATTTTAGTTACAATCACAGCTGACAGTCATTCACAGCAGAAAAGTCAAGGTGGCAGGCAGGGCCCTTGTTAGCTGGTCACATCACATGCACCAGAAATGGATGCATGTGTGCTTACAAGTACTCAGTTCACACTCTCTTTTTATCGTCCAGGACCCAAACCCATGCAATGGAACCTCAGACCTCAGGCTTGACTCTCTCGTCCACAAATGAAATGGAGACAACGCCCCACAGACCACCCTGATGCACACAATCCCTCGCTGAGACTCTCCCAAGTGATTCCACACAGTGGCCAGCTAACAATTAAAATGAGCCACCATAGATCCTCAGAGCAGAAAAAAAGTTCACACTAACAAATACAAAGTGATACTCAATTTATGAACAGGAATCAGGGTGTCAAAAGAGGGAAAAGGAAAGAAATCAGAGTTAAGAGTGCTGGTAAGTTAATACTATGACGTGAAGCATAGTACCTATGGCTATAAACCCATCACTAAGGAGACTGAGGCAGGAGGACTGCCCCCAAGTTCAATGCAGCCTGAGACAGAGAGTGAGACCTGGTCTCAAAACACCAAATAAAATAAGTAAGTAAGCAAGTAAATAAATAAATAAACGAGGAAGAGGAATTAGAGGAGGAAGAGGAAGAAGAGGAAGACTGGAGAGATGGCTCAGCAGTTATGAGCATGTACCGTGAAGATCTATGTTGAGCGACTCAAAACTACTACCTATAATTGCAGCTCCAGGGACCCAATGCCAGGGAGGGAAACAGCCTACATGCCCAGCCTTTCCTAGTTATTTTAAGTTTCAAAAATACTTTATTCACATAAATCAAAGTATTACAAACTTGCTATAAGAAGAATGTATAAACAAACTTTATACTTTCATTTCTAATACAATTTTAAAAACTAGAATAGAAAGAAACATTAAGTTGTCAGGCATAATGATGCAAGCCTTTAGTCCCAGTGCCTGGGAGGCAGAACCAGAAGGAACTCTGTGAGTTCAAGGCCAGCCTGGTCTACATAGTGAGTTTCAGTCCAGCTAGAGCTACACAGTAAGAGCCTGTCTCAACAGACAAACAAAAATGAAGTAAAACAAAGATAAAGATAGGGCTTTTTAGAGGTAGATTCCCTCACATGATCACATACTCCAGAAAAAAAAGGGATTTGGAAGAACATGCAGAAAAGGTCCAGACTGTATTAAGTGTAGTTCTGCTCAAAGCATGGAAGAACTTGCTTTATGCATTCACTTGTTCATCCAGTCACTCACACAGCTACTATAGCACCTAGCATATGCCAGGGACTAGCAATGCAAAGGTGCCCATTTGTTTCTAATAAAAGGAAGCAAGAAAGGATATGGATTTGGGAGGATCTGGGAGAACTTTGGAAGGGGAAACAGTAATCAGAATATATTGTATAAAAAATTTTATCTCCAACTAAAAAAAGATTTAAAAAACTTTGTCTTAATCTTATTACACTTAAGTGACTTTACTTTGTATGTTCTCAATATCATGCAACCAAGAGAAAATGTAAAACTGGCCTAGATGCTGAGACCAGTGAATAACCATGATTTATTCCCCTCCCTCCTTTCCTAGGTCTCATGGATGTTAGGCAGGTGTTATTATCACTGAGCTAACATTCCCCCTTTTGAGACAGGGTCTTCTTCCCAGGTTGACTGGGCTGGCCTGAAACTTGCCCCAACCTCTGGAATGCTGGGATCACAAGCATGGGCCACCACATTGGCATCCAGTCTCTTCTCACAAGCCAAGAGAAGTTCCTGGCAACTTGTGCTATTCCAAAAGCTCAAACCAGAAGAGGGTAAAGCAGTTACCAAGCAGGCCAGTGCCTGGGGAAGCTTTCCTACAGCACTGTTCACCATTACAACCTCCTCTTGGAAACATAGCTAGGGGGTTCTGACTACAAATAGAGAAAGGTACAGCCTACAAAGCATATGAAACTGAGTGATGACCAAGCAACCCAGAAGCAACCATCAGTATGGAAAACAGTAGCTCTGCTAGCTACCAGAGTCATCACGACACAGACGGAGGCTCAAGTCCACTGACCATCACTGAGGTAGGAGAAACTATGAAGGCAAGGGAGCTCTGAAGATGTCAGGGCTGAGCACTGGGGCAAACACTTGTCATCCAGTACTTCAAATCTGCTTGGGCTACATGATACCCTGTCTCAAAAACAAAACAAAAAGGAAGAAAATGTTCTATATTATCATAGGAAAATAAGTAAGACTTCTACTTTTAGGCACTAATGTAAATCCAAAATCATATACACAAATTAAAAATAACTTTTAGCCTTAGAAAACACAAATTCCTCAGCACCAATAATCTACAAATTTCCATCAGGTCTGCATCATGTCTCCATCTCTTGTCTATATTAATAATAGGCAATTAGGAATGCATTCTGCCACTTTTCCCATTCACTGTTTTTCCATCACCCCTCCCCACTGTCTATCACTTATAGGGAAAACAACAACAACAACAACAAAAAACAACAAAGTCATACTCAGGAGCTACCCTGACATGTTCCTGTGTGTAAAAACAAAAAAACCCAAAAAACAAAAAACTGTCAATCTCTGTAATTTGACAACCTCTAAAACTTTAAGCTTTCCAAGGCAATTTATCCTTCATTCTTACGATCCCCCAAGTGTTTTCAAGACCCCAATTATTTTTTACTATCATCTTCTTTGCTCTTCATGGAAAATATACAAATGATATCAGAGACTGTAGGCCAATGTTTGAACGAACAATCTGCATGTCTATGTCCCAGCTACTCACAGCCTGAGGCAGGAGCACTGTGTTCAAGACCAGCTGGATAACATACCAAGCTCCATCTCAAAGAAAAATACACCAGGTTTGGTGGATTTTATATATAATCACAGCTGAGGCAGGACAACAGCCACATTTATCACAAGTCTGGCCTGGACTACAGAATAAAATCTTGTTTCAAAGCAAAATAATAAATAAATGTTAAAAAAAAAAACAAGGTAAAACTAACAAAAAAATTATCCATCTCCAGTCACCTTTCCCCAGGCACCAGACTCTTATCAAAAGAAGGAAAGAAAATGTATGTGGTGGTGCACACCTTTAATCCCAACACTCAGGAGGCAGAGGCAAGTGGTTCTTTGTGATATGAGGCCAGCCTGATCTACACAGTAAGTTTCAGGACAGCCATGGCCACATAGACTCTGTCTCAAAACAACAACAAAGTGTGGTGTGTGTGTATATGCGCGCGAAAGCGCAACCAGATTTTTATGTAAGTTCACAATGAGTGTACAGGTGCCTACGGAGGTGAGAAAAGGGCATCCATCAGATCTACACAGGAAATGCAGCGTGAGCCACCTAACTTGGAAGCTGGGAACCACTCAGGTCCTCAGCAAGAACAAGTGCTCTTAAACTCTGAGCTTCTCTCTAGCCCACACCAGGTCCTCTTTACTGCTCCTGTCACAGTGTCTGTACACAAGCTGGGGGTCCCAATCCTTCATAATCCTTCAGCTTTACTACCATGTGTGAATGTATGGTCCCCATCTTGGTCCTTCTTCTATCTTCACAGTCTGTGAAAATAGTAGCTTGTACCCCTTGTACCCATTTTAGAGTCAACCCCTTGAAAGCTGGGTTCTGTTCCTATTCAAACAGGATCTCTTGAATGCTGACCATGACAACTGAACCAGAGTGTTCCAATTTGGGTAACGAAACATGACACTTGCAAGCAATCTTCTTTGTTAAGTAATTCCCTCTTCACAGTTGTATATACATGCTATGAATGAATACAGCCTGACATGGGTGCAGCCATCTTAAGTCACTGCTACAAAGGCTCTCTAGTAACCCTAGTTGGCTTTTCCTTCACTTTCCCAGTGAACAATAAATGATCAAATCATTAGTTATGCTCTGGGCTTCAGTCAGACCCTGGCTCTGGGATGTGCATGGAAAATAGATGCTGCACCACTAGGACCTTACCTCTGCTAACAAGTGACCCCAGAAAGTCTCTCTGGACTCCCGGGAATGGAGTGCTGCTCCTCATATAGGAGAGCCAGGTTTGTCCAGGGTACCACTGAGTGTCTCTTCCTCTCCAGATTATGCCCCAAATCCTTTGCTGTCATTTCCTATTGTCCTCAAAACAGGGTAGTTCTCAAAATTATCTCAAAGGTAGCTATCTCTCAATTACACTCCTAGTTTCCCCAAGTGCCAATTATAACTTTCATTGTCCTGGTAATAAACTCAAATTTCTGCCTCTAGCCTCAACACTGTTCGGCCACAAGACTACTCACCCCTTGGTATTTCCATGCAAACATTTTACCCCAAAAGTGCCTCAAATTTGGTTAGATTTGGAGCTGACAGCTCTCCTCCAACCCATCTTTGATCCAAGTTCTCTTTTAATGAACAGTAGCTGAGAGTCAGTGTATACACTATAATCAACTGCAAATCAAACTTTTTTCTACCCATCAATTGTATTAGGTCCTAGATACAATAACTTGTATACCCCTTTTTACAATATAAGAGGTGCTTCTAAAAGCACATTATAGAAAGCTTCCTGATGGGCAGGCCTGTTGTGGGATATTTATGCACTGTATAAAGATGTATTGCTGGGATTGTTAATAAAAGCTGAATAGCCCATAGCTACACTGGAGGTATAGGTGGAATTTCTGGGGAGAAAAAGGAAGAGGAGGAGGAATCTGGGCTTGCAAGAAATACTGGGAAACATGGAAAGGAAACAAGATGCAAGATGGAAGAGAAGTAATGACACATGGCAGGATGTAGACTAATAGAAATGGGATAATTTAAATTACAAGACTTAGTTAAGAACAAGCCTAAAATATAGACTGAGCTTTCATAATTAATAAGTCTTTGTGTCATCATTTGTGAGCTGGTGGTCCAGGAAAGTCCAACTATACAGGACTAATGTTCAAGCTCCGAGGGGTCTTGTTCAAAACCTCTAATTTGCATTAACATGTCCACTTACTTTTGTTACAAACTTTAACCTTTCCTTCCTCTACTTTTGTTCAAAAAACATCATCTGAGAAAACAGGGAGAATGGATATTAACCTCTGCTTTATATATACAGGAGTGCCTTATTAAATTGTAATGTTTATCACAAGTCTAATAGACTGCACATTTCTAGAGGAAATGCCCTTAGACATCAGATTCAGTGATTCTCAAATAAGCATAATTCTCCAGGCATCTAGCAACATCAGGAGATATACCTGGCTGTTACAGCTTGAAGAGATGCTCCTGGCATCTCTGGCATCTAGAGGATGAAAGACAGATGCTGCTAATCATCCTACAGCTCTAGTACACGCCTCCCCACACACCCAAATTATTCGACCCAAATGCATCACTACTCAGAAACCCTGAACAAATCAATTAATGTCTAACTAATAGCTATAGGTGGTTTGGAAACATGAACCAACATCCTACAACAATGATATGCCAAAACATTAAGAAAGAGTGGCTAAGTGACAAAAAAAAAAAAAAAAAAAGTGTGTGTGTGTGTGTGTGTGCCATTTCTAGTGGTGTGTGCCTATAATCCCAACATCTGGGAGCAAAGGAAAGAAGACTGGAAATTGAATGCTAAAGAAGACTGGAAATTGAATGCTATCTTTGATTATGCGATGGCTGTTGGGCTAAAAGCTTTAGGCTTGGCTTTTACAAGCTGACTTGAGAGTGGGTAGAACCAGCTAAGAGAGCACACACACAGAGGATCAGGTATAGCTTAACAATCTAAAGTTTGCCCAGGCCATTAAAAAGGCTAAAAGATATGCAGTAAAAGAGGTCTAAACAGTTTCTTTTCATAATGTGCATAGGCTCAAGAAAGAAAAAGAGTATGAACAGTTAATGAAAAAATACATAATTAAAAATAATAATGTCTTTAAGGAGACAGTAAAAGAGGAAAAGAAAAGAACCATCTAATGATGGAAAACACACTGGGAGTCTGGATCCTGTATACTATTGTGTTGACTTTAAATTTTATGATTACTAAAAAGCAAAGGACAGCGGCTAAGAAACCTAGAATTAAAAAAGGGACCATGGAAATTAGCCAGCCTAGATATTTTAAAAATGCCTTAACTTTTAAAAAGTCAAAAACTGTATTTGTCAAATGAAAATCAAAAATGCCGTGAAGAAATGGTTTTACTTCTGTTTCCACAGGAGAAAAGAGGTGTGGATTTGTTCCAGGATAGTATGGATCTGGTCTGATCAAGGGAAACCTAAAAACTGACAGATGATATCTATCAACAAAAGTTATAACTGGTCTTCCAGGACTTGACCATTATCTCAAATTTTCTCTCTTGGACCCCTAAAGATGCCTTCACCCACATTCAAAGGAAGCAGTTTGGAGAACACTACACCCACATTCCAATAAATGGTGTGGGAGACTTTGGTAATTTTGTGAGTTATAGATGTTTGTTATAATTTGGGGGAATATAGGATTAAAAAAACTACTAATCACAGATATTTGGAATTGGCATGGATTCAAATTAAGTCAATTTTGTTACATTGTATACATGTTTTTACTCTTGTTTAAAGGTGTTTTGTATATTGATACAAACATAAGGTCCTTTTTGTTACAACACACTATATATGTTCCCACTTGTTTAAAGGATTTTTGTATGTTGATACGAAGTTACAACATATTGTATATATGTTTCTGTTCTTCAAGGTATTGTACCTAGGCAATTCATATTAAAAAGTAAGATAAAATTCTAATTTTTAAAAGCTAGTATTACAAACTATTTAGGATAATTAAAACACACACACACTGGCAAAATGCTCATACCATACATATTAAAATTAAAAGAAATTTTCATTGTTTGTTTGTTTTGGTGTTTTTAGACAGAGTTTCTCTGTGGAGCTTTGGAGGCTGTCCTGGAATTCGTTTTGTAGGCTAAGCTGGCCTTGAACTCACAGAGATCCACCTTCCTCTGCCTCCCTAGTACTGGAATTAAAGGCATGTGCCCCTGCCCTGAAAAAAAAGAAAGAAAGAAAGAAAAAAGTTCGAAGTCATTCTTAGCTACATAAATTCCAAGTCATCCTTGTATACATGGCACCCTATTTTGAAAATTAATTAATCAATTAATTTTGAAATGTGGAGCTTTGCCAATCAAGATAACTCTCTGAGTTGGGAGAAGAGACAGCCCTGAAGAGAAAAATTTCTTTCCCTTGTGAGACATTAAGTATCCAATTTCTTCTCCAACTCAGCAACATTCTTTCGTTTGTTTGTTTGTTTTGTTTGAGACAGGGTCTTACTATGTAGACCTGGAATACACTATGTAGACCAGGTTTGGCCTTAAACGGAAGAGATCTGCCAGCCTCTGGTTCCTGGATGCTAGGATTAAACTGAGATTAGAGCAGTGCTTTAACCCTTTAATACATTTCCTCATGCTGTGGTGACCCACACAAAATTATTTTTGTTGCTACTTTACAACCAATTTTCTTATTGTTATTAACTGTAATGTAAGTATCTGTTTTCTGAAGGTCTTAGGTGATCCTATAAAAGGGTAGTTCAGGACCCCCCAAATTGAGAACTGCTAGATTAAAGGCATGGGCCACCACACCTAGTTCCAATACTTTCTTTCGTCCAGGCCCTCAGATCCTCAAAAGTTCTTTGAACTACATTTATGAACTTGCTAAGTACTTCTAGCTCATGAGTTACTTGCCTGTCTGAAGTTCACTTGTAACTTTAAAAGGTGTTTTATTTACCCTTTGGGAATTTGTTGGACCCACTAAGATGCCCAAGTGCACTCACCTGTTGGAGTCGTCTAAGTGGCCCCCAAAAGGCATCTGGTCACCTTTTAAATACAAGCTTGTCTCACTTAGATCCCAGATTAAGTCTTCAGCAGCAAGAAGTCTTCACTTCTCTGCCTCTCTGTTGCTTCTCTCTCTTCTGCTGCTGTGTTTGTGTCTCATCACTCCTGGCCCTTTCCTTGAGATGGCTAATGGTCTTGGAGGATCCTCCTGCAGCTTCCTGCATGCTGGCGATTACAGGTGTAGATTCCACTGTGCCCAGCTGTGCCTGTCCCCCTGACAGTCTCAAATGCACCTCTATATGCATGAGTGTGTTCTAAGCACCTCTGCCAGCAATCTAACCTCTAAGATACGATATCCGACTAGCAGACATTAGATGTACTTTCAGATGCAATCAAGAAACTGGTTTGTGGCTGGGATGGGGCTCAGTGTCATAGTGCTCACTAATATGAACTAGACCCCACATTCCATCCCCAACATCACACAAAGAAAAAAAAAACAAAAAACAAAAAACAAAAAACAAAAGAGCCAAGTATGGTGCTGCATGCTGGAAATCCCAGCACTAAGGATGAAGGTAGGAAGGTTAGGAGTTCAAGGGTCCTGAGGGCATAGTCTCAACTACATAAAGTTCTAGGTAGGCTTGGGCTATAGGAGACCCCTTTCTTTCTTCTTCCTCTTTCTTCCTTCCTTCCTTTCTTTTTTGGGGAGGGGGGCTGCGTTTTGAGACAGAGTTTCTGTTGTAGCCCATGCTGTCCTTGAACTCACAGAGATCTGCCTGCTGTGATTAAAGGCTTGTGCTAGGATGGATGGATGGGAGGAAAGAAGGAAGGATAGGAAGGAAGGAAGGATAGGAAGGAAGGAAGGAAAATATGCAAAAGGCCCTGTATATCTAGAAGCATGTTCTTTTTGACATGTCATCTATATTTAGACACAAACACTGCCCTGTGAGACCTGAACCAGCCAGTATTCAATGTGTAGCCTACTCCCTCCGGTATTTATACCGGATATTCTCAGAGACACCTTTCCTACCCAGGTGGTCCCCTGATGAGTTAAAACAGTTGACAGGAAGAAGGATACCTGTTAAAAAGCAGGTAATAAGATGTGACAACCAAACTACCATCTACCAATATCCATTTTCTGCTTCCCTAATTACAAAATTCAGATTCTGTTCAGGGCAGCAGTATTCCTGGGCCATAATTGAAAATGTCCTAGTTCAATACTAGCAGTGATCACATGACACAGTCCTAGCCAATTAGAGGCAAGCAAAGAATATATTAAGATTTCCTGGAAAGGTGTTACCTCTATATTTTTTCTTAAGACAAAGCCCTGATAGCAGGAGCAGTGAGTCACTCTAGGATGATGAAAGACCATCTCCTAACCATTATTGCAACTTGCTTATTTTCAGACTTTACCCTTGTGGTACTCAGGATTAAACACATGGTCCTCTTGTACATGCTAGGCAAGCCCTCTACAAACTCCTTTACAAAGTTTTTTAGTTGAAGACAAGGTCTCAGTAAGTTACCCATGCTAGTCTTCAAGTCACACATAGCCCAAGGAGATCTCAAATTTGCATCACTCCTGCATCAGCCTCCTGAGTATATGGCATTACGGGTGTGCATCAGAAATGGTTGGCAATCTTTAGACTTCTTAAGTGGAAAAAATACTAAGTCCCTATTTGTATAAGTATCTATTACTGTAGGAATTTTATTAACAATAGAGATATATTAACATGCATTAGTCTTCCTACAACAACAAAATAGAAATTTTATTCTCTAAATTAAATACCAGCGGTACTGGGTGTAATGGTGCATCCCTTTAATCCTAGCACTAAGAAGGTAGAGACAGGCAGAGTCCCAGGCCAGCCAGGGCTACAAGGTGAGACTTTATCTTAGAAATAAATAAACAAATAAACAAACAAAACCAGGGTTAGGAGCCTTTAATTCCCTCTACCCCCCCCACACACACACACAGCACACTCAGCTCAGGTCTCAGTCAGCCTGGTCTACATAGTGACAGTCTTAACAATAACAACAGGGCTAGGGAGGTGGCTTAGTGGGTAAAGGCACTTGTACAACAAGCATGATGACCCAAATCTAATCCCCAGAATCTCACAAAACTATCCTCTGACCTCCATATGCACACTGTGCATGTGTTCACACACACACACACACACACACACACACACACACACACACACACACAAAGTTATAATAATTTTTCTATGAGTTTAACAAGAACAACAACACAGCAGTTCCTTATACTACAAAGATTTCCCCCCATAATTTCATTTGAAATTTAAGAATACCAATTTTTATACAATAATATTAATTTAGCAAAATGTTAGAAAAACAAAACAAAACAAAAACAAAAAACCCACAAGATACTGAACCTTGATTTTCCCATATGGCAGTTTATACCAGTTCCAGGGGAGCTGATGACCTCTGACCTCCACGGGTGCCATGGCACATTGGCATACACAATGGCAAAACATCCATACACATAACATCTTTGAAAAATGAATACATCTTTGAAAAAAAAAAATCCTACAATAGGACCTGCAAAATGCCTCAGCAAGTAAAGTTACCTGCCTGATGTTCTGAGTTCAATCCCTGGGACCTACATGGTAGAAGTTGAAAACCAACTTTAACAAGTTGACCCTGACCCCCATGCAGCATACAGCATAAACAGCTCTGACAAAATAGGTAAATATAATTTTAAAACAAATCCTACAATCTAGGCTGGGAACAGAACAGGGAAGGGGAAGCTACAGCATTAGCAATGACTACCTCCCATTTCAACACTCTGGAATAACCCAAAGTATTAGCCATAAGAGACACTGAGCCAACCACTGTTTCTTAAGATGATTTTCACAACTATGCAGAAAAAAAAAGTATCATTCTAGGAAATGCAAAAAAGCTACCACATTCCTTTCTGGTAAAATCAACAAAGCTCCACGATACTACTCAGCCCTAAAGTTCTAAATTACTTCCTCCATGAACAAGTCTATTGTTCACTCATGAACTAGGAATCACTCTTCTAAGCAAAAGGACCTGAAATCCCTGTACCAGAATTCTCCAGTACTTCCAGAAGAGAACCACTGGCATGACAGTCTAGTCTAACCTCCACTTTTTCCCCTTCTGCTTTCACTTAGCCTATCTCCTTGTCTTGACTCAAACAAAGGGACTCTTTAGACACAACTTCTGGGGCCACACTCTGCCTTGTTCAAGTGCACTGAGATCCTTTTAACTGTGATGCTGTGTGGAACTCACTATTCCACCAGGGAAACATCACTTACCAGTTCCAAGGTCTGATGACACTGTGAGTTCACTGTTCCAAACTTCTGTCCCATGGAAGTAAGTCCCTCCTTCTGAGAGCAGTCTCAAGTGCTCTCTCTCTCTCTCTCTCTCTCTCTCTCTCTCTCTCTCTCTCTCTCTCTCTCTCTCCCCCCCCTCTCTCTCTCTCTCTCTCTCTCTCTCTCTCTCTCTCTCTCTCTCTCACACACACACACACACACACACACACACACACACAAGAACCACTTGCTGTTTTCCTGAGACAGTGCTCTGGGCTATCAGGCCTTCTGGGGCTCTCCAAGAAGAAAGTGTGTTAATTTTTAATCCTGTAGTAATTACTAATACTTTCTAAAGTAGAGGTTAGAAGGGCAGTACAAAAGCTCCACCTGGACCACTGATATGTTTTCTTCAATGTGTGATTAGATTTTATTACAATGTGTATCTTATAAACTGAAGTTGTCATCCCTCCTGGGGGTGGCTATGCTGAAGATTCAAAAAGGCTGGCTGATTCAAGCTTGATTTTAGAGAACTGACACTGTAGATCCAGGTAAACTATCTTGGATAATCTTCAGTCCCTTCAGTGGCTATTCACTGTCCACCTGTCTGACAGACATCCTTTAACTACAGATAAAGCTTCTGGGGTGTATTAACTTAGCAGGACACTAGCTCCCATCACCCCAAAAGCTAAGACCACTATCAAACAACATCTGAGACCTACAGATTTCCCCCACCTGCTGTAGCTAGCCACCTCAAGTTCCAGGCAACATCATACCTGCACACTTCCTTGAATCTTGAATGTGTGTGAATGTGTGGTGCTCTTCCTTGCCTCTGCCTCAGAATGATGGGATTGCAGGTGTGTGCTGACAGACCCAGATGATTTATGATTGTCTTTTGTTCTGACAATGAAAGTTCATGTAACTATTTCCATGTTAAAACATGTTATTCAGCCTGGTGATGGCAGCACACTCCTTTAAACCCAGCACTTGGGAGGCAGAGGGAGGCGAATCACTGAGTTCAAGGCCAGGTTGGTCCAGGATGGCCAGGGCTACACAGAGAAACTGTGTCTCAAAGACAGGTAAGCAAACAAACACAAAAATAGACATGTTATTCAGGGCAACCAGATGTGTGCTCCTAGGCCATAGTCATTCATATTTGGCTCAGGGTAAATGACCTCTTGTTTCCTTTGACAGCTGTGTTTTGTGTGGGTGACTTTACAAAGAGAATCAATGTGGCCAGATGTGGCCTGTTAATCCCAGCATGTGAGAGTCTGAGGTGGGAAAACTGAGGGCTCCAAGCTATTTTGGGCTACACAGCCTTTAGATCAAAACGGGGGTGGGGTGGGGTGGGGGAGGTGGGGTGGGAGTATTAACACAGAATTGTTGTTGATACTTGTAAACAGAATTACAAATATAAATTTGAGTCTCCCCTCCCCCCCATGGGTAAGTCCTCTCCAGATAATTTATCTTCTCATACTGTCTTAGTTAAGGTTAATACTGCTGTGATAAAACACCATGACCAAAAGCAACGTGGGTAGAAAAGGGTTTACTTGGTTTACATATACATGGACTCACAGTCTGCTGGGGGCAGTCATGGCAAAAACTCAAACAAGGTGGGAACCTGGAGGCAGGACTGATGCATAAACCATGGAGGGGTGCTGCTTACTGGCTGTCTTCCCATGGCTCCCTCTACCTGCTTTCTTGTAGAACAAAGGACCACCAGCCCAGGGCTTACCACACCCACAATGGAACGGGCCCTACCCCATCATTCACTAGTTAAGAAAATGTTCTACAGGCTTGCCTACAGCCTAATCTTATGGAGGCATTTTCTCAATCAAGGTTCTCTCCTCTCTAATGACTCTAGCACAAGCCAAGTTGACATAAAACTAGCCAGAACATACCTTACCTCTTAAGCCCCCAGAGTAATGTCAAGTTGCTGGACATCATTCACATATCTGTACCTGCACCATACAAACCAGCAGCAGCATCAAGTCCAGGGGATAAATGCTGTGGCATTTTGTAGCTCCATCATTCACACTGGCCCTTCAGCAGGGCCCAGATACCCTTCCCACCTCTCAAAATTTCCTTCATGCTCTCTTCACTCAAGGAACTGAGTAAAAGTACACCTTTCAGATACCTGTGATTTCGCCCGTGTTCCCCTCCTTCACCCTTTGGAGCCTCTCTGGTCAGAGAACAGATGTCATTTCTTGTTCTCATTACTGCAACACTTTGAACACATGTCAACTGCTGCATGGATCACGCTGTCCTGTGTCCATGTCCCTCTCCTACCAGGCTAGGTAATCCATGAGAGTAAGGGACAACCACATATTGACTCCCTCACAGGCGAGCTTTTCCCCATGCTAACCACCAGCTAGCGTGGTGGTTCGTGCCCATACTCCCAGCACTGAGGAGCAGAGGCAGGGGAATCTCCAGTTGGGAGCCAGCCAGAGCTACACAGCAAGACTTTGTCCTTAAAATCTAAGTAAGAAAAATTTTAAATTGACTACCTGGAAGCCCCATCACTAACATGTCAAAGAATATGAACCATTCCTACTACCTTAAATCCCTGCTTCCACTCAGGTCCCACGTCCCTTGTCACCCTATCCAACTCCAGCTCAACCTTAAAATGGTATTCCTTTCACTATTGGATCTCTTCTTGCCTTCAAATTACTCATCCAGGAATTTCAGGCAAATTCTTTTCCTGCCAAAACTCTCACTGACCACCTCCTGAATATCCAAGGACTTGAGCTGAGCAATCTCACAAGGGACCTTGGCATACTCTGTCATGACATTCCACCTCATATGTGGTTTTCTGGCTTCCACATCTTTGTCAACAATGAAATACCTGGTAATCTGCCTGGCTTTTCAAAGTCCACCTAAAATGCTGCCTCCTCCAACACAGAGAACTAGAGTCCATGCCTTTCCTGAGCCTTCAAGGGCATTATCTCGCTCAAACAGCAGCTCCCACTTGCCTCCCTTGGACTGCTGGAGACCTAACTAAGTCACAGTTCATTCTCACAGTTGTAACAGAAAATGCAACCTTGAGAGCCAGAGCAGGTGGCCTCCCCCACTCTCATTCTCTTTCCTGGCACAGGGACTGAAGCTACAAAGTGTTCTACCACTGAGCTGTGCCCCTTGACCCCACAGGAGTGGCTTAAAACTCTTCTTGGGCTGGGGTATAGCTCAATGGAAGAGTGCTTATCCAGCTTACCTAGTGTATACAAGGCCCTGGCTCTCATCCTCAGCACCATCAAAAATAAAAACTTCTGTTTGTGAGATTGGATTCCTCTGTGTAGTTTAGGATGACCTCAGACTACCAACCTCACACCTCAGCCTCCAGAGTTCTGGGACTAGGTATGCTAAACTTTTCTTAGCTGTGTTTCCCCCTCAAAGCCATTTCTTCTCATATCAAGTTAGCAGCCCTCCCCCCCCACACACACACAAAAGTTACAAAGTAAAACAAGCTGCTCTCGAATGTAACAGTCAACTCTTACCATGAACCTCAAGAAGGAAAAAGGATTTCTTGTTAATGGGAAGGTTACATTATGAGTAATATATGTTGAAAAGATAACAGGGCAGGTGATATTACCAAAATACCATATGCCACACCTTTCCCACTGGCTATGCTAAATTGTGTGGCACTAGTAGATACACTAGCAAACTGAGGTTAGGTTTGGCAGGATAGACAAGGTAGAAGGGAAGCACCTTCTTCCTCTGGGGTAGAAACAGAGCAGACACACAGCAGTCTAACACTAGAAAACAAGATGGTACATGGTCAGTGATGGCACATGCCAAAATCTCAGAGATCAGAGGCAAGGCTAGAAGGACTAATTCAGCCAGTCGTCACCACAGCAGAGTTGTCTTACAGTATTCTCTAAGAGGGCAGTTCACACTGACAGGAAGCCCTGCAGGTCCTAGCACACAAGGACTTCCTGAAGCAAGATGACAGTCTAACATAAAGTGAAAGAGAACAATGCAATCAAAGCAATGGAGCCAGAAGGAACACCATTGGGAACAAAAGCCCTAACGGAAGCAAAGGCCATGGTAAGGAGAGGAATGGGTGCATGGCGAGAAACTTAGAGCTGACAGGCTTCACGCGTGTTTCTAACCCTGAATAGCAAAGGAGTGGGTGCTGAGGAGAAAGGAGGGAAACAGGAAGAGGTTATACCATTTGTTCAAAATCAAATAACTCGTTTAAGGAATTAAGTACAAGAAAACCAACTGGATCCAACATCAATGATTTCAGCCCGCACTGGGAAGAATCATACAAGTGCCTTATAGACTACTCACATTAAACACAGGCATCTTCTTTTAAAATTAAATCTAACTACATCAGGAGCTACAATCACTCAAGGGTAATGTGAAATTTGTGATGTAGTCTGTAAAAAAGGTCTCCCCAGCACTAAGTTGTTTGACAAGCATCACCATTCGGGTTCTAGAAACAAATACCTGATCCATGAATTCTGGTGCCTTACAGACGGGAAAGTTTGGAGAAACATGGGTACCTGAAGGCGTTCAGGAAATAAAGCTCAAAATACCAGGCTTTGAGAAGCTGGTGGCTTCAAACCCGGAGGAGCAGTGAGGGGCTTTCTCCAAAGTTCCCAGATCTGACCCTCCAAATACCACAGGAGAGGAAGCACCACCTTATCCCTCAACTTCCTTCCTACTCCTTCCCTGAAGCTGAAGATGCTATACCAGACAGCTTCGGCCATCAGGCCTTTCTCCCACGCAGGTCTTGTAGGGCTCTCTTGCATAGAAACATAACTAAAATGTCCCTTTTCCCAGGCAACCTGTCGACTCCTTGGCTATTTCACTGGCTCAATGAGATTTTGTAGGCAAAGAAGGCGTCACAGTCAAATTTTCGCTACTGTTTCCTGATGAAGGGGAGGGGCTGATGGCGATGTCGAGTAGGTATGAGGTCTGAAATACTGATTAGACACAAGGTGAGTCACCGCTTAGTTTCAGTTTCTCCAGCTGTTCGTTTAATAGAAGGAAAAGAGTCCTACCACAGCGTCCTCGCTGGATTTTTAAAGGCTGCGTTATTCCTTTCACTGGTACTCGGCAGAATGTCAGATGTGGCACAAGGATCATACAATCATAAAACATCAACAATACAGAAATAATGTTAATTTTAACGCAGTCACAAAACATCCTACCTCTGAAAGGTCTGGCCATTACTTATCATTATGCTTTCCCCTCCCGACTTCCAGGCCTAGGATCTCCAAAGGGTTAGGAAACCCTGCCGTGGCGGCCTGGAGGGTGAAAACCAACCAGGAGCTTCGAGCCTTGCGCACATCCAAGGGACTGGAGGAGCGACGGCGCGACCGCGCAGCGCGCGTGCTCCGGGCCTGACCGCTCTGCCTTCTGCGCACCTCGCCTACTTTCATCTTCGCGAGGGACCAGGGAGAGAGATGCTTTCGCAGCTCCCTTTACAAATGGGGGCACCGAGGCTCCCGGGATGAAACCGCTAAGCCCCGCGGCCCGGCGATCCAGGCCGGACTCACCTTGGCGCTATACACCGCCTCCTGCGCTCCGCGGAGCTGCAGCCAGATGCGCGCGGGCAGCGGCTCCTCCGCCCCGAGGACGCCGAGCACCGCCAGGCCCACGCCGAACAGAGCCTCGATGCGGCCGCGGCTCCGCTCCAGCAGCGCCGCCTTCTCGGCTGGCGCCGTGAACTCGTCCAGCACCACCCGGGCCGCCATGGCGGGCGCGGCCTCCCGTGGCGCCGGGGGCCAGCGGCGGCGACGCCCCCTCAGCGTGCCGCCGCTGCACCGAGCCGCTCTGGAGGCGTGGGCCGCGCCGGCCGCCTCGCCCGCCCGCCTGCAGGCCCCGCTACACCATCACGACACGGCCGCCGCAGCTTAGCAACTGTGGGCAGTGACTCCCCGCCGCCCCGCCGCCGCCACAGGCGCCGCCACGCATGCGCTCAGCCCGCCGCCGTCATTGAAGTTCGCCGCCCCCGTCGCGAAGGGTGGGTTGGTGGCTGAGGGCGACGGAAGTCGACGCCACACGTGGCCACCATGTTGGTAAAGGGCAAGCGTCGGCAGGCGAGGCCTGGGTAGCCATATTTGACGAGGGCCTGGTACCTTTGGTCATCTGGTAGATGGAAGTTTCTGGTTTTACATTGGTAGATGATTCTCCTTTTCCTCTCTCTTTTTCTTTCTCTTTACTTCCTTCTCTTATTTAACTTCTTTCAGAAAAAAAAAATGGTAACAGGAAAAGAACATGGGACTACTAGCGGATAATTGAAAGGCTAAATAAGTTGCATACATAGTGTCAGTTACCTGTGATCCCAGCGGGATTGGGGAGTAAGGTAGACAAATAGTAGTCTGCTGAAGGCAAGTCTGAGATACATAGTTTCAAATGAAACCTTGTCTCAAAAACCAAGTGAGAGATGGCTCTGTGATTAAGAGTGCTTTGGGGGTACTCATAAGGACTGGGAGTTTGGATATCAGGAGCCACATATTAAGCCAGGCATGGAAACAAACCTGTAACTTCAGCTCTGAGAGAGATAAGATGGCTTGCTGATTTCCAGTTTAGCTGTAGATGAGAAGTGGTAGAGATGACCCGAGGCCCCTCTGGCTTCTACCTGGAGAGACATGCTTACCAACCATTACATACGTGTGCCCATACACTCACACAGCAAATACACACATAAAATAACTTTAAGATAAATCCATTTATTAAAAATTGGGCATGGTGTCACAAGTCTGCAATCCTGGCAGCGCTCAGGAAGTTGAACCTGGAGTGTCAAGACTTCAAGACAAGCTTTGACAAGAGCCAGATCCAGCCTCAGAAAGGTCTGCAGCTCTCAGCCCATGATCTGCCCCTTGCATTCTCCGCTATTCTTTCCCACTTCCCTAACCCTGGCCATGTCCAATCTGCTTTCTTTTCCCTCTGCTTTGGAACTCTGGAATCTTCAGATGTCTCTAAATAGTCAGTCTCTCTCTCTCTCTCTCTCCCTCCCTCCCTCCCTCCCTCCCTCCCTCCCTCCCTCCCTCCCTCCCTCCCAAAAATTACCACCAACAAAAACAATTTTCCCCTAATGGAGTGGCCAGGTGGGCAGTTTCTTTACTGCACCTCCTCAAATACAAGAAAGATGAAAGACAATTTCAACAGGATTGCTTGTGTTATGTGAGAGGCACAAATAATAGGGATTGGTGGGCTTGATCGTGATCATTCAATGGGACTAGGGCAAATAAGCCCAAATCCTCTTCAGGTCTTTTTCTATCTGCAAAATCAAAGGTGTCACCTACTTGCCTCCAATGTCTTTTCCCAGACCATGAGTTTTCTTGAATCCTTGAAAACAAACTGCAAAAAAGAAAGTGTTGGTTTTCTTCCTGAGCTAAGTATTGTGAACACAGTAAGACTAATGGGAATATTGCTTAGCTTCTCTGTATTGTAACTCTTCACTGGTACACTGTAGTAAACAGTAGTCCTATTGTGACAGTATAATACCAACACAAAATGCTCATTAAATACTAGGTAGAGTGTTAGGCTCTCACTCATTATCAAAATTAACCATAAAAGTCACTCTACCTAGAACAGCCACATACCCCCACCCATGTAATGGGGGTGGGGAATAATCAATCCTGCCTGAGATTCCTGAGCTGCAGGTTGAACCCTGATGTTGCTCCAGTCAATTCCCTAAAACCCTGATGTTGCTCCAGTCAATTCCCTAAAGTTTCAGCTTTGCAAGCATACTCCCTGATCCCTCACCCCCAAAGACTCTGATTTTCTGGAAGCTGCCCAGTGCATCATGGGAATAGTGCAGTATTAATAGCCAGCATGGTTTATGTTGGACTACAACAGTACCTCATCATCTTCAAAGCTCCAGCTTTTGTTTTAAATCTTTTGGGTTGGTTTTTTTTTTTTTTTTTTTTTTGTCTGCATAGTTCTGGCTGCTCTGGAACTTGCTATGTAGACCTGGCTGGTATGAGTGCTGAGATTAAAGGCATGCAGCACCATACCTAACTCAGTTTCAGTTCTTGACTAATGAAAATATTCTTGGTGGGAGCTGGAGGGAAGCAAACTGGCCATTACTGCTGAATTAGGAAAGTGTTGTTGTTTGTTTTTTGAAACAGGGTTCCTCTGTAACAATTCTGGCTGTTCAGGAATTAGGACACTTTTAAAGCCTCAGTTTTCATGACAGCCCCTTGTAGGTTTATTTCAGCCACGTTGAAGTGTGGGTCTGTGTGCCTCCTCCCAGAAGGAGAAAGAAAAGGATCTAAACATATTGGAGTTGTTAATGACAATAGGGGGAGAGGTGTTGGTAAGAGGGATTACCCCATTAAAATCTATCAGGGGGCCAGGCTCTGGGGTTTTCCATGCTTCAGAAACTCAGGCAGGTGTTCTCCTGGTGCCTTACCAAAAGATGACTCAGTACAGAGAAGAGAAACACTGGGCTCACAGGCCAGCTTCCTCTTCCCTTTGGGCTTTTCCCCTGGTGTCCACACAACCTGCAGTGTTACTCCATCAGATCAATTATCTGGGATTGGCTGCAGCAGACCAGGTGGTAAGTGTGACCTTGCTGATATATGGTACCCAGCACCCAGTGTTATCAACACAACTTGTTATTTCCTTGGTTGTACTCAATGGAATTACTATTGTTCATCAAATGGGCAGGGCTTTCCCCAACACTGTTCCTGTGTGCTTCCAGTAACTTCCCTGCCAATGATTCTGTACTAGCTGTAAGGGGTGGGGAGAGGGACTGTCTTCAAAAGCACAAAATAGCACCCTCCTTTCTAGACTCTAAAACAACAGAAGTAAGTGCAGCTAATCATGACAGTGCACACCCATAATCCCTGTTTTTGTGATGCTTGAGGATCAAAGTTCAAGGTGAGGTTACGCAATGCTAAACTGTATTCAGAGTTACCGAAGTTGGTACATCATCGAATACGTACAACTTTGGGGTGTTTTTCTCCTAGTTAGACTTCTTTGCAGTTTGTATTTGTTCAGCATTCGCCTTTGAGGACCCCTCTTGCTTTTGAGTGTAAAGAGCTAGTGGGGGAGGGAGGAAGACAGAGAGGAGAGAGAAAGAGGAGAGAGAGCACATTCAAGCAACTCCCTTGCTTCGTTGCTTCATGCAGCCTCTAAACCACAACTTCCTCAGTTGACTAGCCTTGCCTGCCTGACTGGCCTTGCCAGCGCAGGATTGATGATATGGATGACATCTTTCTGGAGTCTGCTTTCCATACTCCTCTTTTTCTCTATCCTCTATAACAACCACATGTGACAGTACTGAAGAGAATCACTTCTTGATCTTCTCTGTCAAAAGGACAAGTAGTTTCCCTCTGTGCCCTCAGACAGGTAACATCTGGAGGAACCTAGCTCTCTCGGTTTCCTCCACTTGCCACTCATCCTTCCTCAGAGTATGGGGAAGATCTCAGATGGCGACTTCTGGGAAGCTCCATGCTGTGTCAGGTATTGTACCCCTAGGAGTACTAACTACACTGTTAGTCGCTGCCTGTGGTTGCTTTTTGTGCCAGTGACTGGTTAGAGAGTTCCCACTTCAGTCATACCCTCCAATATCATTTTTATCAGTAATAAATGTAAAATCCTAAATAAATAAATAAAACCTGGTTTAGAGGCTAAAGAGCTGACTCAGAGATTAATAGCATTTGTACTTTCAAAGGCCCCAGTTTGACTCCTAGCATCTACATGGCAGCTTACATGAGATTGATCTGATGCCTTCCTTGGGCACCAGCCACACACTTAGTGCATAGAAATACATGCAGTCAAAACACCCATACACATAAAAATATATAGATTAAAACTATATCTTATTATGTATTTGTGTGTGGTGTGTGCACGTGAGTGAAGTTGTCCTTGGAAGCCAGATATGGCAGATCCCCTGGAGCTAGAATTACTGATAGATAGGAACTTTTGGCCATGGACCTTGGGAACAGTACACACTCCTAACTACTGAGCCATCTCTCCAGGCCCAAAGATAACATCTTGTAGCTCTGGGTGTCCTGGAATTAGCTCTGTGGACCAGGCTGGCCTCAAATTTACAGAGATCCATCTGCCTCTACCTCTGCCTCCCGAGTGCTGGGATTAAAGGTGTGTGCCACCACCACCTCCTGGCTAAAGATATCATCTTAATCCCTACCAAACTATCTAGCACACTTCTGGTGGCAGTAGCTGTGTGGATGAATAAAGCTGGAGACTCAGCCTCAGCTTTCACTCTCACTAGGTAAGTGTTTTACCACTGAGTTACATCTCTGGCCCTGCCTATTTGCTTTTGTTTCTTAGCTTCTAACTCAGAAAGGTCAGAATGAATGTGCCCCGACCTCCTGAATTTCCAACAGTGGATACCATAGAGATCAGGATAGAGAGATCTAGAATGTTCTACTGAGTTGATAAATATGTCAGTAGGAATAGGCATTGGTGTTAAGGTAGCCTGACTCTGCTTATCCTGAGTGCTACCTTAGTGACAAGCCTTATGTACAACAAGTCCTTCCTTTCTCCCCTTGAACTAAAGAGTAAGAGGAGATAATGCATGCTGTAGGAATGGTTCAGCAGTTAAATGTAGCATACTGCTCTTCCAAAGTACCTGAATTCAGTTCCCAGCACCCATGTATGGCTCACTTGGCTCTAAGTCCAGGTTGGGAGGTACCCAACTAAGACTTCCAGCCTCTGGTCAGCTGTTTCATGTGTGGGCACACACCCATACCTATAATTAAAAATAATAAAAATGAACACTATATAAAAAACAAAACAAAAGATCATGTGCTATCATGGTTTACAAATCCCTCATTGTTGGCCAAGGATGTTTTCAAAATAACACTGCATTTGGAAAGCTACTCCTCTGCCAGTCAGTCTGACTTATGATGCTAACAGACTTTAGATGCTGCTGACCCAGTGTTTACTCAGTGTGTTTTCCTGGACTCTGTGTTTCCACTGTAATCACAGGAGTGTGGGTTGGGAATCAAGAATACAGTTGTGCTTCAACTATACATGGTGTTAACCAGTCTGTTCGTTGTCCAGAAAAACTGTATCCTAAGCTATAGCATATAGTATGCTGGAGTCTTTAGAGCACTGGTTTTGAACATGTGGGTCTCGACCCCTGTGGTGGTTGAATGACCCTTTCATAGGTATTGCCTAAGACCATTGGAAAACACAGATGTTTACATTACGATTCATAACAGTAGAAGAACTACAGTTATGAAGTAACAGTGAAATAATGTTATGGTTGGGTATCATCACAACATGAGGAATTGTATTAAAGGTCACAGCATTAGGAAGGTTGAGAACCACTGATATAGAGCTAGGTCTCTGCTCATTCCCCTCCCATCTGAGAGAAGCACTTTCTCTGAAGTTTGTCAGCCTAAAGATAAACTTCAGACACGGAACTCAGTTGTCATGTTTCTTGTCCCCAGGAAAACTCATCAGCTAGGGAAGATGAACTCACTGGAAAGGTGACAGATTTTGTCATGTATTATTATCCTTTCTGCTGATGGGCTGCTCTCTGGCAGATTTTATCACACCAAGAAACTCTCTGCTGTATAAGACAATCTGGCCCCAGGGATATACCTCACTGACAGAACTGTTTACCCAGCTTCCACCCGCCCTATCCATTACCAGTAATTAAGGAACTTAACCTGGACTCAGTTCCCTTCTGGTCAGCATCTGTAATGGTTTGATAGACACTTTTATTTCAGAGAAGTGTTGGCCTTTGAAATGGGCTGTAGCTCAGGGGTTGCATGTTTGCCTAACAGGCATCAGACCTTGGGCTCAATCCCCAGCCCTGGAACCACCACAGAGTGGAAATAAATTAGGGTTTGGCTAACATACTGGTCAGCCAGGCCCCTTGCCATGGGTTCCTGTCACTGAAATCGTTAGGATCAGAGCAAAGCCTGGGCAGACTCAGCAAGTGAGGCTCAGCCACCAGGTTCAGTAGCTAAAGAAACAAGTAGTAGCTAAAAGCAGAGGATAGTTACTAAATATGGCACCCTGGGAAAGGAATGATGGAGCACAGTGACTTCTCCACCCCAACACATACCCTCCAAGTCCTTTGGGGTTTAAGTGGGTTGGTTTGTATGTTATAGGCCCGTGGGGACTGGGGGAAGTCATAAGTGAATGTGTATTGCTGACATAAGCATAGCCATGTCAAGGACCCCAATGCCACAGTCCCATAGGAGTAGCAAAAAAAATTCCCCAGGGTGAGGCTCAATGGGATGGTGACAAAGCCTTCCTCTGGTCTGAGTGAGAATGTTGACCCTGTATTCAGGAACCAGCAACCACAGCTTCCTCCTCTGGGATGACTGCAGCCTGAGACTATTCTCCTACAGAGACCTCCTACTGAGACTGGCTAAATCTCTCTGCTGTTCAACTGGGTACCTACAATAAAACTGTGCTGCGGAATAATTCTCTGTACACTATGAATATGTATTACTCTCATTGGTAAATAAAGAACTGACTGGCCGGTAACCAGGTAGGAAGTATAGGTGGGAAAACCAAACTAAGGATGCTGGGATGAAGAAGGGTGGAGTCAAGGAGTTGCCAGGGAAAAGTAAAAAGAGCATGCCATTGAAGGAAAGGTGCCAAGCCGTGTGGCAGAGCATAGATAAGAAATACAGGTTAGTTTCAATGTAAGAGTTAGCTAGTAACAAGCCCGAGCTATTTGCTTATATAATTAAACCTATGTCGGTTATTTGACAACTGATGGGTGGGAAAGAAAAGTCCACATACAAACCTGTCTCCCTATTCAGCTGTAACAAAACCTGCCTCCTTGATTCATGTGTGTAAAATAAACATGTTGAATTTCTGGGTTGCTGTTGTTGTTTAGTCTCTATCACAGAGCATGGTCCATACAAACCCTGCTTTTCTGTATATGTGTCTGGTGTCTGTCCTTTCTCCCTCCTTTCCTCATTGCCCCAGTTAGGCCAATCCCGAAGCTGTGCAGAACAAGGCACAGGTCAATGGAGGGCTTTGTTTCTTTGGGGCAGGATTCTCAAACTCAGCCAAGAGCTCACAATTTTTCCAGCTCTGCAATATCCTCCTGCCTGTCTCTTCTTCCCAGTGCTAGGCTTATAGTGTGGCCCGCTCAGGCCTCCTGCCAGCAAAGCAAACACTCTTAACCACTGCTCTAGCCCCATCCCTCAAGTTTAAGTTTAAACAGAAAGAAAGGAGCTGGAAAGATAACTCAATGGTTAATGTTGTTCTTTTGTTACAGTTGTAGGATAAAGCTGGAGGAGTGTCTGTGTGTCCTGAGTGGAGGTCCCAAGGTAAGCGACCTCATGGGAGAGAATGGCAGGTTCCATAACAGGTGAGGGTGACTGAGGTGGAGGGAATAACACGCCAAGCAGACAGAGCTTGAGTGAGGAGTTTATTTAGAAAGGGGAGTAGGGAAAAGGGAAGAGAAAAAAAGACTTAGAGACCCCGGGAATAGAAGGAGAGAAGGAGAGAGAGAGAGGGAGGGAGGGAGGGAGGGAGGGAGGGAGGGAGGGAGGGAGGGAGGGAGGGAGGGAGGGATGGACTGACGGAGGGAGGGAGGGACGGAGGGAGGGAGAGGAGCCAGAAAGAGAGCAAAGAGAGTGTTAAGTGGATGGGGCTCTGTCTTTTAAAGGGGTCCTTTACACCTGCCTACAGACTAGCACTCAGGGAACCCTGGGCTGACCAGAGTACTGCCTGAGTGCTTCTGCCAGGTGATAGGGGCAGGCCAGCATAATGCCTGAATCCTTACATCCCACCTTTACTTATTATTAAAAGCTGAGGAGTTAGGCATGGCAGATTCAGGAATAAGGACATCGAGTTCTCAAGACTGCTTCCTGCTGACCTGGGGTCGCTGATCATCTTTGGAGGACCTGAGAAAGCTGGGGTGCTGCCATGTCCTGGGGTAGCTGGTTGTTTCTTCCCAGTCCAGGCTATTTGGAACTCTCTGGCACCTCTTAGACCTGGCAAGATGTTGGCAGAACTGAGGACAAGGTTAAGTTTAGAAAATATTATTTCTTAGGTCCTGGTTTTTGAGGGGAGAATTGTAAGATGAGGGAGGGGGTCCCCAAAGGGGTTCCAGGACCAGGGAAAGGTTGAATAATATTTATTTGGAGTAAATCTGATCTGTTTGGGTGGGTCCAATTTGGCTCCCTGGAAATTACAAGAATCCTCTGAGTTTGTGAAAACATAAATATTAGGCACATTATCAGTATACTCATGTCAGAAATGTCTTGGCTTTTAAAACTGACAGATATCTTTAGCATAATGAAAAGCACCTTCATTTTGAGTTTCTAGTTATAGATATGATCTATAGTGACATAGTATGGTGTTAGTACTCTGTAAGAATTGGATTATTGTCTCATTAAAACTTTATTGATCAATGTTAAGACATGAACAGTAGCATAATGAGAGAGAAATCTGGAACATGTTTCATTCATTTGAATGTCTCAAATCACTTTTCTGTCATCACTTAAGCCTTTTATTGAATTCATATACCTTACTTAATCATCTTAGACCTTTCCATCCTCAGACCTTCATAACTGGCATTTATCCACCTTGTTAGACCTTCCCATTCTCAGACCTTCGTAACCAACATTCTTAGACCTTCATGCACTTTCCTATCTTATATAGATAAACCTTAAAACACCTGTTCCTGAAATCTGTTTTGTAATAGTTGGAGCCTTGGCTGCTGCTTTAAGCTGGCAAAGCTACTAGTCATCAAAAGCATTAGAGTTCTTGAGAAGGATAAAATTTTACCTGAATGCATGAGTAGAGAGCAGCAGAGAGTTACTAGCTGGCAGCTTGGACAGCCACCCCTAGGTCCTCCACAGTTGTTGAGGTCAGAGGCTTTAAGGACATCGGACTTCTGCTGATAGCATGAGACCTGTGGATTAGGAGCTTTTGGAAGATTTACCTACTGTTGGCCCAAGCAACATGGAGAAAATCAATTCCACTGCCCTCTTGTCCACGGTCCTTAGAGTCCTTTGCAGCAGTTGAGGTAAAAGGCAGGATTGCTCAGTGGCTAGTGTTGCCACTTTTGTGGGTGGAGTTTTAGTGTTCAGTCTTTTTGGAGGGAATGGGTGTTGCCAGCAGCTGGCCTGTCTCTCTGTTATAAAAGCTTTTTAATAAAACATTTTAAATGTCGTAGTCTCTAAATCTCTGAGCATTTGAGGGCTGTCTGTCTGTTTAGTATATCTCAGTAGACAAAATTTGTCTTTAGTTACTTGCCTTAAGCGAATAGGTAGCTAAGTAAAGCTTTATCCCTGTAATTAATTAATCTGTCTGGAAAACTGGAGCCAAGCTGAGAGGTGGTGGTGGTACATGCCTTTAATCACTGTTTGTCTATAGAGCCAGTTCCAGTACAGGCTCCAAAGCTACACAGAGAAACCTTGTCTCAAAACAAGCAAGCAAACAACTCTATTCTTCCAGAGGACCCAGGTTTAACTGCCAGCAGCCACATGGCAGCTCACAATTGTGATTCCAGTACCAGGGGATCTGACATTTTATTGTGGCTTCCCAGTGTACTAGACATACAAATGGTGTGTACACACAGGCAAAATTCCCATACCAGAAAATACAATAAAATTTTTTTTTTTTAAAGAGAGAGGTATGCATAAACAAGCAGTCCTAGTTAAGGTGTGGTCCCACTCTTTAGCAATGTCTCAGCTCCAGGCTCTCCTGAAAGGTTTGACAATTTCCTGGGGAAAGTCCAATGTTTGGTGTCTATTGTCTCAGTGGTCTGATAGCCAAAGGGGACAGACACAGTGTCTCTGTGTTAAAACACAAAAGTCTCCAAAGTCTCCTCTCTGTCTCTCTCTCTGTCTGTCTCTCCCCCCCCCCCCACATCTATCATTTTCTTTTTTTCTCTTTCAGTGCTATGGATTGAAAGCAGGGAATAAAAGCAAGCTAGGCTGACACACTTTGGGAAGGGCCCCTGAGAGTGGCAGTTCCTGAAGTCCATCTCCAGCCAGGCATGCCAGGGAACTCTCCTGGTCAGTGAGCAGCCCTGCCAAGGTAGGGTACGTGACAGGGAGACTGAAGCTCCAGGCCAGACACTAATTCTTTCTGGAGAACAGCTTTTCACAGTGAGGTGGAGTCTATGCATCACCCAGTTTCACCCCATTCCCTAAATGAGGGGAGACTGTTGGAATAGCATTGGAGGCCCATTAAAGATACTCCCTTCTGGTCAAGGGAATGCAGTCTGTCTGCCCTAGGTGGGGTACTATGTTGTAGAGTATTGTTTTAAGATGTGTTACATTTGTTTATTCTGTGGAATATTTGTTTAATGATGCAAAGATATGTTGCATTCTTTTATGTTGCATTTGTTTAACTCTGTGAAGCTGTGTTACTTGGCCTGTCTAAAACACCTGATTGGTTTAATAAAGAGCTGAATGGCCAATAGTGAGGCAGGAGAAAGGATAGGTGGAGCTGGCAGGCAGAGAGAATAAATAGGAGAAAAAAGAGGGATGGGGAAGGGAGATCAAGGAGCAAGAAAAGAAGGGGCTGGTCACCCAGCTACACAACTAGCAGCAGAGTAAGAAAGAAAGCTATACAGAAATAGAGAAAGGTAAAAGTCCAGAGTTATAAGATAGATGGGATAATTTAAGTTAAGAAAAGCTGGCTAGAAACAAGACAAACTAAGGCTGGGCTGTTTATAAGTGATAATGAGCCTCCATGTGTGTAATTTATTTGGGAATTGGTGGCACCCACTCCCCAAAAAAGCCAAAAGAGTAAGAGAGGAAAAATGATAAAAGCACTAACATTGCAAGCAACCCAAAATACAAGAGTCCCCTGGGCCGTGCAATTGCCTGGCTAAGAGACTGCCCTTTAGGAAGGCAGATTCACCAATGCCATGTTGAAGAGAAGGGTGAAATAATTACCTTTATGAGAGAGTAATCCCTTTTATTAGATAATCTATTTTTCCCCCAGAAGTGCCCAGCACAGGCATTTATGGCCTGCCGGTGGCACGCTCACACCTTTAATCCCAGCATTTGGGAAGCAGAAGCAGGCAGATCTTAGTGAGTTCATGGTCAGTCTGGTCTACAAAGCAAGTTGCAGGTCAGCCAGAACAGTTCCAGAATGGTCACAAAAGGAAATTCTGTCTCAAAAAACAAACAGAAAGAAAAAAAAAGGAAGAAAGAAAGAAACAAAGAAAGGAAAAGAAGAGAAAGGAAGGAAGGAAGGAAAGAAGAAAGGAAGGAAGGAAGAGAAAGAAAAGGAACAGAAAAAATTGGGTTAAGGGCACCTGCTTTCCTAAATTACCCAATAAAATGTGACTTTTCCTTTTTTTCATCTTTTTCCTCCTCTTGAATATTTGCCAAAGCTTGGTCATACTCTTCCCGACACTCTGACCTACTCTTTTCTAGGAAGTTATTCCGCCTGCTAATGCCCTGTGGTTGCCACTCATAGCTACTCCTTTACTCTTTCTCTGCCTCCTCCTCTGGGTCGCTGCCAAGATTTACAGCTCACTGCCCTGGAGGCTTTGGTTTGGTTTCTGTTTTGTTTTTGTTTTTTTGTTTTGCTTTGTTTTGTTTTTTGTTTTTGTTTGTTTGTTTTGTTTTTTTAACACTAATAAAATTGTCATTGTGCTTTCTTCTGAGTCTGTTCTTAAATTATTTTACTAACAAGACTAAGAACTCCCAAAAGAGCCAGATGGCACTAGCCCACGCCTTTAATGCCAGCAGTGGGGAGGCAGAGTAAGTTCCAGGACAGTCAGAGCAACCCTGTCTCAGAGGAAAAAGAAAAAAAAGAATCCCAAAGAGAACGCAATTTCCCCAGTAAATATGGACCCCAGGTGGGACTCTCAAATTTCTGGGCCTTGCACATGCTAGGTAGGCATTTCATTACCGTTCTACACCTCTGGCCCTCTTAGATATTTTTATTAACCATATTGTTGAAGCTGTAACTGCTCATGATTGACTATAAAACCTACTCAACATAAGTGGGGATATAGGTACTGAGACAATGTCCCAGGGACAGGGATTGCCTGCTAGTTCCTAGATGCCTCCAATTCACAGTGGTTTCCCAGCATGCTCTCCACAAACTTCTCACCTGCAGCACTACTGAGGATTGCAAGTGTGCCCACCCTGTGAATTGTTCGAGGTGTCTGGTAGGCCTTGTTCTGGCCTACCAGATGTAAGCAACAACCAGCCCCCTGGTGTGACAACAATAAAAAGGATTCCCAGACAATGCCTGTTAGATGGGCTATCCTCCAAGTCATTGCCAACTTCAGGAGTTCAACTAAGAATGTTCCCCAAAGATCAACCACCCCCACCACCACTACCACTTGGCTTGTTGACTGTTTGACCTTCCTTTTTAGGAGGGGGCAGGGAGGCTGATGGAATCCTTACCAGGGTATCCACCCACTCATCATTATTATTATTACAGTAAGTAATTTGCAGTTCTGCTCAAATAGGGCATGGCTTCAGGATCTCTGGGAGCAGCTGAAGGGCAGGTCCAGTCTGGGTCAGGATCCTGAGGAGATTCTCCAACACAGGAAAGATCAGGGTGGAGTCTCTCCAGATGTGCAGAGCAGAGCAGAGCAGAGCATTGCTCTTGGTACCTGCTCATATATTGTCCAGTGGGCATCATAGGGTTCTAAGAAGTGAGTGATGTCACAGGGCTCTGGAGTTAACAGGTGCACCTTGGGTATAGTGGAATTCCTGACTAAGCTAATTTTACATGTCTAAAAGGCATTTTTTTATTTTTATTTTTATTTTTTTTACTATGCTCATTACAGAGTGGAACCATCCCATGAGAAAGAAGCGTGTTGCAATCTACAAAGCTGAAAGGAGTTGGAGATCTGAAGACAGCTTTGACATCAGACATGGAGATACAGAGTTTGGAATCTGCTCAGCTGGTTTTTGGTCTTGCTTTGGTTCAGTATTTCCTCACTATGCTTCCTTTTGCCTTTGTATGTTGGAAGTATGTGGTTTGCTTTTCATTTTGATTATACAGGGTGTTACAGTTAAGAGCTTGCTTGAGTCTCTGAAGAGACTTTGGACTTTTAAATAAGTTTGAAACTGTTCTGGACTATGGGGAAATTTGAAGTTGGACTAACTGCATTTCTGCATTAAAATATGGCTTCAAGCCTGTGGGGGCCAGGGAGTGGAATGTGGTTTGAAAGGAAAAGGCCCCCATAGGTCCATAGAGCCTGGCACTATTAGGAAGCATGGCCTTGCTGAAGTAGGTGTGGCCTTGCTGGAGGAAGTGTCACTAGGGTAGACTTTGAGATCTCAGCTCCAGCCTGGCCACTTTCTGGTCTGCTGATCCAGATGTGGAACTCTCAGCTGCCTCTCCAGCACCATGTCTGCCTGCACTCTGCCATGCTTCTTGCCATGAAGAGGAGCTCAGTGGGGACTGTCAGCTGTGGGTCTTCATTCCCCCTCTACGTGGTTGCTTAGACTTCTTTTTTTGGTATGGTAGTATAATTCCCTTCAGTCATCTTTGGGTAGAGAATACTCTGACCAAGTATCCATGGCAACTAATTGAATAGAATAGTGATGTTCACTAGGTCTGTAGTAATAATCAAGTTGCTAACTTTCCCTAGTAGCATTACTGGTCTGCCTGGCAGAATGAATGAACACATTCTAAAGAGATACCTGTGTGTCATCAAGCCAGGCCTCTAAGTCACCATTAGTGTGACTCCTTCCTATGTAAGAACTCCTGTTCCTTTGCCACCCAGGGACCAGAGACAGTCTGACTGCAAGCAGTACTAAGGACCCATCATCTCCACGGCACAGAAACCCCATCCTCTTGTGTAACTTGTAAGAGGGGACCCCACTCTGCCTAATGGGCCCTCTCATTCTCCTCAGGACCTCTACCATGCCACCCCTCTTGGGTATTAGTAAATCTTCTTAAATCTCTTACTCCAAAGGTCAGCCCTGTCCCACTTGAGCCTCGAACTGAGACCTTTCATGGGGCAGCCCAACCACCCTGCCAACCAAGGTCCACATTAATAGCCCTGCTCCCCTACCCAGCGTCTCTGTGACCCCTTTTTATGAAGGCCAGGTAGCACAGGTCACATGTTAGCTAAGCCTGCTCCCTTATGGTATAGGAAATCCCCTGCTCTTTTTCTCAGAAACCTTTGAGAGTGGGGGCTTCCTTTATCTGGTGGGCCTGAAACTCTCTGCATTCAGATCCTTGCTGTGGCCATCCTCCTCCTCTTCCTCCTCCTCCTCCTCTTCCTTCTCCTTCTCCTCCTCTTCCTCCTCTTCCTCTTCTTCCTCCTCCTCCTCCTCCTCCTCCTCCTCTTCTTCCTCCTCCTCCTCCTCATTTTGGTTTTTCCAGACAGGGTTTTTTTTGTGTAGCTTTAGAGTCTGTCCTGGAACTCTCTCTGTAGATCAGGCTGGCCTTGAACTCACAGAGGTCCACCTGCCTCTGCCCCTCAAGTGCTATGTGGTTAAAGGTGAGTACCACCACTGCCCCTTACGGGAAGCACTATTAAAGACCTTTTGTTTGAAAATGACAAAGAAAAACTTAACCCAAACTCAGTATACCTTGAAAGACTGACACAGGGCACAGACAGTTACATCTGTCTAACTGGTAATGATAGAGGGTGTGGCTAGTTAAAGTGGCTTTGTGAGTCAGAGAGAGAAATGATGGATACCCTCAGACTTATTCTTTCCCACTACCCCCTAGGCAAATGGGAAAACCCTTCTATGAAGAGAATGCAAAGGAATCTCTTATGTGCAGACAGGCTGGTTTCTCAGAGGGAGGAGGCTGAGTCTGTCACCCTAAGTGACTTTGTAGCTCTTTTGTGGAGTCCATGCACTAAATATGTCAGTCGTCCCAGGAGTGGGGGTGCTGCCAGGAGAGGAGAGGACCCACCAGAGGCATGCTAGGTGCTGTTCCACAGACCAAATGTGGGGAGACTGGCTACGCTTACAGTAGTAAGAGCTCCAACAGATGGTACCACCAAAACTAGGCTGTGCCCTACCCCTGGAACTCTATGTACTCATAGTATACTGTGTTCGAACAGTGGCTTTTCAGACTGTGCCTTGCCCAGTGTACAAGTAACTTTTGCCTCCATTTTGAGGGTGGACCCACAAACAACATTATCTGGCACCGCCCATACAGTATAGACTAATAAATGAGTAGAAAGGTGCCACCTGTACAAACATCACGGTGAACTAAGATTGCAGGGACATGGGCATATTACAATCACATTGGGGGAAAACAAGCCTAAGAACCTACCAGACACTCGGCTGGAGGAGAGGGTGCAGCTCTGGTCTGGACCCCATACAATACCTAGCACTGGGATGACATCAGCCCCACAAATCTGTCACCTGACAATGGGTGTATAACAAGGACTAATAGAGAGAAAGCTGTCCTGGGGACTTTATCTCAGCTTGGTCCCAGCTATTGTTGAGGCCTACTCAACTGTTGTCTGGCTCTACTACCTGCTTGATCATTTAGACCCAGACCTAGGGTCCCTACTGCAGCTTAGGTGTGTCCTTTTGTCCCTGCAGCAAGGATATCTTTACTGTCAAGCCCTCCTGCCGTCTGACTTTCTTCCAGCTGGCTTGTTTGAATTTGTCATCTAATCAATACACTCTATTTGCATTTCTATCAGCTGACTTCTGAAAGTCTTGAACTCTGCAGCAGCCTTTTTAATTTGTATTTATTCTTCAACCACATATACACAGAAAGACAAGGAGATGTATTTACAGTGTGCTGTGTGATATCAGGAATTAAGTGTTCACCAGGCCAGATTACCAGAGTAGGGGGATTATCTGGCAAATTGCTGTTAAACCCACGGCACCTTGGAAATGGATTGTTATTCAGTGAATTCTGACTTTGTGGGAAGACACAAAATGTTCATCTGTTTCTGGCATATCTTGTTCAGGAAAGGGACCTTCATGGTGCTGCTGGTGCACAGGCTGGACATCTGGAGAGGAGCAGTGAGGCAGACGGGGCACGAGTGTGACGGCCCAAGTGTGCTTGAAGAGCATCAAGGAGGCCTGAACCTGCAACTGGGTGAGAGAGGAAGGAGAGCAAGGGGTATTGAGAGATGGGCGGAGACCAGAGCTGTGGGCCTTGGGTATCATCCTGGGACAGACAGTCACTCACTGATAAAAAGGTTCTTGCCTTACCTAGGGTTTCTATTGCTGTGAAGAGACACCGTGACCATGTCGGCTCTTATAAAGAAAGTATTTACTTGAGGTGGCAGCTTACAGTTTCAGAGGTTCAGTCTGTTATCAATGTGATGGAGAGTGTGGCAGGGTTCAGGCAGGTGTGGTTCTGACTACATCTTGATATGCAGGTCCTAGGAAGTCAACTGCCACACTGGGAGATGTCCTAAGCATAGAAAAACTCAAAGTCTGCACCCACAGTGACACACATCTTCCAACAAGGCCATATACACTCCAACAAATCTATACTTCTTAATAGTGCCACTGTTAGGATGGAAAAATTTAGCCTAATTCCCCAGAAAACCCAGGAAGCTGGGAGTCTTAAATCCCAACTGACGGTCCCCTACTTTAATGTTTATGGTAGTGAATAAACACCGAGAAGCCTGTGTGAAAGCAGACTTCCTGGGCTAAGGGCGGGGTTGGATACTTTGAAGTAATTGGTCCGCATTGGATGCTACAAGGTGATTGGTTCATGATGCGCAGGCTTTGCTGTAACCTTACAAAAGCTTTCTCAATTCTGTGCCAGAGGTCCTCAGCCCTCTACCCTGCATGGCATATGGCTGAAGGCCCCAGTATACTGGAATATAAAGGACCTTATGCGTTTGCATCAAGACCGCTTCTCGTGAGTGATTTGGGGAGGGGCCCCTTTCCTGAGTGGGAGCGCGCTCTCTCGGGTCTTACACCACGCCCTAGGAGATGATGCGGGGGGTGGGGGGGCAGGCAATTACATTCAAACCAGAACAGGTCTCCAAGTCATGGATCTGTAAGGGACTGTGTCTTTATAGACAAACTTGTTTGGGGGTGCTTCCTATGAGAACAACTTTCTTCTCTCTGTGTCTCTGTCTCTGTCTCTGTCTCTGTCTCTGTCTCTGTCTCTCTCTCCCTCTCTCCTATCAAAGGTACTTAGCCTCTCCCCTCTCAGTTTGTACAAGTTACCCAGTAACATCAGATTGTGATGTCTGGCTCCCATTAGTGGGATGAGTCAGTCACCAACCAGGGCGGGGATAAAAGACAGTCTTTTAGGCTAGAGAGTTCACTAGTCCCATTTGAGTTGTAGTGTACTCTTTTTGCAAAAAGAGAAACAGCCTTGTTAAAACTAGTTTCATTTTGTTCCTGAGCTCCTATGTATGACACCAAGTTGACTGGTTTTTTTCAACACAAGTGATAAAATCATAACAATGTATTTTAAAAAATATTTGTGCTTTTTGTTTGCTTTGATGTAGTTTTTATTTTGTTTTGTTTTTTGTTTGTTTTTGAGACAGGATCTCTTTATGTAACTTTAGCTGGCCTGGAACTTGCTATGTAGACCAGGATGACCTTGAACTAATAGACATCCACTTGTCCCTTGAGTGGTGGAATTAAAGGTGTGCACTACCATTCCTGGCTTAAAGATTTGCTTTTGAGACAGAAGAAGGTCAGACCCAGATTTAAAGTGGATCTTCCTACCTTAAAAGATCTGGATTTAGGGTGGGTCATCCTACTGCAAATGACTTAACTACAAAAAAAAAAAAAAAAATCCCCAACAGGTGAGACCAGGCACTCAGATGGCTTATGATGGACGGGCACCGACACTGTTTGATCTTACCTTCCTGGAAGGGAAGCTGGAGAACAATGTCCATAAAGTAGAAGGTAGAAAACTCCATATGGTGTTGGAAGGTGCAGAAAGCTTGCCTGATGTGTGGCAACGTTTTGCCTGAGCAGATGCTACACATGTCTGTTCACCCCAGATAGGGAGACCACAACTGCTTAGTTTTTTGTTTGCTTATTTGGAGACCACAACTGCTTAGTTTTTTGTTTGCTTGTTTTTTTTTTGTTTTTTTTTTTTTTTTTTTTTTCTCCCCCTGACTTGACACAGGCCAGGGATATATGGGAAGAGGGAACTTCAATTGAGGGAAATGTCTCCATCAGATTGGCCTATAAGCAAGTCCGTGGGTTAATTTCTTGATTAGTCATTGACGTGGGAGGGCCCAGCCTCTGTGGGCATGGGGCAGATGGTCCTGGATGTATAGGATGTATGTATGTAATGTGGGCTGAGCAAACCAGGGGAGCAAGAGAAAAAGCAACATCCTCCATGGTCTCGGCTTCAGTTCCTGCCTTGACTTCCCCAGTGATGGAGTATGACTTGGGAGGTTCAGGATGAAATCAAGCCTTTCCTCCCCACTTGCTTTTCGTCATGGTGTCTATCACAGCAATGGAAGGCAAACTAGAACAGAAGGTGCATGAAATATGCTCCCTGAGCACAGGCATACACATAGGTTTTTAAATTTTTTTTCTAGACACTTCTGAATAGGAGGCGTTGTCTAGGGGAGGGGCTGGAGTATATGCCAGCAGCCATAACTGCATCTGAATGAGCTCATCTGGTCCCACCATCTCTTAGAAGGAGGGATTGTGTCTTACAGACAAAGAAATTAAGGCTTAAAGAGATTAAGCACCTCATCTAGACAGAACCTTCACCACTAGGACATGACAGAGTCAGAACTGGCAGGTCATATTGCTATATTCAGGACTTCCCTGCAGAACTGGAGAGGTAGCTGTTCCTTGGTTCCCTAGAACTCCGAGACCTGTGATCTGTAGGGCAAGGAGCCACAGGGCCCTTCTACATTCCTTGGTCACGGGACGCAGACAACAGAACCCAGATGTTCCTGGAAGAGGCTGTAGTCTCCCTACAGTAGCCCTGAGTCTGGGGGAGCTGTGGAGGAGCTTGCATTAGGACTTACTGCAGAATTTCATCTGGCCGCTCTTCAGCTGAGTGACTAGGCTGAAGTTCACTTCTCCTAGCCCAGGGGTCCTTTCCCTACACCTAACCTTGCTTGGCCAGGGCTCCCCAAGCACACACAGGCTCAGGAGGTTGTTTAGTGAAGGGTCACGTCACCAGCACCTCCTTCCTTCCCAAGACACTGTCTTTCCTGTTGTCCTGGCCCTGCCCCACCCACAGACCATTTCCACAGCAGCAAGCAGCAAGCAGAGAGGTGGGGGGATGTGGGAGAGGCAATTGGCGGGCAGACGTTGGGGGAAGGGTGGTGGTAAGGATCAGGCCTCCTGCAGATGCTTGAACACTGGATCTAAGATTCCAGGGTCAGGGAGGCTCACAGGAAGCTGGGACTCCGCCCTTCCCCTCTGGCTTCCTAGTAAAAATAACCAATGCTTCTGGAATCATTCACATGCAGCAGGAAGGCCAAGTTAGGAGCTGCCAGGCTACCACCTGGATTGTTCTGCAACGGATAGGGTTGACCTCTCTCTGTCTCACCTTCATCACCTCTGGCCTCTTTTTATTCAGAATCCCTGAGACTTCCTAGACTCTACTTGGCCCTACAGTGTGGAAAATATCACTGATGATAAATCAGATAATTCAGTGGAAAACAGACTGAAAAAAAGTCCTAACTACTGTGTATTTATTTAGTCTTTGCTTTTTTCTGTTTTGGGAAGAGCTATGATAGCAAGAAACTATTTCCCTTGTAATTATATTTAACTTAAAACAAGTTTAAGAACTGCATTAAGTGTTCAGGGGGTTTGTGGATAGGTCCAGAGTCATAGAGAGGAAAGTAAATGACTTAAATGTGGGAACAAGCATCATGATTGGTGCTTCAATACCTTGTGCAATATGAGCACTTGGGCTTATAGTGCAAACTTTGAAAATGCCACCCTGCACTGGCAAAGCCTTGGCATGGTATGAGGCTTGGCTCTGCCTAGCCTGTGGTGTGGGTGGTTGGGCCAGACCAAGTTAAACCTCTCATTTCTGTTTTTTACTCTGTGTGTGCACGCGCGAGCGTGCGTTTTAGGCTAGGTTTTCTTCTGTAGTCCAGGCTGGGTTGGAACTCACTAAGTAGCTCATGCTGGTAGAGAAGTCCTGCCTCAAGTGGTGTGTTTACAGGCATGAGCTACTACGTTTGTCTGACAATTTCTTCAAGGAGGATATTTCAGCCCCCTTCCTCTTCCTCCGTCCTGCGAATGTGGTGCTCAGATTCGGCGAGCGTGGACAAAGAGAACCTCTCACGGGTGTTTGCACATTGTGGCTCACTTGTCACAGTTACCGAAGGGCAGCCGAGCAAGACGCTTCTGCTTGGAATCACCTACGCCCTTGGCGCCACCTGCTGTTCCCACCGCGCCAATGCAGCTCTGATCTGGCGAGAACTCAGGACTGGCTTCTGAGACAAGCTGGAGAAATCTGGTGGGCTTCTAAACCCTATGCGGCCATGCCTTCTTTTCTCCAGCACCTACACACCCGGGTTGGTCCTCACTGTTCTCTTTGGGAATGAAGAGAGTTGCTGGCCCATGTAGGGGGCTGGAGAAATGTCTCAAAGGCTCTTGCAGAGGAACCGAGTTCATTCCCAGCATGCTGGCCAGGCAGCTTACAACTACCTTTAACTTCAGATCCAGGGTTTTCGACAACTTTGGTCTACGCGGCCACCTTCTCTTCCGCTGTAGATCCAATTTGGAGGTGGCACTCTGCTGCCGCAAGCGAAAAGGCCACCAGAGTCAGTGCGATTTCTCCTTTCCCCACGCCCTGGGGGAAGGGGAGTAGGGGGGCTTTGAGGAACTTTACTATGTGTCTGTGACAGAGGACCTCGTGAAGCTGTAAGCCAGGGCATCAGAGGAGAATTCTGTTTTGAGGCAGCCCAGACTAGGCTCACTCAATAGATTCTGGCTTAGAGTGGGGCCTAGGCAGCCTTTGTAACCCTCACCCATTGACCCGGGCCTCTAAAGGAGAGGAAGAATTCCCAGGCTTAGAAGCACCCCTCCCCCAACTCTGTCCAAACTCTTGGGAAGCAGCCTCCAGCCTAACTGTCTAAGGTCTGAAACTCATCGGTGTTGCTTGCAGGTCCTTGAGAGGGGGTGTGTGTGTGTGTGTGTGTGTGTGTGTGTGTGTGTGTGTGTGTGTGTGTGTGTGTGTGTGCATTTTAAAGAAAGGGGAGGTTAAAACTTAGAGAAGCTATTTGACTTTCCTAAGGACAAGGGGAGTATTTAATCCGTGCCAATATGATTTCAAAACTGCTCCTTCTCCCCTTCCCCCATCCTCCTGCCCGGTTCTATTTTTCTCCCTTCACCACCAGTCTTTCCTCTTTTGCTATCCTCATCTTCCCTCCTGCATCACCCTTTTCACTCACTGAGACAGAAATCAAGGATGTATTATTTATGAAAAATGAATTTAACATTTCTATTTTTATTTATTATTAACGTGCATGTGTGTATGAAATGTACGAGTGTGTGTGTGTGAGTGTGTGTGAATGCCACAGCTCACATGTGGAGGTCAGAGGACAACTTTCTGCAGTAGCGTGTCTCCCCTCACTGTGGTTTCTGGGTCTTGAACTTTGGTCATCAGGCTTGCTCTGAAAGACCCGGAGAGCGTGGTCCTTCACGCTCCCACTCAGGAATGGTGCCCCCCCAAATCACTCACGAGAAGTGGTCTTGATGCAAAAGCATGAGGTCCTTTTTATTCTGAGTACACTGGGGCCCACTGCCATACTCCACGTGGGGGTAGAGGACTGGGAACCTGGGTACAGACTTGAGACAGCTTTTTATAGGGTTACAACAAAGCCTATGCAAAGTAAACCAATTGTCTCATAGCATCCAGTGCGGACCAATTAATTTAAACTATCCAAGCCGGCGCTTAACCCAGGAAGTCTGCTTTCCCACAGGCTTCTGGGTGGGGTGACGAGGCTCATTTCCTGTGTTCACTCACTCACAGGTGCTTTCATAAACAGTCCTGTAGTAAACAGTCAAGAATGTGACCTTTAGCCTGCTCACTGCTAGGGGACCAGAGTCTGGGATTTAAATTCCCAGCTTCCTGGGGTCAGTGGCTAAATTTTTCCATCCTTACAGCTCAGCAAGAGACCTTTCACCAGCCCAAACTTAGACTCATTTGAGGATGGGCAATCCAAGGCCTGTGAGATAGCTCATGGGAAAAGAGCTTGCTGCTCAATCCCTGTAACCTACATAAAGGGGGAAGGAGAACCACTCTATAACGTTAACCTCTGACCTCTGTACACCATTGCAGGATGTTCTCCAATGATAAACAAACAAAAATTAAGTTAAAAACAAGCAGTGCAAATGGGCACGGTGGCATGTGTCTGGAACCACAGAATTCCAGAAGCTGAGACAGGAGGATAGTGAGTTCAAGGGTAGCCCTGTCTATATGTAGAGTCCCTGTTTCAAAAAGCCAAGGGCTAGGGGTATAGCCTAGCAGCACAGTACATGGAGCATAAGGTTCTGGATTTGTTCCCTAGCAACACACACACACACACACACACACACACACACACACACACACACACACACACACACACACTCACACACCATGAAAATAAATAAAAGACCCAGAGACTGATATTGGGATTCAAACTTCAAGCTGAATATCAGAAAAGCAAAGCACCCAGCCACTAGCTTCTTACCTCTACCTCAGACTGGAATGGCTAATCGATGCACCAGCTCCTCACTAAGCCTCAATCTGTGTAGGACCCTGCACGGACCCCTGAGGCACCTTGAGCAAGCCTGAAGCTGTGGGCCCAAACTCCTTGCTCCAGAGCTGTTGTTGGTACTGTTCTGCCCCCTGGAGTTGTCATTGGTACTCTTCCTACTTTGCTAACACACACCTGGTGGGGAGGAGCTAAGCCTGAGAATCCTGTTATTTTCCACTGTGCTGTAAGTCAGTATACAAACCCACTCCATCCCCTCAATAGACGGCATTCCGACATTGCCATTGACCGAATGACCCGCTGTCTTGTCTCTTGTTTCAATCTCTAGGCCTTCACCCGATTCATGGAACAGATTGTTGCATGGGCTCTACAAAACTGCTGTGTCTCCTCAGTGTGGCTGGAGAACCAATGCCTCATTCTCCTTGTCCTGTCTTTTATACTAGAAGTGCTGGGATTAAACGTGTGAGCTATAAATTCTCTTTTAGATGGATTCACCCTTGTGTAGATCTGGGTGGCCTTGGACTGACAGATCTGTCTCCCTATTAATCCTGAGTCCTAGGATTAAAGGTGTATACCACCACCTCCTAGCGTCTGGTGCTGGGTTTAAGTTGTATATCACCACCTCCACTTCGTGATCTCTGTAGCTTGAGGCTGACTTTGCTTTGCTTTTCTGAATCCTCAGTTAAGCTTTAATAAATCATAAATAATAATCATAAATAATATATCACTACACAAACATCCATGCACACACACACATGCACTTGCACACAGACACCCCCCCCCCTCCACAGTAATATGTGGTTCAAAATCTATATAAAGCCAGGTACAATTCTAGCACTCTGAAGGCTGCTCCTGAAGGAGTTTCCATTTGAGGCTAGCCTGGGCTACTCAGAAAGACCTTGTCTCAAAACAATAGCAACATCTATGGGGCTGGAGAGATGGGTCAGCACTTAAAGAGAGCATACTGCCCTTTCAGAGGACCCGAGTTGTGTTCCCAGCACTCATATCTAGTGGTTCACAACTGTTTGTCACTCCAGCTCTGAGGAATCGAATTCTCTCTCCTGGACTCCATGGGCACCCTGCACTCACTCACATACAAATACACATAATAAAAACATAAAATGCACAGGGCAGCAGTGGTGTGCACCTTAATCCTAGCACCGGAGAGGCAGAGGCAGAGGCAGATGGATCTCTAAGTTCAGGGCCAGTCTGGTCTACAGAGAGAGTTCCAGGAAAGTCGAGGTTACACAGAGAAACCTTGTCTCAAAAAACCATAACAACATCAACAAAAAGTTTTTCCGAGACAGGGTTTCTGTGTGTAGCTCTGGCTGTCCTGGGAACTCACTTTGTAGATCAGGCTGGCCTCGAACTCACAGATCCACTTGCCTCTGCCTCCAGACTGTTGGAATTAAAGGGATAGTAGGATTAAAGGAGATGTGCTACTACTATGAAAAACAAAAAACAAAACAAAACAAAACAAAAAAACCCACAAAAGAAACCAAAGCCCAAAATAATCCCAGTGGGTATTTCAGTGCAGTTGCACAACTTAAATGCACCTGAAAAGGGTGAATGTGATTTTCATAATGTGTGGCTTTTAAAAAAAATCTAAAACAAACAAACATACAAAAAAAAAAAAAAAAAAAAAAAAAAAGGATTCTCCTCTTGTCTTCCACAATGCCTAGTAGAGTCCACACCAATAGGGTTGGTCATTTCTCTTAGTTTTATTTGTCTTGATGGATCTTTTCATGTTAAATCTTTTTTTTTTTTTAATTTCAAATGTGTGTGCTTGTCTAACACACTCTCCTCAGGAACCTTTGCTGTTATTTCCAGGGCGGCACCCCTGCTGTGGAAGTAGCAGATAGGCTGCTAGGATTTACAATCCGAATGAAGAGTCACTGCACACGCAGCGCAGGCAGTAGTCTAACCTGTGGTCAGCATGAAAGACTGGAGTCCCAGCCCCCATCCATCCCCTCTCTGGGATCCTAGGCTGGGGGGTCAGGTGCTGACAGGCAGATTCAGCAAAGTGGCAGGTGGGAGAGTGGGCATCCTTTCTGATGCAGGTGACAACTTCCCCCCCCCCGTGTGTGTGTGTGTGTGTGTGTGTGTGTGTGTGTGTGTGTGTGTGTGTGTGTGTGTGTGTGTGTGTGTGTGTGTGCTCGTGCACGTGCATTTGCCATGGCATGTGTGTGGAAAGCAGAGGATGACTGCTTTACATGCGTTCCAGAGACTGGCTTCAGGTTGTCAGCTTTTGGGGCAAGTGTTTTTATGCGGTGAGCCGTCTTGCTCTTCTGAGTTTTAGTACTTTTGAAGTGATGAGGAGGGTCTGTAGTACCCACACCGACGTTTTGTTTTCTGAGTCTTCCTATCCTTGCCTAACTTGTTATTTCGAGAAAAGAAGCTTTAGTGAATCATAAGGTGGACAGAGACAACAGTGCCACCTTGTGGCAAGAACTCAACATTACCATCCCAAAAGGCTGGACTCTGGACAGCATTCTTTTTTTATGCCAGACTCTAGCTGAAGGGTCCTCATGCATGGCCTAGTTTACTGAAGTCTCTGAGTACAAAGTAGGTGCTGCAATATCTCCTTTTCAGGGCTCTTGAGAGAGCCCAGGCTGAGAGATTAAGCAATTTCCTCACAACTGAGGAACTCAGAACTGAACTTGCAGCAGCTTGCTCCAAAGTTCACGATTGTAATCATTATTTTTATGTTACCTCTGTTGCAAGTTGGGTACAACTCTCAGTTTTAGATTCTACTTAGACTTACATAATTTTATAATTTAGTAGGTCACTTGCCCCGGGTGGGAGGCAGAGAGCGGGGCTCAGGTGTCAACTCCCCTTTCTGAGCCAGGGGACCTCAGTGCTTCATGTCACTTTTCTGAGTTCTGAAGTGACAGAATAGTACCGACCTCTTTGTCTTCCAGTATCTTCTAGTATCCTTATAGGCTCCAAGAAAGAGCTTGAAAAAAAACCCGAATTTAAATGAAATAGTCTATTTCTGAGGCTACAACTGAGTCCACGGCCTGGATGGAGAAGTCACAAAACATGGTGCAGATGTTTCATCACACGGCAGAGGGTTTGACCTGGGAGACAAGGTGAGCCGGTTAGATCCTGCCTTTCTGCCTCTTCCTAGCAACCACTAATGCCAGCACTATGCCTCACCCTCAAGCTGAGAATTTATAAGTAATATTAAGTCTCAATGTTGGTTATTTGGGAAAGAGCTGCTGGGACAGGGAAACTCTGCCTACAACAATCCATGAGTATCTCTGACTCTTGTCAACTCCCAGGTTTACTATAAAACCAGGTCAGATTCTAGCCCAGCTGCCACGTTGCCGGATCCTATTTATTCTGGCTCCTTACAAAGATTCTGCATAGAAACACCCAATTTCACCCGCATTGCTAGACCAGACACGAGCTTCTCCCCATTCCTGTTCTGAGGTGGCCATCACACACTCTACCTCATGCTCCTGGACTCTCCTCGGAGCCTCCACCAGGCCAGTTCTTCTAATAAGCCTCATAACAAAGGGAAACATCCCCTCAGTGTTTCCCTTCAGCCCCAGGTGCCTTTCACTACCTTCTCTGGATTGTTTCCCATTTAAGCAGAAAGGGCCTTACGAGTGATTCCTGCCCTTACATAACAAATTGTTCTCTCATGGCTCTTCTCGTCCATACAGGCTGACAAGGGTCCACTCTCATTTCTAATACCACACAGGAACTGAGTAATACTCTCAAAATGAAGTATATCTCCATGCGGCTTGGCACTATCAAGCTTCAGGAAAGGTAGAAAGGGTTAATGTAATTTAAGAGATGTTCACCAAACTCACATTCAGGGCTCAACAGTCTTGGCTCAGTCTCCTCCTTATTGCAACATTAAGATCTTGCACCAACTGCAACTTATCACCCACTCAGCCCTTCCTCCAGGATGAAATTTAAAAATAAGTCCTGGGCTTCCTAGGGGGTCACATTTATTTATTTATTTATTTATTTATTTATTTATTTATTTATTTATTTATTTGCTTGCTTATTCATTCGTTTGTTTGTTTATTTATTTATTTACTTATTTATTTATTTATTTACTGTGAGCATTGGTGGTAGGTCAGAGGGTAACTTCCAGGAGTCATTCTGCTGTGTGGGTCCTGGGGATTAAGCCCAGGCGTGGAAGCAAGAGCCTCAATCTGTTGAGCCTTCTCACTAGTCCCAGGCTGCCCTTTTGTTAGACACATATAGATACATTGTATTTCTGAGACAGCCAGAGGATCAAGCCATCATTACTATGATAGGTATAACTTTACCTCCCCCCCCTCTCTCTCTCTGTGTGTGTGTGTGTGTGTGTGTGTGTGTGTGTGTGTGTGTGTGTGAGGCTACAATAACTATGAACCACTTGATACAGATGAGCACAGGTAACCAAACTCAGGTCCTCAGGCAGAATCTCAATCACTCTTAATCCACTGAGCCATCTCTCCAGCCCCGCCTCTCCTGGGCCCAGATTTTGAGGGGAGAACGGTCCTGGGACAAGCTTAGTCATACCCATCACTGTGTTATTCCACTTATTTTGTTGCCACAGCTATGACCAAAGTTATCTCTGTTCCATGGAAGAGATGGAATGGTTATGTTACAGTAGGAGGGGGGAAATCTATATTGGCTTTGTGGTGGTGGCACACGCTTTTAATCTCAGCACTCAGCAGGCAGAGGCAGGCAGATCTCTGTGAATTCGAGGCCAGCCTGGTCTACAGAGTAGTTCTAGGACAGCTAGGGTTGTTACACAGAGAAACCCTGTCTCAAAAAAACCAAAAAACCCAAATCTATATCAGACGTTGGTGAGGGGCTGAGAGGTAAGAACTGATGTGTGGTAATATATTATTTATGATTTAATAAGGCTTGCTTGAGGGTTCAGAATGCAAAGCTAGCCACAAGCCATAGAGGTCAGGCAGTGATGTCACACAGGATTCAGGAAACAGGCAGATGGATCTCTGTTAGTTCAAGGCCACACTGAGCTACATGAAATCGATCCAGTCTAAAAGAAAAACAGCTCATACACAGTTGATCTCAGCATTTGGGATCACACACCTTTAATCCCAGCACTTGAGTATATAAGGAACAGGTATTCAATCTGGGGCATTTTGGTCTCCAGCCACATTGAGGGGCAGGATTACTTACCTGGTTAGAGGTAAGAGCTTGGCTGCTTTGCTTATCTGACCATCAACTTGAACTCCAGTATCTATTTCTGGGTTTTTATTTTTCTTGTTACACTGATGGCTACCCCCCCAACATGTGTATGTGTATACACACATGTCTGGTGTGTATATGCCGGGAGAGGCTTCTGTGTTAGGCCTTCCCCTTACTGAATATTTCAATACTTTCAATATCTCAGGGTTTTTCAAATTTTTTATTTATATTACAGTCTTGTTTTATATGTCAATACCAGTTCCCTCTCTTTCCCCTCCTCCCCTGCCCCCAGCTAATCACCTCTCTCATCCCCTTTCTGCTCCCCAGGGAGGGTGAAGCCTTCCATGGGGAGTCTTCAAAGTCTGCCATATCATTTAGAGCAGGGAATAGGCCCTCCCCCATGTGTCTAGGCTGAGTGTCCCTATATGTGGGATGGGCTCCTAAAGTCCATTCATATACTAGGAATAAATACTGATCTACTACCAGAGGCCCCATAGACTGCCCAGTCCTAACTGACACCCACATTCAGGGGTTCTGGGTCAGTCCTATGCTTATTTCCCAGATATCAGTATGGGGTCCATGAGCTCCCCCTTGTTCAGGTCAGCTGTTTCTGCGGGTTTCTCCAGCCTGGTCTTGACCCCTTTGCTTATCACTCCTCCCTCTCAGCAACTGGATTCCAGGAGTTTGGTTCAGTGTTTAGCTGTGGGTGTCTGCTTCTGCTTCCATCAGCTACTGGATGAAGGCTCTAGGATGGCATATAAGGAAGCCACCAATCTCATTATTGGGAAAGGGCATTTAAGGTAGCCTCTCCACTATTGCTTAGATTCTTAGTTGGGGTCATTCTTGTAGGTCTCTGAATATTTCCCTAGTGCCAGATTTCTTTTTAGACCTATAATGGCTCCCTCTATTATGGTATCTCTTTTCTTGCTCTTCTGTATTTTTCCCCGACTCAATCTTCCTGCTCTCTCATGTCCTCCTCTCCCCTTCTTCTCTTTCTCTTAATTCCCTCTCCCCTCTCCCCATGCTTCCAATTTGCTCCTGAGATCTTATCCCTTTTCTCTTCTCCGGGGGACCAAGTATATCGCTCTTAGTGTCCTTCTTGCTTCCTAGCTTCTCTGGTGGTGTGGATTGTAGGCTGGTAATCCTTTGCTCTGTGTCTAATATCCATATATGAGTGAGTACATGCCATGTTTGTCCTTTTGAGACTGGGTTACTTCACTCAGGATAGTTTCTTCTAGTTCCATTCATTTGCCTGCGAATTTCAAGATTCCCTTGTTTTTTTCTGCTGAGTAGTATTCCTTTGTGTAAATGTACCACATTTTCTCTATCCATTTTTCAGTTGAGGGGCATCTAGGTTGCTTCCAGGTTCTGGCTAACAACTAATGTTGCTATGAACATAGTTGAACAGATGTTCTTGTTGTATGAGTGTGCCTAAGAGTGGAATTGCTGGGTTGTGAGGTAGACTGATTCCCATTTTTCTGAGGAACCGCCATACTGATTCCCAAAGTGGCTGTACAAGTTTGTACTCCCATCAGCAGTGGATGAGTGTTCCCCTTTCTCCACATCCTCTCCAGCATAAACTGTCATTGGTGTTTTTTATTTTAGCCACTCTGACAGGAACAAGATGTTATCTCAGAGTTGTTTTGGTTTGCATTTCCCTGATGGCTAAGGATGTCAAATACTTTCTTAAGTGTCTTTCAGCCATTTTATATTCATCAGCCATTTTATATTCCTCTATTGGGAATTCTTTATTTAGTTCTGTGCCCCATGTTTTAATTGGATTATTCGGTGTTCTGGTGACTAGTTTCTTGAGTTCTTTATGCATTTTGGAAATTAGCCCTCTGTCAAATGTGGAGGGCTGCCGTTTGGTCTTGTCCATTGTGTCCTTTGCCTTACAGAAGCTTCTCAGTTTCAGGAGGTCCCATTTATTAATTATCAATCTCAGTGTCTGTGCTACTGGTGTTACGTTCAGGAAGTGGCCTCCTGTACCAATTTGTTCAAGGGTATCTCCCACTTTTTCATCTAAGAGGTTCAGTGTGGCTGAAGAGATATGGAGAGAGTAAATAGCTTTGTCTTGTTCCTGATTTTAGAGGAATCTCTTGAGTTTCTCTCCATTTAGTTTGATGTTGGCTGTTGGTTTACTGTATATTGCTTTTATTATGTTTAGGTATATTCTGGTTATCCCTGATCTCTCCAAGACCTTTATCATAAAGAGGTGTTGGATTTTGTCAAAGGCGTTTTCAGCATCTAGTGAGATGATCATTTTCTTCTTCTTCTTTCAGTTTGTTTATATGGTGGATTACATTGATAGATTTTCATATGTTGAACCATCCCTGCATCCTTGGGATGAAGCCTACTTGATCATGGTGGATGATTTCTCTGATGTGTTCTTAGATTCTATTTGGCAGTATTTTATCGAGTATTTTTGCATCAATGTTCATGAGGGAGATTGGTCTGTAGTCTATTTCTTAGTTGCATCTTTGTGTGGCTTGGGTAGCCTTGTACAAAGAGTTTGGCAATGAACTTTCTGCTTCTATTGTGTGGAACACTTTGAGGAATATTGGTGTTAGCTGTTCTTTGGATTTCTGGTAGAATTCTGCACTGAAACCATCTGGCCCTGGGATTTTTTTGGTTGGGAGACTTAATAATTGCTTCTATTTCATTAGGGGTTATAGGTCTGCATAAATTGCTTTTCTGTTCTTGATTTAATTTTGGTAAGTGATATCTATCCAGAAAATTGTTCATTTCCTTTGAATTTTCAAATTTTGTGGAGTACAAATTTTCAAAGTATGACCTGAAGATCCTCTGGATTTCCTCAGTGTCCATTTTGTTAATTTGCATGTTCTCTCTCTGCCTTTTGGTTAGTTTGGATAAAGGTTTGTCTAATTGATTTTCTTAAAGAACCAACTCTTTGTTACATTGATTCTTTGTTTTCTTTGTTTCTCATTTATTGATTTCAGGCCTCAATTAGATTATTTCCTGGCTTCTACTCTTTTGTGATGAGTTTGCTTCTTTTTGTTCTAGAGCTTTCAGTTGTGCTATTAATTCTCTAGTGTGACTATTCTCCAGTTTCTTCATGTGGACAATTAGTGCTATGAATTTTCCTCTTATCACTGCTTTCGAAGTGTCCCATAAGTTTGGGTATCTTCATTCTCATTGAATTCTAGGTAGTCTTTAATTTCTTTATTTCTTCCTTGAGCCAGGAATGGTGCAAATGCTGATTGTTCAATTTCCATGAATTTGTAGGGTTTCTACAATTTGTGTTGTTGTTGAATTCTAACTTTAAAACATGGTGGTCTGATAAGATAGAGGGAGTTATTCCAATTTTTTTTTGTATCTGTTGAAGTTTGCTATGTTGCCAAGCATATGGTTGATTTTTAGAGAAGGTTCCATGTGGCACTGAGAAGAAGGTATATTCTCTTGTGTTTGGATGGAATGTTCTACAGATGTTGTTAAACCTAATTGGGTCATAATTTCTGTTGGTTCCTTTGTTTCTTTGTTAAGTTTCTGTCTGGTGGACTTATCTAGGGTTGAGAGTGGGGTGTTGAAGTTTCCCACTATAAGTGTGTGAAGTTTTATGTGTGATTTGAGTTTTAGTAATTTTTCTTTTACAAACATGGATGTCTTTGTATTTGGGGCATAGATTTTCAGAACTGAGACTTTGTCCTGGTGGATTTTTCCTGTGATGAATATGAAATGACCTTCTTTGTCTCTTTTGATTGATTGATTTTTTTTTTTTTTTTGCTTGAAGTCTAATTTGTTAGCTATTAGGATAGCTACACTTGCTTGTTTCTTGGGTCCATTTGATTGGAAAATCTTTTCCCAGCCCTTTACTCTGAGGTAACTTCTATCTTTGAAGCTTAGATGTGTTTCTTGTATGCAGCAGAAGGATGGATTCTGTCTTCATATTCATTCTGTTATCCTGTGTTTTTTTTATTGGTGAGTTAAGACCATTAATATTGAAATTAAAGACCATTGATTGTTAATTCTTATTTGTTTTGGATTTGTTGTTGTTGTTGGTATTGTGTATGAATTTACCCTGCTTTTTCTTTTGGCTTTTGGTAAAGTAGGATTATCTATTGCCTATGTTTTTGTGAGTGTAGTTAACTTCCTTAGGTTGGAGTTTTCCTTCCAGTACTTTCTGTAGGGCTGGATTAGTGGATATGTATTGTTTTAATCTGGCTTTGTAGTGGAATATCTTGTTTTCTATGTCTATAGTGATTGAGAGATGGGTATAGTAGTTTGGGTTGGCATCTGTGGTCTCTTAGTGTTTGTAGAATATCTATCCAGGACCTTCTGGCTTTCAGAGTTTCCATGTAGAAGTCAGGTGTAATTCTGATAGGTTTGCTTTTGTATGTTACTTGGCCGTTTTCCTTTGCTGCTCTTAATATTCTTTCTTTATTCTGTATATTTTGTGTTTTAATTATTATGGAAACTTTTTTGTGGTCCACTCTATTTGGTGTTCTGTAAGCTTCTTGTACTTTCATTGGCATATCTATCTTTAGGTAGGGAAAGTTTTCTTCTATGATTTTGTTGAATACGTTTTCTGCACCTTTGAGTTGGGTTTTTTCACCTTCTTCTATACTTGTTATTCTTAGGTTTGGTCTTTTTACAGTGTCCCATATTTCCTGGATATTTTGTGTCAGGGACTTGTTGGATTTAAGATTTTCTTTGGTTGATGAATCTATTTCTCCTGGTGTATCCCCAATGCCTGAGATTTCCCCTTCCATCTCTTGTATTCTGATGGTTATGCTTACATCTGTAGTTGCTGATCATTTACCCAGCATTGCTAAAGTGTATACTTTGAACTTACACTGTAGTTAAAGACTAGTCCAGAAGCAATTCACCCCCATGAGCCCATTTCGGAAGCTCCTTTGTGTGCTGGGCTGTGACTTAGTCAATGTGTGTGTGCTTTACACGCAAAATGCCCTCAGCACAAGCGAAGCAGAACATAAAACCTCCCTTTTGGCTTGGCTCTGTCCCCTCTGACAAAAAAGCAGCCCTCTCAAAAGCAGCTAGAGCTGTTGTGATTATCTCAATATTACAGATAGACATCCATGGATACAAAAATAAAGCCATATTCCTTTGAGCTAGTGCCACATCCCCCTCTTTCCCTCCATCCCTTCCTTCCTCTTTCTCTTCCTCCTCATTTTCTTCCTCTCCTCCTCCTGCTTGTGTGTGTGCCTTGGAAACATCAGGGCTTTCCTTGATGTTTGTGTTCAGCCAGTTGAGTGAAAAGCTGATGAGCTTCTGGATTCTCAGCCCAGGGTTTGCTGCTACTTAGATGTCATTTTTATTATTTTTATTTTAGTCAACAAGTGGAGGTTATATGTTTATGGTGTACAGTATTGATGAGACCTGAAAGGCTTGGGTTCTGGAACCCTGACTAGGGACAGCATGGGAATGAAGAAAGGACAGACACACAGACATACATACAGTGAAGCTAGGATCAGGTGGGGTTCTGCTATCATATGGCTACAACCTGGCTCCTCATTGTGTTCAGTATGTGCAGCATAGTGGGAGGGGTGAGCTAGTCTCCACAGAGGTGTCCATAGGCAATCAGTCTCTGGCTGTAAACGCTGGGGTGGAGGAAGCCGCGGGTGCCAGTTTTTACACACATTGATCATTCACAAACACTCAGACTCCCAAGGAAGGCTTTGCCATTCTTTCTGAACCTGGTCCATGTGGGTAATCGCTTTGCCAATAGCTCCATGGGTCCAAGGCCTTGGGAGTCCTGGACATAGCCATGCCCATGTCAAAATACACATTTACTTAGGAATTTACTCACTCAGAGCTTCTTCTGCTCCCTACACGGATGATGTTTTGATATATGCACATAGTATAAAATAATTATATCAGGCAAATTAATGTAGTAAACCTTTACATTCTGATTTTGTGTATGATGGGAACATTTAAAAACAGACTCCCACAGCAACCTTCAAGCATACTGTACAGTATTATTTACTGCAGTCACCTTGCTGTGACTCCAGAACTTATTGTTCCTGTGTAACTGAAACATTATCCACCCTTACAAAGACTTTCCCACTCTTACATCGCCACCCAGGCAGCGACAACCACAGTTCTCCCCTCTTCCTTCCTTCCTTCCTTTATTTATTTATTCACATTTATGTGGACATGTGTGTGCCTGATGAATGTATATACACTACATCTGTGCAGGTACCCACCAAGGCCAAGGGGTGCTGTATCCCCTGGTACTGGAATTACAGGTGGTTGTAAGCCACCTGATGTCGGTGCTGGAAACCAAACTGAGGTCCCCTGGAAGAGCAGCACGCCATCTCCCCAGCCCCTTATTTATTTATTTATTTATTTATTTATTATGTTGAGATGAAGTTTTTACATGCTGCCCAGCCGACTTCAAACATTTTGGCTGGGGAGACGGAGACTACTAATATACAGTTATTATTGAAAGATTTCTGTTAATGTCTGCTGTTTTGTTAATTTAGAAGGATTTGATGTTTTCCTAATTCTCATTTGCTGAGCTAATAAATTTTCTTTTTCCTGGAGCCTCTTGGATGTGTTTATAGTTTTCTTCCTTCTGGATAATTCCTCTCAGTTTCCTCTGTGGAGCCAGCTTAGTGGTCATAAGTTCCTTAAGCCTGCTCTTGTTGTGAATTGTTTTTCTTTCTCTATCAGTCTGACAGTGTTGCCAGGCTGCATCCACAGCTGAGCGCTGACAGGACTTGAGGCACACCAACCAATACATACCCTCTGCCTCTGTATAGGACTTGGTGTTTCTTTCTTGCAGCTTTTGTTCTGTGTATTTAGTGTTTTGATCATAGTATGATGTGGGAAGTTTCTTTTCAAGTCTTATTTAATGTCCTATATGCCTCTTATACCCAGATGGGATCTCTTTCCCTAGATTTGGGTGATTTTCTATGGTTGTATTAAAAATATCTTCTATGTCTTTGGAAATTCTTCTATGCTCAAAACGCCCAGCTTTGATCTTTGCAGGATGTCCCAAAGATCTTGTGTATTCTTTTCATGTTTATATCAATTTCTTATTGTCCTTAACTGCCTTTTCTAATTTATATGCCTTGACTTCAAGCTCTGTTATTCTATCCTCTCCATACTGTATCCTATTTGTGAAACTTTCCACTGAGCTTTTAATTTTATTTATTGAAATTTTCATGTTTAGTATTTCAGTTTGATTTTTCTTCAGTGTTTCTGTCTCATTATTGAGTTCCTTATTCCATTCAGCTATTTGTGTTCTTTTGTAATTCTTTCAGGAGTTTGTGGCTTCTTTGATTTCTCTGTTCATACTTATCATTCTTTTGAATTCTTTGTCATCTAAGGCTCTCTCACTGGTGGCAACATTACACAGAGACTGGTGGCTTTTGGAGGAGACATACTGTCTGGTTTCTTATGCTACTTGTGCTTCCGTGTTAGTTCAGTTGTTTATGTTTTTTTTTCTTTTTAAATAAGTTACCTTCTTCTTTCAGTGGAGTGTCCTGGATGTTCGGGAGGGACTAGGTTGCAGAGGGTTGAGGTGTCACCTTCCTGGGAGGCAGAGGCAGGCAAGATCTCTGTGAGTTCGAGGCCAGCCTGGTCTACAGAGTGAATTCCAGGACAGCCAGGGCTATTATACAGAGAAACCTTGTCTTGAAAAAGCAAAGCAAAGCAAAGCAAAGCAAAGCAAAGCAAAGCAAAGCAAAGCAAAGCAAAACAAAACAAAAACCCCTGGTCACTCTTTAAGATCTACTAATGTCGGGGACGAAGAGACACTGGTAGTTTTGTGGGCACTAATATACTGGCTATGAGTGGGGAGAACAAATTGTAAACAGAAGAAAGACATAGTAAGGCTGGTTATCAATACTGGGAAGGAAAGGATTTATTTTTTCATACAGGTTATAGCAGGTAATCAAGGGAAGTCAAGGCCAGGTCTCAAGGCAGAACTTGAAGCAGAAACCATAGAAGAATCATGCACACTGGCTTGCTTTCTGCTTCTACTTAGCTAGCTTCTCTATACAGCCCAGATCACCTGCCCAGGGGTGGTATCACCTTCAGTGGGCTAGGCTTGCCCACACCAATCATTAATCAAGAAAATGCTTCACTAACATTATTCCAGGCCAATCTGACACAGGCAGTTCTTCAATTGGGGTTTTGTCTTCTTAGGTGACTCTAGTTTGTGTCAAGTTGTGACAAAAACCATCCAGCACAGCTGGGTGTCAATACAATGATTCTAGCTTGTCTCCTGGTCCATTTGTTTGAAAAACCTTTTCCCATCGTTTTGCTCTGCAGTGGTGTCTAACGTTAGTGGGAAGGTGTGCTGCTTGGGATTGGCATGAAAGAGGAATCCTGCTTTATGAGCTGTACTGTTATTCTTGTCTTTTGGCTGGTGAGTTGGAGCCATTGGTATCTAGAATCATTACCTAAAGATGTGTATGGATCCCAGTGATTTTGATTTTGTGGTGCTTGGCATTTTCTTAGTCTTCATTTGCTTAGCAAACACATTAGCATGGTTTTTCTCTGCAGCTTCTTGGATTTATCATTCTTTTCCGTTCCGACTGTTCTGTCCAGTATTCTCTTTAGAGCTGGCTTCATGTTCATCAATTGCTTTAGCCTGCTTTCATCATGAAAAGCCTTTCTTTCCCCCTCCTCCATCATGAGACATAGTTTTGCTGGATATAGCAGACTGGGTTGGAAATTGTAATCTTTCAGAATTTGAAACACATCCTCTCATATCTATCTGGGTTTTAGAGTTTCCACTGAAAAACCAGCTGTTCTGTTGGGTTATACCTTTGTATGTAATTTGACCCTCTCCCTTGTTGCTTCAGTATGTTCTCTGTCTGAATGTTTAGTGTTTTGACTGTAGAACCACACGGGAAGTTTCTTTTCTCATCTTGTGTATTTGGTGTTCTGTGAGCCTCTTCTACCTCGATGAGCATCTCTTTTTTTAGATTTAGGATTTTTTCCTATGATTTTATTGAAAACATTTTATATTCATTTGGCATAGAATTCTCCTATGCCATTTTCTTTTACAAATTTGTGTTTTCATAGTTTCTCAAACATCTCTCATGCTCTTTACATTCCTTTTTCAAAAAATTTATCATTGAATTTTAATGAATGATCCAATTCCTCTAATTTATATTTAAGCCCTGATATTCTGTCTTCAACATGGTGCATTCAATTGGTGAGGCTTTCTGTTGAGGTTTTGTTCGACTTACTGACTATTCCGTTTCCAGTGCTGTATCAGTTTTGTTTTCCTTCAGTATGTCTATCTTTTGGCTCAATTCTATTTTCATATTCTAATTTAAGGTCCTTATTTCATCCAGGTGTCTGTGTTCTCTTCCTTCTGGAGATTGTGAACTCATCCACAAGTCTGGGTCCTCTTTGAGTGCTTTGAATACATTTATGGGATTCTTTTTGAATTCTTTGTCTGGCATTTCATCTCAGTCACTGTCATTGGTGACTATTACTAGTGGGGTGGCAGATTTGAAGGAGATGTATCTTGGCATCTCGTGTTACTTATGGTGAGACTCACCTACCTGGAGCCAGCTTCTTAGTTAAGTCTTTCTACCATGCCTGTGTTGAATGAGCATTTGTTTCAGTGATTGGTATTGTCTCGGGCTTGGTGGGTATTGATTCAGCTCAGTGTTGCTTGAAATTCTAGCCATGGAGACACCAGTGTTGGTTCATGGATGGAGTAATTGATGCTATCTTGGCTCAGTTACAGGTGTGGTGTGGTCTCTGTCCTCATAAACCAGAGTCAGTACAGTGTGGTAGGGGTTGGTGCTAGGGGTAATAGTTTCATGTGTTCTCTCATCTCCTGAGCCTGTTTTGAGCAGTGTTGTATGAGTGTGTGCTAGAGCATGACCCCTAACTTCAGAAGACAGGGTGCTCATGGACTGTTAGGCATGTATGCCAGGTGTGGGTAGGTTGAACATCCTCTGGCTTTAGTTCAGACTGGAGTGTGCATTGGAGTTTGGGAGGGGATTGCACACCTCTGGCTTTACTGGCCAGTTGAGGACAGGGTGGAGGAAGTGTGCAGAGAGGCCTCTAAAGTGCCTGGTTGGGATGAGTCTGGGGCATGCAAGTGTGTGGTGGGCATGGGCAGTCTGTGAATCTTGTACCCTCTTTAGTCATGGAGAATTTTCAGGGCAGCAGAAGTGTTTGCAGGGGTGTTGGGAGGACACAAATGTCTGGGGACTTTAGTCTGACTGGCTGGGGTGGGTGTAGAGGGTGGAAGTGCAGAGAAGCAGAGGTGATGGAGACTTCTGCTGGGATAAGCACACAGAGCAGTGAAAGTGTGTTAGGCAGGGAGAGGAGGGTCCAAGACATTAATCCATCTAGCTAGGGTAGGCAGGGCAGTGGGACATGGCAAGGGTAGGGATCTCTGGAGACTTCTGACCTGTCTAGCCAGGGTGAGATCACAGAGAGGTGGATGAGTTAATGGGAGGTCTCAAGATCTCTGGCCTGCCTGGGTGGGGTGAGTGCACGCCAGTAGGAATGCATGGGAGGGACGAGCATCCCTCAGACCTCTAACCTGTCTGGCTGGATGGGGTGCAGAGCAGGCCAGCCAGAATGCATTTGTTCCAGGTCTTGAAGATTCATCACAGTTAGGAGTATAAGAGAACTGGACATGTCTTTGCCATGATAAGCCTAAGGGGAGGGGCAAAACATGGAGGGCCTCTGGGATGAGGCGGGTTTCCTACTCACTGAGACAGAGAACTCTTCAGCTCTTATGATGGTTTCAGGATGCACTCTTCTGTCAATTCCAGGGATTGCTTAGCAATAGAGTAGAGCTCATAAGGGAATTCAAAACACAAGTTTGAAGACCCAGCTCTGCTGGGCTGGGTCCTTCCTCAGTTGGGCTTCAGTTGTTCAATGTTTCTTTCCGGGGACTAAGTCCTGCAATCCTGGGATACAAGTCCCTGCCATGAGCTCTGAGCTTGTTCTGTTCACCTTGGTGAAGTAAGGTCTCTCCTGAAAACTCTCAAGGAAAAGCAAAAGGCTTGAGCTGGTAGATCACAGGGTTCAGAAAAGTCTTGACTGTATGAAGGTTCCTGCTTCTTATCCAGATTGCCATCCAGGTTAAAAGTGTAAATTGGCAAATGTATTCTATTTTGTTTACTTATATACACATTTATTACTATCATTATTGACCGCACAGGAATTTCTTAGCACCTGGAAGATAAAATCTCAGATAAAACCTCAGGGATGGTTCTGCTTCCAGTACAGATGTTTTCAGATGGAGGATCTGAGAGCAGTTATGACACAAGAAACAGAAATATATGAAGCATAGAGACACAACATGGTTGGTTGCAGGGAAAAATAGAGAGAAGTTAAGGAGGCCATGAGAAGGGCAAGACCTAGCAGCCCAGGCCTTACCTCCACCCTCTTTCCCAGCGTTGACTCATCCAGCCCCCTGGACAGAGATCAGCCTGGCTTCTCACAACCCATGCCTCACTCCTGGGCCACTGCCCAGGCTTAGACATGATAAATGGACTTAAGTCTCAGAATTGATAGAGAAACCATTAGCATCGGGACTGTCTGAGTCACTGTTTTATTGCCATGAAGAGACACCCTAACCAAGGCAGCTTATAAAGGGAACATTTAAATGGGGGCTTGCTTACAGTTTTGGAGGGTTATCCATGGCTATCATTATTATTATTTTTTACATTTTTAAATTAATTTATTTTTTACATTCCAATCCCAGTTCCCCCTCCCTCCTTTCCTTTCACTCCATCCTCTCATCTGCTACAAGGAGAGGGCAAGGCCTCCCATAGGAAGTCTACTAAGTCTGTCCCATCATCTCATTGAGGCAGGACCAAGGCGCCTCTCCAGCCTCACACCCCTGTGTATAGGCTGAGCAAGGCATCACTCCATATAGAATGGGCTCCACGAAGTCATTTAGAGTTAGATCTTGGACCCACTGCCAGTGGCCTCATATATTGTCCCAGTCACACCATTGTCACCTATAGTAAGGGAGTCGTTTAATCTTATGCAGGTTCCCCATTTGTCAGACCTGAGTCACTGATCTCTCACTAGCTCTGGGTCAGCTGATTCTGTAGGTTTCCCCATCTTGAGTCATAGGTCTTAACTCCTTTGTTCATATTTTTTCTCCTCCCTCAATTTCAGGAGCTTAGGCCATGGGTTAGTTGTGGATTTCTGCATCTGCTTCCATGTGTTTCTGGAAGAGGGTTTTAGCTTCTGTGGGGTTATGGGTTGTAGGCTGAGTATCTTTTGCTTTATGTCTGCTATCCACTTATGAGTGAGTACATACTATATTTGCCTTTCTAGTTTTGGGTTACCTCACTCAGAATAGTTTTTCTAGTTCTGTCCATTTGCCTGTAAATTTTAGGATGTCATTGTTTCTTATGACTGGGTAGTACTCCATTGTGTAAATATACCACATTTTCTTTATCCATTCTTCAATTGAGGGACATTAGGTTGTTTTCAGGATCTGGCTATTACAAATAATGCTGCTATGAACATAGTTGAGCAAATGTCCTTATAGCATGAATGTGCCTCCTTTGGGTATATGCCCAACAGTGGTATTGTGAGGTCTTAAGGTAATTTGATCACTAATTTTCTGGAACATCACCATACCGATTTCCACAGTAGCTGCACAAGTTTGCATCCCACCAGCAATGGAGGCGTGTTCCCGTTTCTCCACATCCTCTCCAGCATAAGCTGTCCTTTGTGTTTTTGATCTTAGCCATTCTGATCAGTGTAAGATGGAATCTCAGAGTGGCTTTGATTTGCATCTCCCTGATGACTAAGGATGTTGAGCATTTCCTTAAGTGTCTTTCTGCCATTTGAGATTGTTCTGTTGAGAATTCTCTATTTAGATCTGTCCCAATTTTTAAATTGGATTATTTGTTAGTTTGATTTCTAGTTTCTTGAGTTCTTTGTATATTTTGGAGCTTAGTCCTGTGTCAGATGTGGGGTTGGTGAAGATCTTTTTCCATTCTGTAGGGAGCTGTTTTGTCTTGTTGACCATGTTCTTTGTTTTACAGAAGCTTCTCAGCTTCAGGAGACTGGAACCCCACAACCTTTTGAAGGCATGTTGCACGTGACCTTGTAAAAGCACAGCCTATGAAGACCCACCCTCCACACAGCCTCTACATGCCGATTCGAGTCCCTTCTCCACCCTTCAGTTTCCGGGCCCCTTCCGTACTGTTTCAGCAGCAGGAGAGCTCCTGGCCAATGAAAGGCAGTTTGGAAAGGCTCATATCAGAGAGAAGGGTGCCGAAGGGTAGGTTTTTGGTGAGAAACACAACAGCTTAATCACCCAAATCCTAGACCTTCGAGGTCATGGCACTAACTAACCCTGGCAGAGACACCAGAATAACACACCATAAGGGGGCCTTATTCAATCCCGGGGTTGCCCTAAACCTTTGCCCGAAACCCAAAGAGGAGTGCATAGGAGAGACACCAGGCAATCTGTTTCTTCCTTCCCAGCTCACCTTCTCACTCATCTTCCTGTTCTCCACACTGGCTCCACAGACCCTGTTTTTTAACTCAGCTAAGGGCTGGCATAGGGTACTCAGTTGCTACCTAGCGCTGTGCGTACTTGGACCATTTTGTTCCCCCATTAGAGACCTGGAATGTTCCACAGGGGTCTATCTTTATATCTTCAGCAACAAAAGAGCAGACACTTTCCCTTTTTCAGCACTTAGACTTCCTTTTCTCATTAGCAGTGCTCTGGAGAGAGAGGAAGAGGCAGAGGCGCTAATTAAGGAGCCTGGATGAGTTTGCCCCAATCTCCAACCTTTCCCAAACATCTGCCCTGCCGGCCAGAGGCAGCCACAGTCTGCCGCTAGACTTCTTGCTCTTTTGAGAAACCATCAGAAAGCATCTGCAAATAACTGTGATTGCTTTAAAATGGAGAGAAGCCCATTTTCCAATTACAGCCTGGGTGATTGCTCTGGCTTTTAATTAATGGAGTGTGCATCTGTTTGCGGAGACCCTTTTTTAATGTGCTTTTTTAGAGTTCCTTAATTAGTTACAAGAAGCTGCAGGTGTTCTGGCACGAGCACAGTGGACCTGGGACAGCTTCCAGAAGAAACTCTTCTTTAATGTAAATATTTAGTCATCGGATGATGAGGCTCATTTCAGAGTTTTGTTCCTGTTTGGTGTGCAAGCAGTGGTGTCGGAAGATACATCCAGGCTTCATTCAGATTGTTGACAAAATAAATTGAAACGGAAGAGACCAATTTTCATTATGACAGACACTTATCTGCGGTTAGACCATTACCAGAATGACAAGTTATTCTCATGTTGTCACTGTGAGCCTGCTGCCTGGGTTGTTTTTGGGCAGAAATGCGAGGGAAGGTGATGGGCTGTTGCATGCTAATTGTGTAGCTGGGATTGCATTTGATACCTGTTATTCAGAGGGATGCTGCAGGGAGTGAGTGAGATTTTATCTTTCTGATGAGTGGAGATTGCCCTGACAGTGTGGATGGGTAGGAAAGGCTTACCTTTCTGCATCAGGTCATGAAAAATTGGCATTTGTTGCTTTTTCCTGGAGTCATTACCACCTCTGGATTTGTGTGCCAATGTTGCTGTGTGAAAGACAGTCCAGGCGGAAGTGAAAGTGTCTGTGATAATTGGATATGTGGGTGTCAGAGGGTGAAGACAGAGAGGTGGGTGAAAGGAAAAGTAGGCTTAGGACCCCCAAGATCAAGTTCTCAGCACAAAGGAGATTTATTTGCCCCAGAGGGACACAGAGAGGGGACAAAGACAGCAGGTAGAGGAAGAGGGAGAAGGGATATGACGGAAAGGAGGCAGGGGTATTTGTTTTGGAGGACAAAGGGCTGCCTCTGGAGAGAGAGGAGACATAGGCAAAAGGTACTGTGGGAACCCCATATTAAGGTGAGATGACACGTTAATTAGGTGAGCCAAAGGGGGCTTTTGATTGCTGTACTTGAGTATTTCGATGGCTAGACTTTGGTAGTCAGCTTCTGGGGGAGGAAGTGGCCACATGGGTGAATAGGCTGCTTCAGGAATGTATTCCATTTGTTTTTAGTGAGGCAAGGGGAATTGGGAGACGGGCAAGGCCTGCCAGAGCCACACGCTCCAGTGCATACTGTCCCTTCAATGGGCACACTGTGCTCTGTGGGTCAAGCGCTCCACAGCCTGTTGTGAGGGTGAGGCATCATTGGAGCTATCTCTCCCGTTTATGTACATGTTGTCTTTGGCTGCCTTCATCACAATGGTCCTTATGACTGTTGTTAGCTTCTGGTTCCACATAAAACGTTCTCCTGCCCTTGGTTTAGTGTGGTGTTTCGGGCAAAGCTCTGAGGGGAGTGGCTCTGGTGTCTGATTGCCTTCTTTCTAGACCTCTTTCCAGTTCCGTGGGTTAAAGCACAGCATTCTCCCCTCTGTGTTTAGATGAGACATTGCAGCAGAAAATTTTTCTAATAAGTTTTGTGTTTCCCATAAGAGCATATACTGTGTAATAGGAGAAAGAAAGGTAGCTTTATTCTGTCTCTGATGTTTTCTATGCTAGGAGCAAAGATGGAGTCATTGGAACAGAACATAGCTTGGACGAGACACTTCTGTTTTCCATTATTACTCCACACCAGCATGCTTTGTCATCTGCAGGACCAATAGGCCTTTTCTTTTGGGAGAATAAGAGTGGTCAGCTGGGGAGGGTGGAAGGGAATGGATGGCTAGGGCAGAGAAGGGGCAGGGCTAAGGAAGGTGGAGGAGGAGGGACGAGCTGGGGAGGCAGTTACTGTGCCTTGCTGTTTTAACCACACTCTGGTTCTGCCTGTAGGATAAGAGGAAACTCTTGACCATGTAAATAATTTTAATTAATTAATTTTTAGGGACAGGGTTTCTCTGTAGCTTTGCAGACCAGGTTGTCCTCGAACTCACAGAGATCCACCTACTTCTGCCTCCTGAGCACTGTGATTAAAGGTGTGCATCACCACTGCCTGGCAAAATTTCTATTTATTAATTTTCCTTTAAATTTAATTGCATTTATTACGTGTGTGTGTGTGTGTGTGTGTGTGTGTGTGTGTGTGTGTGTGTGTGTGTATGTGTGTGTGTATGAGGATGCAGGGTCACATATGCCTGTGTGGAGGTTTTTATGGGAGTCAGAGGACAAATCTCTCCTTCCACAGTGGTTTCTGAGGCCTGAACTCAAATTGTTAATCTTCTATGACATCTTAATTTCCTTTCCTATTGCTGTGGTAAAATACATCAACAAAATGACTGAAGGGAGAAAGGATTTCTTTGGCTCACAGTTTCTGGTAGCGAAGTCACATTGACAGGCTTGTGGAGCATGAGAGGACTGGTCACATTCCATCCACATAAGAGCAGAAAGCAAGGAATTAATGCATCCATGAATGTTAGTCCTTCAGCCTTATACAATCCATATTCCCCTGCCTATACACAATGTGCAAGTCTCCCTATGTCAATTAACATACTTAGGATAGGACCCCATAGATGAGTTCAGCTGCCCTTTTTTCAAATGGCAGTATTAGCCAGCAGGTGTGGCAGGCGCTGTTACTGCCGAGTTATGTCACCAACCCTCATCTGTTTACTTTTTGAACCACAGTGTCACACAGTCCAGGCTGGCCTCAAACTCACTAAGTAGCTGAGTCTAGCTTTGGTTATCCTGCCCTGCTTTATGATTGCTGGGATTACAGGTGTGAGCCATCATGCCTAACATGTCCCATAACATTACTGTAAAGTTTTATAAGTCAGTGTTAGCGTCTGGGCAGACAGATTTTTCTTTGGACGGCCAACTCACAAAAAAGACACAGAGGCTTATTAATTATGAAAGCTCAGCCTGTAGCTTAGGTTTGTTCTATTATCTCTTATCATTTAAATTAACTCATTTATATTAATCTATGCTTAGCCTCATGGCTTTTGCCTCTCTCCTGTTTTCTCTCCATGTCCTCTGGCACCTCTTCCTTGCCTAGATTCATCTCCTCTTCTCTTCCTGCCTAGATATTGGCCATTCAGCTCTTTATTAAACCAATCAGAAGGCACCTTCGCAAAGACACATCTTCACAGTACACAACAATATTATTTTACAACACTTTTGGGCTAGGATTAAGGCTTGAAAGGTGTGATGGTTTGAATAAGAATGCCCCTCCCCCCCCCCCCCCCCCGAACTCATAAGTTTGAATGTTTGGTCATTAGAAAGTGGCACCACTTGAGAAGGATTAGAAGGTAGGTGTGGCCTTGTTGGAGGAAGTGTGCCACTGGGGGTGGGCTTTGGATTTCAAAAGCCCAAGGTAGGTCCCGCTGCCTGTGGATCTGGATGCAAAACTCTGTTATTTCTCTAGCACCATGTCTGTCTGCACCATTCTCCTCTCCATGATGACACTGTAAGCCAGCCCCAGTTAAATGCTTTCTCTTGTAAGAGTTGCTATGGTCATGCTTCACATCAATAGAAAAAGAACTAAGGCAGAGAACACTGATTTTATGTAAGCATCGTGTACATGAACTAAAGCTCACAGCACAGTACTACAGGCAATTACTTTCCTGCCTTGTCATGTGCCCATGTAAGTAATAAAACTGAGAAGTTGTGGAAGAAGGAGGGCTTATTTCTGCTGGGAGTTTCAGGAGGTGCCCGTGGCCACAGGACTTGGGCAAAGGATCTTGGCTGTGGGGGCGCTGCATATCACCACCATCAGGAAAAACTTGGTGGGCTTTATCTTCGCTTCCCTTTTATTCAGTCTGAGTTCTGGGTGGGTTGGTGGGATGGTGCTATCCACATGCAGGGCGGTTCCCCCTGCCCCAGTGAATTCTCACTGGAAATTCCCTTATAGGTACACCTAGAGATGTGCTCAGTAGTCTCCTAGGTAGCACTGAATCTAGCTGTGTTGACAGTGAAGACCAGCCATCACAGTGGGGAACGGAAACTGCCACACAGCTTGGGGACCTTGAACTACTCAGCTGCCTCCTCTTTGTTTCATCACCAAATGAGGGCATTGTTGTCTGGATGAGAATTGTCCTCCTTAGGTTCATGTGTTTGAATATTTGGTCCCCAGCTACAGTGTTGTTTGGAAGAGTTGAACATCTGGGAAACTTGCTGAAGGAATTGGGTCACTGGGGTCAGGCTTTGGAGCTTTACAACCTAGACTTCCTGTTCTCTGCTTTCTGTTCCTGTTGCCATGCCTTCCCTATCCATAATGGACTATGACTCTCACAGAACTGTAAGCAAAAATAAGTCCCCTTCCCCTTACATTGATTGCTTCTGTTGGGGTATTTTATCATGGCATTGGGAAAGTATTGAAGACACAGAGTTTGGGAAGGACATCCCTATCGCCTAAAACTTAGTACATAGCTGGAAAAAGGGCTTTGCTGGGTAGCTTTGCACACAGATACAGGGCCTCCGTAAACTACAGCAGATTGATATGCTGGCAGTACAATTGGGAGCTCATGGCTGTTGAGAGGAATGCTGGAGATTAGGGACCGACAGCCTCTGTAGCCAGGGACATGGTCAGCGTTCTGATACTGAAATAGATATTTAATGGCTGCTTCAATGCCCCACCTGAGCCCCAGGACAGATCATTGCCATTCATTATGTGCAGTAGAGAGATATCCGTTTTTGTAGCCATGCTAGGGGTATGGTTGTGGCTGGCAGTGTGGACCGGATTCTACCCCTCTCTACCCAGGCACCCTGGAACAGTGGTAAATAGCAGCTGTGCCCCACCTTACTACTGATGACTGTCATAGCCATTACTGCTGTCTTTCTGTCTCACTTGGTGTCACTTAGGGCCAGATCCACCGAGAGAGGAAGAGGAACCACACATCCCTGTTGTCTTTTGTGATGGGTGTTGGTTTCTTGACTTTCTTTGGTTTGGGTTCTCCTCAAACTGAAGAGCTATCTCCATGCTTTGCATCTCAACATAAGATGGCACAATACAGGTGTAGCAAGGGGTGTATAGGCTGCTTACTGCAGAGCTCTAGGGGATGTTATTCACACTGGGGTCTGCAGGGGTTGTGAATGCAGCCGTTGCCTCTAGGGTAATGAACCCCTTCCATGCACTTGTCCTTTCTCTTCAGTACCTGGCAGGTACCCCTGTTCCGCTGACCACTCTGCATCCTCAGAGCCTACTGGACCACACATAGAATCATACCAGCATTCTGGACACATCAAAGGATTTGGCTGGTGCCGCCTTGGTGTGACTTTGATGGAGAGCATGGCAATTTTCATCAGAGTGTTTTTTCACAAATGCCAAGTGGAGAACTGATCATTTGCTCGTTTTAGAGTTTGTGTCTCTGTGGTGCTGGTCTCTTCTTCATGTAAACCTTTACAAAACCCTCTTTCCTCTGCTCAGAAACCATGGTGCTGATCTTATGCAAGAAGTTAATTCCAAACTTGTAGCAGACATGCTTTTATTTAATGTTCAATGTTCAGTGCCAAAGGAGAGCGATTACTAGTGATTTTTAATCAACAAAAGTGTCTCCAACAGTTGTTAAGGGCTTGAAAATAGAGTTTAAAAGGAGATCCTTTTTCTTCCAATCACCTTACAAAATCCTATACTCAGCTCTGCTTAGCTGAGCTGTTTATGTTCATTTCCCCAGGTTTAATAACAGGGAATTCTTTTTTCCATTATTTTATCTAGAATCCTGTATTTTGACATAAAACTGAGACGCATTTCCACTTTTTACATTTTAGTTCCCTCACTTCTCAAGGCAAAAGTAGTTCAATTAAATATCATTTGAGGGCTCCTTCGAGGCAGAGACCTTTGGAAATTGCTCTAACCCTTTAACATTTAGAAAGGCATATTTATAGAAGCAGGGTGTCTTGGCAGCGTGTACTCACTGCTCAGAGAGGGAAAGACTCCCTGCACTTCCCTCTGAAGAGTGAAGTCATTCCATTTCAAGGCCGGTTATTAGGTGTAATGGAGAAGCTGCCTAGACAGGGCCTCCAGTGTCCTAGACCCATCAGAATGGAGCCATGTGGAGGCTGTACATGAGCTTCAAGGAGAGAGGCTGCTTCTGCGTTTACTGGATTAGGAAAACATCAGCTTAGATATTTGGGAGTGTTCAAGAAATCATAAGGAAAAATTATCTCCCTGTTAAAAAAAGGAGTGATATATTTATCCTCTTACTCACCTAATATCCATCCGTCTGTTCATCTGGTCTGTCTGCCTGTTTTTCCTTCCATCCATCCATCCATCCATCCATCCATCCATCCATCCATCCACCCATCCAACTTCCCACCCATCTATCAGCCCAGCAATACACCATCCATTCACCCACCCACACATCTACCCATTGACCCACCCTTCTACCCCTCTATCCATCCATCCCAGAATTTATTGAGATATATTATACCCTTATTGCATTAGCTAGTTTTCTTATCATCTCAAAACAGGGTTGTGATTTCAGTTGTGTTAGTCTATCAAGGGGAATGTGTGTGGTAAGTGAGAGCAGTTCAAAGCATGGTCTCATGGTAGACAGGAAGAAGGGAGAGGGGGATGTCAGCACAGTGCTGGCTTTCTTCTTTTCCCCTTTTATTCTATCTGGGGCCCTCACATGGGTGGTATGCTCCACATTCAGGATGATTATTCCTCCTTCAGTTTATTCTTTCTGGAAACACCTTCACAGACAAGCCCAGAAGTGAGCCTCACCCAATCTCCTAGGTGATGCTAAATTTACTGAAGTTAGCAATGAAGACTGATGATGGGTGGTGGTGGTGGTGTTGGTGGTGTGAGCCTTTAACCCTAGCACTTGGGAGGCAGAGGCAGGTGGATTTCTATGAGTTCCAGGAAAACCATGGCTACACAGAGAAACCCTGTCTCAAACAACAAACAAACAAACAAAACCGAATTGGAAAAAAAGTTCAAATAACCATTATATTGTGTGCCAGATGCTGCATATGCATGGTACAGAGACCAGAGAAACACAGAGGACCATAGAAAGAGTCATATACAGAAGGGGACATGGGAAGGGAAGATGGCAGGATGGCAGGGAGAGGAAGCTCAAATGTATTCCCACACCAGCATTTTATATCCATTCCTACTCAACTTCCAACACTCTGATGTGGATTCTCTACTGGGAAAAGTTTCCACAGCCGTGTGCACTCACAGCTGAAATTCATACTCAGATTCAACAAATACACATCCCCAGGGATTGTGGCAGGCATCAGGTACATGCTGCCTGACTTCATGGAGTCCATAGTGGGGCAAATGCACATAGGAAACTATAATTGTGATGAAAGTTACAAAGGAAAAGTAGCAGGCACGATTATGACTTACTGAGCACTCACTAGCAGCACCCAGCATTGTCCCAACTGTGGTAGTGCAGAGGAGGAGACCCAGAAATAAAGCAGCAAGCACAGAGACCCTTCCAGAATGGCCTGTTAGAGGATGTGCATGAAGAGGGTTATTTAGGAGAAAACTTAACAAAGGCAGATTCTAGGCAGAGGTGATAGTGTGTGTAAGTCCTGGGGTGGGAATGAGTCACAGAGAAAGTTGGAATAGGGCTAGGGCAGTAGAGAGTCTTGTGGGCTCCAGTGAGAGTGAGAGGCCTTCACTCTAGAAAGAGAGGGATGGCAGGACAATGTCCCTGAGGGCACAGCTCTAGGTGAAAAGCCCAACGGAAATATCACGGGTTTTGGATATCTTTATTTGTGCCTGACAGACTCTTCCATGGTGTCCCAGTTGGCCACAAGGTAACCCTCAATTTACTGGAGTTTTTTTTTGCAGATTATAGTTTCATCGCTATCTTAAAATTCTTAATATAAAAAATGTATATTGAATTAAAACAATATGCCCACAATTATAAATAATTTCAACAATCAAACAGACATTAGATACTTTTCTTCCCCATTTTAGTGTTTTGTTATACAGCCCAGGTTAGCCTCCAAGTCACAGTCCTGCCTCCCACGGGCTGGATAACCGGTGTGTGTGTGCTACAACACTCTTTCCTGTGCTCGTTCTCTCTTTCTCTGGTGCTGGGACTAGGGCTCAGCACTTGCACACACTGGGTGTATTAGGGTTCTCTAGAGGAACAGGACTCATGGCATGGATCATACGTTAATCAAGACAGGTTATGTTAAAATAGCAACAACAGCTGACTCTTACCCAAAGACTGAGACCCCATTAACTGTCGGTGCCTCAGTGGTTGGAGTTGTCCAATGGTGGCTCTCACTCACTGGGGAGGCCAACAATCCACAGGGCTGGGTGCCTCAGCAGTCCCAATCAGTTGTAAATCCGGAAGCTTTCTGGAGAGCCATTGGTCCCTAGTCCCACTATGGAAGCCTGGAAACAGTGGCCCCCATATCAACGATGTAGTCAGCAGCAGTGAAGGTGAAAGAATAAGTCAGCTCCGGGGCAAGGGGGACAGCCAATCAGCCAGCACACAGCACAGCGCCTTCTACCACGCCCTTCTTATCTGGACTGTTTGGGGAAGGTGCCACTCACAATGGAGGCGGGTCTTCCCATCAACTAAAGCAATCAGGACAGTTCTGTGGGTGGGTCTCTATTCAGGTGACTCTAGTTTGTGGCAAGCTGACATGAAGACCAACCACATGACGGGGCTATCTGCCACTAAACTGCCTTAGATTCATTAATGATAATTTCAGCAATTTTGGGACTGGAGTAAAAAATATTAAAACATTTTTATTACTACCTGTGTATACGTTTTTTGGTTTCTGTTTTGCTTTTCTTTCTGAGGATGGTAACCAGGTCTAAAGAGGCCATGGTGGCCATTTCAAGTTTGTAAGATAATTCAAAAAGTTCTATTTCCCAAAGTGAGGTCATGTTATTCAATTTTAAAATCAAAATGTGCAACTGGAGCGATGTCTCAGAGACTGAGAGCACTTGTTGTTTGTGCAGAAGATCTGGGTTGGGGGACCAGCACCCACATGGTGGCTCACAACCACCAGCAACTTCAGTTCTAAGGGAAGTGATGCTCTCAGTGAAATATGGTATTGTGACCGCAGAGTTGGCTGGAGGTGAGTCTTTCATGAAGTGGTTAGTTCACTATGAGGGATTAATGGCTTTCTCACACTTTGTATTGGTTGGTTTTTTAAGTCAACTTGATACAAGCTAGAGTCATCAGGGAGGAAGGAGCTTCGATTGTGGAAATGCCTCCATGAGATTCAGCTGTAAGGCATTTTCTCAATTAGTGATTAATGGGGAAGGGCCCATCCCATGGTGCGTGGTGCCACTCCTGGGCTGGTGAAAAGCAGTCTAAGCAAGCCATGTTGGACAAGTCAGTAAGCAGAACTCCTCCATCGCCTCGGCACCAGCTCCTGCCTACAGGTTCTTGTCCTGTTTGAGCTCCTGTCCTGACTTCCTTCAGTGATGAACAGCAATGCAAAAGTGTGAGACAAATAACTCTTGTTCTCCCCAACTTGCTTTTTGGTCATGGTGTTTCATCGCAGACAGACTGGCTTGGTTAACTGTGGTGGGAGTGAATGCTCACCCTCAACGGGGCAGGTTTGTCACAAGAATGGGTCTTACAAAGCAAGGCCACTCTCCTGATATCCACTCTCATGCATGCATTTCTTTTGGGTTTCTAAAGCTAGGGTCTCTCTGTGGCCCAGGCTGGTCTGGAACTCACATGTCTCCTGACTAAGTTTCCTGAGGGCAGGGATGACAGGCCTGTAAATCTGCATTTAATCATTTACTATCTTCTTTCCAGTTTGTGCCATGCAACATAGAATACAGAACATGGTCTTCACCAGGAGCTGGGCAAGCGCTGACAGCATCCTCTTGGATTCCCCAGGCTCTAGAATTGTGAGCCTAGGTAACTTTCTTTCCTGCATAAAATGCTCTCAGGCATTCATTCTATTACAGCAACAGGAGATGGACTTCACAGAGAGATGAAATCCAGCAACTGACATGGCTGCCACAGCTTTACTTTGTACTTTATTTTTTATCTTATTTTCTTATTGATTTTTTTTTCAAGACAGGGTTTCTCTGTGTAGCCCTGGCTGGCTTGGAACTTACTCTGTAGACCAGACTGGCCTTGTATTCACAGTGATCTGCCAGTCTCTGCCTCCCCAGTACTGGGATTAAAGATGTGCACCACCAATGTCCAGCTACATTGTACTTTATATATTGTAAAATATTAAAAAGAAACTTGTCACCAGATCCTATATGGAAACTTTAGGCTATTGCCCTATGGTAGGATATGTGACTTGACATTTTCTCCAAGTGCCATGCTGTGAAGGAATGAGGCAGTGCCCTCTTAGACTTGCACCAATACCAATATGACTAAAGAGCTAGGGGTGGTGGCATGGAGCCACCAGTACTCCAGAGAAGGCAGAAAGGTTGGGAGTTCTAGGCCAGCCTAGCCAGGCCCTATCCCAAACAAATAAACAGCATAAGGTCTGGCTTACCTGATGCGACCTCACCAGGCCTCTTTGGGTTTCAGTATTCTGTGTGTGCTCTGAACCCTGTACCCTTCAATGAAGAATCATTCATGAGGGACAAGGTTATGTTGCATCACAACATCCTCCAAGTCTGTTTTATCTTCTATGATGTCTCATGGTGCTTGGGGTTGGAGACTGCCCACTGTAGGAGGTCTCTTACTACAATTCAGTGCTCCCACTGCGGCTCAAGTATAGACTGGAGCTATTTGAGAGCTCTCCCCCAGTCACAGGGATGGGTGACAGAATGCACAATCCCAATGTGAGTGTGTGGGCAGCAGACAGCAAGCGATACTTGGCAAACAAGCACGATTTGCTCCTGCAGATGCTACTCTGAGCAACTCTGGTGATGGCTACTCTCACTCAGCTTTGTCTACTGTCTTCCAGGTGTCCACATCCACAGTTGTCATAGGCTGAGTACTTGGGCAGGGTTTTGCTATGTAGCCCAGGCTGTTTTCACTAACTACCCTTCTGCTTTAATGATGCCCTTGTTTCTACTTGATAAGTGCTGGGATCCCAAGGGTGGGCCCAGCTAGTTTATTTCTCTTTAAGGGGCGGAGTGTACCTCTTAATTGCACATAAAGAAACTCATTGTAGTGGGATGTACAATAGAGTTTGTAAATCCTCAGGACCAGGTTTAAGATCAGGGTGGGACAATCTGTAAGGGATGGGGATGGAGGTGGTCTGTCCCTGTCAGAGAGGCTATTGTAGAGCTGCAGCTGGGATAGGTTAGTCTATGTCCCAGGATTCTGACATAGGCTTTAAACTTTCCCTTCCCTTTCATCCTGTTTTGCCAGCTCCAACTTTATACAACTGTGCTCAGGGGTCATTAGAAGGGAAGCCACACTGTGTGGCTCAGCTTGCCTGGGGTAATTGAAGGGACCTGTCAAATCCCAGAATACACCCCACCTCATAGAAGCTGCTTTTCAGTTCGAGACCTGCTGCGTACCTGGGCTCCCGACAGTAGGGGGCATTATTTCCCTTTTGTAATTCTTCGGAGACTAAAGCCGGTTCCTCCACAGACCTCACTATACTTTCCCCTTTTTGTTTATGGCGTTCATCCCGAGGTTAGGGTTGGCCTGTCCTGCACAATAATACATTTAACCTTTGACATTGTGCACCAACATGTGATCGATCATTTCCAAAGGCCAGGCAGCCTCCATCAGTACGAGATAAATGGAGATGAGCTGACCCTTGCTTCTAGTGATCTGTTGAGAGCAAAGCACAGAAGTCCGACTGGGGTGCTTTATGAACTCCACTATCTTTCTCATCTGTATTTAAAAGCAAATTTTTTCCCCACAAAGTAATTTGTTACTTAATGTTTTCCAACCAAATAGTATCCTGGTGAGGATAATTTCCCTTAGACTGCACATTACTGTCGAGTTGGTAAATAAACTTGAGGCATTTCTACATTGGGCATAAAAATAAAGAAGAAAACTCTGAATTTGAAACCAAATGGTAACGTGGAATGAGGGTTCTTCATGATGCATGCTGTGTTGTTCCTCTGACTTTAATTTAGCTGCAGTTTGCATTATAAAACAATTATCCAATGTGTTCTAGTGCAAGCCTAAGAGTCATTTCTTTGTATGAAAGTGATATAACACTGTCTACAGTTGTTTACTAAAATCCTACTATGTGTCACATACTCTATCTCATGACAACCTTCTGTAATCTTTAGACTCTTCTTAAAAACACTACCTTTGCTAGAACCCTCTTCCAGAAACAGATGGAAACAGATGCAGAAATCCACAACTAGCCATTGGGCGGAGCTCCTGGAGTACAATGGAAGTAAGGGAGGAGTCATAATATGAACAAAGGAGTCAAGAACATGATGGGGAAACCCCCAGAATCAGCTGACCCAAGTTAGTGAGAGATCAGTGACTCAGGTATGACAAATGGGGTACCTGCATAAGACTGAACTAGACTCCCTTACTTATAATTGACAATGGTGTAGCTGGGACAATGTATGAGGCCACTGGCAGTGGGTCCAAGATCTAACACAAATGCAAACAGACTTAGTGGAGCGCATTTTATATGGAGAGATACCTTTCTCAGCCTAGACACAGGGGTGTGGGGTGGAGAGGTGCCTTGGTCCTGCCTCAAGGAGATGATGGGACAGACTTAGTAGGCTTCCTATGGGAGGACTTACCTTCTCTGAGGAGCAGATGGGAGGTAGTGGAGGGAGTGTGTGTGGGGAAGCCAGAGAAGAGGAGGGAGGGGGAACTAGAATTGGAATGTAAAAAAATAAATTATTAAAAACAAACTGAAAACAAACAGAAAAAACACTAGCTTTGATATCAAAAGAGGTCAGATTAGGGAAGACAAGAGAACAGAGCTAATCGAAGGGTAGAGCTGAGATATGAAGCCAGGTTCTGAGGGTTCTGAGACACAAAAGGCTTCTTTGAGTCCCGACTGCTCAAGGATATCTTTATTTGCTTTTGTGTGTGGTGTGCATTTGCATTTGTATGTGTGTGCACATGCGTGCCAGTGCATGTAAAGGCCTGAAGTTGACACAGGATGTCTCCCTCAGTCTCTCTCCACTTTGCTTATTGAGACAGGGCCTGCTGCTGAAGTCAGAGCCTGTGGCCCTTGCTTGCCTGGCTAGCCAGCTCTCTCCAGGGATTCCCTGTCTGTGCTGCCTGAGTTCTAGGCTCTGCCATCATGTTTGCCAGGCTTCTCTGTGGGTCCTGGGATCCAAACTCTGGCCCTCATGCTGTAGAGCAAGGATTTTTCTGCTCTCCAGTCCACAATATCTTGCCTTTCCATCTTCTTCTTCTTTTTTTTTTCCTTTTCCAGTTTGAGACTAGATATATAAACTTTCTGATTCCCCAATGTGAGTGTGGACTTTAATTTGGATGGAGGCTTGCAGAGCAACCCTGGAGAAGTCTGGTTAGCAACTTGTTCCCTGTAAGAGGGAAACAATATGTGCTGAGCGTATTTTTAATCTTCTAAATGGATATAGCAGCCATTTGAATTCTTTAGGGATTTAGTTTCTTCTGTCCCTGGGGCTTTCTTTCTTAAACAATAAAGCTGCTGAGTGAAAGCAAACCTTGGTCTGGCAAGGCCTGTGGTCAGTGAAGTGCCCTGAGTAATGGGGTCTTAGCTCAGAATGAGTGGTCTGTCTTAGTTACTGGCTTTGGCTGGACCACCATGGTTTTCAGAAGTCTGTATCAGGCTCCACAAATCTAATGACAGTATGCGCCTTGCTTCAGGGCCACCCAGTTGTATGCATTGTCCTGGTCTCTGATCAGGCAGATACCTTCTGTTTACTAACCACTGCTTCTGTGTATAGCATCAAAAGGGGCCAGAGTACTTCCCAGTGCTCCGGGCCAGCACTTTCTAACCCTGTAGAGCAGCAATGTGGCTGTCCTACCTAGGGATCTCTCTGAAGTCTGTTATCTAGGCTTTGTATCCAGCTGTGCCCCTGGAGAATGCAAGATGCCATCTTTTTAAGGAACTCCATGACATAGAATTTTGTAAATAATATAGTTCTGGTTGCTTATTTAAAATTGCTCATTGTTTGTCTTTATTCACAGCAATTTAAAGAGTGTGTGCTGTAATTGAGACCCATTTCCCCATTCCCTTTTTTTGGGTAAAGTCACTGTTGCTCCTTAGGGCATAAGTCTCAGAAACATTTTGATAACAGAGAATTAGAATGTTCTGTGAGAGTAGCAGTTTAAATGAGAACATTCCCCATGGGCTTGGCTAGTTGAACTCTTGGCTTCCACTTGGTGGCGCTGTTCAGGGAGATTTAGGAGGCAGGAAGTTTGTCACTGGGGGAAAGCTTTGAGATTAAAAATCTTGCCATTCCCAGTTAGATTTTTCTTCTTTGTGCTTATGGTTCAAAATGTGAGCTCCCAGCTTCCTGTTCCTGCTATCCTGCACTTCTTGTTGCCATGCCTATCTTTTGCTGTTATGGACTCTGTCTGGAACCATAAGCCAAAATAAATCCTCTCTGCCTTAAGTTGCTTTTGGCTATGGTGTTTCACCACAGTGCTAGCAAAGCAGTTGATAAAAGGATCACATGCTACTTTCTTGCAGTAGCTTCTAGCAGGAGTGAGCTGAGGCTTGGAGAAGCTGAGGAATATGCTGAGTGCTCAAATAATACTCAGAATGGCCAGGCAAAGAATCTTCTGGAAAGAGAGAGCCAGGCAAAATCCACACAATGCTTAAGAAAAGGAGGCTGCTCGCATGGTCTCGTTAGTGATGTTGGGGATCTTCTCTCCGATCTTGAAAGAACTTGGTATACAGGGCGCAGCTCTTGCATCAGAAGTCTTTCTTCACACTCAGTTAGGTGCAGCTAACTGCTATTCATCCATGTTCTCAGACAGTAGGTCCATAAGGACCACACTGAAGGATCCAGCTCATTCTGGTGTTACCATTCCTAGACTAGCTGGGGCTCCACAGAGAGGCACAGCCATGTGTGCAGACAGATTTCAAGGAAATGGCTCATGTGAGCAGGGAAGCCAAGGTTTTGAGAGGTGGTGGACTGGTGGCTGGGGACACAGCAGGAGGTGCTCTTTGAGTCCAAATGGCTCATGGAAGCCCCAGTGCCCCAGTGAGGTCTTCACCTGATTGGAGGAGGCTCACCCACATGAGGGAGGGCCATCTACTTTATCCAAAGTCTGCTGATGCAATGCTAATCTCAAAAACAATCAAAAGCAGAAACAAAAACACCCAAACAAACCCAACAGCTCCTTCATAGGACCATTCAGAATAATGTTTTACCAAATACAACAGCACCATGGTGTAAACTCAAAATTAGCTGTGCTGTTCCCATCCCTGCATAGGCTTGCTGCTATACTGCAGAACCCTGAGCAGATGAACACTGTTTTATTTCTCACTCAGAGATGAACATCAAATTCTGAGTAAATGCATGTGATCTGCACAAAATAAGACCCCATAGTGCTTTCAAAACAGTATCCCATCTTACTCTTACCATATGTCTCTGTGCCAGGCATGCTCATCTCCATTTCCATGTAAAGAAACAGAGATGTAGGGGAACAGATCCGTGATGGTGAACTCAGGAAGTGGCAGAACTCAGCCAACTCTAGTTCCTACTTGTGCGCCTTCTGCACTTGTATCGGTCAGTTTCTGTCCCATTACAGAAGGCCCGAGACAAGTTGGCTCAAATGAGGAGAGGATTAGCTTGTAATCTCAGAGATTTCAGTTCCTGGCTGATCGCCTTTGCTGTTCCTGAGTTTGTGGGAGGCAGAGAGAGCATGGTGGGAGGAGAGATAGAGATAGACAGACAAAGAGAAACCCAGAGAGAGAGAGAGAGAGAGAGAGAGAGAGAGAGAGAGAGAGAGAGAGAGAGAGAGAGAGAGAGAGAGAGACCAACCTGGGTCCTTTTATCTCCTTTGTGTACACCTCCACCAATCCCATTTTCTCCCACTAGGCCCCACATCCCAATGGGTCTACCACCTCCCTGCAGTAAAAAAAGCCTGATAACTAAGACTCTACTTACATGGCCTTAGGGAGACATTTATGATTCAAACCAAAAACAGTGTCTTTTTATTTGATAAAAATGTCTTGGAAGGTGTTTTAAACAACAAAAAGTTTTATGTGTATGTATGTGTTCCCAAATGTATGCCTGTGTACCATGTGCATGCAGGTATCTGAGAAGATCAGGATAGTGTTGGATTCCCTGGAACCAGAGTTATGGGAGGTTGTGAGCAACCATATGGGTGCTGTGAACAGAACTTTGGTCTTCTGCAAAAACAGCAAGTGCTTTTAACTGCTGAGCCATCTTTCCAGCCCTATTCTAATGCATTTTTTAAGTTAGCATAATTGCTTTATTGAATCTTTGGGAATTTCACATCATGCACTCTAATTCAGCTCCTCCCCTCCCTCTAGCCCTCCAAATCCTCTCCTCATCCTTGCAGCAGCCCCTGGAAAAGAAAATTAAAAAAAAAAAAGAAAAAAAGAAAATCAAACCAAACTAAACCAAAACAAAGCAAGCCAGCAAGTAAACAAACAAAAGAAACCAAAACAAAATACAAAAAAACCAAAACCAAACCAACTGAACAAACAAAAAAAACTGCTTCCTCCTCCATCTTTCCTTCCTCTTCAAACACCCCTGCATTTATCCTTGTGGCATTGGGAGTTTAAGTGTGATTTATTTATTCATGAATTTTATGTATATGAGTATTCTATTTTCATGTATGCCTGCATGACAGAACAGGGCGTTAGACAGAAGAGGGAACCATATCCCATTATAGATGGTTGTGAATCACCATGTGGGTGCTGGGAATTAAACTCAGGACCTCTGGAGTGCAGCCAGTGCTGAACCATCTCTCCACCTCCTGTCCAATCAGCTTTCCTTGCAAATGTTTATTGCAATGAATCATTGGCCTGGTTCAAGGCCTTGGCTTCTGGTACACCATCATCACTGAATCCTCACCAAAACTCCTCTCAGCTATCCCATGGCCACCCCAGTCATGGAGATCCTGCAGGTATCATTCCACAGGACCAATCCCTTCATGAGCTCAGGCAGGTCCTAGATGGAGTAGATGCTAGGGTGGGCCAACCCCAGGGCCAGCTGTGGGACTGAGTGGTAGTTGAGTTGGTCAATCCAGGCCACTGGGGCTGCTTCTTCCAGGCAAGGGTGGAACCAACTCCCTTACTCCTGACCATCAAGGTCAGTTCCTCTTTGCCCATGGGGAGGGGTGGTGCCATCTCTCCTGGGTGCAGGGGGTCAGCTCTCCCATGAGTGCTGGGGCCAGCTCTCTTGCTGCAATGCCCAGTGAGGAGCAGGACCAGCTCAGCATGGCACTCTGATTTCATCACACATGGTTCCTATGTTCCCCTGAGGTGGCATGGGCCACAGACACCAACATAGAGCCCAGCTGCAGCAGGACTGTGGACCCAGACATGGCCCCCAGCTGTATCCCTGGCCCAGACATCACCATGGCACTGGACAGTAGTATGTGCCACTTAGGTCTGTCTGGCCCCAAATTCAGGCAGCATGCCCTTGGTCACCAACATGGTCCCTGTGTGGTCTGACTCCAGGTAATCATACCACCCTTAGTTGCAATAGGAACCACTGACACTGACTCAGATCCTGGCTGCTGTAGGATCATGGACCCAGACATGGCACTTGGCAGCAGTCTGTGCCTGGATGTCACCATGGCCCCATATGGCAGGAAGACCACCCACCTCAGCCTGCTCCCCACTGTTTTTACTTCTTCTGTTCTGCCTCTCTCCACAGCACACGAACGTTTCTGCTCCTCTCTCTCTCCCACATCTCCACCACATACCTTCTCACATAATGGGACCCGCTGACCTGAACTAAATGCCTTCAGACAGGCAGTGAGTGTCATCCTGCAAGCCTGGGTCTTGAGGACGCAAGCTATCCTGAAGGTGGCTTGCAACTGGCTGAGCTGAATGACATCAGACAGGCTCTAATGTATTTTTTTTTAGATTTATTTATATATGCATATGCATATGAGTATGGGTTTCTATAGAGTTCAGACGCATCAAATCCCCAAGAGCTAACCTGGAGTTAACAGGCAGCTGTCCATGGCCATTTCTTCTAAGACATTCTCCCCTGAGGTATTATTATTATTTTTTAATCATTTGTGCTTATTTTGTTCTTTTGTTAGTGTGTGTGTGGGGGGGGCGGGAGGTATTTATTCTTTGTTTGATGTGTGTGAGTGTTTTGCTTCCACACATGTCTGAGCACTGTGTATTTGCCTGGTGCCTGAGGAGATCAGAAGAGGGCATTGGAGCCCCTGGAACTTGACTTATGGACAGTTGTGAGGCATCATGTAGGTGCTAGAAATCAAGCTAGGGTCCTCTGCAAGAGCAAAAAATTCTCTTGCCACTGAACCATCTCTCTAGCTACCATACCCCTACAAGGTTCTTTTAATCATTTTCTTAGAGATACTGTTATCAGTCTAGCTGCACTGCCATCATAATAATGCATACATATTTTCCTGAACCTATAATTCACCTGTCAAAATCAACCTGTTCTTTATGGACATTGAGTGCCTAGCCCTAAGTGGAGGTAGGTATTTGATGTATTTTTCTGTCCATCTCTCTATCACTCTATCTTTACAGACAGCAGAATTTACTGAACATCTACCATGCACCAGCCAAGGGAGGTGTAGGACCAAAATGATGGCCAAGACTTTGTCTTCTCTCAAGATGCTTGTAGTTGAGATTAGAGCCAGGCATGTTATTCACCTGGGCTCAGCAGCAGCATCAGCTTCTGTAGACTTGAAGACTATGGACCTCCTTGTGCATGGCACCCCACAGGACTCCTGTAGGAAGTGGCATGGATCCCTGGTCATGTCAGTCAGGAGGGAGTGACAGAAGAGCTGTGCACTCCCCTGTGTCTTCTGAGGAAGATAAAGGCCAAAGCAGTTATCCTCCGGCAGCCTGGACCAACAATTTGATCATCAGCATCAATCATTGTCAACTGAAGCATCAGCTACCCAGACTTACCCAGGTGAGGCATCACCTGGAGCTTCTTCGGCTTCTTGTCTTTCATTTATTCTCAATTCTTATCCACAAAACCACAGGGAGACAATTGTCTAATAACGTTCAGGTCTTATTTACTTAAAGAGTGATCTTTGCAGTGTTTCTTTCTCCCAGACAACTCTGACTGCAAAATCTACCAGGGGGGAAGGTGGCCTTTCTTTGCATCAGCCCTAGGGGTGGGGATGTCTCCAGAGTCTTTACACATTGTTCCAATAACCATCTTTTTTATATTGCTCCTCATTCTTTTATGTCCTAAATCTTACTTATCTCTCCTCTTACACTCTGAAGTATCATTGTAGGTCTCCTCTTCTAATTTGCTTTTCTGTTGCTGTGATAAACAAGCAACTTGGTGAAAGAAATGATTTATTTCTTCTTACAGGTTGCATTTCATTGTCAAGGAAAGCTAGGACAGGTGCCCAAGGAAGGAGCTTGAGGCAGAAACCATAAAGAAACACTGCTTATTGACTTGTTCCTCCTGGCTTGCTCAACTAGCTTTCCCTTGCCTAGGGATGTACTGCCCACAGTGGGCTGGGACTTCCTATACTAATTAGCAGTTAAGAAGATGCCTTATAGACATACATACTACAGGCCAATCTGATTTGTGCATTTCCTCAACTGATGTTCCTCCTTTCCAGGTGACTGTAGTTTGTATGGATTTGACATTAAAAACTAACCAGCTCACCTTCCCACTGTAACGCAAGCTCTGTAAGCACAGGAACCTTTAACTGGCTTGGTCAATGTGCCTATCAACACTGTAATACTGAATTTCCCATCCATGCGATTAAGGGAGCTTAGGAATGGTTGAAGTTAATTACCTATCTTGCCTCCCAAAGCATAGTACCTAACACCCCTGTCACTGCCAGAATAGCTTCATTGATAGGTTCCTTGCTGACTCCCTAAGCAGGGGTTCTGATATGAGGCTCACACCTCTACCGGGAAGCAGAACTTTCCATTGAGTTTGTTCAGCCCACTGAGGCATGTATTCTGAACCTTCCAGGCCTTTCCAGGGATGACCGTTGTTACGGTGGGTTTCCATAGCCATTTCACCCCAAATAAACATGCAGATGCTATATTAATCTAAAACTGTTGGCCGGTAGCTAGGGCTTCTTATTGGCTAGCTCTGTCTTAATTATTAACCCATTACTATTAATCTAAGTATTTCCACATGGTCTTATCTTACTGGAGAAGGGTCTGGACCTCTAACTCCTTTGGCGGCTCACATAGTGACTTTTCTGGTAGGCCTTCTCTGCCTATCTTTTACAGAATTCTCCTTGTCTCCTAGTCCTGCCTATATTCCTGCTTCATTGGCCAAACAGTGTTTTATTCATTAACCAATAAGAGAAACATACACAAAAGGACATCAGATCGTGATGTCTCCTTGCTATCTCCTACTCCTGCTCATATCGACACTGTAAATGCCTCCAAACCACCATCTTTCATATTCCCACAGCCTCAGGGGAAGGAATGCCTGTGGTTTATCCTGTCATGACTCATTTGAAATTCCTAACGCTTGGGTTTAGAGGCTCAGTCTACTCTCCCATGGTCTATACCCACAGGTTATAAGCACCTACCTGGCAGCATTGTAGAATGGATGAGAACTGGAGATTGAAGTTAGTCAGTGTGGATTGAATTCCGGCTCTGTGACTGAGACTCAGTCTCCTCATCTGTGAAGTGGATGTCCAGCAGCACTTCCCAGAGATAAGGAGTGGAGAAGGGTACCTGGGCAGGTCTGACAGCCAGAGTGTCCAGAAGCATTGCTCCAAACTGCTGCCCTACCATGTTGTCTGTTAAACATGGTGAACTTCTAGGAAAGGCAGAACCTTGCTGCTTGTGGATAGTAGAGGGTGGTGACAGAGAAAGAAACACCATGACTATAATAAATGTCTCAGTGGGGCTGTAGCAGACACCATGTCTTAAGCTGCATTTGGAAACTTGGGCTCCAGGGAGAAGGGGACTGCTAAGTTTCCTGCTTTGTTTAAGAGATACTTGTCCCCTCCCCCAACTCCCAATATGCTCAGGAGATCTTGTTCCTTTCCCCTTCTGTGAGGGACCTTGTATGAATCTCTTAGGTTCCTTCTTGTATCCTAGTTTCTCTGGCAGTGTGAATTATAGGCTGGTGATCCTTTGTTCTATGTCTAAAATCCACATATGAGTGAGTACATACCATGTTCCTCTTTTTGTGACTGGTTACAATGAGTGGAGAGGAAGTTAGGAGAAAGAGAAGGGGAGGAGAGAACATGTGGGACCAGGAAGATTGAGTCAGGGGACAAATAGATGAGAGCAAAAAAGAGATACCATAACAGAGGGAGCCATTATAGGTTTGAAGAGAAGACTCTAGACAAATGTCCAGAGACCTACAAGGATGACCCCAACTAACAATCCAAGCAACAGTGGAGATGCTACCTTAAATGCCCTTCCCTGATAATGAGATTGATAGCTAGCTTATATGTCATCCTAGAACCTTCATGTAGTAGCTGTTGGAAACAGAAGCAGACACCCACAGCTAAACACTGAGCCAACCTCCTGGAATCCAGTTGCAGAGAGGGAGGAGTGATAAGAAAAGGGATCGAGACCACTCTACAGAAACTCTCAGAGACAGTTGACCTGAACAAGGGGGAGCTCATGGACCCCCAGACTGATAGCTGGGAAACAAGCATTGGACTGACACAGACCCCCTGAAAGTGGGTCTCAGTTAGAAGGTCTGGGCATTCTAAGGGACCTCTGACAGTGGAACCAGGATGTATCCCTCTTGCACAAAAGGACTTTGGGAGCACATTCCCCATGGAGGGATACTCCCTTAGCCTAGAGACAGGAGGGAAGGCCTAGTCCCTACTCCAAATGACTTGACAGATTTTGATGATCCCTCCTGGAAGGCATTACCCTCCCTGTGGGGTGGGGGAAGGGATGAAATGGGAAGGGGGTTAGGGGGTTAGGGGGGATGGGAGGGAGAGGGAATTGGGAAAAAAAGAAAAAAAAAAAAAAAGAGAGACACTTGTAATAACTGTAGAGAGGTTTCTGCCAAGTCCAGGTAAGGTAAAAACACATACACAAACTCTTCAGCACACGTGCGCACGCGAGCACACACACACACACACACACACACACACACACACACACACACGCACACGCACACGCACACGCACACGCACACGCACACGCACACGCACACGCACACGCACACGCACACACCTGCACGTCTGTGGTACTTGGACTGGAGCCTAAAGCTTGAGTGTGGTAGACAAAGACTGCTCCGGAAAGCTGTCTCATGTGACTGACTCCCTGCCTCCTGCCTCTCTTGCTTTGTTGGGAGCCCTGCTCTCACTCTTTGGGCTCAAACACTTCAGTGGCCTCTCTGCAGTCTGTTGTTTGTTTTTGGGACAGGGACACAGGGACATTATTTAGCCCACGCTGACCTTATTAACTCTGGGTTGCTCCTGCCTCAGTTTCCTGAGTCCTGGGGTTACAGGCATATACCACGGCGACTGGTTTGAGATATTTATTTTTCAAACTACTTTAATGAAAGCCTGATAGGAAGCTTGACGTGGGTCTTATGAGTGAAGAAGCTTCAACTGTGGAGACACATTGAGGTACTCTGGAAACTCAGTGTATGTATGCTTGTACACATGTGTGTGTGCTCCCATGTGTATTTTTTGGCCTCTAATCCCATGAACTCCCAGGGACTCTGCTTCTGTCTCCCATCTCATGACAGAAGCACCGGCATTGTGCTTCTACACTAAGTGACCTCTTCAGCTGTATGTGGGTGGAACTCCAGTCTCCATGCTTGTGAGGAAGCTCTTAGCCAACACAGTCACCTCTTTCCAGCCCTGTGAGTTGACACTGGACATCACTGAAGCCTTAGTGTCTTGGCCTATGTGCAATGTGGTGATAAGAAACTGTGGGCTGGGAAATTTATTAAGAACAGAACTTTTTCTTTTTAAAAAGCTCAATTTTTAAAATTTTCAAATATGTGTATTCTGTTTTCCTTTGAGACAGGGTCACACTATGCAGCCCTGGCTAGCCTGAATCTCACAGAGATATTCCTGTCTGTGCCTCCTAAATGTTGGTATTAAAGGGAAGTTTCACTATACCTAGCTACATGTAATATAATTGCATAATTTCTCCATCCTTCTCTGCTCCCTCCAGCCTCACTCTGTAACACGAATGTTTCTGTCCCGGCAGGTCCTGCCACCCTTATCAGCCCCAAAGAAACACACCAATGCTATATTAGTTATAAAGCTGTTGGCTTGGGTTTCTTATTGGCTAGCTCTGTCTTAATTATTAACCTATAACTACTAATACATGATTTTCCACGTGGTCTTTTCTTACTGGGGAATGCGGGACCTGCAACTCCTTTGCCTGCTACATGATGACTGCTCAGTGTCTCCACAGAGAAGAGAGCAATTTCATGTTTGTCCATGCTTATATCCTGATTCTGCCCAGCTACATCACTTCCTATCTGGTCAATCAGTGTTTTCTTCATTAACCAATAAGAGAAATATATACACAGAAGAACATTCTCCATCACCACTCCCTGTTCCCTTACAAACTCACAGCCATTTGTCTTGAGTTACTATTATTAGATTGTGGTGGTTTGAGTGAAATGTCCCCTGTCCCCTAGATCCAGACACTTGATTATTTGGTCCCCAGTTGGTGGTGTTGTTTGGGGAGGCTCAGGAAGTGGTCATTTTGAAGGCACACTTTGAGAGTTAAGACTCAGACTGTTTTGTGTTCTCTTTCTGCCTGGCGCTGGAGGTTCAAGACATGAACCCTAGCTTCCTGATTGTGTCACCACACTTTTGTTCTGCTACCATGGACTTATAAATAAAATAACATTTATTCTAGAAATTACCTGGTCATGGTGTTTTACCACAGTAACAGAAAAGTAACTAATATACACATACATATATGTGTGCAAATGGGTAAATATAGAAATACAACCCACTGAGTTCATTTAGTGATTTATGAAGTTATAGCCACAAAAATCTCAATAGTATGATTGCCTCAATAAGACTGGAAAAACGATGACACCAGTCCCCAGACATAGTCCCCAAGTGGACTCAATTTCTTATCATTCTAGAGGCTGAAGGATTTGAGATCAAGGAGCCAGGAGGTGGCCTGCCAGTGGCTTCCAAGCTGGTGTTTGAATGCTGTGGGCTATAGAGTGAGGACACTGGGTACAGAGACAGAGGGTGGAGGGACAATAGGGAAGGGATTCCCTCCTTCAAGCTCCTTATTAGCCTTTATTTATTTCGAGCCCCTGTTTCCCCATGTGGCCCAGGCTGGCCTTGAACTTGCCACTTTCTTCTTCTGCTTCTAAAGTGCTGGGATTATGAACATGAGCCGGCAGGCCCAGCAAAGAGAGCTTTTTTATTAATTAGAACTACTGGCAAAGTGGGAAGTATCCTTCACTTAATCTTGACAAAGTATAAGACGTATGTAAACAAACCAGTGTACACAGTATTTCAGAGTTGGTTGGGCACTGTGTACGTCTATAGTCCCAGCATTTGGAAGGAGGAAGAGTTTGAGGCCAGCCTGGGCTACTTAGTGAGACCCTGTCTCAAAAGAAAGAAGTGGCCAGGAAGTGAAAGATTAGGAGAGGCACCTCTGCCCTGACAGCCCCCACACCTGTAATCGGCTCCGAGAGAGCCCAGAACCCACTGCCCCAGTGAACAAACATGAACGGTGTATGTGTGAGCAGAATCACTGAGAACAGAAGAAAGCCTCTGTCATAGCTGCAAGGAGTGCTCTATTTACATCACCAAGCAGAGGGACCTTAAACCCAACAGGCGCAACAGTGAAGTGTGAGCCCAGCTCGGCCACCTAGACAGCTGCTGACGATTTCACACCACAGGTCACGGGAGAGGTTGCAGGTCTCCTTCTCAATGGACTTGGGGGATTTCCTCATTTCCTTTCACCACCAGACAACAATTCTTTAGTAACTGTAGTGTGATTGATTGAACGACTCCACTATTCGTTTTGCTTTGCTTTTTTTTTTTTTAGTTTATTTTTTACATTCCAATCCAAGTTCCCCCTCTCTCCTCTCCTCTTGCTCCCCCCTCTCCCATCTGCTCCTTGGAGAGGGTAAGGCCTCCCCTAGGAAGTCCACTAAGTCTGTCCCATCATCTCCTTGAGGCAGAACCAAGGCACCTTCCCCCCTCCCCCACACCCCTGTGTCTAGGCTGAGCAAAGCATCTCTCCATATAGTTTGTGCATTAGAGTTAGATCTTGGACCCACTGCTAGTGGCCTCATATATTGTCCCAGTCATACCGTTGTCACCTAAAGTAAGGGAGTTTAATTCGGTCTTATGTAGTTTCCCTATTTGTAAGTGATCTCTCACTAGCTCGGGTCAGCTGATCCTATGGGTTTCCCCTTCAATCTCGAATTGTTTGTTCATATTATCGCTCCTCCCTCACTTCAATTGTACTCCAGGAGCTCGGCCCAATGGTTAGTTGTGGATTTCTGCATCTGCTTCCATCTGTTTCTGGAAGAGGGTTCTAAATTCTCTGGGATTGTGGATTGTAGGCTGGGTATCTTTTGCTTTATGTCTAGTATCCACTTATGAGTGAATACATACTATTGTTATCTTTCTGGTTTTGGGTTACCTCACTCAGGATAGTTTTTTTCTAGCTTGTCCATTTGCCTGCAAATTTTAGGATGTCATTGTTTCTTACCACTGAGTAGTGTTCCACTGTGTAAATATACCATATTTTCTTTATCCATTCTTCAGTTGAGGGGCATCTAGGCTGGCTATTACAAATAATGTTTCTATGAACATAGTTGAGCAAATGTCCTTGTGGTGTGAATGTGCCTCCTTTAGGTATATGCCCAAGAGTGGTATTGCTGGGGCTTGAGGTAGGTTGATCCCTAATTTTCTGAGAAATAGCTATACTCATTTCCATAGTGGCTGTACAAGTTTGCACTCCCACCAGCTGCTTTGCTTTTTCAAGGTAAGGTCATGCTAGCCTGACACTCATTATGTGCCCAGGCTGGCCTTGACTTCACAGCAATCCTGACTCAGTTTCCCAAGTGCTGGCATTATAGATGTGGGCAACCATGGTTTGTTTAGCCAGCTTGCTATCAACTGGAATTTGACTATTTTCTTCTATATTTTGCTCTTTTGAATTATTCTGTGATGAACAAAAGCATAAGTGAGACAATTTTTCTATTTTGCAACTTTGGGGGGTGGGACTGAGACAGGGTTTCACTCAGTAGTCTGGGCTATTCTGGAATATGTAATCCCCCTGCCTCTGCTTCCTGAGTTCTGGGATTACAGATATGTGCTGATGTGTCAGATCTGTTTTACACTTCTGGGAGACTGGGTGGCTTCCCTGTTGAGTGGATGTACTGTGGACAGGGTGATCATGGCTCCTTCCACCCCCACCCCTCCTTTCTTCAGCCTTATAGGTCCTTTGCATACATGCAATGGCTTCTGGCTGTGGGATTCTTGTGTATATAAATGTGTGTCTCTCTTCTATATGAGTTTCTTGTTTTGTTTTCTTAATGATATACTATATGAACATTCTTGACCATAAACTCTGGGCTCACTCTTTCCTTCCTTCCATTCCTCTGTCCCTCCCTCCGTCCCTCCCTCCCTCCATTCCTCCCTCTTTACCTCCTTCCCTCCCTCTCTCACTTCCTTCCTTTCTTTCTTCCTTGATTTGTAGTGCTAAAGATGAGATCTAGAGCCTTGAACACACCAAACAGGCACCCTGCTATGGAACCCCATCTACAAATCCTGCCCTGTTCATTTAATTTTAACTTTTCAGGACAGGGTCTCACTAGGGAATATTGAGTGGCCTGGAACTGGTTGTGCTGATCTGGCTACCCTGAAACTCATAGTCTGGATTTTTCTTTTGAGACAAGTCTTGCTTTATAGCCCAGACTGGCTTCATACTTACTATGTAGTCCAGACTGTCCACAAATGGATGATCCTCCTGCCTCAGCTCCCTGAATGCTGGGCAGCATGTGCCACTATATCTGGCTTGATGTTCACTTTTTATCTTTTTATTAAATGAATGTTATAAGCATTTTTGGGACTCCTGATGAGGTAGTATGAATGTAATTGGCCCCTATAAACTCATAGGAAGTGGCATTACTAGAAGTTATGGCTTTGCTGGAGTGTGTATGGCCTTGGTAGAGGAATTGTGTCACTGTCGGGGCTGGCTTTGAGGTTTCTTATTCTCAGGATACTACTCAATGTCTCAGTTGATGTCTTGTTACCTGTAAGATGTAGGACTCCCAGCTTCTTCTCCAGCACCATGTCTAATTGCATGCCAACATGCTCCCCACCATGATGACAATGAACTGAACCTCTGAACTGCAAACTACCATCTCAATTAAATGATTTCCTTTATAAGAGTTGCTGTGGTCACCATTTGGGCAAGATATTGCATTTGTCTGGACTGTTTAACTTTATGCTGTATAAACTGGACATGCAGGACCTACAGGAAAGTGACTGCTGATACAAGATAGACATTGCTATAGGGGTCCTGCTTCATAGAAGGGTCTGCTAGACAGTCTACAGGACACAGAGAAAGGTGACTGACAAACTGCCAATACAGGAGGACAGTTTAAAGTTTCCTGCTTTGCTGAGGAGTCTGCCAGGCACACTAGGCTGAAGATGGAACATAACAGAAAAACTTCAGGTGACTGACCAGGCAATTTGTCTTTGTCATTTCTAGAGTTTATATACTATCCTTCTGTGGTCTTTGATGGAGTTGAAGACAGATAGCTATGGTTATAGTTTTCCTTAATTAGGATTAAAGATAAGTTACATATAAGATTTTAGACTCACAAAGATAGGATAGATAATGGAATATTTTCTATAAATCTTGCTAAATCTTAACGGACTAAATATTGTTAGCTATAATTCTTATTTAATAACTGTTTTGTTATCTATACTATGTTAAAGCTAAGACCCTTTTTATTTAGACAGAAAAGAGGAGATTGTGGGAGATGTCATTCTGTAAATATGTTTCTCTTATTGGTTAATGAGTAAAGCACTGTTGGCCAATAGGAAAGCAAGATAGGCAGGACTAGGAGACAAGGAAGATTCAGGAAGCAGTAGGGAGGAGTTTCAAGATGTAGGACCCAGGGAGAAGAATGCCGGGCCCTCTCTCCAGTAAGATAAGACCACATGGAAATACTAAGATTAGTAGAAATGGGTTAATATTTAAGACAGAGCTAGCCAATAAGAAATGCTAGTAATAGGCATCTGAGACCACAGGCCAGTGGCCACCTGAGCTGGCATGTTCTTTGAACTTCTTTACCACACTCAGGAAGGGAAAGAGTCTTGCTTGAGCTCATGCTGATCATAAGAACTCAAACTGGGACTGAATCTGGGGGCTTTTGAGTCCTTGCCTTGGCAGTGTACCTCCTCAGCAGTTTAGAGACACAGCTGTTACAGAATATTTGTTTACATTGTAAACAAATGATTGGTTTAATAAAGAGCTGAATGGCCAATAGCCAGGCAGGAAGAGGGTAGGTGGGACTCCAGGGGCAGAGAGGAGGAGAAAGGTGATGATGGGAGGAGACATAGAATAAGCAGGATTGTAGGAGGAGAGGTAACAGCCATGAGGTATGTGGCAAAATGTAGATTAATAAAACCGGGTTAATTTAAGTTGTAAGAGCTAGTTAGATACAAGCCTAAGCTATAGGCCCAGCTTTCATAATTAATAAGAAGTCTCCATGTCATTATTTAAGAGCTGCCTGGCAGGACAGAAAAAGACCATTACACAGCCTCTAAATTCAAATAGCCTGTTCAAAATCCCTTGCATCCTTGGTAGCTGAGTGCGTGGGTACATGCTAGACCCTCAAGCTCAGATTTCTTATGTATCCCCATGTGAGGAACAAAGTTGACAGTCTGATGTGATTTAGTCAAGTATGGGCTTATTAGCCTCTTGTTAGAGGCATCCATCATTATTAATAGCATCAACTTTTCTGGTCTCTGAGTTGATTGAAATGAAAATGAGCAATATGGGAGAAAATTTCTAGCCCAATCAGACTTTGATGGCTGACAGGATCTAACATTTCAGAGGGTCCAGACACTCATCCTGTCATAGGTGTCGTCTGTCAGCCTCCAGATTCTGAGCAGATGCTCCTAAAAGAACAGATACAGAGCAAGCAACTCACTCATTCCTTCTTTGTCTCCTAGGAGCTTGGGCTGTTCTCACTGAGTACAGGACGCCGTGCCTGGTGAGGTCTCTGGCAGTTCAGGGCTTAATCCCTACTGGTGTCATCTACTTCTCTCACCATTCTTTGTCAGCAAATATCTAGGAAGGGAGCAGTATCTAGTTGTGAGTGGTAAGGACTCAGTGTGCACGAACAGTTGAGCATGCTCTCATGATGTTTTGCTCACACAGAAATGCATCTTTCAGCCATCGTGACGCCACATGGCCTTTACATCACAGGACTAGGCAGCAAGTATTTTGCTCATGCAGTTGAGCCTTGGCTGTAGACTGGCTGGGCTACCTGACTTTGGTGGGGGTGGTTCTAAGCAGTAGATTGATATAAAGTCTGGTCCATGTGGCTTTCATTCTTTTTGACTCAGGGACCAGCTAGCCATGTTCTCACAGTGATGGCAGAAACACAAAGTGCCTAAGTACTGGATTTGGAACAGGCACATTGCCATTTCCATCCACATTGCCATGATCTAAATAAGTCACGTTGTGAGCTCAAAGCCAGGAGAAGACCTTGGGATCTCACAGCAAAAGGAGCAGAAGCAGAAGTGTAAGGAATTGGGGCTAATAGTTCAGCCTGCCACAAAGAGAGTCAGTCATTCATCCAAAAGTCCTATAAATGTAAATGTATAATTACAAGCTATGACACATTGAAGGGAAGTCCCTGAGCACAAAGGAGACCTGGATACAGCATTGGGGATGATTTTCATGAAGAAATGATGTCAAGGGTGAGACTTGAAGGATTACAGGGTAGGGAAAGACACCAAGGGACAGGAGACTTATGTAAAGTCTCCAGATCAAGAGAAAGCATACATCTGTAGACTGAGCCAAGGGTCAGCAAAGAAGCTGGAAACCCAGCAGGGACAAGGTCACCTATGCCCCCAAGGCTCTGCCAAGAGCAGCTCGTGTCTTGCAAATGAAGAGCATTGGATTCTTGCCAAGGTTATGATTTTGTCAGAAACGTACTTGTCCACCTCCTTACACAATCTTATTCATCTCTCAGGGTTTAACCAAGGAGATTGTGAGACATCTTAGCTGTCTAGGTATATGGACCAAATGCTTGTGTCACTCCCATATGTTGACATGGTAAACTCTAATGTGATGGAGTTGGGAAGTGGAGCTTTAGGTGGTAACCATGTTATCAAGGGTAGGACCTCAGGAATGGGATGACTTCCCTTGTGAAAGTGACCCTAGACCTGGCATGGTGATGGAGACTTTCACTCTCAGCACTCAGGAGGCAGAGGTGGCAGATCTATGTGAGTTCAAGGCCATTGTGGTCTATATAGTGAGTGCCAAGCTAGCTAGGGCTACAGACCGGGGGGGGGGAAGGGGAGAGGGGGAGGGAAAGAGGATAAACAAATCTAATATTGTCAGTCTGCTTAGCCCCTGGCTCTTTGTGATAGTGGCCTGAGTGCAGACACTTGGCCGGTTGGTTGCTCCCTGTTCTGGGCATTAACATCTTTTTGTGAGCACATTTGGTTCTGTTTTCAGTGGCTTCTCTGCACTGCAGGTATATGGCCTTTAGAAAGGCAGAGTCTATTCTGGTTCCCCCCCACCCGCCCCCATCTGCTTCTCTTTGTTTATTGATAGACCTTGGCCCAGATCAGTTGCCAGGAAATGTCTATTGTCTTGGCGATCAAATAAGCTCATGGATGCAGGGATACTTGGTTAAATGAGGGATGCCATCAAGTTAGTATCACCCACATCATCTCAATGCTGTCATCATTTCTGCTGGTGGTAAGAGCAACCTTAGGTACAAGAGGGGGAGCAGGGGGAACAGGCACAGTGGGTGATGGAGGTGGCCAGGATGATGAAACAAATGGGTAGCTCAAAGCTGATGTGAACCAGAAAAGAGCAGCGGGTGGAGGAAAGTCAACCTGAGAGTACTGGCTACATTCTGCAGAGCTACTGGCTTCCGTCTACCACATCTACTGGGTGATGGCTCTCAGGGACCACTAGGTTCAGAAGAGGCTGAGAACTCTGATTTTACCAGTGAAATGGACATCTAGAACATAGGCAACTTAATACAAAATTATAGAAAATTGCTGTGAAGGTGAAATGAGACATAGCTTGTGGATTTCTTAGCCTGTAGCCCCGAGTTTATGACCTATGAGCTAACAGCATGTATTTGGGAGCTGGACAAAACTAGGTCCAAGCCCCAGTTTTCTGTCTCCCACTTTGCTTTGTCAGGATGATGACCTCAATGCTCTGATCTTGTCCCCTCTTTCATGAGATGGAGGCAATAATAGAACATGCAGCTTGGAGCTGTGGTCAGAGTATTTAGCACAGAGGCCTCACTCTCACTTCTATTGCTGCTGTTGTTTACCCCTCAAAGGCAGCCTGGAGCTTGGGTTTGTGGTTAGAAATAGTCTGGAGACACTAGGGGCAAGCAGCAAAATGAGACTGTGGGCACATTGGTTCAGAATCCTCTGAGGGTTTTGGTGATGAGAATGAATGAAATCTGTAATGATCATCTTTGAGACCCTGGGGGATAAAGTACCTGCCTCAACCTAAAAGATCTAAGTAGCTTCTGAACAAGTACTCAGGTCATCATTCATTCACTCATTCATTCATTCATTCATTCACCCTTGATGGGTGCTGCCTGATCAGTAAAGTGCTAGGGTGTCCAAAGGAGGAAGCAACAGCTCTTCCATAAAGCATTTGGTATCTTGAATACAAGACAGGACCAGGGCAAAAGAATAGTAGGAAGCAGATTGTATCCATGTCCCTTACAGACATGTGACGGTGGGCATGTTACCAGAACTTTCTCTGCATTACATTTCCTCATCTGCAGAAAGGGGATAACTGAAACACTGCTTCTGAGGGTTGCCATGAGGAATTACTACGATAACACCCAAGTAACGGGTTCTGTGTGGTTGGGAGTGGGGGTGAGGGAAGAGCTAGAGCCTTGTCTGGAATCCTGCTGAATGATTTTGTGACACCACAAGTTGTCACGACTAAGGGAAAATAAGCTGCCAGCCATCTACAGTTCCCCTTCCCCTGAGCTTGTGGAACACCCCAGTAGGTCAAGGGAAGCCCTGTAAAGAGCTGTCAGATCCAGGCTTGCACACCTGTCATCCCAGCACTCAGAAGGACCTTGTTGTCAAGGCCACAGGGAATCTGAGGCCAGCCTGGGCTACGTAGCAAGAGCCTGTTTTAAGAAACTAAAACTACGACCCAAATCCAAACCAAGAGTGGCTTCAGATATGGCCATTGGGAACTGAAACCCACCCACACTGGGGCTGGGGTATGCAGAAATAACAACAGGGAAGGAGAAGGTGCAGTGCTATCCTTGGCTGGTAAGCAGCCAGCATGGCTCTGAGCCAAGATGGGTATTTGAAACCAGTGTAGTGATTCAAATGTGGGAAGAACAGCAAAATGTCAGATGAGTTACCAGTGTGATCCTAGCTCTGACATGTGCTTCTTCAAGCATCGTAATGATTGCTGCAGTGTGGGCTAAGTCTTGCTGTGTATGCTCTGCTGCAGACTGAGCTGGACCTCTCCTTCTCTCCACAAACACACGCTAGGTTCTAGCCATCCATCAGTGTGACCATGCAGAGAACAGTTATTTATGGTGTGAATGTGACGTGTGCCTCCCAGCCTTGATCCTCAAGTGGCGGCACTGATTGGAAGGTCCTGGAAATATCAAGAGGTAGGGCTTCGAGGAAGGAAGTTGATCACTGGGTGTTGTACCTTGGGAGGTTATATCTGGTCCCAGGCTCTCCCAAACCCTCTGTTTTCTGTATGTCATGAAATGGGTAGCTTCTGTCACATGTTCCTGTCACCATGATTTTCTGTCTTACTCTGGTCCCAGAATCAACAGAGCCAAGGCCTTCTGAACCTGTAAGCCCAAATAAATCACTTCTCTCTGAACTTATTTATGTGAAATATTTTGTTACAAGTGACAAAAGTCTGCCTGACTGCAGGGTCTTCAGGAAATGATTAAAGTTAAACAAGGCCATGGAGATGGGGCTTTTATCTAAGGATTAATGACCCCATAATAAAAGACTTTCTTCCTTCTGTATGAGGACATGTGAGGAGTTGAACATCTTCTAGTCAGGAAGAGAGCCAACAACAGGACCTGAACTCTTCCGACCCTTGATCTTGGACTTGTCACCCTACAAAGCTACGTTAAAAAAGCCAAGAACTGAGAGATGGCTCAGGGGTTAAGAGCACTGTAGTTCTGGCAGAGGGCCCTGATTTGGTTCCCAGTACCCACATGGTGACTTATGACTACCAGTAAGGCTCATTTCACAGGCTCTGATGCGTTCCTTTGACCTCCTTGGGCACCAGGCATGCATGCGATGCACATACATGCATGCAGGCAAAAGAATTATGCATACAAAATAAATGTTTAAAGATTTCTCTCTGTTGAAGTTGTTCAAGCTCTGCTATGACGGCAGCCTGGACTAAGATACTGCCTATGCCAGGCACTGTGCAACCAATGTGCACACCACTGCAGGACAATTCTATTCACGTCTGTCTTAACTACTTCCTTCATTGCTGTGACAAAATATCTGAGCAAAGTACCTTAGAGAGAAAAGGTTTGTTTTGGCTCACAGTTTGAGGGCGCAGTCCACTGTGGGGAAGGGCCAAGGCTTTGTCCCTTCCACAGGGCCAGCCATGAAAGGGCGCCATTACCCAGGTCTCCTCTGTGTATAGTGTCTCAGAGAGCCAATCCCTTCCACATATGCTCTTGCTTCCTGTCTCCTAAAAAGAAAAGATTTTCCTCTTTAGAATTCAAATTAGATGAACATGTTAAGCACGGAGCAGAAGATGATTAGAGTAGGCCACAGCCAGACTTCCAGCTCACAATCTCATTAGCTCGCAAAGGCCCCTCAGAGTCTGCATAGGGGAGCACCTGAGGCCTGGAGAGTCATCTAAAATGAGAAGGCAGACCATCAAAGGAGAGGGAGAAGCTTACGCCCGTGTATTGGCGAGGGAGAGGAGGGGCCTTTGAGGAGGGGGCTGGGGCCTGTCTTCCCATGTCTTGTGTATGCCTCTATAATCAATTTCACGGCTACCTCCAGTCAGAATGCTAAAAATGTAATCACACGGTTCTGGGCAAACACAGCCTGGGTGGCTGTCTCCCTGTAGCTTGGTACAGAGAACACCTCCTAGTGGCTTGCAGAGAGAGGGAGATTGGTTTTCTTTAGAGCGACAGCAAGCCCCAGGTAGCCATCTTCTTCTTGCTACCATAATAGAGCAGAGTGGGGAAAAACAGACCAAAAATAGCCCAGGATTGTATTGGGGAGGCCTCTTGAATTCAGAGTCACGGTGGCTGGTTAGAGAGGACGGGGCAGGGGAGGGCAGTGCTTAGAAAGTATTCATAGCTACTGCTCTGGCTGCAAGAACAGCAGGGCATGGAGCCTGCCCTTGAGGACTTCATGACTGTGTCATTCATGTCACTCATGCATTCATTCAATAAACACTGATTGAATGGCTGCTATGAGGTGGGCATTGTACTGAGCACCAGGATGCGGAAGTGAACAAGCCAAATAAGTTCCTGCTTCCATGGAAGAAAGACAGCACACGGGAGCCAGAGACAAGCTAATGTGAAAAGTGAGAAATATACCGCATGGGAGAATGGGGTATTTGCCTCTGTGTGTGTGTGTGTGTGTGTGTGTGTGTGTGTGTGTGTGTGTGTGTGTGTGTGTGTGATTGTGTGTGTGCACATATAAAGGTCAGAGGACAATCTCAGCTGTCAGTCTTTGTCTTCTGCTTTGTTTGAAACAGAAAGGGTCTCTTGATTTTTTTTCTGTCGCTTATGTCAAGTTAGTTGACACAAACACTTCTGGGAATTCTTCTGCCTCCACCTTCCATCTTCCTGTAGAAGTTCCAGGATTATAGAGTACACACTATTTAGTATACACTATTATATCTGACTTTTATGTGGGTCTGGGAATTCAAACTTAGGTCCTTACATTTTTTGTGACCCTCGGAATCATCTCCCCAGCCCAAGAATAGAGACTTTTGTGTGACTGCAAGTGCAGCTGGTGTCCTAGGCGCGTTCCTCCCTCTAGGACTGGGTACTTTATCGGGGCTGTGGAGCTGGAGGTGCTGGTTTCCAGAGCTGGGTGCTGCCTGTGGGGAACACAAAAAGAGTTATTGCTCCTTAGGCTAGGGTTTCCATGTGCTCACTCACGGCTCCTGGTGGGACAAAGAACTGCTAATGGACAAATGTGGGCATGGAGAGTGCATTTGCCATGGAGGTCATTGTGGTGACATTTCTTACCTGATGTTGTCAGTAAATGCTACTCTTCTGGCTCAAGAAAGGTATGGTGTCTGTTTCTAGCTCCCAGGAGAGTCATTTATCTTAAAGACTAGTGTGCTTGTTAAGGATGAGGGACTCTAGAAAGCTGGAGAAGGTGCCTGAGGCATCAGTCCAGTCTAGGATGATGTGTAGTGTGGGGATGGGTGGGGTCTTTCTGCTTACTTACCTCTTATAAGTTTGCCAGGAAAAGCACAAGCAGGTTCCACAGTTGTTGATGGGATAGGACAAATCAAGGAATCTGGCCTGGATAGCTCCAGGGTGGATGTGGCACATGTGTGATATACCCTTCAACATGTCCAGCTGGACTCACACACTCTCTCCGATTCTGTGTATCAGTGCTAGGCTACACCACCCTCTAGAAACTGCCCTCAGTGTAAAGAGATATGCCCCAGGCAAGGCCGCACTCTGTCAACATGGTCAGCTTGCATAGTGTGTGTGTGTGTGTGTGTGAGAAAGAGAGAGAGAGAGAGAGAGAGAGATAGACTGAGACAGAGATACAAAGACAGAGACACACGCAGAGAGAGAGAATACACAAGGCCACCAGTATGGTAGACTTTCAGCTGAATCCTTCCTCTGCTCAGACCTGCTCCCTTTGTTGCCTATAGATGATGATCTCAAGGCAGACAGTGAGTGCTCCTTGCAGACAGGCCTCTTTCAGAGTTGGTCCTGGGCTCAGTTGCTATGGTCTAAGTTGTTCCCGAAAGCCATGGGTTGAACATTTCTGGGGAAGGAGAGATAACTCAGCAGTTAACAGCACCAGCTGCTCTTCCAGAGGACTCGGGGTCTGATGGGAGATGTGATTCTGTATATATGTTTCTCATACTGTTAATAAAGCCCTGTGGCCAATAGAAAACTAGATAGGTGGGGCTAGGAGACTAGGAGGAGGAAGAGGAAGTAGTAGGTGGAGTCGAGATGTAGCCCGGGAAGGAGAGAGGACTCTTGCCGCGGCTCCCCGATAAGACGACCACGTGGAAATACTTAGATAAGTAAAAATGGGTTAATAATTAAGACAGAGCTAGCCCATAAACAATAACGGTAACTGGCCAACAGGATTGTATCAAATACAGAGTCTCTGAGTGTTATTTGGGGCTGACGTGGCTGTGGGCCCAGACCTGTGGCAAACAAGATGGCGCTGGCGGGCGGGTAGGAAAAACCTGCGGTAACAGGGGTCAATTCCCAGAAACCACATGGTGGCTTAGAATCATTTATAACTCCTCTTCCAGGAGATCCAATGCTCTTGTCTAGTCTCTGGGTGCATCAAGGCATGCATGCAGTACACAAACACACAAGCAAGCAAAACATATATACCCAGAAAAACACAACCATTAAGTAAACTACAAAAGTAACTTTTGGAAAGAAAGAAAATTTGTTTATCAAAGAGAAAATTTCAGTGCCAAACTGCAGTGTTGGAATGTAGGGCCTTTGAGAGTTCCAAGGGCTCTGAGATCAGCTTTTTATTTCAGGAGGGGGTTTGCTAGCAAAAGAAGTTTGGCATTTCCTCTCTCTGCCTCCATGTGATGCCTTCTGCCAGGCTGTGACAGAACAAGGAGGTCTCCATCACTTGAGGCCTCCATCTTGGACTCCCCAGACTCCAGAGATGTAAGGCAAACACATTTCTGCTCATTATAAAGTCCTTATTTGGTGTGTGTGGGCAAGGTCACACAAGAGACAATGACAATGACCAGAGTGCATATTATGGTTAGGTTTTGTCATTGTGACACAAGCTAGAGCCACTCAGGAAGGAGAAAATTCAGTTGAGAAATTCCCTGCCTCCCTCAGCTTGTGGGTGTGTTTGTGGGGCATTTTCTTGGTTAATGATGGATGTGGGAAGGCCTGGCCCGTTGTGAGCAGTGCCAGTGGGCAGTGCCATTGCGCTGCCCACAGGCTAAGCAAACCATGAGGAGCAAGGCAGTAAGCAGCGTTTCTCTATGGCCTCTGCTTCCGTTCCTACCTCCAGATTCCTGCCTTGGTTTCTCTCAATGGATTGTGACTCTGGGATATGTAAACCAAATAAACCCTTTCCTCACCAAGTTACTTTTGGTCATGGTGCTTATCACAGCATCAGAAAGCAAACTACATCAGCCAATGAGTGGCTGACGGAAGGAAATGATTTCCTATGGTGGGGAAGGGCCCAGCTCACAAAATGTCCTCAGGGAAAACGAGTATTAAGTCAGAGTGAGTGGAATGATAAGGACTAGAAGAGAGGCCTTTAGGGCTTGAGGGTGGGGTAAAAGGAGAGGAGGGTGGTGAACAGTTCTGGTGGAGCATCACTATCTGGGATAAATTTGGATTTCATTCTGAAGGCAAAGAGAGGTTTCTAGAGGTATCTTCCTGGCTACTATAGATTCAATTTCATCAGGAAGATAAGACAAGCTGGAACAGAAAGTCAGAGAATAACCCCACAACTCCCTGATTCTGTATCTATCAAGGGTACTGCACAAAGCTGAAAGGAAGATCTCATAGTCATTGAACATTCATTAAACAAATAGAATAATTAAGCATCTAATGTATAGCAGGGACTGTACCAGGCTCCAAGACACAGCAAATAACAAGAGGAACATCTTAAGGAACCACCAGAGCACCCATTCACAATAGACAACTTTCAAATGATTCAATTGGAGGTGGCATAGGCTTGAATGAAGCAGGGGACACAGGGCACTGCAAGGAAGGGCAGTGCTTCCTGGAGAAGGCAGCTCTAGACCACGCATGGCGAAAGTAGGGAGCAGAAATGAGGTGAAGAGCATGGGCACATGTCATGTCAGCAGTATCTGTCTACCGAGTACTCACTGCATGCCAGGTACCATGCTGAGTATTTAGCATGTTCGATTTCATGCTATCTTCAGAGATACCATAGAAACAGCAGGAGTTTTTCTAATATTTTCCAGATGAAGAGCAGAGGTGAATAGAAATATTCAAGGTCATATGTCTGGAAAGAGGTGGATTTGGATTTCCTTCCGTATCTGACTCAGAAATGGAATCCTGTGCTCATAGACCCCACTCTACTGTGGCTGTGGAATACCAACATCTGCAGTGGATGGATCAGAAGGGCTCTTCATTATCGAGCTCAGATGCCCACCTGCTCACAGAATGAGTTCTGCCCCAAGATTTTGGTGTCGTCTATGGTGTAGACAGAAGCTGTGGTGTAGACAGCAGCTCTGGATTCATCCTTTGCTTCCCCACCCATGACCCTTCCTTCCCTCTGCCTCTTTCTCCTCCTTTCCTTTCTCTCCTGTTCTCTTCCTCCTTCCCTCCTTCCTCCAACCTCCCTTTTTATCCTTCCTTCTTTTCTTTCTTTCTTATGGAAATGGGGTCACATTATGCAGCACATACTGACCTGGTATCCCCTCAGATCTCTGTTTCCTTTGTCCCCAACAGGTACTGGAGCCAAGGGCAGACAGGTGGACACTCCTCGAAGACAGGCTTCTTTCAGAGCTGGTCCTGGGGTGCAGTTGCCATGGTATGCTCTTAAACTTGAAATCCTCATGACCCAGCCTCCTGTGCTGGATTACAGGTATGTGTCAGTGCACCCAGCTTCTGTCCACACCTCTGTCTTCATCAGCTCTATCCTTCCTTGGCCAGAACTTGTTAACTTCACCACTATCAGAGTCCACACCTTATTAAAACTTTATTTTTAAGTTTGATTTTTGCTCTCTCTCTCTTTCTTCCTCTCTCTCTCTCTCTCTCTCTCTCTCTCTCTCTCTCTCTGTGTTTTATGACAATGTGTGTGGAGGTCAGAGGACAACTCAGAGTTAGATCTTTTCTCCCATTGTGGGTTCTAGGGATAGAGCTAAGATAGTCAGGCTTGTGTTGCAAGCACTTTCACCCTCGGGGTCATCTCACCAACCCAGATTCCTTGTCTTTTTGAGATGTGGTTTAAATATATCTCCTGACATTCTAGTCATGCAAATGATTTCTGGCCAAGAGTCTGAGTGGAAGTGGTGGGAAGCTGTCCTGAGTAATCTTGCTTGTTTACTTGATGCAGCCTAGAAACACCTAAACATGAAAGCTTCGGTTGAGAAGCTACTTAGCTTGGCCAATGGACATGTGTGACCCCTACACCTCACATGGGCAACACAGGAGATCTAACCCTGAAGGGGTAGGTGTGGGAGAGACAACTCTGAGGATGTAAAAGCATTGCCTTGCCCTTTGCTCATTGCTGCAAGGGGTAAACTAGACAGAGCAAAGCTGGAGAGCTCATCCTGGGGGTGAAGACAGGGAAGAGCTGGTGGGCTGACCACCCTGTAACTACCCAGGCCCAGAACCAGGGTTATGAGTTGACTCACCCCAACATCCATTCCATTTGTGATCTGCTGGAGCATGTGAAGGGGCCAGTCCTGCAGTCCCAAAGTTGCAGGATCTCTACAACACAGGCCAACAACAGGTTATCCAACAGAAGTCCCAGTGAGATCCCAGCATCTACAGTGTAGCAAAAACCAGAGGGCTCAAACCAGACCAATGACTTTTTGCAAGGGACACTTGGAACTAAAGATAGATGGGTAAAAGGGCTTACTGCATGACTCACTCTGTCATACAACAGTCTTTATGACAAGACTTTTCATTTTTTAATTATTAAATTTTATCTTATTTTATTTTGGGGGGGTTTCAAGGACAGAGGATAGATACAAAGGGGCAGAACATGAATGGTATCAAGATGCATGATGTATGAAAGACACAAAGAATAAATAAAAAAGAAAGTTAAACCAACAACAAAAACAAAACACCCCTACTCCAGGAAGAAAGCAATACACAAGTCTTAATGTGACCCTGAAACTTAACAGATTCACAAGCCAATCCTTCCCCAAGGTTATAGAAGTATGGGCAGCTGAGGAGAGGAGACTCTCAGACATGTTGAGCATCCTGAATGTTGTTCAGAGAGCCCCAGTACTGGACTTTATGAGTCATCACCCATGGTAGGGTGGGCTTTCCAGCCATGCAGCTGTCTTTCAGCTGTCCATGTTCCCATAAAGAACCCCTTGCATATGCTCCTGTACATGAGTCTGAAAACCTCCTCGCTTCATCAAGTTGGACTTAGGTGGAATCCTTACCTTGGTTGCTCATTTGTGCCCTATCTGGGGTGGGTTTGTTCCTGTTTTCATTTTTGTGCTCATTTTACTGGTAATACAGTAATTTGTAAAAAAGGTTTTTTTTTTTGAAAAAAAAGGAGAAACACAGAGAAAGAGAAAGAGAGAGAAGGAGAGAAATAGAGAGAGAGAGAAAAGATAGAGAGATGGAGAGAGAGAGAGATAAGAGAAGAGACAAAAAACCCTGTATGTTGTGATGCACATAATTCCAGCATATAGGAGACGGAGGCACCGGGGTCAATAGTAGTTGAAGGACGTCCTCAGCCATCACTAGACTGGTGCCAGGGTGGACTGCATGAACCCTGTCTCAAAAGAATGTCAGGGAAGAGGAGAAATAAGAAGTCATACAAGAGAAGGAATGAGAATAGTGACTAGACATGTGAGAGAGAAAATGCCGAAGAAGAGAGAATATAAAAGAAAAGAGACACAGCATGTATCTTTGTTCGAAGGGTCAAAATTCAAACAGAATCTTTCCTACAAACTCAAACTGTGGAGCTTCCTCACATCCAACCTCGTATTAAAAGATGCCTGTTTCCTGGTCAGGGACTGAGGAACACAGCACACCCAGCCTATCACCTTCTTTATCAAGGCCCTGGAGATGGTCGTGGCTCAGAGCCTTAGATCCCCATGTAAAACATGGGAATTGCCCCCAGTCAAACTCTTGGGAAAATAGTATTTCCGCTTGGCAGGTAAAAAGAAAAAAGAGAGATAAAGGTTACATCAACAGGGACAACCTCGGCTTCCGCGATTTTATATTTAGATTGTGGTGGCTGAGAGCTAATTAGGACTGGTTGTCTGTCTTCCCACTGAACACCACTCACCTTCTTTGCCATGACTAATTAGCTTGAAAGGGGGTTCTAAAGGAAGTGAGAAAGTTCTCGGGACTGGTGATGGGTGGTGGCAGTGGTCGGCAGAAGCAGCCCCTCGGAACACCTGCTCTTCAGCTGTTTAGAAGGCAGCATGATCTTCAGGACAATGGACAGCACCACACAGACTGAGAATGTCACAGAGGAGGTCCTGGAGGTGACCTCAATCCACAAGCACTAGGAACTCTGAATACTTGGACTGTTGGGCTGTAGCCTGCTACCTTATTTAATTATGCAACGATCAGCAACCTTTACATTTTAATTAGCGAGTCACTGTAATGAAGCCATTCAGCTTCCACCCAGAGCAGGTCTCACGATTCTTTCTTCGAGCTGGAAGGGTCTTCAACACTAATTGGCTGTTTGGCGGCTTGGTCTTGACAGTGTGAGGTAGGCAGTGATCCCTTTGCATTTCTGCTAATGCGTTCTCTGGTCTCCCTGCCTTCCTCCTCTTTGATTTGCCTAATTAGCGCTAATAATTTAAAAGCTGCCCGGCCCTCTACTGATCCTGCTGTCGAAGGTAGACAGAGCCATTCCATTAGCAGATATTAAATAGCACTAATCTGTGGTGACACGGTTAGAGCTGGCTTACACACAGCTCTGGCCTGGGACCTGGAGCTGACACACACACACACACACACACACACACACACACACACACACACACACTCACTCACTTCATTCACTTTATTCCTAGAGAAAAGTCATTCCAGGCACTGTCCGTTTAAACATTGTGTCTTTATAACTGTTTTGAGGTCCCTTTTATTGTAGCCTGGCATTGAAAACTACATGATTTATTCCACATTTCAGGATTTTAATGATTAATTCATGAATGTATATGCAAGGATGCCAAGGTCTCTAAAATAATGAAAGCCTCCCCCACCCCAAAGTTGTTTGTTTTCATTTCGAATCAAAGCAATCTGTCTTGAACATGTCTCTCTCCTTGCTTTCACTCTCTGTGCACCCTGAACAGGGCTGGGGCAAAAGGGTGCTCATTTTACCAGGGTCTTGATAACATTTTGGCAAGTAATAGAATTCATTTACATTCATCAAAATAAATAGATAAGCCTTCTTTCCTCTCCCGGCTTAGCCGACACCGGCAGGTCTCTGACCTCCAACTTGAGGTCATGCGCAGTGAGCCCAGGAATTCTGAAATTTTTGTTGAAATTCAAAATGGGGCCAAGATGGATGGCTTCTGGTGAGCCCCTCCCAGGTTCTGGGAAAGTGGATATGCAACTCTGTGTGACTTGAGCTCCTCAGCCACAAGCTACTTCTTTATTTAAAGACAGTGGGATGCCACGGTTGAGAACGCTGGTTCTGTAATTGGATTGATGGAGTTCTAATCTTAGCTTCATTATTTTCCCACCAAGTGTGTGGCTTTAGGCACACTATTTATAATGGTACTAGATCCAGCTTAGAGTTTCTGTAAGGAGTCAAAGAGGTGATGTATGTAACATGTGGGGTGTGGGGTGCTTACGACATTTGGTACATGACAGACTCTTAAAAAGGTCACAATGGTGGTGGTGACAAAGAAGGTCTGCCCCTTCTCTTGGGCCAGGGTTTCCATACAAGACTCTAGGTGGAGGGGGTCACAGTGAACAAAAGCATTCAGAGTCTGTAGAGCTACTGTTGTTTTCCTTTGTGTCCTTTGTTTTGATTTCATTAGGCTGAGCACTTGGGAGGCTGAAGCAGCATAGGCTACACAACACAGAGAATCCCTCTATCTATCTATCTATCTATCTATCTATCTATCTATCTATCTATTTTAAATCTATTTACTTGAAAAAGTAGCAGCCACATTATTGAGTTTAAAGTCTGTGAAAGGAGAGACAGCGAAAAGTTCACTGTTCTCTTTTTGATCTCTGGTCTCCTTGCTGCCCCTAGAGTTGGTCCTTATCTTGTGCTTTCTTTCAAAGAATTAAAACTCAAGACACGGGGCCAGACTCCCTGTCTTACTTTTTTCTTTCAAAAAATGGTGCCAAATGTTCTGCTTTGTTTTATGCTAAGGAGGGTTGGGGACATCCCATGTCATTGGATTTGGGGATAGACTTCTGTGGTTTCTCATAAAAAAAACAGTTTTAATGATTTATTTATTCTCATTTTATGTGCATTAGTGTTTTGCCTGCATGTGTGGCTGGGTGAGGGCATCAGGTCCCTTGGAACTGGAGCTAGAGACAGTTGTGAGCTGCTAGGTGGGTGCTGGAAATTGAACTTGAATCCTCTGCAAGAGCAGCCAGTGCTCTTAATCATGGAGCCATCTCTCCAGCCCCTGGCCTTTTGTTTTTAATCAGAGTAATAGTCTTGAAACAGATTGAGGAGCCCACTGGTCTCTTTTGTAGGAGATGCAACAAGCAGAGAAGTAGGGTGTCTCTGGCATCCATTTTATGGCAGAATCCATTCCTTATCGGAGGACTGCCACAGGTGGCCACAAGGTTATGTGGCTAAAATATCACTTCTTACAATTGGATGAGACTAGGATGTCTGGTCTATCTGGGGTTCCAAAGCTTATGGCCACCATGATTGGTTTAGGGAGGATCATATGACTAAGATCTGGCCAAAGAGAATCAAAACCCAGACTTCTGAAGTAGAGTCTCCCTCTTGGTACAGTGTGTGAGGGGTGGGCTGAGGGGATAAGGCTGATGATGGCCAGGGTGAAGACCAGGTGGAGTGGAAGATGGAGGTCTGTCCTGCGGTGCTGTCTGCAGAACTGTGAGAGAGAGCCATTTGTTTCAGAGAAGAAATGGCAGGGCTTGCTGGCATTCTGCTGGGAAGGCAGGAAGTGTGCTGAAGACTCTGGGTGTGAGCCAGGGCCTGGTGTGGGGATGAATGGGGCCACAGGGTGAGTATACACACTGGGAGGTGAAGTCACCTGGGTGAGTACAATAGTTGGCTCTTTGCATGCCCTTCTGATATTTGTGTCACAGGAGTCTATGTCCCCTAGATTCCCTTAATCTTGAATCCAGGAAGACAAAAGTCAGAAGACTGGAGAATGGAGAGGCATGGAGAAATCAGTGAGTTCTCCTCTAGCTCTCTGCTGCTAGTAGCAGGTCTGCAGCCCCGAGTCCACCTACAGCCACACAGTCTCTCTTTCCACAGATTCAGTTTCTGCCCCATCCATATGTAGAGGCTCCTGGCAGCTTCGGCTTACAGGACCTGGTGGCACTGCCTCCTGCTGCTGTCTCACTGTGGTTGTCTCTGTGTTCCATCACACAGGTAACAACTGCTCACAATAAAGTCTCTCTCTTTGAAGAGCCTAACATAGATGAGTCATAGCTGCGGTGGGAGAAATGGAATGGGGAGAAGAGATGCAGCTGCTCGTTGTGCAAATCAGAAGTGGCCATGGCAACACAGGCCCAGGGCGTGGTCATAATGTGTAAGATGCTGATGCTGATGGAGAATGTGTTTAAAGGGAGGTGAGCATGAATACAGGACCTAAAGCAGTGCTTGGGAACTGAGGAAGTTGAGGAAAAGTAAAGATCACCAGTCAAGGTAGCTGAGAGGTCACAGCTAGGAGAGGTAGGGGAACTCCTCAAATGCACTGTCCGTGGAACTAGGAAAGAATTTTAAGGAACCAGGGGAAGAGCCAGCAGGTTTATATACAACTGGAGGTAAAGAAGGGTGGGGTCAGCCAGGTGCTCTCCTTCTAGATTAGGTGACTTTAATATAGTGCTGTAGCACTTTGAGTCAGAAAATCGTGGTGTGGTGGGACTGGGATTGGGCAGCTGACACAGAGACCAGGACTACTTTTTTTTGTTATAATAGTGAACTTATGAAACATTTTTCATACTTATTTGGAATGATGTATCTTGGATATTCATTTTCAGAACAACTCAGTTATGAGTCATTTCTCTGTCCTTGAAAAAGATATCTTTATAGTCTGGTTCATTGTCTGTAACTAAAACCCAACTCTAGACATTGATAGATGCTGTAGTCTGCTCCAGCTGCTTCAGCTTTACACTTTAGGGTGGGTGATGTTTAGAGAATAGAAGTCCAGTGTCTCAAGAGATGCCTCAGCAGTAAAGAGTGCTTGCTTCTCTTAAGGGGTCCTGACTTCAGGTCCCTTCCTGAAGGCCTACATTGGGTCTCTGGCATCTCTGGCTTCATGAGCACCTGTACTCATTTGCATATACATGGTTGAAAAAATAACCCAAGAAAAGTGTACATGTTTATTATTCACAGCTATGGATGTTAGGGAGTCTAAGATCAATGTGCCATTGAATTCAGTATCTCACCGAGGGCCATTCTTAGTTTCCAAGAGCAAAAATAAAAGGGAAAAATCACTTAAACTGACACTATTTCAGTCACCTGAAGGCTCTGACTTGTTCTTGATGGTGCTTGGGGTCAAAGCCATAGCTTAGTACATGTCACACATATGTCATCCACTTCTTAGCACCACTGTGTTGTGGATTACATTTCAGTATGAGCTTTGGAGAAACAAGAACATCAAAACCATAGTAATAACAAAGGAAACTAGCACTTAATCTAGTGTCATGTAGCCTTCTCTTTTTTTCACGTTAGTTCCTTGAGGGCTGGGTTGCCCATGTCTATGTAGCACATTGCAAGGCTTGGTAAAAGGCTCACTAAGTGACAAGTGAATTTATGGACAAGAGTTGAGGAACAGGTGATCACCCTGACAGCCTGAAGATGACTGAGGACTCCATGGAAACCTCAAAAGGAAAGTAACATCATTTCTGAATAGTAAAGCTCACCCGTAGAGCCACAGCAGACCAAGGGGTGAGATAATGGCTGACACAGCGATGTTGATGAGTCAAACAGAAAACTCAGTCTTCTTTGAGTTAACAGTAAGGTGTGTATCGATCCACATACCACAAGACCAGAACTTGGAGCTCATGATGCCTGTCACTGTTGAAGGCCAGTGAGCAGAGACTGGATTTGCATCTTTAGGTTGAGTTTAATTCAGAGAGTTGGTGATTTGAGAAGGCAGCAGCTCAACATCTAAAACTACCATCTCATATCTCGTCTCCAGCCAGCAGACTACATATGAAAAACTAGGAAACAAATTAGCAAGTCATGTAAGAACTTCATCTCGCCCCTCTGGTTGGGTGGTCAGTCACATGTCTGAGTCTCGTAATGACTGTGGCTCTTGTTGTCCCATGCATTTTTCCCTGTTCTCTGGATGCCTGGGTTCAGGCATTTGTTGAAAGGCTGAATCTAGTTATCATCTGCTGGTAACAACCCAGCACTTCACCATGAGCATCTGGGCTGGGAGGGAGGGGATGAATTCAGAACAATTAAAGCATAAACAGTGGATACAGCTAAGCTATTAATAACATATGTGTGCAGATTCCATCTGGCAATATGGCGTGTGAGTGTGTCTTTATAATAGAAAGGATCTTAATCTTTTCCTTCTGTCCCCTGGTGGAATTAGAAGTTCAAGTGCAATTTAGGCTTCATAATGGACCAGAATCCTGTGTACCTTCACACATTTCTTGCAGGTTCTTGGTCTTCTCCTTCCCATACTCCTTTCCAGTTCTATACCCACCCCCCGACACACACACACACACACACACACAGAGACAGAGAGAGGGAGAGAGAGGTAGAGAGAGACAGAGAGAGAGGAGAGGGAGAGAGAGGGAAAGAGAGAGAGGGAGAGAGAGGGAGAGAGAGAGAGAGAGAGAGAGAGAGAGAGAGAGAGAGAGAGAGAGAGAGAGAGAGAGAGAGAGATATTAATCCACCATCATCATAGCAGGAAGTACTGCAGCAGGCAGGCAGGCATGGTACTGGGACAGTAGCTATGAGCTTACATCCTGATCCACAGGCAGCAGGCAGAGTGAGACTGGGCCTGCCAAGAGTGTTTGAAACTTCAAAGCCCACCCCCAGTGATACACCTTCTCCAATAAGGCAACACCTCCTAATCCTTCCCAAACAGTCCACTGACTGGGAACCAAACATTCAACTATATTAGCCCATGGGGGCCATTCTTATTCAAACTATCTTACATACGCATGTGTATGCGCGTGCACACACACACACACAGATACCAAAACATATATACACATATGCACGTGCACATACACCACACACATAGTTTAATATGCACAGACACACACTGGTACACACACAAACAGATATAACACATACACATTCTCTCTCTCTCTCTCTCTCTCTCTCTCTCTCTCTCTCCAGAATGAGAAAAAAAATCACCTGAGAACGCCAGTCTGAAAACTCAGCTGTGCAAACAGCAGTCTTAAGTGAGCACATTCTCTTTTCATACTTTCTGGTTTTTGAGACGGTCTTGTGTAGTACAGGCTGATCTGGAGCACCATATGTGTGCAGCCCAGGCTGGTCTTGACCTCCTGATGCTCCTACCTGCACCTCCTGAGTGCTGGGATCCCAGGCATGCACCACCACACTTGGCCTTTGTCTAACCTTTTGCGATAGAAGAGGTGCACTTGCACTCATGCACTTCTCTGCAGGGCTTCTTTGTGCTGAGGTCTGTGGGAGACCTGAGGGGGTTCGAGTCTACCTGGAATAGAACACACTGCCTGGGAGAGTACTGGTGCACAGGGCCCTCAGCCTGTCCTAGGGCCCAACTCTAAGCTGGGATCATCATAGAAATGCCACTCCTTAATGCCAAAAGAGGAATTTTTGCTTTCACTCAGAATCCAGGAAAATATGAGCATGTCAGCACACTAGTTTGATCACCTAGCATTTGCTGTGTGGCCACTGTGGTTCTAGCCACCAGGGACACACTCTTGCTCTATAAAAGTGACTTTTAGAGAGTCATAGTCAGCCTGTGATGGTGGCACATTTGGGTGGCAGAGGCAGGAGGGTCAAGTTCTAGACCAGCTTGGGCTACAGAGTGAGACCTTATTTCAAAAATCCAAGAGAGAGAGAGAGACAGAGAGAGAGAGACAGAGAGGGGGAGGGAGGGAGGGATGGAAGGAGGGAGAGAGAGAGAGAGAGAGAGAGATGAAAATCCTAGCCCCATCTTTGAATTCTTTCTACATCTTCCTGTCCCATTTAGAAGAGGCCAGTACATTACATTCTGGGCTGGCTCGGTACACTCATTATGCTGTCCTTCCCTGCTCCTAGGCTGGCTTCGGTGATCCCTGCATTTGAGTTACCATAGCAGCTGTCTCTCTACTTCAAGCCTGTTCTTGTCCCAGGTCTTTGGCACATGCTGGTGTCTCCTGGGGTGTTCTTCTCTGGCCCAGAACTTCTTGAGCCTGACTTCCTATTCAGATCTTTCTCAAAACTGTGCCATTAATGACACCTTTCTTGGCAGGTATCACTCCTGTAATCTTAGCACTCAGGAGGCTGAGGCGGGAGGATAGCAAGTTTCAGGCCTGTCTGAGCTACAAAGTGAGATACAACCAGAATGCCATTCTGTACAAACATGATGTCACCTGGATCACACACCTGTCTTCGGCCAGTTGCATTTTTGATCTGTTTCTTTGACTTCTTCCTATTGCCTTGGTATTTTTTTTTTATTTCTCCTTTGCTTCCCATTTTTTTTTTTCTTTTTGCTTTTTGACACAGAGTATTACTCTGTAGCCTTGGTTGGCTTGGAACTATGTGGCCTTGAACTCACAGAGCTCTGTCTGCTTCTGCCTCCCAAGTGCTGGGATTAAAGGTATGACTCACCATGCCTGGTTTGTTTATTATATTCCTTATGCTTCAAACCTTCCACATGGGAGGGTTGCAGCCTGTGGACTGTGACAGCCGCAGCACTTACGTTTGAGTCTGGCATGAAGTAGGATCTCTGTAAGTATCTTCTGAATGAAGAGCAAGCCATGCCAGCTTTCTGGCAGTTACAGAGCTGTCTGCATGGACCACAGCACAGCCTCAAAATACACATACTGGAATCAGAAAACCTGTGAAGTTGGAGGTAATTCTAAGTCAGAGGACAGAGTGATCCTGTCACATGGCAGTTTTGTTCAAGGCATGGGGGGCACGAGTGGGAAATGTCAGGAGGGTAGATGCTTACCAGAAGTGGCTATAGCTCTAGAGTCTGTTTGCCACATCTCTGTCTCTGAGCTGTGACAGCACTCACTATCTGCAATGCTGGCCCTTTGTAGAGCCTGCCAGGCACCCTCCTCTTGTTACATTGAGTGGTCCCTTTAACGGTATTACTTAAACTGTTAAATTCTTCACGACACCTTCGTAAGGGAGGGTAGGTGAAATCAATTTCACTCTGTGAACTAAGAAACTGAAACCCATGAGATTAAGTGTCTTGCCCGAGTCCCACACTGAAAAAGGGACAGGGCAACTCACACGCATGGTTTTTACCACTGAGCCCAAAGTGGCAGGGACTGTGGTCAACTCAGTGTCTCTCCAGAACTCTCCAGGCCCCAGGTGGGCAGTCAGTCTTTCTTCTCAGAATCACCTCGGAGAGCAGAGATCTCTGTAGACCCTAGGCTATGTCATGTCAGTCGCAACAAGAGCTCTGGCTGACTCTGAGCGACCTTGGGCGCTTTTCTTCCTTAAGGCTTCTCAACTGTAAAATGAAGGGTTTGGATAATGGCCTGGGAATCTCCCCAGCTTTGATGTAGGAGCCTGTGATGTCAAAGCAAGAGAGATTGTATCATTGCGAATTGAAAAATAATGATCTTTTATGCCTCGCCTGTAACTTTCTTTCTCTCAGGCTACCTATTATATGGTGTCAACGTTGCCTCGTATATCAGACACAGTGGTAATAAGTATGTAATTTGTAGCTGCGATTTCCATTTTATGGCAATATCTGATTTACACGAGGTGTTTTTTAAAGTGTGTCACTTACAATACACACACCTGCCAAGAGCCTGGTCTCTCATAATGACTTTGCAGTGAGGTCAGAGAAAGTGCCCAAGATGAGGTAAATAAACAGCAGGCATGTATCCAGCATCAAGTGTCCTTCTCATTGCAGAAGGCTGCTGCACCCTCATAGGACCTTCTGGGTAGGTGGATCAGGATTATGAACTCCTATCATAAATTGTGCAGCGCTGTCTGTGTCAGGGGAACTGTACACACCAGGGGAGAGGGGCATTCTGATCAGTCCGTGGAAACAGCTTAGCTGATAATCAGTTTGAAGAAATGGCCAGTTTATTGCGTTTGATCATTTTGATATAAGTTTTGAGCCAGGACTGTGCATGGTGGCTTATACTGGTTATCCAGGAACTTGGAAGGCCAAGGAAGGAAAAATTGTGAGTTTGAGGCCAGCTTGGTTGGGAACAAGATTCTGTTTCATTAAACAAATGGAGCCTGCAGAGATAGCTCAGCTGTTAATAGCACTGGCTACTCTTCCAGAGGACTTAGGTTCAATTTCCAGCACCCATGTGATGGCTAACAACCATCTGTAACTCCAGTTTCAAGGGATCCTATTCCTTCTTCTGAACTTCAGAGGCACCAGGCATGCAAGTGTTGCACAGACATAAATGCAGGTAAATCATCCATGCACATAAAATATAATAAAAATCAAGTAAAAAATTTAAGATAAATACTCAAAGACAGAGGTAGAGGCAGGGTTAAGCATCAGAGCCAACTAGGGGGAAAAGTACTAATTTGATGTATTTGCCTATTTATAGGACTTTTGGAAAATTGGTGATTTTGCAAGTTGGATTTTGATGAAGTGAATTTTAGCAGATTGGTCTGTTCTGTAGAGCTGTTTCAGGTCTGAAAGCTTTGAGCATTTGTGTTCTGCAGACCGAGGGATCTAGTTGTCCCTCTGCAGCTGGATGGGACACCTTGGACTATTTCTCCTAAACCAGGGAGGAAAAGTGTGGAGGGAGATGAGCCATGCTGTCTAACCCTTCCTCCACACCTTGAGTGAAGAGGGCTCCTGAAGAATCTTGTTCCTTAATTCCAGGGGGAATTTGTGGCCTTTGAAGCAGATCCAAGCTCCTGGAAGCTTGATCCTCTTGCAAGCCTCCGAAGCCTTTTACAGCAGGCCCTCAAATGTCTCTGAGGTGATTAGACTGCCCTCCAAGCTAGTGCAATAATGACAGCTGTACCCAGAGGCCAGGAAGCGCTGGGGAGCAAAGCTGCCTCAGCTTCTCTTGGACAGATTCCAAAGCCCAGTTAAGCAACTTGATGTGTATGCTGGCTACCCCCCAGGGCAGACAATGGTTGTGAGAGGTGAACTTCTGCCCTAGGGATTTTGGCTGCTTATTCAAAATCCTCCCAAAGGTCAGTCACCAGGCTCGGATTTCTTCCTGAACCTTAACTGGCTCAGTCCAGCTTATCAGCAGAGCAGACTGGATCATGAAGCTTTTGTTGATCTGCAATGCTCAGCAACTACTCATTGTGATAGTGCAGGGTCAGTGCCATGGCAGGCTCATCAGACATGCTTTAACAAAACAAGCATTTGAAAGTGGATGTTGGTTTTGATTTTTCAGCGATGCCAGAGATGGAATTCAGGGCCCTGTACATGTCAGGCAAGTGCTTCACCCCTGAGATTTCTCCCTGTCCTAGGCTTCAGCATGGGAGGGCATGGAGTCAGCAAGGTGCCTGCTTTTCTTTTTTCCAATCTTGGCTTTTTTTTTTTTTTTTTGGCCAAGGTCAAAGTCTTTCTTTGCCAAGTTACAGGCCTAGAGAGGACAAAGATTTTTTCACTCCTGCAATGTGGTGGCACTGCCCACCATGCCCTTGAACATGCAGGAATGTCTTTTTGTCCGTTAGCTTATCTGAACTTCTCTTCAATACCCAGCTCAAATAGCACTTGCTAAGCAGCACCTTCCCAGTTCCACCAGGCTCTGATTACCTAGAATTTGTAACTGTTTACGTGTCTTAGCCATCCTCTACCACTGTAACGTCTTTAAGGAAAGGACTTAATTCCCATTTACTTATTTACTTCTTAAGAGGTAGTTTTACACAGTGCTTAAGACATAGAGTACAGAGATAACTTGGGATTGAAGACACATCACCTAGCTTACTATGTCACATACAATGAATTCTTTCATCCCTTTAAAACTTATCTTTCTTGTCTATAAGGATGGACATAAGGATGCCATAAGGATGGCAAGTATTCACTACCTTGGCTTGCTGAGGCAAACACACATTTAATTTATTGAATGCTTACTCTTTTTAGAGATTATGCTGATAACAGAATTACTATGATTGTTTATTCAACAGTTATTTATTACTATTGGGGTCTGGTATTATCTTAGATAATGCCTGCAACATATAGCAAGATGTTTGGTGCAGCTAGAGCTCAGGAGTTGTTTCAAATCTATCATCAGGTAAATAGGATTATGCTGTAGAACAAATACCTCCTTACCTATCAAATCTCAGTGGTTTATTATTTTTTTAAAAGTATTTATTGTTCCTCTTATGTGCTTAGTGTGGGTAGTTGAGGTTTCAGCTCATAGGATAGTGTCAGGCTGACTCTGATGCCATCGCAATGGCTCTTCAGCAGAGGGAAGGGAAACCCTGGTTCAAAGTCAGCGGCAGCAGCTAGCCCCCAGGCATCTGGGTCAGAATTAAGTTTTCAGTCTAGATCTTTTTTCCTTTCTCACTTCTGCACTCAATTATATTTGAGCAGATGAGTGATCCTGTCAGCCTAAGACAACAGCAGAAAGGAATATATTTATGGAAAGCACTCTGCGTTCTAATTAAGTTTCTGCTGCCCCAAGCTTTGGGCCCAGGTGCTGATTTGCACTTTTGAAAAATCAAAATCAAAACTCACAGTTAAGAAAGCTTGCAAAACGCTTCTGTGTTGTTCTTCATGGCTGGTACACAAATAAAAACAGCCCCCTTATTCCCCCTACTGCAAACACTTTTGCTTTTGTTGCCTGATGGTTTAGACAGGTTTCTGTTTAAGACAATTAAAAGTAGCTTCTAATGCAGAAGCCAATGAGGCAGCTAAGGGGAAGGTACATTCCATGGGTTAAATGGGGCAGATCTTAATCAAGCACTTAAGGGTCCCATGGAAACTCTGGGCTCAGCCATGTGCTCCAAAAGACCGGTCACCATAGCCCCAGCTCCCTTGCTCTTCCAAGTAAGGTGAGGGCATAGTCATTGTGCTTTTTCTGTTTAACCTCAAAACTCAGCGCTTAAGGCAATAAACTTTGCTGTTGCCAGCTTCTGAGTGTCAGGAAACCAGCAGACCACTGCGTGCTGTGAAGGTTAAGCCCGGTGATGGCTGGCCTGCGCTGCCACACCTGGCCTGTGGTGGCGCACTCCATCAACGTAGCTGCTACAGTTGTGAGTTCCAGGTGCTGACACTGACTAGAACAAATAAATCCCTTCTCACTGAACTTGTTTCTTAGCTGAGAACTGAAGGATATGTTATTATGCAATGTTAGTAGTTCCATCATTTTAGGTGAGCTCTGAGGAAATAGAGTGTAACTTTTACCTTGTTATTCTACCGCATGCTGTATAAAGGACCTGAGAGACAGAATGCCTGGTTGGCTGTGTGATTTCAAGATTGACCTGTCTGTTCTTGCTCATCATTCCAGGTGAAGACAGCTCCTTGGCTTGGCCCCTTACAGGAGTGTCTTATGGTCAAATGAAACAGGGATGTACAATACATTTGAGGCAAACCCTAGGAGGCCGAAACCTGAAGGAGGCATGGGCCCTGGAAGCTGGGGCAAGAGGTTCCAGGGTCTTTCCCTCTGTAATAAATAATACCGTGGGCCTCTGAGCACACAGGGCAGAGGTCTATCCTAATTAACTTCCAGAGAAAAATGGCTGTTTGCAGGTGGCAAGGACCTTGTCCAACATGCCCTCTAATGGATTTCTTGGAGGAAGAGGCACAGAGGTGTCCTAGGCAGTGACAAAGCAACCTGCACCGCCTTTAACCTTGGTGAAGAGCTGCTGACAATCCTTGACTGCCTAGCAAAGAGCAGAAACTAGTGCCAATGACCAGCATGCAGGGCAGGGGAGGAAGGGCATGCAGGGCAGGGGAGGAAGGCCTTCCAGGGAGCCTTTCCTTTTCATGTTTCTTCTTCAGGTTCTTTCTATTGTTCTCTGGTCTTCTTCAGGTTCTTTCTATTGTTCTCTGGGTGGCTCAGACCAGCTCTAAACTGGCGGCTTTTGTCCTGTCTGGGAGCTACTGACACTCTTCTGAACCAGTGAGTGGGGCCTGTCCTTGCTGCTTGAGATACTGGCCAGCCTTTCATTGTCCCTGGCTCTGTGTGGGTTGAATTCTGGCCTACAATACATGAGAAGCTGACTCATCTCTTGTTTCATGTGAGTATCTGTGCTGTCCTAATGGGAGCACTTGGGTCCCCACTGTGATGGATGGTTACATCTGTTACCAGCTTCCTACCTCAGACTTCAAGAGCAACAGGTATAAGGCTGGGAATAACAGCCACCCATCCCCTTGAGGCCGAGCTTTCAGTCCCTTTCGAGCTGGTTTTGGGAGACTTGTTTACTTAGTTTTAGTTAGCATCCAGAATGATGGACTTTCTGGGAAATTTTCACCCATAATCATCATTGTTCTTTGCTCACATGGATCCCCCCAATACCCTTTGCTCCCTCCCCCTTCTCCCCACACCCTCCTCTCCTGGCTGTCTTTGTCTTTTCACAGTTTAAAGGTAGAGTTTAATCATCTTTAGTCATCTTCCTATCCCTATGGTGTGCTGTGCAATATTACTTTACACTGTGTGAAGATGTGTCACTGTGGATGGCTTAATAAAAAGCTAAACATCCAATAGCCAGGTAGGAGGTATAGCAGGGACTTCTGGACAGAGACTGCTCTGGGAAGAAGGAAGGCAGACCTGGAGAAAGCAGGATGGGCAGTAGTACGGAGTAAAGGTAACAGAGCCACAGGAAAGAATGTAAACTAAAAAATATGGATTAATTTAAGTTATAAGAACTAGTTAGGAACAAACCTAAGCTAGGGAAGAGCATTAATAATTAGTAATAAGTCTCTGTGCCATTTTTTTGTGAGCTTGTAGTCCAAAGAAAAATCTGCCTACAATGGTATGTTTCTCTGACTGACCCAGAGAGTAGTTTGCTAGTGAGCTGCAGCATCGTCTCCTCCCAGCCACTTTCATAAGCCTCTCGATATCCTACGTCTTCCCTTGGACAGGTGTAGATTCACACACACACACACACACACACACACACACACACACATGCACAGACACACACATTCACGTGTGCACACACGCACATACACACGCATGTGAGCACACACACACCTCACAGACACACATATGCACATACACACGCACACACATGCACATACACACACACCACACAGACACACACCACACAGACACACACGCACAGACACACATACATGCACACACACGCACATACACATGCATGCACACACACATACACACTGCACAGACACACATGCGCACACACACACACACACACACACACACACACACACACACACACACACACACACGTGGGAGCTAAAAGTGAGTGGCCTGCTCTTCCAGTGAGGCTACAGCCCAACATCACAATGAGGCCATGCTCTCTGTGACAGTTTGAAAGAGTTAAGAAAAATTTGCTCTTGAGGAGGCTAGAGGACAGGGCACGTACCCCACTCCAGAGCTTTGCTAGCACAGTTCTTGCCAGAGCCAGGAGACTGGGGTCTGACTCCTGGGTGGCCCCTGGTCTCAGCTTCCTCAGCAGTAAGTGAGGGAGAAGAGTGAGAAGATCTCTGCTTCTTTCCCTCTGGCATCTTTCAGTTGTCCACGAACCTCGTGACAGCCCCTGGGGCTGATCTACTGTGTCTGTTAACTGGATAAATTACATCCACCTGGAGACTCGAGCGCCAGGGTTAGAAGGCTGCCTTGGACACCTGCTTCAGCTGTCTTCCTTAAGTTGCCCCACTGGTTTGGGTGAGAACCATCCCTCCTAAGCTCTAGGTTGGGTATGTAATAGTATCAGGTATAATTCAACATATTTCTGTTGCATTTGTGGATTGGCTCATGAGATGTTATATTTGTTACTTTTCTGTAACTATGATCAAAAGCAACTGAAAACAAAGTTTATTTCCCTTAGGGTTCCAGGAGGCTAGATAGCCACAACACCAGGGTATGATGGCCAGAGGGCAAAGCTGAGAGGTTGCATCTTAGCTGCACACAGGAAGCCAAGAGCACAAGCAGGAAGTAGGGAAAGGCTACCCAGGCCTCCCCCTAGAGATATACTTCCTCCAGCAAGGCTGCACCTCTATGGGTTTCATAACTTCTTTAAAGAGCACCCCAACTGGGGACCATATGCTCAAACACATGAGATTATAGGGGGCATTTCTTTCTTTTTAAAAATATTTTTAAATTAATTTTTTTAAATTTTACATCCCAACTGCATATATTCCTATCCTCTCCCATATTCCCCTCTGTCCCTCCTCAATTCACTCTGCCTCCATTTCTATTCAGAAAGGGTCAGGCCTCCCATGCACATCAATGAAACGTGGCATATCAAGCTGTGGTATGACTAAGCACCTCTCCTTGTATTAAGGCTGGGCAAAGCAACCCAGTGTGAGAACTAGGTTCCCAAAGCCAGCTAAAGAAAGAGTTAGAGACAAGGCCAGACAGTGGTTTCAATGCCTTTAATTCCAAAACTTGCGAGGCAGAGGCAGGCAGATCTCACTGAGTTCGAGGCTAGCCTGGTTTACAAAGTGAGTTCCAGGACAGCCAGGACTATTACACAGAGAAATCCTATTTAGAAACAAACAAAAAGTTAGAGACAGCCCCTGCTCCCACTGTTAGGAGCCCTACAAGAAGACCAAGCCACATAACTGTCACATATATGTAGGGGGCCTAGGTCAGTCCCATGCTGACTCTGTGAGCCCCTATGAGCCCAGGTAAGTTGATTTTTTTTAAATCTAGGGACATTTCTTATTTAACCCACAACAGTAGGTGGATGACATGAGTTAGTTAATGAGAATCCATCTACCCAAGAACTCTATGCTGAAGATGCTTGGAATAACAGGTGTATACCACCATGCTCATCTCTTTGGAGATTGTATAGAACCCTATAGATGTGAATTAATCTGCTGTGACCCAGTGGCATCTAATTGACACAGAAATGCTTCCCTTGTTCTTCAGATAATCAAGCTGAAGCTGACTGCCTCCTTCTGCCTACCATGGCTTCTTTGATTGTATGTGGATGCCTTGTATATTGGTCCTGTCTCTTTTTAGACATTGACAGGTGGTCTCATGGGTCTCATCCCTGATCAGTTTCTCAGGGTGTCACTGACTTACTGGGAGGGAGATCATAATGTCTATAATGATACCAGCAGCTGGTCCAGCCTAGCAGCGCTGAGTATCTTGGAATTCAGCTTTACTCACAGGTGAATGAAGCCCACAGCAAATGGGATCTCTGGCCTTTTGATCCCTCTTCATGGGTCTTCTGAAAATTTTTAAAATACATTGAGATGCTAAATGGTAATTTTAAGGTTCACCCTGGAAATGAGAATTAGTTAGATTTAGACAAGCTGAAATTTATTCATCCATCCATCCATCCACACATCCATCCACAATACATACATACATACATACATACATACATACATACATACATACATAATACACTTATCCATCTATGTTCATCCACTCATCCACCATCCATTCACTCACTATCTGCCTATCTATCTCCCATCACCTGGCTAACTGTTTAAACACACAATGCAAGCCTAAGGTAAAAACTAAAATAGGGTTCTCGATTATAAAATAGGCATAATCATAGAGTCTACTACACAGAGTAAAGTCACAGTAGCAATTGCAATAAGTACTTGTGACAGTTTGGTTTTGCCAGCTTAGCAAAACCCTAGACACATTTTGGAAGGAGAACCTCAATTGAGAAGATGGCTCCATCAGATTGCCAGTAGGACATTTTCTTAATTAGTGATGATGTGAGAAGAACCAGCTCCCTGGAGGCAGTGTCACCCCTGGGTAGGTAGACATGGAGGGTATAAAAAAGCAGGCTGAGCAAGGCATGCGAAGTAAGCCAGAGAGCAGTGCTCTTCCCTGGTGGGAAGGAATCTGTATGGCTCCAAGTCAGGAGTCTAGTGAGGGTGACATGCCATTTTATCAAGGGTGTCCCTCCTTGGTGCTGGCAATGGGAACTTGGAAACGTGCTGAGGAAGGAGTTGAACCCTCCCATTAGTGAGGACACTACTCAACTAAGGAAAACTGCAGGCTCCTCTGGGGCCACTGTTGTAAATGGTGTTCTTAGCCTTGGAAGTAGCTGCAGAACTTTGGGGTCATAACACAAAGGAGAGACACCGGGGCCAGTTCTTGTCTAGAGTGGAAAGTGGGATCAGCCTCTGCTAGCTGTGAGAGATGACAGAGGTTGTGAAATAGGCACCTAACTATTTGGTGTGGCAGGACTGTGTTTCCTAAGGGCTGAAGGAGGCCAAGTGGGCCCAGGGGTTTGCAGCTCTGTTCACCCATACAGAAGATGCCATGGCAGCTGAGAGGCATTGGCAACAAGAGTCTTGTGCAGGGTGGGGGCAAGGCAGGGGGTCTGAGGGAGGTGTTTGGACAAGGTTGTTGCAGAGTCCCACCAGGTCAAGGAACAGCTATTATTTCCTTGAATTACTCCATAAAACCCTTAAGAAATCCAGTGTCGAGAGGCCTCTGGAGAAGGGTATGGAATAGAGAGAGATTACAGTACCCTAGCCTGACTGTGGAGGCTTGAAATGTCCTCCACAGACTTAAGGTTTGAACCCCTGTTCCCTGGGTGGCAGCACCATTTTATCAGATTATGAACCCTTAGCTGGAAGGACCTGACTGGTGGAAGTAGGCAGGACTTTGAAGTTGACTGTGGAACTCTGGCTTGATGTCAGAAAGGAGCTGCTAACACTCACTCTTGCTGTTGTGAATGCTACCACGCCTCTCCTGTAACACCCCTGGGTGTATATTCAAAGGACTCAAAGTCAGCACACTGGAGATAATTGTCAATTCTTGTTTATTTCTGCATCACTCACAATAGTTAAGAAATGTAACCAGTTTAGACAACACTAAGAGAAAAATAAAAAATGAACACATGCCCACACAAATATACATACATAATTTACACATGATGTTTTGTTTGGCAAGATTGTGTCCTGCAAATATGACAGGGAAGCTACACCCATGACATCTCAACAATATGGCTGCATAAACAAGGCCTGAACAATGACAAAACCAGTTGGCAGACAACACAGATGTGAGAAATCTCACAGGGTTCCACTCCTAGATGAAGAAATAAAGTCAGCTGATAAATGCCGAGAGAGACAGACAGAGAGACAGAGAGAGAGAGAGAGAGAGAGAGAGAGAGAGAGAGAGAGAGAGAGAGAGAGAGAGGGGAGAGAATTAGTGTTCCTTAGGAATGAGCCTCCTAAGTGGCTATCCAATACCAACCAGTCAGCTCTTAAAGGATATACACATAAACAACACTGAACAGATTCAATGGGTTGTATTTATGTATTTATTCATACACACATATATAACAATAATAATTAAAAAAAAGAGGTCATGAATTTGAGAGCGAGTGTGTGTGGGGAGGGAATAGAGGGAGGAGAGCAAGGGAGGAAATGATATAATTATATTTCGATTTTAAAAGAAGCAGAAGAAAAAAGACACAGCCAGCAGTAGCGGGAAAAGGATCATGAGAAGGGATATGCTCAAGTGCATTGTATACATACTGAAAATGTCATCATGAAGCCCTTTATTTTATGTAATGAATATATCTAATACAATCTGTAAGACTTTCCAGTGTAAGTAATTTCCATGAGAAGTGATCCTGTGATCTCAAGAAGTCTGAAGAAGTTAGCCTCTTGGCAGTCACAGGTAAGAAGACAATCAAAGGGCTTATGTAGCAGGGTGATGTCTGGGTCCACACTGCTCAATCAGGCTCCAACTCCCTCGGTCACTGAGTCGGCCACCTTTTCCCACTTGCATTGAATTTCATAGGTGAATTGCACAGGAAACTGACCCTTGATAGATTCTGAGATGTCAGCCAATCTTGGGTCTGAAAATTTAACCATGCTTTGAAAAGCTAGATGAGGCTGGGCATAGTGGTGCATACCTTCAATCCCAGCATTCAATAAACTAGTGAGGTTGGGCATGGTGGCACACACCTTCAATCCCATCATTCAAGGGGCAGAGACAGGAAGAACTTTGTGAGTTTGAGGCCAGCCTCATCTATGTAGCAGTCCCAGGTCATTCAGGGATACATAGTGAGACCCCGTACTAAAACCAACCAACCATCTAAATATCCAAATAAACCATAATAAAAACGCTAAAATCAGAAAGTAAGATGACTCACATGCTGAATCTTCCTTAGATGTCTGAGTTAGACTTCCAGTACTAACACCATGCAAGGGCTCATTCTTGGATTAAACATGGAAGGCACACGTGAGAATAGCACAACACATCCTTACCTCACTAGGTAGCCATCATCAGCTGGCCAGGCTGGGTATCTCTGTGGAAGAGTTAGCCAGGAACCTCTGTAAGCCTTCTCTCTGCTCTGACCAACATGGACCTGAGCAGGTGGCTGATGTTCAGTGAAATAAGGACCCTTTATTTACACTGTCCACGGTGCCATGGAGCAGATCTCTTTTGTACTTTAGATGTAAGAGAAACAAAGATGAAAAGAGCATCAGTGACCCAGGCATTCTTGCCAGGAAGATGTGTAACCAGAAAATCTGAGAAATAAGATGTAAAAAGAAGTTTTGAGCTGGGCGGTGGTGTCATGCACCACCGGCACTCAGAAGGCAGAGGCAAGGGGATCTCTGTGAGTTTGAGGCCAGCCTGGTTTACAGAGCGAGTTCCAGGATAGCTAGGGCTGTTACACAGAGAAACCCTATTTCAAAACAATAACAAACAAACAAAAACAAAAAAACTTTGGAAAGAAACCATTTTCGAAGAGGAAGCATACCTGTTTAATATCAGTACTAATTCTTTGATTTACCAACTTGAAGTGACAGCTCCAGAAAGAGGTGCAGTCATATATGTGGCTTTCTGTCAAATTTAAGAATTTTAGATTATTGTAAAACACTGGGACTTTTGTTTTTTTTTTAATGCTCATCAGAAGGATTTTTAAAAGAAAAAATAACATAATAGATCCCGATAGTCTAAGTTCCAGTTACCCAGAAACCAGGCCACGGGACACAGGCTTGCCATTGAAGCTTGTGGGAATGTGAACTCACAGAGCTGGGTTTCAGGAGGGCAGTGAAGCCAAGTTGGGCTACTGAACTGCTAGCTGCTACAGCTGCTTTACTGTGCTTGGGGTTCTGAGGCATGCTGTGGGGTGTCTGCCTGAAAGACCAAAGGCAGAAGCATGAGTCCACGAGCTTCCCTGCCTCCTGCTGGGATACTCTGCTGTATTTCCAGGCCACGTGCGCTGAGGGAAGACTGGATCTGAGTGGCTGCCCCAAGCTTCGGCATTACAGACACCCTTGGCAGGAAGTGAGAATATACCATGAAGAACCAAGATGAGACACATGGCCTGACAGTTCCTGCACAGAGGGGGCCAACACAGACGACACCCTCTGCAGTGGTGACTTGGAGATGGAGGTGAGGTAGAGGACAATTGTGCTCACTGTGCTATGGGTGTGGGGTCCAGGGATGGCAGAGATGGCAGCACATGTCACATTTTCCTTCACAGACGTCCACACTTCTTATACTATGAGGGTATCACCTTCTCCCCCGTCCCTGCCTTGTGTTGAACCCAACACCTTGCCCATGCCAGACCAGTCACTGGGCTGCATCCTACGCCTTGGAAATATCTTGTCTATATTAAAAGATTGTTTTCATAAAAATTAAACCACAGTGACCTCAGAGAGTTATGTGTTGAAATTTAAATTTGCACCCAGATGAGAATGATAGATGTATTTATTCCCTCCCAAAGCAGGCTTCCAAAGAGGGAGAAGGAGGTGTGCAATTGTCAGAGTCTAATGTGATTGAGAATCACATTTTCCAGCCTTTAGATTTTTTTTTTCATTATTGGCTTTGCTTTGCATAGTACCTGTCATCTTTGAGGCTGTCCTAGAGTGTCCCCACCCCTGCCAGGGTGGCTTTTTCCCTAGTCATTCTCCATTGGCTTTTGCCACGCAGAATCTGATATGAGGAGAGAACTCAGCAAATATTCAAGTAAATATTTATGGAATGAAATGAATAAATAGAGTTAAAAATAGAACATTTTCTTATTCTACTCTTGGAGTAGATGCACAAACAAAGCAGGATGAATTTTGCACAGATTGAATGTCACCCTTCTGACCTCCCCAATCAAGTTCAGCACCAGCTGCTGTGTTTTTCCGACCACCCCAGGCATTGAGCTGTGGTAGCCTTTATTCTTGGTTTTATTAATGCCCAGCTTGCTAGAGTGTGGGCTTCTCAAGGGGAGGGGCCACTTCTTATTCATCTTTTTTGGGGTGTTGGGGAAAGCTCTAAGCGCAGGCACATTGAATCAATTAGACTGCACTGGAGACTGCCATGACATCCTCAGCCATGCCACCACAGAGAAGAAAAACCAGCTGCACAGTGCAACAGCTAAGAGGACACTTTCAGCATGTGACATGCCCTGAGCGGCTGTGGGTGAGTCAAGTCAAGGAATTCATCCTTGCCTCAATTTCCCTAAGTCAAAAATGAGAGCTGAATTAAGTTTTAAGTGGGCCACCACTCTGCCTTCTGTATCTTGACATTTCTAGTGGCTAGAGAAACTTTTTCACAGCTGGGTCATACATGGATTTAGGATTCTTCACTTACTTTAGTCAGCTCCTACTAATCCATTGGAAGGATTTCTAAAAACATTCATCTTCAATGTCATGACTTTCTAAAAACCCTTGGAAGTATTCTGATTGCAGCCCAGTTGGCAAGGTGAGATGACTTGAAGAACTTGGACTGTTTACCTTAATGAATGTGAGCTGTGCCACAGCTACAAGGTCATCTGGGGGAGTGTAGCAAGGAGAAAGGTGCCCGGTGCCAGAGCAAGTGGAAAAGCACAGGTGAGCTGATGCGCAGGTCCCCAGAGAAAGAGGGCACTGAAGGGTCCAGTGCAGTAGTGGCCTTGTAGTTGTTTAGTCAGATGAGAGGATGGGAGACACGGTTTTGGGTATGAATGAGGCAGAAAGTTGGAACTGACACTGCTTGAGACAGGCTTTTTGAAGAAGATCTATACAATAGCAAGGAAATAGAACTTGCCTACTTTCCGTCGATACCTCCACCAACAGATGAATGGATAATGAAATTATGCTAAAGCACACGATTGAATTTTACTCAGCCATAAAGAAAAACAAAATTAAGAACTTTGCAGGAAAGTGGGCATGGTGGTACATACCTTTAACCCCAGCAGTTAGGAGACAGAAGCCAGTAGATTTCCACGAGTTCAAGGAAGAGCCTGTCTTAAAACAAAACAAAACAAAACAAAACAAAACTCAGATTAAAAAAAAAAACTCTGTAGGAAAATGAATGGAACTTGAAAATATTATATTGTGAATGAACCTTGGCACAGAAAGACAAATGCTTTTTCTTCTCTTTCATTTGCAGCACCTAGCTTTTAATTTTTATGCATGTGCAGTTATGTGGGAGTGAGTGTAGGTATAGGTCATAGCTCTAGAAAGAGGAATGAGAGAGGGGAAAAGAGGAAGGGGCTGGGAAGGGTTACAGACCACATGTGGCATGAAAAGAGAAAGGGGGTACTGACTGGGGGAAAAGAGGGAGAGCCCCATCTGTGGGTGCCCATAAAGACGGCTACACTCCATCTTGGCACAAGGACAGAGTTCAAAGGTGTCCTCTGCAAGTCATAAGACCTAAAGGTCAAAGGTGTGGCTACAGAAGGATATTTGGCTGTTTTATTCTAAATAACCACAGACCTGAATCTGAGGTGTGGCTACTCTTGACCTCAAGGGTAGGGAACAAGAAGTTGGAGCTAAGATGCTGTTACTGAACCCTTAGAATAAGTGAGGACGAAAAGTCTGATTGTTCCATATACATGATACTGTGTTCCCCTTTTTGGATAAGGTATGTAGGAGTGGTGTATAAACTCGGGGCATTTCAGTATTGACTGATCTGCCCTCCTGACCTTTATTCTCTCTCTTTGTTTTTTCTCATCCACACTCCCCCACTCAGGTACGGACTTGGGGCCACTCGGCTAGCTCCAATTGCAGCCCCACAAAAACTGCTCCCGACACAAACACAATACATAAAAGAGTAGCAAGGAAGCCTTTGTATCCTAATTAAAAAAAAGCCAAATCAAACAAATGATAAATTAGTGGGTGAATTAGTATGACACGACAGCTAAATGAACACACCATAGATATGGTTTATTTGGCTGAATTTCAGCTGCTTAATGTTGAATAAAATAAAGGCTTGTTTTAGAAGGATGTGTAGTGTGAGTCTATTAATAACATCTTAATCTTTTTATTTTTACTCTTTAAAATATATACTTTGTATTATAAAAGTAACTATTAATTAAAATCGTCCCTTGACAGTGTCATGCATATATGTAATGTATTGTAATTACTCCCAGCCCCGATCTCTCTTAGCTCCCTCTCACCCTGCCAAGCCCCTTCCTCCCTAAAAATCTCTTTGCAGCAGTTTAGGCTCATATCAGCATTGCAACCACAACTGCTGTAATTTTGAATTGCATTTATTACCTAAGATATTAAAGTAAGAAATGTTAATAATCCTAGTAATTTATGCAGAGATGAGATTAGCTGTAGAATCTAAAGCAGTTTGTCGAATAATGTAAGTTACTAAGTGATGTCAAAACTCCTTTAGAATAGAGTTTAAAAACTGCACCGTATTTTGTACCAATAGCTCTTTTCTCCTCATGGGGCACCACAAGATCTCTGTGAGCAAAGGAATTGTGTTTTTCTTTACAACAAGTTTTATATTTTCATATTTATTTTGAGACAGTCTTACTATGTAGCTTTGACTGTCCTGGAACCCTTTACGTAGACCAGGCTGGCCTCAAACTCACAGAGATTTGCCTGCCTCTGCTTCCTGGGTTCTGGTATTAAAGCTGTGTAACACAATGCACAGGTGATATTTTTATGCTGTCCTTTGCTTCAGCTTGAAAACTTCTCTTTAGCAGGTTTTGTGATTGATAATGATTCCTGAAGATTTTATTTGCCAAAGTCTTTATTAATGTCCATATTAGGGTTCTTTAGGGGAACAGAATTTATAGAACGAACCTCTGCATATAGAAAGGGTTCACTAGACTGGCTTAGAGGCTATGGTCCAGATAATCCACAATGGCTGCTGTGAACTAAATATCCAAGAATCTAGTAGTTGTTTGGTCCACAAGGCTGAACGTTTTAGCTGGTCTTTAGTATACTCTGGAATCCTGAAGATACAGGCTCTGATGCCAGTGAAGGAAGGGACTTGCAACCAAGAGTGAGAACAAACAGGCAAAGAGAAAGCAAGCTTCCTTCTTCCATGTCCTTTATAGAGGCCGCCAGAGGAAGATGTGGCCCAGACTAGAGGTGGGTCTTCCCACCTTAAAAGACTGGATTGAAGGTTGATCTCTAACTTCTAGGATTTGGATTAGAAATGGGTCTTCCCACTTCAAATGATTTAATTAAGACAAAAGTCCTGCCAGGTATGCCCCGTCATTTGAGTTTTAGTCAAGTTGACAGCCAAGAATAGCCATCACAGTTTCTGAAGGACAAAATTTTGTCAGATAGTATTATTCTGGACTGGTAGTTTTCTTTAAATGTATCATTCCTCACTCTTGGCCTGTAAGGTATCTGCTGAGAAATCTCTAGATAGCCTCATGAAAGTTCCCTTGTTTTCAAAAATCTCTTTTTTTGAGAATTTGACTATGCTGTATCTTGGTGAGGATCTCTTTATATTTACTATTTGACATGCTCTGTGGTCATGGATCTGTATGTTCATTTCCCTCTCTGGAGCTGGGAAGTTTTCCGTCATTACTTATCTAAATAACCTTTGTATTTTTTTTGTGCTTGCTTTGGATGCCGCAAAATGATTTTTGGTTTGTTTTATTGGTTTCCTGTAATGTCTGTAGGTTCTTTTTCACTTGTTTTCATTTTTTCCCTATGTTCTGAGTAATTTCAGAATGTTTTTTTCAAAGGCATTGACCCCCATCCTTGACAGAATATATTCCTGAAGCTAAATATGGAACTTTTAATTTTGGTTATTTTATTCTTTAGTTCTAGGGTTTTAAATTTGGTTCTTTTCAATGATTCATATCCCTTTGTTGAGCTTCTCTTTTGGTTCATGTGTTGTTTCTCTGATTTCATTTAATTGTCTATGGGTTCCAGGAGCCCACTGAATTTTTTGAAGATAATTATTTTGTACTTTTTGTAGGAAGCTCATAAATTTTTGTCTGGTATCAGTTATTGGTGTCTTGTGTTATTTCACCCATTTAGAAGTGATGTTTTCTTTTTTCTCCCACAAATTGTGGTATACTCCTTGAACCAAATGTTACTCAGCAATGAGGGTAGTAAGGGGATAATTTGGAGGTGAAAATGCTCAAAATATATTGTATGAAATCCCCTCTCTCTCTTTTTTTGTTTTAATTCTTTTAACTTTCATTGATTTTTTTTTTTGTGAATTTCAGATCATGCGTTCTGATCCCACTTATCTCCCTGTCCCCTTGCATTCACCCTTGCAACCTCTCCCACCCCAAACAAACAAAATTTAAAAGGAAAATAAAAAAAACAAACAACCAAACAAGACAAATAATAAATAAATAAAAAGAAAAGTCTCCTCGTGGAACCTGTAGTGTGGCTAATTGAGTCACATAGTTTACCATGTAGTCCATTCATCTTTACTTGCAAGTGTTCATATTCATGAGTCATTGGTCTGGCTCAAGGCATCTGACTTCTGCTACACCACTGGGGCTCCTCTTGGATATCCTGTTGCTGTCCTTGTCAGGAGACCATGCTATTTTGGATTTGTAGGTTTGTCTCCTTTACATACTCCAACAGTTCACAGATGAGGTGGATGTTGGGGTGAGCTAACTCATAGCCTTGGTTCTAGGCCTGGGTGATAAGCTGCATTGGTCAGTCCACCTGCTTTCCCTCATTATCACTACCTGGGCGAGCTCACCCAACACAGTCTACAGCAAGAAGAGGGTGTAGTTCACCTGCTTTCAGGTCTTCAGATCTGGATCACCTACATTCACACCACCAGGAGCAAGCTCTACTGTTTTGCTCAGATGAGGTGCAGGGTCCTCTCTCCTGATTGCTGTAGGGGACTTATGAGGAGGGGGCAGGGTTAGCTCTCCTGCTCTCACATCCTCAGGACTGGCTCACCTGCACCCCCAATAACAAGATCAGCTCTAGTGTGCTGCCCAGGCAGGGTGCAGGGTCTGCTCTCCTGTGTGCTGCTGCTGGTGAGGGTCAGGGCTAGCTCTCCCACTCTCATGACTCTGGGGCTAGCTCTCTCACCAGCTGTGGGTGGCAATGAGTAAGGGCGGAGGTAGGGCATCTTTCTCTCATCCATGCCACCATGGTAGACAAGGAGGGGGTGTGGTCAGAGCTCATGCACTCGTGCCCTCAGAGTTGACTTATGTGTCCCTGACCTCAGAGTCAGCTCTAGTGTGCTGCCCAGGCAAGTTGCATGCCTATAATGAGGGATGGGGCCATCTTTCCTAAGTGTATTGCCAGCTCCCCTACTGCAGTATACAGTGAGGGGCAGGACTGGCTATTCCAAGGCCTTTGAAGGGTGGGGCTGGCTCAGCAAAACATGGTTCTAATGACCACCCTGTGCTAACACTGGCCATGGACATCATCACAGATCCCAGCTGCAGTAGGGCCATGGGCCCAGACATGGCTCTTGGCAGCAGCTCTAGCCTAGATGTCACCATGGCCCCAGTGGCAGCACTTTCCCGCCAGCCACTCCAACCCCAAATAACACACAGAGACACTGTATTATATATAAAACTGTTGACCTGTTACTGGCGTTTCTTATTGGCTTGCTCTGTCTTAAATATTAACTCATTTCTATCAATCTAAGTGTTTCCATGTGGTCTTCCTTACTGGAGAGAGGGTGCAGACCTCTTACTTCTCTTGCATCCTACATTTTGACTCCTTTCTACTACATCTCCCAGAATCCTCCTTGTTTCCTAGTCCCACTTGTCTTGCTTCCCTATAGGCCAACAGTGCTTTATTCATTAACCACTAAGAGAAACATATTTACAGAATGACATCTCCCATCAGCCACCCAGATCAGTATGGCCCCAGCGGTGGAATGATCCTCAGTCATTGATACTGTTTCAGTTGGCTGACTAGACCCTCATCATCTACATGACCCTTGGTGGTAACAGGGCCATCAACTCAGACCCTGGCTGTTATATGTCCATGGACCCAGACATGGCCACTGGCAGCATCCCTGGCCCAGATGACACCAGGGCCCCTGGTGATAGCACAGGCCACTTGGATCAACATGGCTCCTGTGGCAACATGGCCCTTGGATACCAACATGGTTCTAGGTGTTGGCACAGACTACAGGCCTCTGCAGAGCCCTCAGTGATGGCAGGAGCCACAGACATCAACACAGGCCCCCTTGGTTGCTTCTGGGTCATGAAGGGCCAGACATCACCTTGGACTTGGGTGGCTAGCAGGCCATTCATGCCAACCTGCTCTACACCACCCTCACCCCTTCAGATTTGTCTCTCTCCCCAGCCCGAGAACAGTTCTGCCTTCTCCTCCATTTCCCCACGCTGTACTTGCTCACCATAATGTTGCCTGACTGTCCAGTGCCAGGGCTCCTGGTTGAATATCAGCTGGTGCTTGTTTAAGTCCTGCCTGTTCCAGCTGCAGGGCATGGCACAAAGCTGTTGTCTTTCTTCTCTTGCGTTCCTGGGCCTAGAAGCCACAGGTAGTGTACTCAGCACAATGGTGCTCCTGGTTGATTGTGCCACACCCCCTCCCCACAGACCAATGGAGGGGACATCTACAACCTCTGCCAGCTCAGGCCTCATGGTAATGTTTTCTTGATATGTGTGTGTGTGTGTGTGTGTGTGTGTGTGTGTGTGTGTGTGTGTGTGAGAGAGAGAGAGAGAGAGAGAGAGAGAGAGAGAGAGAGAGAGAGAGAGAGAGAGAAGAGATCTTTGTAGCTTTGTGTCTCTGAATATCTGGAGAGACACGAGTACTTTTCAGTTTTTATAGATTGGATGTTTTAAGGAAAGTCCTTCAGCTGTAGAACCACCCAGAGGCTATGGCTGGCTGCCAGATACATTCATAGATAGCCTTATATGTAGAGTCTTCTTCTGGGGTGTCTCGTAGCTGGTAAACTTGATTCCTGAGTCGGAAAACCAGGTGTTTGGGTCCATTAGAGCAAGTCTGGAGCTATAGGGCCAAACTTGGAGTCTGGAATTGTAAATGGGGTACAATGCTACAATCTAAGAGATTGGTCTGGAGCCCAAGACGATGGGTTCTGGCCTGGGCTGGTCTGATGTTGAAGTTTGTGGCTAAGCTAAGTACTCACTTTGGTGTCATCTTCATATGGAGGATTATTTCTTCCTGTGTTGCATCCCTGTTATGGAGTGGGCAGGGTGGGTAATGTGAAACCCTCCTTCCAACCTTCCATCCATTGTTCCTTGTTTTTGTACTGCATCAGTCTAAACTCACTGAGATTCTATAGCTGTTTTTATGTCTGGATGGTCTTTTCGATTGCTGTTTCTGCAGGATACAGGAGCTAGAGTCTGCTATCATCTCAACGACTGCACCTAATTTATAGTAAATTTAGATCAAATGCAATAGTATTGTAAGTTTACATTGTCCACAGTCATATAGATACACAGTGAAAGTATAGAAACATACATTTACAAACAGCTTCTAACACCAGGTCATATTTACTCCTAACTAGGCAAGGAGAGCATTTTACTACTTCTCAGCACAGTCCTGTTAAATTATCTTTACTCATTTAACCAGCAACAAGTAGTTGATCATCATCACATTTGTAGAGGGTAAGCATCAAATGAAATGTATTTATTAAGAAGAGGAACATCAGAAGAAAACAAAAGAAATTGATGAAGATAAGAGCAAAATCAGAGAAACACTAGGACTTGAGAGACTGGAAAATTTGACTAACTGAAAATAGAGTAAGTGAAAAGTCTTATTCTGGAGAAGGGGGATAGCTGCGGCCAAGGGCAAACAGACAAAACACAAGAATGAGCAGCATTTATGCCTTTGAAAATGTACATAGAGTAGATGTCACAGGAATAGCATTAAGGTCAAGTAGAGAACCCTGAATAGATGTACCCATTAGAGATAGAAATGAGTCATAAAAGATCTACTTACTTAAAATTTTTCTGTAGTTCAATTGTATTTATAGGTTAATTTTGTATAATTTTAAGGAATACCTGGCTTCTTTTTTGCTTATGCAATCAGATGAAAATCTGTCCTTGTTACTTTGATACTTCAGAACAGAATCAAAATTTTACATGTAGAAAATGACTAGAAACTTGGTCACAACTGTGCTTACTTAGAAATTATAAACAAATTATTAGCAATACAACTGAGATCAAGCAATGAGTACATAGCAAAATAAATTATAACAAGCAGACATTATTTCAGGAATTTAATGAAGATTTAAAATTAGGAAATCTTTAACTTAATCTAGCACATTGGCAGAGTAAATGGGAAGATTTTCATGAAGATCTCAATAGATGGAGAAAAGGTGTTTAATACAATCTCAATGGTTGCGGCTACAGAATTAAAGCAAATCTGTTGAGTCCTCAATCCAAAGTGATGGTATTTATTCATGGATCTTTGGGTAGGTTTAGAGTTGAAAGAATCATGAGAGGGGTGCTCATGCTAGGTTTAGGGACTTTATGACCTCTCTCTCTCTCTCTCTCTCTCTCTCTCTCTCTCTCTCTCTCTCTCTCTGTCTCTGTCTCTCATGAATGAATATGAAGACTATCTATAAGCCAGGAATTAAATCACATGATGCCTTGATCTGGGGCTTCCAGATCCCCAAACTTTGAGAAAATTAATTTCTATTGTTTAAGAGGCCTACTGTATGGTCTTCTTTTCCTCCCCCTAGTGTTATGGCAACCCAACATAACAAATACATTCATTTATAATACAAGTTGGAGTTAGGCTGCATGTGGTGGCTTACACTGACAATCCTGATGCTTGGAGTCTGAGGAGTGAGTATTACTGTGAGTTTGAAGTTATTTGAAGTTAGCCTGGGCTACATGGTGAGTTCCAGGCCAGCTTGGGCAAAGGAGTAAAGTCTGTCTCAGAAAAACAACAACAACAACAACAAAATGGTATTAAACTAGGAAAACAAAAACCAAAAAATCCCCTACATGGTATGTGTAGGTGTTTATATTAACATTTTTCTTTGTGTTGTGCACATGCATATGTGGGATACCATGGTGTTAGAATGTTTAATTTCACAAGAAACTGCCAAGCTATTTTCTAAAGTGATTCTACCATCTTGCATCCATGCCAACATTGTACGATAAATCTGGTTGCCTCTCACCCTTGATAAGCACCATGTGCTGTCAGGTTTGTTTGAATTTGATTTTAGATCAGTTTAAAGTAAAATAAAGACAAGAGCATAGAGATTCTCCAAATATCACCCCCTACAATATACAAATATGTATTACCGCCTACATATTCCCCATCAGAGTAGTACATTTGCTACAACTGGTAGACCTACATCAATTAATTGTTACCATTCAATGTTAAAGCCACATGTTGGAGATTTTTCTTGGTGTGTACATACTATGAGTTTGAACACATTTCAAATGACAGGCATCTGCCTGTAGAGTTCAATATACCTAACAATCCCTTCCACAGCTTACCCCTGGCCCTGTCAATCTTTAATGTTTCATTGTCTACAATCGTGGTATTTTTGTCTGCTTGTGGCTGTTATTTTGAACCCCTGCTTTAATTAGGGTTGCATTCTCTCCTTAATTAAGGTTATATGTGTGAGCATGGATGAAGGTGTGTACTCTGGAAAGAACAACTTACTAGTGACTATACCACTGAGGAGTACAGCTAGCTTTATGTCTCCTAGCAACCATTTACTGCCTCCAGCTTCTCATAGAGGCTGGACCTCACAAGCCCTTCCTGTACTACGATAAACATGTTTATATTATTTCTTTCTTCTCGTGTGGGGTTTTGCTTGTTGCATATTTTAAGTATTGTGTCTGTTTCATCTACCTTATCAATATTCCTTTTTTAATTTTTGACAAAAGGTCTGCCTGTGTAGAATAAGCTATCCCAGAATTTGCTATAAAGCCTAGGCTAGCCTCAGGCCTATAATGTGATGTAGTGCCCAGTCCAGCTGTGCTGAAATTTTATCCTTTTCATGCTTGTGAGATCTAGCAACTTCTCTTTTTTGTTTCTGGTATTCATAATTTTTGCTTTAGTGTCTTTCTTAGTTAGGGTGGTTAGAGACCTCCCAGCTTTATTTAGTTCACAGAGAATAGCTTTGGATTTTATTGATTTGAAACGATTAAAATTATTTTATGTGTATGTCTGCTGTGTTTGTATGCATCTCTGTGTAATATGTGCAGGCCTGATGCCTGCAGGGGTCAGAAGAGGGCATTGAATCCTCTGGAACTGACTTACAGATGATCGTGAACTGCCAGGTGGGTTCTGGGAATCAAGCGTGGGTCCTCTACCAGAGCAGCTCATTCCCTTAACCCCCAAGCCCTCTCTCTAGCATCTGATTTTATTGATTTTTATCTCTTGATTTCTAGTGTTTGCTTTCATCATTTTTTTGCTCTGGTTTTATTTTTTATGTTTTTTCATACTTATTTGGGATTTAATTTGTGGTTTTGGTTGTTTATATGTGTTGAATTTTGGATTTACAGTGCTTCTTTTTAGAAATCTCTCTCTCTCTTCTGTTCTGGAAGCATCCTCTGCTTCAGGTCCCCTCAGCATCACTGTATGACATGGCTTGTGACAGGCTGTATCTTCATCTACTTACAATATTTTAAATTGAGGATTTTTTGACCTGTTATTGGGGAGTGTGTTGTATATTTTTCTAATATTTTGGGATTCTTCAGAAGTCTTTTTGTTATTAATTTTTAGTTTAATTCCACTGTGGCCTGAGGCTAGACTTGTTAAGGTGCACTCCCTGGCCTAAGATGTCATCCGTCTTGGTGAGACTCCTATACAAGCTTGAGGATAATGTACATTCTGCTGCTATCAGGTGAAGCATTGCGGGGGTGGGGTGGGATGGGGTGGTGACATTTGGTGCACATACTCCTGCACCAGAACACACTTAGCTATTCTTCTAGCAGATGCATTGTTGACTGTGATCTTGATTTCATTTCCACTGTGCATCTTTTCTTTTACTTATTTGTTACTCATGTGTTCTCTTTTTGCGCTTTTTAGGAGCATGTAGTCGCTGTCCATTAAATGGGATTCAGTGTGGCATTTACACACACACATGTGGCTTGTCAACCTCCCACTTGCCCCAAGAATAGAATAGTTATCACTAGTCCACTTTCAGCTCCTTGTTTTTCAGCTTATGCTTAGGAGAACTTGGGTACTTGTCTTTCTGTGTTTTTCACTTAATGTTATGTACTTTATTTATCCGTGGAAAAATTGCAGGGCTCCATCTTCTTTATGACTGAATAACACTCCATTGTATGTTTAGATCACATTTTCTTTAGCCAGTCATCTGTTGTTGGGCATTTCAACTTTTCTATACTGTATCATCATGAATAATCTCACAGTAAGTTTGGGCATTCAGTGTACATTGTTTTTATTTCCTTGGCCATACACACAAAAGTGGAACAGCTGAATCATATGTTTGTTCTACTCTGGAACTTGCTTTATAGACCAGGCTGGCCTTGAACTCACAGAGATCACCTGTGTCTGCCTCCCAAGTCCTGGGATTAAAGCTGTGCACTAACATGTTCAGCGTATAGCAGTTTTCTTAGGGACCACTATACTGTTGTCCATAATGGTTAAGCTGATACAAACCTACACACATAGGTTATTTTTTTTCCACATCCTCACCAGCAATTATTCAAATTACCCTCCTTTTTGTTTTCCAAAAGACTTAAAGGTCTTTTTAAGTTTTTTATTGAATTGCAAGTTTTCTGAATAAAAGTCCTTCACCTGATACACCTGACACACCTGATATTTTCTCTGTGTATGGGACATATAATTGCATTTTATTATCAGTGTCTTCTGAGGAACACAGATTTATTTTTTGTTGTAGTTCAGTCTGTCAAATTATTCATGAATTATGGTGTTATATATATGAAATGTTTGCCTGGATCAACAACCTAAAGACTCCAGTATTTTCTTCTGGAAATTTAGGTGTTATGTTTCTATCTGTGATCCAATTTGAATTTTTCAAATCCATTACAAGGTGTGAATTGAGGTGCATTCATTTCTCTTGGAGTCTAGCACCATTTTTTGTTAAGACAAACCTTTCTGTGCTGAATTATTTTAGCATTTTGTTAACTAACCACATAAGGATCTCTCTGGAACTCAGCTCCATTGATCGATGTGTGTCTATCCCTACCCCAGCAACCTAGAACCAGCAGCTGTGCCTTCAGTCTTTTAATTTGTGAAACATTTTAGGTACATGAGTGCTCTGCCAGCATGTATGCATGCGTATGTGCATGCCTGCTGCCCTTGGAGGCCAGAAGGGGGCATCAGAACCCCTGGAACGCCAGTTATAGATGATTTTGAACCCATATGCGGGTGCTGGCAGCTGGTGCTCCTAACCACTGAGCCATCTCTGCAACCCCACACTCAGCCTAACTACCACATAGTTGAATCCTCCAATATTACTCTTCTTTTTCAAGGTTATTTTGACCCCACTGGGTTCTTTGCTTTTCCAATATAAATTTTAGACTCAGTCCGCCAATGTCTACAGAAAGATCCACTGGGGTTGTCATTGAATCTGTACACCACCTTCCAGGGAACAGACTTATTAACAAGTTTGAGTCTCCCAATCTTTGAACACATTTCCATTTCCAAATGTTGTTTAGTATTCTCCAACAAGCTGATAAATTTTAGGGAGAGGAAGGAATCATTATCCAGAAGCAGTTATGATACAAAGAAGCAATAATGATATACATCTGCATTGTTTACTGTTTCACACCCAGAGGTTGGGACATAGCCTGGACCATTTTCTTGTATGCAGCTGACACTCTATGAACACTCTTTGAAGAATGAGTTGGCATACTGACAAATCTTGTTATTCTATCAACATACTAACATGCAGGCCACAAGATTGTTGAAGTAAATGGGTAGCAAAAGAAACACTTTTTATTCAATAGTGATTAATTATTTTTCCAAGGAGAATAAAAGATTAACAATCACCTGAGACAGATAAATGCTGAAATTGAGTTAGAAAAACATTTTGCTAGCCAGGCAGTGATGGTGCACACCTTTAGTCCCAACTCTCATGAAGCAGAGGCAGGCAAATCTTTGTGAGTTCAAGGCCAGCCTGATCTATAGAGCTAGAGTTCCAGAACAGCCAGGGCTACACAGAGAAGCCCTATCTTGAGAAACCAAAACCAAAATAAAAAAGAAAAGAAAAATACTTTATTCCAAATTAGGTAAGTGTGTTAGTTGTAGCTGATTCCTTGTTGGATCAGGAGACTGGTCCACAATGCAGAGTGGAGCCTGTATCTCTATGGTCAACAGTTGGCAACTCTGTGTGTCTGCAATGGAAAGATGCTTAGAGAGTGTCCAGATCCTCCTCCTAAGCCCCTCTCCATGGTATTCTTCTTCAGTGACCATTTGAAACATCCCAGAACATTTATCTAGTACAGTTGAGAAAGCAAAGGAGTCAGAGAAAGAACACATGTTCTGAAATATGAAAACTTGCATCACAGTCCTGGCCCAGCACTTGTCATGACAGTACTATGGAGAAGTTACTTAACAAATATATTTATTTATTCATTGTGTGTGCACACACCCACACCTGCACACACATACCATAGTGCACATGTGGAAATCAGAGGACAACTTGGAGAAATTGGTTGTGTCTTTCCACTGTTTGGGACCTGAAATCAAACGCAGGTCATCAGGCTTGGCAGCCAGTGCCTTTAACCACTGAGCATTTAGCTGCTCCGGAGAAGTGACTTCTCATTTCCAAATCTCAACTGCCTTATCTGGGAAGCAGAGAAACTCATAGGTACTTTGAGGCTTGTTACAAGTCATAAATGAAAGAAGGTAAGAAAAGAGCTCAGAAGGTAGCAGCCACTCTGTAATGACACTTGAACAACATTGGCACACATCGTTCCAAAAGTCTGACTGCACTGTTCTCTGAAATCCATGCCTAAAGCTTTATAAGAATGATCTGTTGACATAATTTGCATTGTTACTCAATCTTGGGTTATTAAATAGTCTGCTCTCTGCAAATAAACCTTGACTAAAGCAATCTTCTGCTGGTAAAGGTAACAAGCAACTGCTCAACCTAGACAAAGCCTCCGTGGCTTCCCAACCCTACCAGAAGGTCCCAGGAACAGCAGTGTGGTCCTCTAGACGCAGTGCTCAGCGACTTTTCTCCAGTGAAGTCCATAAACAAGCTTTACTCCACACTTAAATTTTAGTGTCTTTGTTTTTCTGCAGTGCCGGGTGGCACGTTTTCCTTCATTCCTGCAAGCATAGTCGTTAAACGCTGGAGATGGACAGGTGCTGGGCACGTGCATCTGGCGTGCCACCTCTGCCCATTTTGCTTATGGCTTTTAAGCTTTCCTAGGGGCCAGGGGCTACTGAGGGGGAGGGTTAAGGTGAGGCAGGTTTGGGGAGAGTTAGTGAGCTCTTGGGAATGAATCCTTCCCACTAGAGGGCAAAGGTGGATTCCACAACATTTAAGACGGTTCTCTGAATTACTCTTAGCAGTCCTCGGAGGAGGTTTATGAAGAGACATATGTTCTCAGTATTTGACTAAACACACAGATGCTAAAATATGGCGTGCTCACAAGCTGTGCACAGGTACTGAATGTTAAACAACTGGCACTCTTGGGCATCTGCTCAAGGAGAAATCTCAGCCCTCAGTACCATAACCTTCCTCACATAACACGGGAGAACAGGAAAGAGAGTCTCTGTAGACAGGGGAAGGGTGGGGAGAGGCAAGGAGAGAACAGAAGGGACAGGGGAGGGAGGGGAGGAAGGGCGGAGAGACGAGAGATAAAGGAGAGACGGGTGGGAGGGAAAGGAGATAGCACAATAGAAGCTGTTTACAGTATCTGGCTGTTTTAAAGGAAAAGCACAACAAAACAGCAAAGCCTCTCGCCTGGGCACATGCCCTCCAGGACTGGCCCACATCTACCCTTTGCCAGGTTTGTATTCCTCATCTTCCTTTGAAGGAGGTGCACCATTGACTCAGCCTCTTCCTGTATTCTTGTTGCTGCCGACACCCAGACCTTACTGTCTCAGACACTGGCCTTGGAATGATCATGAGGCTCAGAGCCTTGGCTTTTCTGTCTGGTCTCATGTGCTTGGCCAGGAGACCCAGGTTCTGTTTTAGGCTCGTTTCTTCCTTGAGTGAGTGATGCAACACCCTAAACCCAGATGGACCGCACTGAGCTCCACAGCTGTGAGCAGGCTACTGTGGACAGCTGAGGTGTGGTATTAAGGTAGATTTTTATCATGTATCTGGGGAAGTTGCAAATTGTCTCAAGTCACAAAACCTAATATGGCAAATTCAACAACTGGGCTCAATAGAATCAAAGGGTGACCCTAGTTAGTTCACTGATGTTTAAGTGTTGAACTGTGTGATGTCTAAAGATGCCTTTGTGCCCCGCAGTACCAGTGAAGCACTCTTGTGATTGTCCTCCAAATGAAAGCTTAGCTACATAGGCACCACCACGGAAGACCCGAGCCTGCTGCTCAAGAATCTCAACTGCATATTCACCAAGAGTTGCTCTGCCACTGGGTCCTGAGCCAGACTAACAAAAATCCGGGTGTGGTGGTGCACATCGTTGACTCTGGCATCCGGGAAGAAGAGGTATGTGGATCTCTCTATGAGTTTGAGGCTAACCTGGTCTATGTAGTGAGTTCCATGCCAGCCAGAGCTATGAATTAAGACCCTGTCTCAAAAGAAAGGTGCGTGAAACAACTCCTGTGCAAGGGAGCACCGCCGCCCCAGTTAACATTTCTATTAGTTAAAAATTGTCTTTTCTTGTGGAATTGTGGACAATATTTTTACTTTACTGGGCAACTGCTTTACTCCTCTGTCCCCCATGTTCAACCCAGCAGTCATGGTGGGGTCATTCTCCCCAGGCACCTCCCCACATGCAGGACAGCTCAGAGGCTCTATGGGAAAGCTTACATGGAAGTGAGACAAGCTCCCCTTCCCTTGGCTGTGAAGCCAGGGAGCTGGGAGCCCCAAGCCTTCATTGCAGGCTATGCGAGAAAGCCATGCAGAGGGTAAGCTAAGCAGACAAGCAGGTGGCTCATCACCAGAGCCAGACAGTCCAGCTCACTGACTGGAGTGGACACACGGAGACGCAGAGGTCCACTTGTTACTTGCCTGTTGCTGGCACAACAAATGAAGACAATGTAGTGGTGTAGGGCACCATCTTCTCTGGATTGTCCATCTTTGGCCCCTTCAGACTTTTCACCCCTCTTCCTCAATGGCCCATGAGCCCTGTGGAGGGGTGGAGATACAGACGTCTCACATTTGGTTGAGCACTCCGCTGACATGAGTTTCCTACTCAGGGCAGTAAGTAGTCACACAGAGAAAAACTTCATTCTCCTGGTAGTTGCCCTCTGACTGCTTTGACACATGCCAAGATGCTCTCTTGCTCATAAATTATTTGAAAAGCTTTTTTATTTTTATTTTTTTTTTGAGACAGGAACTCACTTGGCATGTGCTCATCTTGGCACATACACACCCACTCTCTCATATACACAGGGATCATAAGAACTAAATTATATAAAAACCCATTATGACAAATTCAGCAACCAGGCTGAACAGAATCAAGGGATGGTCCACTGATTTCAAAGTGTTGATGACATGATGTTTTAGAATGAATTTGTACCCCATCATACTAGCGAAGTGCTATCGTGGCCATACCACTGTGCCATAGGCAGTGGGTTTTTCTCACCTTCTCCCACCTTCCACCCAATCAGAAACGAGCCAGTTCCTCCCACAGTATTTGTGGCACCGCTGTGCTCAAGAGCCTATCTTGCCATTCCAGTTATTACTGTAGTTCACAGGGCTTGTTGCTGGGTAAAATTGTTGATGGCACCCCCCCCAGTGGATTACATAGCACCTGGTACTCTGAAACTGGTCAGCAGGGAAGGAGCTTCCTGGTCAGTACCAACTTTATATCTTCATGTCCTGTGACCTGTGTGTGTGGTGTCTTTAGCAATAGGGTTTTACCATGAGTTCTGGTGTGTAACCAAGAGCAAAGGCAACAGAATGTATCATTTTGGAGTAATCTCCTTGTCTTTTTTGGCTTCTACAGGGTGTGTACATTTCTGGCTCATGACCCCTTCAATGTTCAGTTTTTGCTTTCTCTACTCCATTTCTTTGAAATCCAAATAATGGCCACCAAGGCCATATCAAGGTTGACTAGCAATTTGACTTCTATCACCGTCACCTCTCCTTGCTGTGTAACACACTTTTCTGATCCTGGGGATAATGCTGCAGCTGTCATGGGATCATTTTTCCGTCTGTCACACCAGTAGATAATAATGAGATAGCCTGAGTTAATATCCCCCAGATAGCCAAAGTAGGGCGTTATGGAGGTTGAAGTGGATTTAACTCAAAGGATCCCAGGAGTGAAAGCATAGTCGATTCTACAGTGCTTAGGTTACAGTCATTCTGTTCCCCTGACTTAGAGCCTTTTACACTTGCCACTCATTTTAATGGTTAAGACACTTATGTGTCTTCTCTCTTGGCTCCTTAAACCCTCATGCATTCACCATCTACTGGTTGCGTTGGCAGCCAGGACTGATATCCTGATGGTCTTATGTCTTTGGGTCTGGTACTCACTCTTCTTATCTATCTAGGCCTCACCTCCATCCCACGGCGCTTGTTCCATGTGCTCTAAGGGGCAAAGTTGGACCAGGCCAGGCTCCTGCACATGCCTGCTTCTCCCCTGCTCTATGCTGTCAGGGCAGCATTAGCTCTGCCTGCTCTGTGCTCATCACAAGTTTGTCTTGATCCAGATGGATTTAAAAATCTTCTGTTCCCTCTCCACACACATTTCAATCATAAGAAGAGCTCTTTGTAACAATGTTTGTCTTTGTTCTCTGATACCCATTCTTCCTCTTATATCTTGCATGTGGCCTTTTGTAGTGTTGTTTTCCTCCTAAGTACCTGGATGTGCAGGGGGGAAGGGAAGCAGCTCATCTTAACTCTCCCAGTCCATCCACAGACTAGCAAGCACTCAGCACAGCATTCAGAAGCAAGGAGAGACCTACTTATTGGGTGCAGGGAGTGCTCTGCACACAATTGCCTCCATCCTTTGTATGTTTATGCCAGACTTCACACTTAGTATTGCATATATTATTTTTTAAAACTTCCAGTGACAGGAAGCACTGTTGATTTCATTCTATAGACAAGGAAACTGAGGCATAAGAATGTTTAATTTATCTAATGTCAAAGAGTATACAGTGACACAATAGGGACAAAAACTAGCCAGCCTCTGAAACATGTAACCAATCCCCTTGTCTTAATTGCTTTTCTATTGCTGTGATAATACCCAATGTCCCATACAACTTACAGAAGAAAGATTTTCTTTGGAAATTACAGTGTCAGAGGGTTAGGATCCATGACACTCGTGGCATGGAAGCATGACAGCAAGCCACAGCACTAAAACAATAGCTTAGACCTTGCATCTTGAAATACAACCATGAGGCAGAGTGCTAACTGGGAATGGCATGGCTTTTGAAACCTGCTAAAGCCTGCCCCCAGTGACACACCCCCTATAATAAAGCCACAAGTTTTAATCCTTCCCAAACACTTCCACCAACTGGGGACCAAGTATTCAAACATGCCAACTTATGGGGACTAGTTCTATTCTTACTGCCATACCTCTGTATTGCCCTAAAGGGGTGACAGTGAAAGAGATCGTGGTCACCATGCTCCCATGATGTGCATGTTCTTAGTGAAGGTTCTCAGGCATTTAGATGGTCTTTCTGGGCGTGAGCCTGACACTTTGGGGGTGGGTAGAGAATCTCAGTAAGTATCCCAGGCTGCATTGGAACTCATGATCCTCCTGTGCCTGCTTCCTGAGTTCTGGAGTGGTAAGGTGTGCCCTCACATCTGGGTTCAGGTTGAGATGTTTGCAGTATTATTGACCCTCCCTAGCCTGTGGTCTGGCAGAACTGGGTTTTTCCAATGGTGCATATTTAGGGGAAAGACAAGAGGCAGGACAGTCTTGAGCATCATTTTCACACATAGAACAGGACAGGGCATGAAGCAAACTGCAGCTGCAGCCATTGCTTTCTGTTGAAAGTGGGGGAAGTAGGCAGATCCTCAGCTGTCCAGCCTTCACCAAGGTAAAAGCAAGGTGGACACTTGACTTCCATCACCTTCACCTAGCCTTGCTTATTTGCTTATAGATTTTTTTATATCATATCTTATTTGTTTAAAGACTCACTCAGTAGAAACAAATAGAAGCTATTTCCCTTCCATTTATCTTGTTTAGGGGCCAGAATTTATTAACAACTATATTTGTTTCCTAAGGCTACCATGAGACACACAAACTGAGTAACATAAACAAAAGAATGTCTTATGTCTGGCATTTTGGAAGCTAATGTCCTGAGCATTGGCAGTGCTGTCTCTTTTTAAGGCGCTAGAGGAGAATCCAGTCCCTGGCTCTGTTTCATGCCATAGCCATTGGCATCCCTTGGCTTGTAGAGGCACCCCTCCATTCTTTGCTTCCTTTGCCACATAGCTTTCCTGCTATGATTCTGTGATTTTCCACAGTGCCCCTTGCCTCACCCTCTGTGGTCACTCTTGTAGCATAGGTTGCCCTTGAACTGTCTATATAGCGCAGGTTAGTCTCAAAATCATCAACCCTCTAAGTGCTGGGATTACCAGGCATACAGCCACCCTGCCTAGCTCTTTCATGGTTTTCTTATAGAATTTGGTTAGGGCCCACACAATCTAGCATGAGCCCATCTGAACTAATTATATTCGCGAAGACTTACTTTCAAACAAGTCCACATCCTGAGGTCCCAGGTAGATATTGAGGAAGGCACACAAAAGTAACAGCTTAGCTACATGGGACTGCACTTGGTTTAGGCTGTACTGACATCTCTCTTCTAACAATACATAGGCAACATAGGCTCTCCTTGTGAAAGAATGAAAGCAAAGCACCCCTGTAAAGGGCCGAGAACAGGACCTTCCCCACAGCAGCCCCTGAGAATACCAGCCTTTGCAATGTTTGGCTGCTCCTTCAAGACTCCCAGCCAGCTCACATGCAGGTGACAATTCCCTTTGTCGCTGCAATTTCCAAAGGCTGGGAATGGCATGGTTGGCATCAGGGCATGTGTAATCAGTGCCCTTGTACTGCCCCAACACCTACAGTCACCAACAAAGAGCTATGATGTGGAAGGTTGAGGAGGGGATGTTTGAAAAGTCACCTCAATAGACAAGGGGGTGCTTTCTCTTTCTCACTCCAGGCCAGCTAGGAGGAGCACCAAGGCACCCTGAAGTAGCAGGGAGGCTGGTCTTACAGAGATGGGAAAGCCAGCTCTGATATTGGATTTGTACCTGATTAGTAAAGGTAACAAGCTGCAGCCCTCTGTCCAAGAGCTGAGAGCAGGCTGTGCTGTGTGAGCTGTAATTTTAGAAGGTTGTAGACAGTGGATGGGTTTTTGGAAAACCAAATGTGACTTAGGCGGGTAGCCTGCTAACATTATAAAAATCAATATTCCAGGCACATAGAGACCCAGGCATAGTCATTTCCAATAATTGCTGTAACACATACCACCTCCATACTCTTTTTGTTATACTTCCCAAGTGTGCTGGGGTTTTGTTTTTGTTTTTTGTCAATTTAATACAAGCCAAGGATACCTGAGAAGAGGGGACTTCAATTGAGAAAATATTTCCATCAGATAGGCTTGTAGGCAAGCCTGTAGTGCATTTTCTTGACTGATGATTGACATGGGAAAGCCCAGATCATTGTGGGTGTTGCCACCCTTGAGTTGTATGAGAAAGCCATGGGGAGCAAGCCAGTAAGTATCTCTCCTCCATGACTTCTGCTTGAGTTCTTGCCTCCAGGTTCTTGCTTGAGTTCCTGCCTTGGCTTCCCTAAATGATGGGCTGTGATTGGGACATGTAAGCCAAATAAGCATTTCCTTTCCAAGTTGCTTTCAGTCATGGTCTTTGTGGTGTAAAATAGACCCACAGGGCTGTGTTGTTTCTGGAAATTTCAAAGGAGAATTCATGTCTTTGTTTTTTTCAGGTCCTAGGGGCTACCTGCTGCTTCAGAGCCAGCTATGCAGCATTTCCCCATCTTTCTTCAGTCATCACCTCTTCTCCTTGACTCTTCTGATGACATTGGTCTCAACAGACAATATAGACTCATCTTCTCATCATCTCAAGATCCTTCATCCTACAACTGAGTCTCTCTTGCACTGTAAGAAAATACACTGATGGTGTGGGGTGTTGGGAGGGGCACATATTTATAGTTCACTATAGGGGAATGTTGGGGACCAGGCTAAGGCTGGAATTTAAGGTTAAATACAGGTACTGTCTAAACCAAAGGAGAGGAATATACCCCATCCCTCCAAAAAGTGGATGGGGGTGGGGGTGGGGGTGGGGGTAGTGCTTGGTTGTTGGTCATTTGGAGTGTACCAGTTATGTGACCACACACAAACAGTACTCATTTTCCTTTATGTTCTCTACGTTTTTAACCCAACTCTGAAAGAACTAGAAATTTTATCTAGCAAGTTCCAAAGATGTGTTGTGCGATGGCTTTTATTAGGTGACTGAAAAATACAAGCAGTCTAAAGTACCTGTTTGATTATCCTGAGATAGAAGAAAATGAATCAGAGTCTGCAAGAGATGTGGGAGTCACAGAAGAGAAAAGGAAACTGGCCTTTGGTTCCTACTCCCAGCTTCAGCTTGATGGATAAACAGGCTGCACCAGGAAATCACAGCTCTTGGCCTCAGCACTGGGCCAGAAGCCCCGGAAGACAAGAATGGACTCCTTCACTCCTTTTCCCTTGAGTTGGTGCCTGGTCCGCTTGACCTAAGGAGTGTCTCTTTGGAGATGATGAAAGCCATGTGCCTTTGGGAGACAGAAGCCAAGTCTATTTTCAGCTGCCTCCTCCAGCAATGTCAAGACTGACTAGCTTTTGTACCTGGAAGCCACTAAGCAAAGCAATGCAGATGGGTATCACCAGCAGCACAGTGACTGAAGGGGCAGATTTCTCTGTGTACCAAGGTTATATGGGCTTCAGAACAAACATGCATTCAACCTCAGCTGTTGACCTCAGCTACTATTGGTCTGTCTTTGCCAGAAATAGGAATGAGTGACTGAGTGACCCATTGTCACTGGTGGGCAGAGTGATGAAGCCTTGAGTTAATCTGTGTGGTGAACCAAGGGTCCCAGGTATTCACCCCTCTACACTTTCTGTTATCTCCACTGCAGAGTGCACGGTTGGGAGCTCTGCAAGCTGAAATGTTAGTGGTGAAGGCTGTGGTCAGAAGTCAGACCCACCTGGGTTTGACTTTTCATTAGCCAACTAATTCAGCTGTGACCTTGGGCAAGTTCATGTCTGCTAGAACCTCAATTCTCTCTACTGTTAAATAGAAGTGACAAGGGAAACCTGAAACAGAAGTTGATATAATGCCACCAATCAGGAGGTCCCAAATATGTAGCTGCTACTGCTCTCATCAGAACATGTCCTACGCTAGAGGGGGCAAGTTACGGGACAGCTGCAAAGGGTGTAAGTGTGCACAACAGGAATGCAAGAGGGATGAACAAAGGAAACACGTTGAAACGATACTGAGGCAAGTCCCCAAATTATTGTCCCACTCCAGGATGCTCGGAGAACAGCAAGCTGGATGAACTGTCCACAAATGCCATGTAGCATATCACTTTCAAACAGCAGAAGAAACAAAGATTTTAAAAATCTTTGATTTGCATAATAAGAAGATGAAATCCCAGCTTGCACTCCCATACACATCACAGTAAAGTCAGTGTTCATGAACGAAAATAGTTCTGGCTGCAGCAGGAAGGATAGGCAGCAATCTGCCTGTTGTCCAGTTCCATGTCCAGGGCAGTCCAAGATTGAGATCCCTCATCTGTGCACATCCTGAGGTGGCAGAGTAAAATGTAGACCTCAGCAGCCTTCATCCCTGAAGATCCTCACAGCCCTGGTGACCACTGCAGGGGACTTCCCAGTCTTCACTGACCAGGTTGTCTGGAGCCAGAACCATTGCATGATCTGGCCCTTGTAGCTACCGAGCACACCTTCCTATACTGGAGTAGAGCCACTGCTATCCCATCAGCTCCAGCCAGTTTATGCACAGCTATGCTCTCAGGTGCCACTCCTAGTATGGGCTGATGACACTGCATGTGTGCCACAGAGCTGCCATAGTTATTGCTGTGTGTAAGCCTGTGTGTGGGGCTGGTGCTCATTGCAGCTTTACATGCATGCCCACGGGCCTGGGCCTGGACATGTACCACATCTGTGCATGCTGTATCTACCATATCTAGCTCCTGACCAGGAAGGAGTCTTTTGCTGTGTGTGTGTGTGTGTGTGTGTGTGTGTGTGTGTGTGTGTGTGCGTGTGCACGCGTGCCTGTCTGTCTTCTGTCTGTCTGTGTGTCTGTGTGTCTGTGTGTCTGTGTGTCTGTGTGTCTGTGTGTCAGTAGACACAACCTCTACTTGTACCTCGGGAGATGGCCCCACACCCACCAGCATAAGCATCCCTGCACATGCCCGTCTGGGTTTGGACCCAAAGGCATACATTCCTCACTCTGCTGGTGCCTTTGAATCCTAAGAGAAGGGCTTTTTCTACCCAGGCCAGACCGTGACATTTGGAAGCAGACTAAAGAAAACAAAGCAGAGCTATAAGAAACGTGGAAAACCAGAGAAGCACCGCACCAGAGAACACAGGCCCTGCAGTAACTGAGCAGAGAGAAGAAAGGGTCTAGAAACCACTGGACAGTGACTGCAAAGGAATTGTTCCAAAGAAGCTCAGTGACCTAAGAGTGAACACAGGCAGGCAAGCAAGTGACATGAAAAGATGTAACAATAAAAACTGAAAGATCAACAGAAAAGAAAAAAAATACATATATAACCAAACAAGAAGAAATCCTGGAGCTGAATAACATAATTACTGAAATTAAAAAGCAAACAGACAATCAAAAAGCCCAGAGAAAGTCAACAGCAGAGATGGTCTGGCAGAAGAACCTGAATTCAAAGACAGATTGGGTTGAATAATGGCAACAGGAAAAAACAAAAAGGCAATGAAAACAGTGAAGAGGGTCCATATGCACTACAGAGATTTAGGGAGAAGACAGAAAAGGATAGAAACAGACTGAAAAGTCCTCAGGGTTGGTGGGAACTCAGCAGCCAGACCTACGAAGCTCATGTGTCTCCCACCATAGGACCTGTAGGGCCACTGAAGGAAAGCTCATTGCCGTTAAATTGACAGAAGTCAAGAACAGAGGAAAATTTGAAAGCAGCAAGAGAAAATGGCATGTAATGGATGGCCCGCATGAGACTCTCAGTGGCTTGCTCATGCCCAGATAGGATAGATGGTATAGTCAAGCTGTGAAAGGAGCTGGGCGTGGTGGTGCATACCTGCCATCCAGCGCTTAGGAGGCTGAGGCAGGAGTTGGAGGCCACTGTCTGGAAAACAGCCGCCTACCCAAACCCTCCCCACTAAGTCCAGACAACTAGGAATTCTATGCTGGACCAAGTTCTATTTTCTAAAAGGAGTAATGACGACTCCTCCCTTAGACAACAGCTAAGAATGGCACCCCCAGATCTGCCGTCTAAGAAAAGCTTCTGAGAAGTTCTTCCGACTGAGATAAAAACATGAGGACAGCAACACGAATGAAGGTGTAAACCACATGGACAAAGGTCAGTACGTGGTTACTACAGAGTCACGCCACCTCACAGCAGCAGGCTACTCATCAGGATGGCTATTTACAAAAAGACCAGCTTTAGGGATGTTGGTGTGATTGGAGACAAAAGCTAATTCTCAGCATTATCACTGAAAATACAAACTGGCACAGCCATTATGGGAAACAATATGGAATTTCCACAGAGGTTACACATAGCGTTGTCGGAGGAAGATTAGGGAGAAGGCCCAGTGGGTAAGTACTTGCCATTCAAATGCAAAGATCTAAGTTCAAATCTCTGTAGCCCATGTGACACCAGAAATGGAAGTGGACCACGAGATGGGGAGTGGAGACAGGAGAATCCCTGTGAGCTAGCCTGTTGGCTAGCCTGTCATAGGCAGTGGACAAGGTAAAAGACTTCATCTCAGAAGGGTGGAGAGAAACCCATGTGTCCTTTGATTTCCACATGCATGTATGACTCATGCATGCCCACACTCAAACACATGAGTGTGTTCACGCATATACACACATAGACACACCATACATACACACAAAGATTAAAAAAAATACTATATGATCTAGCAAACCCCACACTGGATATGTTAGAGAGGAAATGAAATCAGCATTCCAAAGAGGGATAGCATGCTCATGCTCAGCTCAGCATTGTTGACAGCTGCCAAGATGGGAAACAACCTAAATCCCCACTAATAGATAAGTAACAGATAAGAGTGTGGCGAGTATGCAGTAGAATATTACACATCCCTTAAGAAGGAGGATAACATTCAGTTTTAGGCAGCTTTCCAGCACTTTATTAAACCAATCAGGAGTTTAAGACAGGCAAATTATCACAGCTTCACAGATTTTTAAAAATGTAACATAAAAGAATGCAACAAATCTTTGCATCATTAAACAAATGTTCTACAGTGTAAACAAATGCAATGCATCTTAAAATAATATTCTACAACAGAAACAAACTACCTTTTCTGTAGAAGAACAAAGCTAAGAATCATATCCTACTTCTCAGAAACCATGAAAGTAAAAAGAAAAATTAATTCTGTACTTGGTACAGTTTCTTTCAGAAGCAAAGGGGGAATGGAGAGTATTTTTATTTAAAGAAAAAATGCTTCATGAAATTTGTGACCTGTAGATATATGCCTTACAAGAAATGGCAAAAGAAATTCTTTAGAGAAAAGGGGAAGGATGTGAATCCAGCTTGTATAAGAAAAGGTGGGTGAGCAAAGAGTTAGGTCAGAAGTATAGAGGAAAGTCGATTAGGATAATTGCATTTCCTTTTTACATTTACTCTCTCTCTCTCTCTCTCTCTCTCTCTCTCTCTCTCTCTCTGAGTGTGTGTGTGTGTGTGTGTGTGTGTGTGTGTGTGTGTGTGTGTGTGTGTGCATGTGTGTGACACATGGGGAGGCTGGAAGTTTTCCCTACCATGAGTGTTCCAGGGATCAAACTCAGGTCATCAGACATGATGGCAAGTGACTTAATACACTGAGCCATCTTGTCAACCCCCACTTGAATTTCTTACTCTTAGTTGATATAGCTTAAACTAATGATAGTAACTCACAGTTATTTTTGCACATGTGCTTATGTAGGCCTTTATGTATGCACATGTGATTACTTAAGCTTAGATTTGAGTGAAGTCAGTGCAGCAATGCTTTTAGAGATGAGAAGGAATTAGGATTAACTTGTTATTCTAAGGTTCTCATCCTACCCAGGAGACGGTAGAGGGCTATTTCAAAATAGAGTTGGGGTAGCCACAGTGTATCCTGAAAACTGTAGGGTTACCCTGGAATAAAGCAAAACTAAAAGAGAACATGCACATAAATCTAAGTATGCATTTGTTAAGAAAGGAGAAAACTGAATTATACAAATTACACAAAGAAAACCACAAAGAGCAGAAAACTAGCAGAAGACAGAAACAAAAGAGAAGTAGGGCTATAGCAGAAAAGAGGACACACATGCTGAATAGAACCAGCTCAGCCCAAACCATTTTCCAAATCAGTGTAAATGTGGTCACTAAAAGACAGACTCTGGGAGCAAACCAGGAACCAAGACTCAGCTACGGGCTGAACACAAGAAAACACACACACGCGCACGCGCGCGCGCACACACACACACACACACACACACACACACACACACACACACACACACATATATATATATACACACATATATATATATACACTTGAACATAGATCAAAGCAAATGAATGGACAAAGTGATGCTAACTTCAGTGAAAAGAAAGTGGGTCTGTGGATGCAGTACAGTTGGTAGAGTGTTTGCCTAACATGTACCTAAAGCCCTTGAAATCAGTTCCCTGTATTGCATAGAAACACATGTGAGGTTGCACACTTGTAATCCTAGCACACAGAGGTGGACACAGGAGGGCCAGAGAGTCAAAATCATTCTCAACTACATAGTTTGAAGTAGTCTGGGCTACGTGAGACCCTATTTTTAAAATACACATTCACATTCTCAGCCATATTAACTTATCTAAGAGATACATTACAGAATAATAGCTGGGAATTTCCTATGTATGTGGAGATTTAATAACATGCATTTAAGTAACATGTGAGTTAGAAATCATATATCAAGAAAAATTTTAAGATATTTTTAACTAAATGAAAAGAAACACAAAACTTATAAGTTGCTACAAAAGTCGTGTTTAGAAAGAAACTTAAAACACCAATATATTTATCAGGGAAGATGACAGGGTTAGAAACAGCCAGCTCAGGTTTTGCCTTAGAAATCTTGAAAGGAAAAACAAATTAAGTTCAAAGTAAGTAGAAGAAAAGAATAAAAATAAGAAATCGATCTAATTAAAAAGAAGAAATAAATACAGAGTCAGTAAAATCAAAAGCTAGTTCTTTGAATATATAAATTAAATCAACAAGCCTCTACCAGGCTAACTAAAAGAGGGAACAAATTACTAATATCATATCATTTATAAGAAAGAAGCCACTTCTGTAGCTCCATGAATATAAAAATGATAGAATAGCATAAATAACTCTGTCTACAAATTTAATAACCTAGATCAATTTCTAGACATATATGTTTGCATTTAGCAAAACACATGCAATGCAAAGGCAGAGCCCTGAATGAATATATATCATTTATAGAAACAGAATCATTAATCAATAGCCTCCTAAGCAGCACCAGGCGCCGATAGTCCCTGCAAAGTTCTACCAAACATAATTGGAAAAAATTCTCTGTAAAAATTTTCAGAAGTCAGGAAGAGAAGGAATATTCCCTAGCACATCCCAATGAGACCAGCATTGCTCTAACACCAAGGCTAGACAAAGATACAGTGAGAAAGAAACAGATGACCAGCATTTCTCATGAAGTCACACAAATATCCACAGAAAAATATTGACGAATTGAATACAATGATGTTTACAAAGATTTCTACATCAAAACCAACAGGAATTTATTCTAGACATGCAAGATCGATCTAACATTTTAATATTAGCCAATGTAATTCATACCATGTGCAAGTTAAGGAGAAACACCATATTGTTGTTTAATAGATGAAGAAAAGTTATTTGACCAAATCCAGCATTCATTCATGATTTTCAAAGCCACAGAAAAGGAAAATAGCTGAGCATGTCATCTACTTCACAAGGAATACAAAGCCTCTAGCTAGCCACAGTGATGCTGAAAAACTAACTTCCCTCCTCACAACAGGATCAAACAAGAATTTCCAGTCTCACCCACTCCTTGTCAAAATTATCCTGACATACCTAATTCAATAGGACAATAAAAGGTATACTTACTGAGGAGAAATAAACTGTGATTGGTCACATATTGCTAGTCTGAAGGAATAGGCAAAAATCTTCTAAGAAAGCAACATACGGCAATGTTATGGAGTGTAACCTTAAAGTGTTAAATCAATTTCTATATACTTAATGAATGCATGTACCTTGACATTAAGAAAAACATATTAACACACAGGAATGAAATACTTATCCATAACTCTAGTAAAATATAAATCTATCAGGCAGATCTCTGTAGATTTGAAGCCAGACTGGTCTACATAGCAAATTCTAGGCAAGCCAGGACTACCGTGAGACCCTGTCTCAAAGTACTATATGAAGTGGCAAAAGGCTCAGAAAAACCAACTGAATATCAAAGGTGAAAAAGTCAAAGGACTGATGCTATGTGAGTTCAAAATGAATTATTAAACAACACTGGTCGCAAGACAGTGAGGTACTGGGGAATGAAGAGGCAAGAGCCTTTAATAGCTACACACACACACACATACACACACACACACACACACACACACACACACACACACGCATGCGTGCGTGCACAGTTACCTCATTTTTGACAAAGAACAAAAGATTTTTGTCTGTGGAGAAAAGATGCTCTTTTCAGAAAATGGCACCAAACAACTGGATATCCATGTACAAAATATACACTGGGCACTTGTATCTTATATTTGTCACCCAAGTTAAATTCAGTGGGCTATGAACATTGATGTAAAATCACAAAATTCATAGGAAATGATATTTAGGACATAATTCATATGATGTTGAGTTTGGCAATAACTTTTTTTTTTTTTTTTAACAAAATGCAGGTTCTCATATAGCCCAAGACTCACTATGTAGCCAAGAATGGCCTCAAACCCCTGACCCTCTTGCTTTGGCCTCTCAGGTATTTGGATTAGGAACATGTGTCATCATGCCCAGTCATGGATGGAAAAGACTTTTGAAAGGCATTACTGAAGACACTGTTTTTGAAGGAAAGAACTGAGGAGCAAGTCCTCATTACAATTAAAATTTTCTGCTCCGTGGAAAGAAGAGAAGGAACAGGCAGCCTGAAGAAAGTATTTTCACAAGATGTATCTAATGAAGGACTATTATCCAAAATATAGAAATAATTCTCAAAATCTCATAGGCTAGACTAGGAACAACCCTGTGAAATTCACCTAGGAAGATATGAACATGTCAATAAATATATAAAAAGATACTCCATGTCATTTGTCCTTAGGAAAACGTAAATTAATGAGACACTACTATACAATCATTAGGATGACTATGTCTAGATCAGAGACCATATCAAATGCTGGTGAGAGCACAAACCACAGGAATGCTAGTGTGTGCACTGAGTATTTTCTTGGTAGCTTCTTACAGAAGAAGTACGTATTTACCATATGTGAAAGGCAGTGCTAACGGAGTGACATAGAATCTAGAATTACCAAGGATGAAAACCTGTGGGCACACCTGTGAGGGATTATTTAGATTAAGGTTAGCCTCAGAGAAAGCCAGTGAAGGGATTATCTTGACATGGAAAGATTTATCTTAAAAAAAACAAAAAATTGTATTTGGTGCGTGCATGTGTGTACTGGGAACTGAACTTGGGTCTTCTGAGAGCAGCAGCAAGTGCTCTTACAGACCCAGCCATCTCCCCACTCCCAGAAGACCCATCTTATGGGCAGGACCATTCCCTGGGCCAGGATCTAGGATTGCACAGTGGAGAAAGTGAGCCGAGCACTTCCTGGTCATAGAGGAAATGCAATCAGCTATTTCAAGCTCCTGCTTCCTCGCTGTGATAGGCTGAGCCAGTAATCATTTCTCTTAGTGTTTCCCCAAAAGAGTGAGGTTTAAGTTTACACAAAAACTAGTTTTGTTTGTAATTGCCAATATTTGGGTGGAATTAATATCTTCTTTAGTAGGTTGATGAGTAAGTCAACTGTGGTATACCCAGACAATGGAATATTAGCACAGGAGACAGATGAGCTATCAAGCAATGCAGGGTTATAAAGGAATCCCCATATTGTTACGAGCAGGTTCTCCCCCTCCCACCCCCCACCCCCACCCCCCACCCCCCGCCACCACGCCAGCTCCCAATAACATGCAGAGACTCTGTATTTGATACAATGCTGTTGGCCAGTTACTATTATTGTTTATCGGCTAGCTCTGTCTTAATGATTAACCCATTTCTACTATTCTAAGTATTTCCACGTGGCTCATTTTACTGGCCAGAGCAGCTGGTGTGCTACCTCTCCAGGCTCTCCTTATTGACTCCTCCCAACTACTTCCTCTTTCCTCCTAGTCTCCTAGTCCCGCCTATCTTGCTTTCCTATTGACCAACAGTGTTTTATTCATTAACCAGTATGAGAAACATATTTACAGAATAACATCTCCCATCATACACCACATTATTCCAATTATATGATGTTCTGGAAAAGGTAAAACAATGCTGACAGAGAAAATATTGGTAGTTTCTATGAGTTAGAGGGTTCCTATTGACCAACAGTGTTTTATTCATTAACCAGTATGAGAAACATATTTACAGAATAACATCTCCCATCATACACCACATTATTCCAATTATATGATGTTCTGGAAAAGGTAAAACAATGCTGACAGAGAAAATATTGGTAGTTTCTATGAGTTAGAGGGGAGGTAGGAATAAACAGGAGGATCATGGGAGACTTGGATGGCTGTGAATCTACTCTGTGTAACCCAGTAGTGGTGGATGCATATAATACATTTATTTGGGCACATAGACTGCATGCCAAGAGTAAACCTGACATCCACAGTCTGCAAGCTTTGAGTGACAATTGATGTGTCAATGTGGCTTTGCTGTGGGAGTCTATTCAGGCAATTATTTGCTGAACTGACAATAGAAATGTATTGTTCTGGAGCCCAGAAAGTTCAAGATCAATGCCCCATAAGATTCATTGTCTACATGTACACATTCCTCACAGCTGGCATCTTCTGTGTGCAGTCACATGGCAGATGAGGCAAACATGGATCTCTCATGAATCTTTTATCAGAGTTCTGTGAAAGCCAGGAAGTGGAGCCCTTTTGACTTTGGCCTTTCAAGGTCTCTACTTGATGCTATTTAATAGTCTCTATTATTGTAACTATTATATAGATTAATTTGTGGCACATGCATTTAGGAGAGGGCCACAAGCATTAAGACCATGGAAACCATAGAAAAGTAATAGTGTGGTCAGCATTGGCTATGGAGGAGGTTATGCTTATGTGCAAATGGAGGGTGTGTGAGGAATCTTGGTGTGTTTTTCTTGATAATGTGAACCAGAATCTGCTCTAAAAATGATAATATCTATTTCAGAGGGAGAAGGAAAGGGAGGAAAAAAGGCCAATGCCTTATATTTGAAAATGTTCATGTGCTTAAGATAGGAAATGGACTCATACTGAATCTGTAACTGAAATAAACAACCCCAGAAGACAAAACCAAACCAAAGCAACAAAGACTTCTCAACGCATGTCACTTTCCAGGAGAACATGGATGAGAAGGGACGAGGCGAGGAGGAGGCAACAGGGTTCTAATCTCCTCTTTCTTCGGGATTAGGGCGTATCTCCAAAGAACTAGATGGAGAAGTCATCTGGACTTTGACTCCGGCTCCTTTCAGGTGACAACATACATACAAAAGGGTGATGGCCACCTACCATTCTGTTCTAGTCATAAAATCACAACTCCTGCAGGCCTTAATTTCCCCATTTGATAAATGAGATTGGATTATAGATGATCCTCAACATATTGTAATTTGACTTCTTCAAACTTAAGATGTTGCAAAAGTGATGCACATTCCAAAGAAATTTTCTCAAAATTTGAAATTTGACTTTTTCTAGGCCAAGGTAGGCAATGAGATCATTAAAGAAAATACCCAATGCTCTACAGGGCACTGTGCTGTCTATCAGCAGGTTTTGGATGCTGTGTTTTTCTTTTTGCATAGCTTGTCTATGAAACCCCCACCTCTGAGTATGCATTGAGACCACATCTGTTATAGTCAGCTTTCTGTTAGATGGTTTTGCCCAGTTTACCCAGGCTAATGTAAGCATTCTGAGAGCGTTGAAGCTAGGATGCTTGGTAGGAAGCTATAGTAAATGTATTTCAGGTTGACTGTGTTTTCAATTTACCATGGCTGTATCCAGGTAACCCCATGGCAACTACAATCTGCTTGTTGTCTCTTCTGCTTTAACCCATTCCAGATTGGCTCTAAAGTCATATTAACAGCACCTGTCTGTGTAAACTTCTGCTCTTACCAAGCTTCTGGTCACTGCTGTGGTCACCCCAACTATCTGCTTGGCACAGCAGAGACATCGTTCTGTCTACTGAGAATGTACACAGGGACAGGCAGACAAATTCAGACTTCCTTCAAAAGGATTGTAGAGCTAATGGAGGAATACAGCAGAAAGTCCAAGGTTTTTGCAGTAATCACTCTCTAGCCTAGGTACTAGATAGGACAGAACATTTTGTTTCCTTCTGGGTCTGGTGAAAAGCTGAGCATGCTATCAGGAGCCTGAGATGATGAAGTCTGTGGTCAGGTCCAGGTCTGGCTCTTCGCTATTGTTGTGAAAAGGTGTTTCCTTTACTATGAAATAATCATAACATCACCCTCGTGAGCCTTGCTATGCACATGCGTGCCCATTACCAAACCTGGTTATTGGCACCTATTTGTTCAGTCATGTGTGGACCGAGGACAGCACTAGAGCACAGTTCTGATGACTTTACTTCCTGCTACAACAGGCACAAGGGTCCCATGCTTCAAGGAGCTGGCAGAGTTTACTGCCCTGGAATTTCTGGGACCGAACAAACTCAGAAGGCAGTGTCCAGCCAGCGATATAGAGGCAGGATCATTTGGCCTGGGAAGGGAAAGGGTGGATGCAGGGCACAGGATGGGGGCGCAGTGGCCTAGGCAGGCAGAGGCCGGAGCCAGGAGCTGTGTGTGGCCTCCCGGGGCCGGCGGGCGTCTGTGGGGCTGACTGCCATGAGGCTGGGACATGCTCCGCCGCGAGCCCGGCCGATTTAGACACTCAGCCCTAATTGCGCCGAGCTGAGCCCCGGCACCCGCGCCGAGAAGATGTGCCTCGTCGTCGCCAGGCCCAATTGCTCCCACTTATTGGGCCTCGCCGGCCCGGTGGGGAGTGCTCGGCGGCGCAGGCCATCGATCTGACACCAGGATCGAAGCGACCGCTGAGGCCCCAGCCCCGAGGGACTCTGTCGATGCGTCTCCAGCCTCCGGGTGCCAGGGACACCAGTCTCTCAAGTAGCCACGCCTCCGCCTCCAGGACAGGCGGTGACCTGAATGGTGGGATGGTGGGATAATCCTGGGGGTTGGGACTAAGGGGGTGGTTCCCTCTAGTGGGTCCGCATGTCTCTTCCCTGTGTCAGGTCTCTATTCCCTCATTCTGTCACTCTCCAACGAAATTCCAGCTCTGTGCACTGTAGCCCCTTCCCTTCCCTTCCCAGTGGCCTGTTTCTGATGCCAGTCGCATGGCCAGGGTGGGGGCTTGCTGGAAGATGAGAAACTTTCTTCTCCCATTCCTAAGCTGTGAACTGTCAAAACACCCTACTCGTCTGCTCTCCATTCATGTTTCCATTCGAGTGCATGCTGAATAGGCCTGCCACAGAAAACCATCTCCACAGGCAGCTACAGACATCCAAAGGACAGGGCGAGGAGAACTTATTTTGTTTAGATTCCAAAATTCTTTGGCAAACCCTTTCTCACCCCAGTTCTTCCTGTCCTCCATGAACTTGCACCAAGCTCAAGAAGATACTGAAACATCCAGCCACTGGCAGACTTCACCTGAAAAGCACTCCCTCCCAGGGTCTAGGGCCCAAAGCCTCTGTCTGCTCTCTTCAGGGGAAAGAGGTCTGTTACCAGGTGTTTCTCCTGGCAATTAATGCGGGAGGCGCAGCTCTCTACCTCCTAATGTGTCCCCGTGGCGAGCCTTAAAGCACACTGTTGAAGCTGCCGCCTCTTCTTCTTGGAGTTGGAGTAGCCTTGGGTTCTCCCTTTGTTAGATCAATCTGTTTCATTATCTGCAAACCTTGTGGCTTCACTAGCTGGGAAGGCTGCCTCTGTCACCCCTCAGGGTCGACACTGTGTTCAGTCAGACATTATGGGTTTCTTCCACATCATGCCCTAGCTTATTTCTGACCTTGCTTTTAAGAAAAGAATAAAACAAAAACAAGAGCCACAGCATTAGTGGCTGAAATCACTAAAAAGAACACCGAGAAGCCCCTCTTTTACAAGAGAGCTCAAAGCCTTGTACGGTGGTACTTACCTACATCCTCCATATTCGTAGGGCAGAGGCAGGATCACAAGTTCTTAGCCAATGTGGATTGCATAGTGAAACCCCGTTTTTGTTTTTTGCTTTGTTGTTGCTTTTAACAAAAGAAAGAAGAAAAAAGAGACACAGAGTTATATCTTTGTGGTGTGGTGACTCTGCCCCCCTCCCCCTGTGTGTGTGTGTGTGTGTGTGTGTGTGTGTGTGTGTGTGTGTGTGTGTGTGTTTGAGACAGGGCTAGCCTGGGACTCATGATCCTTCTGTCTTCCCCTCCAAAGTGTTTGGATAGCAGGCATGTGCTACCACTCTGGTACCTGAATTTTTCAAAAGATTTTTTATTGTGTATACTGGTCTTTTGCAGGAGTGTATGTCTGTGTGCCATGTGTGCGCAGTGCCCTTGGAGGTCAGAAGAGGGCAGTGGATCCCCTGCTGGAACTGGGTTTACAAATGGTTGTGAGCTACCGTGCCGGTGCTGATGAATGAATCTTAGTCTTCTGGAAAAGCTGCCAAGATCTTAACCACTAAGCCATCACTCTAGCCCCCCAAACTGTACTGTTTATACAGCCTGGTGGTAATATAGACACACTGCTATAAATGCAGAACCACTTAGCATGCCTATGGAAAGGCCTCCTTTGGCATGACAGTTTGTATTCTATGGGCAGAAAGTTGTCATGAACCAGGTATGGTGGCTCCTGCTTGCAATCCCAACATTGAAGAGGCTGAGCCAACAGCACAGCTGGTCTACACAGCTCCAGGCTAACCCGGGCTACTGTGTGAGAACCTGTCTAAGAACTGTCATAAACTCCAGAAGTCCTACAACATCTCTGATGGCAATGCTCTGCACTTCAACTACAATTAGGGATTCATCCACACCACTGAGAAAATGTGCTCCTCCCTCAAGTGTAAATGTGTACACCACTCATGAAACACACAGAACTGTGTGATTTCACAGTAGAATTGTGAATTCATGTTTCTGATCAATTCTTCATTTTATTTTGTGATTAGCAACATTAAACTGTGTTGGTGTCTTGGTAGGAAATCATCACTTCATTGCATCAAGAATACCTCAGTATTTGCTGCATGGTAATTGATGTATAGAGCTAACTGAGGAGTCTAATGACAGGGAAATGGTAAAGAAAGCATAAACACACACACACACACACACACACACACACACACACGCTTGTGTGCATACAAATGCACTTGCAAGTGCACACACTCACACTCACACACACACACACACACACACACACATACACACAAACTGTGAAGATGAATGAAGCTATATTGTTTGCAGGAAAATGGAGGTAATCCTATTAAGTGGATTAAACTAACCTTCAAGACACTGTTTTCACTCATTTGTGGATCCTAGATTTTATAGCTACATAAAACTATGCCTGTTTATTTGACATGAGAACAATAGCTAAATTGTCTGGGAGAACAAAGGAAACAAATGGGATGGAGAAAGGGAAGGGTGCAGTTAGAGGAGTATGGGGGATGGTCAATATAAAATACGTGTGTGTGAAAATGTTCTTAAACAGTAGCATGTACAATGAATATACACAGTAAAGAAAATTTAAAAAATAAAAATTTAAAATGGAAAAGAAATATGTCATAGCTATAGTGGCTTGTGCCAATAGTCCCAGCACATAGAGGGCTGAGGCAGAATTGTTTAAGTTTGAGGCCAGCCTAGGGACCTCCCTGGTGACAGAGTGAGAATCTATTCCAAAAACCAGATGTGAAATAAGGCAACAACAAACCCCTCATACTTTTTGTAACTATCTTTTGGCATTGTTCAATGTACTGCAAGATACGTTGTTATATTGTATTGTAAGATAACAGAAGCTCACAGCATCAACTCCACCTAATGCTTCTGAATGCTCAGGACCCTGAGTTACTCATAGTCTCAGGAGTCCAGCATCCGTCCTTTCCAGAACTGCCATTAGAAAACTTCGTTTCTTTCCTCCATACTGTCTTCTTTTGGGGGTGGGTGGGTATGGTGATTGAGATAGAGTCGTATACCCTGAAGCCAAGGCTGACCTTAAATTTCTGGAATTACTCCTGCCTCAGCCTCGTGATCCATTTGGGATTGCAGTCAGAATCATGCCAAGCGTTTATGTCTTTTTGACATGGAGTCTTGAGATACAGCAGAGGCTAGCCTCAGACTTGTGGCAATTCTCTTGCTTTAGCTCCGAGTGCCAGAGTTACAGACATGAACTATAATACCTACATTAAAGAACCATTTCCGCCCATCTTTCAGCCCATGAGGCTGTGGTATGGGTGAGTCTTGCCATTTCTGGATTCTCCTTAGCATGTGACGAAATTTTCTCTCAAAATGTGTTGATTGAGCTGCATCTGTGATAACTCTAGAGTACCCAAAATATGTTGGTTAAGGAAAGAAATCAGTTCACTTCCCGTTGGAGTAGTTTGACTAAGGGTGAGCCCAGATTTGAATGTTTTCCTTCTTCCCATCTCTGTGGTTTATGGTTTGTGGCCTATCCCTGTTTTTTCTTTTTTTTTTTATGAGTCTGACTTTGTGTCCTATGCTTAGCTGACTACTGCCTGTCTCCCTGTCTCCTCTGCCCCAGTGTCTGTACCTAACAAAGGGCTATCACATAGAGTAGGACAAACAGATAATTTACAGAAATGTTTAACAGGTTTTTTTTTTTTTTTTTACAAAGTCTTAAACTCTCCTGACCCTAACACTGAACAAACAGTATTGAAAACATTACAGCACCCACTTAAACTGTATCCATGTCACTTTCAACATCTACTGTGGATATTTGTTTTGTAAGGTTTCTTTTCAACCCATTTGTTGTTTTTAGCATTTATCACCATAATGTATATGCATGTACACACACACACACACACACACACACACACACACACACACACACACACCTGTTACTTATGGATCAGGGGGATGGGAGAGTACATAACTTAAGATTAGCTGAGGTTGTGAAAGCTGATTCCATGAGAAATCCAAGGCCAGTAAGGTTGGCTGTTACATTGTTCTCTTAAAGGTAGGTTAAACAGAGGGGTGGAGTACACAGTAGGACAGCAGTCTGAAGTCTTAGATGACTTTAAGAAGTATTATTAACTCTGGCTGTGAGGCCCAACAAAAGTTCCAGTCTTTCAGAATGTAAGGTATTTTCACAATCATACACTACTGCAGCATGTCCCCATACCTATCTGAAGAACCATTGCTTTCCAACTCTCAGCCTATGGGGGTAGTCTTACCCTTGCTGGCCAATCAGAACATTGGATTTAGTCATGACTAAATTTTCACAGAGACTGAATCTGGTGCTTGGCTTTATGCTGCTATAAAGACAAGAGATTATTTGTCCATACAGATAAGGGCTTGAGCTCTTTGTAGCATCCTGCCACCTGGAAGCGATCGTTACCGAGAATGGATCCAGCAGCAAAAGGGACAGAGAGGAAGCGGTAGCAGCCAGCCGTCTTTCTCTGAGCACTGTGTGGGAATCAGTCTGAGTGGCTCGTCCTCCTAGACTGAAGGACTTGGTTGGCAGGGCTTTTAGAAGGCAGAGTCCACTAGCCTCATTTCGCAGATGAAGAAGTCAGGGCCCAGAGAGACCAGGAACCTTAGAAAGAACCAGAGCTGGTCTGAGTCCTAACCTTATTGTTTTATTTTTTTGCAGGAAGCCCAGACTAGCAACCATGATGGAGAAAAGGGAACACAGGAAAGCCTGACTGGTACAACGCCTGACATTCAGACTTAAGCCACATTAAACCATCAAATACATGTGCACCTACATACATACATACACCCATATGTATTTTTTTTCAGAAGCTCATGTGTTTATACAGATGTGTGACAGGCATATGTTGAAGGCCAAGCATGGCCTGTGCCCAGGCACTGTGTGTGCTATGGCACGTGAAAATAGACTCCAATATGGGAGCCCCCCCCTCCCGCCACCTTGCTGTGAAAAATGGGTTGCTCACTGCCCAACTCAGGGAGGATCCACAGACATCGATGTAAATGGCACAGGCTAGTATTACAGCAGACAGCTCCAAGGGCTCAGGCTGAGCGAGTTTCTCTTGACCCTGAAACTGGCTCTGTGCTTCGTAGTGCAGAAGCGATTGCCTGAGCCCCGGGGAACTCTGCAGCATCTCATCTCCACGCCTCTGTGGTCCACTTGTAAGCTTGAGTTCCCTGCCTTTAAAGGCACCAGAGGCAGCACAAGGGGCACATGAAGTAAGCTTTGCCATGTTCTGCCTAATGCTAGGTTTTCTTAATAATTTACAGTGTTTGGGGAGCTGGGGCGGGGTTTGAGGAAGAGCCAGAGGGCGCAGTGGAAGGGCTGTGCACAGCCAGTCGGCAGAAACAACAGCCAGTGCCCCAGCTTGAGGGGCTCATTAAGTCACCAAGATCTCTGACAGGCTTCGGCATAGCTAAGGGCGAGCAAAGACCCTCTGCTTCCCATGTGTGGCCAGTCCTACGCCTCTGAGGACGCAGATCTACCTGTTTCAGACCCCTCCATTTTCCCTGTGTGCCACCTGAGGGAGTCTCCCCCTGAAGTCTTCCCCAAATACCAAGTGGTTTCCTTCATGCACAGATTGCATTTTCCCCTTGAAAGTTTAATCGGAATGCTCAATGTTCAGTTGCCAAGGGCCGTGAACTAATTTTTCTTGTCATTGCCACTTGGTGAAAATGTCATCATTAGTGAAGTAGATATGCTAAAGAAGGGAGAAAAGAGAAGAGGAGCATGTGGGGGCATCTTAACTCTCCCAAAGGCTCCAAAAGCCACGGGGACCACAGACGCCAGGACGGCAAAGGGAATGGTCTGTTAGGGCTGAACATCGCTGAAGGTGTGCAGCTGGCGAGCTGGCCACAGACCTGTGCTTCTGGGAGGAGCAGGGCTTGCTGCATCAGTCACTGTGCCCTGGGGACAGGCAGCTAAAGCCCTGAGTGACCCTGGTAATGAGGAAAAGTTCCTGAACGATGGTTCTGCATTTTGCTAAATCACAGTTCACCCTGTGACCTGGCTTATGTAAGGGTCCTTGCAGCAGGGACTCTTTGCAACCAGGCTGCAGTGGCTCTGTGGATAGGCAGCCTTGAGGCTTGTTACTGGTCAGTGAGAACTCACGGGCTGTGAGGATAGACTCCAAGTTTATTTCCCCCTTCAACATGCTTCCTGTCTTGAGGTGGCTCGTCCTGCTATTTGTCTATCCTCATTAATCATTTGTGCACCCTGCCTTTTATTTTGTGTGATTTTCCTTTGTTTAAGATGATGAAAATTTAATAAGACCAAAGCAGTGGGAACATAACTGTTGGCAAGGACCTCTGTCCTTGACACACGGGGACATGGGGTGTGCTGCTAACCCTTACAATATGCCTCACATTTGCTTTGGGAAAATATGAGTCATAACCAAACACACTAGATTCTGAACAGGTGGAAACGTGCTAGACACTTCCATGACTATTATTCCCAGGCCTTGAAGATGCTAGCCAGGGCTCTAGCACTGAGCTACAGGCTCGTCCACAGGCAGTCCTGCAGGGTGAGCTCCATGGTCTGCATGTTTCATGTGAGTCAGAAAGGGTCTGTGATCTGTCTCATGTTCTGTAGTCTGGTAAATGGCTGTGTTGGGATTTGAACCTAAGACCATCTAACTAATTGTGTTATTTGTATTATTTATATGAGGCTTTCTGCTAACAATTATAAGATCTAGCTTCTTCCCAAAGCTTGAGACATATACTGGGATGGGTGCCTGTCACTCTTTGGGTCTGGGTTCCACCATCTGTGTCTCGACTCTCTTACTGTCTTTTGTGCAGACCAAATTGGATGATATATGAGGACATGGATTGAGATGCTGTGTTAGGGCTCCTGGGATGTCAGGAGTGTGGTGTTGTCTCTCTTTAGCTAATTTTTCAACAAAAAAGGTTGATGGTACCACCAAGGAGAGTATCTTCTTTTTTTTTTCTTTTGTGTCAACTTTACAAAAGGTTTTTTCCCCATTATTATATTAACCCCCCTCAACCCTGTGAGTGACCAGGGATGAGAATTTCCTCTCATTTTAGGTGATGGCAGCCTACCAAGACCAAGTGATATCTGCAAGGTGACAGCCACTTCAGGAATCAAAGTCAAGAAGCCAAGGCTTAACTATATTTGAATGTATATCTTGTCTATCCCCAAGTTCATTCAGGGCCTGCCTCTAAGAATCAATTTTTGCACTGGAGTATTTTAGAAGTGCTAGGAGGAGGAGGGGTAAGGGGGGGGAGGGGAGAGGCAGTGAGGGAGGGAGGGAGGGAGGAAGGGAGAGACAGAGAGGCAGTGAGGGAGGGAGGGAGGGAAGGGAGGGAGGCAGTGAGGGAGGGAGGGAGGGAGATAGAGAGGAAGGGAGGGAGATAGAGAGGAAGGGAGGGAGGGAGGGAGGCAGTGAGGGAGGGAGGCAGTGAGGGAGGGAGGGAGGGAGGGAGGCAGTGAGGGAGGGAGGGAGGCAGTGAGGGAGGGAGGGAGGGAGATAGAGAGGAAGGGAGGGAGGGAGGAAGGGAGGAGAGAGAGAGAGAGAGAGAGAGAGAGAGAGAGAGAGAGAGAGAGAGAGAGAGAGAGAGAGAGAGAGAGAGAGAATTCTTGAAGGAAGGAACACTGTACCCAGTTTGAGCCTTGGACAAAGAAGGAGGCAAGCAGTGACCTCTCAAGGTCATTCCCTGCCCAAAGTCTCTCTGATTTTGCAGGATCCAGATGCCATCCTCAATCCTCTCTCCACCTCTCTCACCAGGGACCAAAGGCTCAAAATTAAAAAGTCATCATTTGCTAGAACAAGGCAGCTTTGGGCCCTAGGGCTCAACCGATGAGGACCACACTTGACGCTGCCTGTTCACAGCCTGCCTGGTTTGGGGGGATGGAATTGTCTTTGCCATCTGGCTGCTAAGCCACACTGGTCAGAGAGGACGCAGCACTTGGCTAGGGTCCTTGACAGTGGGGCTGAAGCTGCCACTTGTGTCTGGATTTTTCTTACATCTTCCCACTGCTTCTTTTTATTTATTTTAAAGTTTTTTTTTTTAAGTTTTTAATTGTGCATGCATGAATCTGTGCTTTCATTCATGTAAGTGCAGGTGCCCTTTGAATTCAGAGGCCTTGGAAATCCCTGGAGCTAGAGTTACAAGGGGTTGTGAGCACCCCCACCCCCAATGTAGGTATTATGAACATAACTTGTTCCTCTGCAAGGGCAGTGCATATTCTTAATGGTTGTGCCATTTCTGAAGCCATTTCTTTATTTACTACGCATATCCAATGTATGTGGAGGGGACACATATGTACAGTGTGTGGAGGTCAGAAGACAGCTTTGTGGGGTGGGTTATTTCTTTCCACTTTTATATGACAGGTACACAGAAAGCACTTTAACCCACGAAGCCATCTTGCTGGCTTTTGTCACATCTTTCTAATCTTACTTAACTCACATTCTGGTTCAGTCTTGAGCCAGGGCCAGGCCTGAAGAGAGTCAGTGAATTTACAGAAGAGCGCAGGGTGTGGGGCAGGGAGTAGGAGAGCACAGGGGAAAAAGAAAATGAAATGTGTTTTCAATCACAGGAGAGAAAGTCCTATTGTTTTTCCCAGCGTCACAGTTTCCTGAATGTCTGCTCTGAGCCAGGCACATTGAGGGTGCAGAGAGAAGTCAGAAACTGCCCCTCCCAATGTAGGACTCCACTTCCACTGTGTGTTGTCTGGTACATCCTTGACTGAGCTGTTTCTGACTTGCTGAAACCTGGGTTTAAGAGCCCCAGGCACAAGAGGCACCAGTTAGATGTTCACAAAGTCCACAAAGGGGAGGTGAGAGAAGTAAGCCAAGCAGAGTTGTGGGGAGAGTGGCCAGGGAGACCCATCCCAAAGGAGACACCATTGCTCAGCTCCTATCTGCTGTCATGGAGGGAAGAGACAGCAGATGGACAGATCTCTTGATTTTTCAGGAGAAGCTAAAACCCTGTATTTTAAAACACATAAATCTCTGGAGCAGTTGATAGCTAATTTAAATAAGTATTTTAAAAAACATGGTGAGGGGAAACACACATGTGACATTTGACTGAATTGGTCTGAGGAGTTAGTGTGAAGGAGAGGGTTAGAAATGAAGGCTGGTCAACAAAATAAGGGTCCAAGAACACCAGGGCTGTAGGAGGAAAGATCCCACTAGCTTTGAAGAAGAAGATCTGGGTGTTGTTTGCAAGATATTATGCAACAGGAGTTAGGAGCAAGCAATGTCTGAAATGGAGGCATCTTAGTTACTTTTATATTGCTGTGACAAAACACTATGCCTAAGGCAATTTACAGAAGAGTTCATTGGGTGTTCACAGTTCCAGAGGTTGGGTCCATGACATCATGGTAGAGAGTGTGCCAGTGGACAGGCAGGCAAACATGACATTGGAATAGTAGCTGGGAACCTACATATTGATCTACAAGCATGAGAGAGAAAGATAACCTGGAATGACATGGGCTTCTGAAACCTCAAAATCTACTCCCAGTGACACACTTTCTTTAAGAAGACCACACCTCCTAATCTTTCCCAAACAGTTCTACCAACTGAAAGACACATAGGCAAACATAAGAGCCTATGGGGCCATCCTAATTCACACCATCACAGGAGGAAAGGGGATTCTGGTTTATGTTAGATAGATGTTATAAATTCCATTACTTTTAATATATGTGTGGGACTAGTGCTGACAGCCATCTTGACTACACAGGCCCAGCTCAAGAAGTTTCAGAAGGGAACAAATTTAGCAACTAGGCTAGAGATGAGACAGTTTTTGTGATATTTTGGCAAAGAATTTGATGGTTTTCTGCCCTTGTCCTAAAAGTCTGCCTGAGGCTAAATTGAAAGTTTTGGACTAATTTTATTGGCAGAGGAGATTTCAAGGCATTCTAATATTGACTTTGTCATGTGGTTATTAGTAATCACTCTTATGCAATTCCGCAAGGTAAAAGAGGAAGCAGGGCAAAAAGAAATACAAAATGTACAGTTTGAGGGGAAAGGGGGCACCAGAAAATTTAATGTTGAAGCCAAGGCCTGTGCTGAAAGATAAGGAGAAACAAAAAAATGGAGAGATCCTCTCAGGGCAAGACAGCAGCAGGTAGAACCTACGACTTGTGAAAAGGCCTGAGCAATTTTATGCTCCTAAAAAGCAATATCAAGCCAAAGCTGTGGCAAATGCAATTTAAGGGGAGCAGCATTGGGCTATGTGGTTCTGATTTTAGAGTCATAAAGAAAAAACAAGGATGGGGTTTGTAGAGTCTTCCTCTGCAGTTAAGCTAAGCTTCTGAGGCTAGGTTGTGGCAGGGGAGTCCTTGCACAGAGGCCCTGAGAGGCCATTTCAGGAAGCTGTGAAAGTGAACCCTGGATTGCAGTGGAAACCTTGGGATTTTGGAGGTGTCAGAGTCACAGGACAACTGCCAAGGAATGTACACGCCTGCCCTTGCCAGCAAGAAAGACACGACTCTGGGTAGATCTTCTTCATGCAATTTTAATCAGGATCCTTTAAACATGGTTCTTCTGGCCCGAGAGAGAGAGAGAGAGAGAGAGAGAGAGAGAGAGAGAGAGAGAGAGAGGAGGGAGGGAGGGAGGGAGGGAGGGAGGGAGGGAGGGAGGGAGGGAGGGAGGGAGGGAGGGAAGGAGGGGGAGAGAGAGGGAGAGAGAGGCGGGGGACCCCTGCACAGGCTTAAATACCCTTGAGCTAACCAACCCCAGTGAGCCACGTGGACCCTGCAGATAGGCTATTCTAATGCGGAAGCAGACAGGCTGAACAGACTTAACCAATTAAGGGCTTGTTTACCCAGAGAGCCTTCACCAGTGGGAAGGTGTAAGGTAGAAGCCAGCACCACTTTAAGGCGTGGCACTACACAGCTCTCTACAAAGGAGAGCTGCTAACAGGATATAGAACCAGCACAAGAGTGAGAAGCATGTTGCAGTCAACAGAACCAGAAGGGTGATGCCATCTTAGCCCTCTGTCATCAGACATTGAGCTCCGGGACTTGGAATTTACTTAGCTGAGTTTTGGTCTTGCTTTTGACCCATATTTCCCACAATGTTCCTTTCCTCTCCTTCTGAATGTTAGTGTGCATTCTATGCCATTGTATGTTGGATTTTGATTTTTGTATAATTTGCCATTGTATAATTTGCATTTTGATTTTTGTAGGGGGTTACAGTTAAAGAATTGCCTTGAGTCTCAGAAGAGACTTTAGATTTTGAAACTCTGTTGAGACTGTAAGAGACTATGGGACTTACAAAGTTGAACTAAATGCATTTTGCTTTATAAAATGGCCATGAGTCCATGGGTGCCAGGGGGTTGGATATGCATGGTTCCCATTTGGTGGGACTGTTTGGGAAAGATTAAGAGTTGTAGCCTTCTTGGAGGTGGTGTGCCGCTAGAGGTAGACTTTGAGGTTTCAAAAGCCCACACTATTCCCAGATAGCTCTCTGTCTTATGCTTGTGGATCAAGACATAGCTCTTAGCTACTACTCCAGAGCTGTGTCTGACTGCTTTCTGCCATTATTTCTGTGATGATGGTTGTAACTCCAACCCTCTGAAACTGTTAGCCCCAAAGAAACCCTTTCTTCTGTAAGTTTCCTTGGTCATAGTGTTTTACCACAGCAATAGAAAAGTAACTAAACAGAATGTCAGTAAAAGACTTTATTCCAGGTGAATTTTTATTTAGCTACAACCTCAGGGATTTTGTTTTAAAATTTAAAATTATATTGTTCTATTTAGTGTATTGTGTGGGGGTGTGGCTGCCATGGTGCAGAAGAGGAGGTGTGGAAGCTGTTTCTCTTTACTGTGTGGGTCCTGGGGAGTACACTCAGGTCATGAAGCTTGGAAACAAGCACCTTTACCCATGAGCTATTTCTCCAGCCCAGTTTGGTTTATGCTTTAATGTAAATTCTGACAAGCCTGGATTACATAGACTCCTAGCTTATATTGAAGTGTTGAAGTAACATGTTTGATGCATCAGGATATTGTTTCTATAGATTCACTATCACAATGGTTTGATGGGAGACGTCATTCTATAAATGTTTCTCATACTGGTTAATGAATAAAGCACTGTGGGCCAATGGGAAAGCAAGATAGGCGGGGCTAGGAGACAAGGAGGAAAGAGGAAGTAGAAAGGAGGAGTCAAGATGGAGAGCCCAGAGAGGTAGGACACCAGCTGCTCTGGCCGGTAAGATGAGCCATGTGAAAATACTTAGAATAGTAGAAATGGGTTAATCATTAAGACAGAGCTAGCCAATAAACAATGATAGTAACTGGTCAGCAGCATTGTATCAAATACAGAGTCTCTGCATGTTATTGGGGGTTGGCATAGCGGTGGGACCAGGTGGGCTGGCAGAAAACAACTAGCTACAATGGTTGGTGAGGTGGGTAGGCCCTGGCAATTGCTCCTTTGGTTTAATTGGTGAAGATGATTTTGCCAACCTCCCTACCCTAGAGCTCCAGGGGAACATGAGATGGGGGCCTAAATTTTTCTAAGTTGTCTGTCTCCGCTCTCCTGTGCCTCTCATGAGATTTTTCTGCAGTGGATGCAATTCTAGATACAATGTGTGTGGATTGTTTGACGTAGATCCTGAAAACAAACCAGCAGTTTTTATCTAGCACCCAAATAAAAGGTGATGTGCTCTGAAACTGGAGGAAAACATGATCACTGAACAGGGTGGGGAACACACCATGACTTCTGAGGCTGTGTGTGTGTGTGTGTGTGTGTGTGTGTGTGTGTGCGCGCGCGCGTGCATGTAAGGTACAAGCGTATGGGTTTGTGTGCATGTGGAGGCCAGAGGTTCATGGATGAGGTCTTCCTCAATTGATTTTCTACCTTATATTTTTGAGGCAGGATCTTTCACTGAACCCAGAGCCCTCTGACAGGCTAGCTGGAGCTGGTCAGCATCTCCAGGAATCCTCTGTAATGCTGGGGTTACAGACAAACCCCACATTGTCTTATGTAGGTATTGAAAGCTGAACTTGAGTCCTCATGTCTGCATAGCAAGCATTTTAACAACTGAGCCTGGCATCTTCTGAGACATTTTTAAGAGGTATTTTTACACTGGGAAAGTTTGCCTTGTGTGTTAATGTTGCAGTTAACCATGCACACATTATGCTGTGGCATGCCTGAAAAAGTCAAGAAAATTTCTGTGACTGTCTTGAGGGAGTAGTGACACCCACCATATGGCTGAGAAGGACTCAAGAAGAACAGAACACCTAGAGGCAGTGTAGAAGGCATGAGGTCTTTCTGCTCACAGATAAGCACTAGGAAAGCCAGAATTGTTAAACACACAGGGTTATCTTCTTAACACAGGAGATGTATAATCTGTTTTCCTCCCAGAAGGCTGGGAATAGATGTCTTGTGATCTGTGCTGTCTGTAGGGCTAGGCCATATCTGAATCTCCCACACTATATTATTTATCCTAGACTCTTCCTCTCTAGATCTCTGTCTTGAGCATTGTTTTTCAGTCAAAAGAACCCATCCTTATGGGAGATGTCTCATGTCCTTTATAGATTGTTGACCCATGTGAGACCACACCCAATCCTTCTCTTGGCCCTTAAGCCACAGAACCCATCTTTATAGAAGAGGTCACACGTATTCTGTGAAAAAAATTTGGTGTAGTTATGCTTTAAGCTTTTTGTGCACATGGGATTGAGTTCATTGTTACAGGGAAACTATTTCCAAAATTGTACTTTACTTAAATGTGTCTAAAATAAACTGTTCAGCATCATACTCTAGAAGTTTGTACCAGCGCTGGTTACTGAGTTGTGCTGAACCAGATTTCTTCTTGCTTCACAGAGATATGCTGCTGGCTGTGATGTGTGACACTTTGCTGGCTGTGGTGTGTTCTCAGACCTTCTTCATAAAACAATAAGTAGAAGTTTATGAGGAGTCAAGGAAGTGATAATGTAGGGGGAAATCATATGGAGTTTGGTCTGAGCTGTTTCCATACTTCCAGACCATACACAGTGAACTACAGCCTAGCAGTGGATAAACAAACTGGAATCCAATAAGAATATTTTTAACAAGTGGTCTACCACAGGAGCAGAGTTCCAGGCAGTCATAGATACCAACCCACCACACCACATCATACTTAAGTAAAGCAAAGCCAGCCAGCTTGTATGCCATTTTCTTTTCCTGTCTGTGAGTACCAGTGCTGGTACTCTCCTGAATCTGGGTGTTATTTGATCCATGAGTCTTTTGCTGAGATTCACTCCACCAAGTGTAGCTTGTCTGATATTTCATTATCATTAGTAGTATTACTAAATATTTTAACATAGGGGAGAGTCATCCCAGGCAGAGGGAACATTGCACAGAAAGGTATGAAATTTAAAAACATCTGGACTTATCTGGGAAATGCCATGTCATTTGCTGTGGGTAGTGGTGACAAGTACAGTTATTATCTGCTATCATGTGCTGTATCCAGAAGTCTGAGTTTTAGCTCACAAATCTGTAATGGAGCAAAATTGGAGCTGTATGATATTTCAGACTAACTCTAGAGTTAGTTCAGTTCAGGAAACTGGGGATGTGGACAAGATGATTTTAATTAAAGTTTCTTTATGGGCACACAAATTGTACACATTGTTACATTTCAGTGTGATTTATCCATGGGCTAGTGCAGCAACATCTTCTCTCAACATTTCCAAGTCTCTTCTAATCCCTATTTTACTCTCAGGTCATTGGTGTTAGTTTCCATTTATATAAGAGAACATGTAGCACCTGACAAGATGAGCTGGAAGGTTCTGTCCTTCTCCAGGTTCCCAGACTGTTTTCCTTTTTAGGAAGCCCGGGGAGAAGTGGCAGTGTTTTCTCATTGGCAGAGCTGCAGAGACAGATTTATCTCTCTGCTTGTGGAACGTCCCAGGTGCTTTGCCTATGTGGTCCGCATGCATTTACTTCATTTATTTACTCACTTGAAAAGCAATATCCAGCACTTTCTCTGTGATGTACAATGTTAAGTTTTGTGGGTAGTAAGACCAGTAAGAGGCCGGCAGAGGACCACTGCCAGAGGCCTGCCCATGGCACAGTGGTATACCACCACAACGAGTCCGTGTGTGGCGAAGAGATAGGAAAGAGAAGTGGGGAGCTTCATGTGCTGTGGAGAGAGAGAATGAAGACACGATGGCAGCGAGGAACAGGCTGACTGATGGCCATGCCTGGGTCTGTGGCCCTATGCAGCTGGGGCCTGTGTTGATGTCTGTGGCCAGTGTTACCAAGGGCCCTGTGGTCTCGGCTGCCACCTAAAGCCATGTTGAGGTCCAAGGGTCATGCTGAGCATGCCCTGCCCCTTGCCACAGAGACCCTTAGAGAACTGGCCACACCCTCAATGGCTGCTTCAGCAGGAGAGCTGTCCCAGGAGGCCTGGAAACCAAAGAGAAGGCCTTTCTCCTAGCTGGCTGCCACATGCTGGGCTGCTGAGCTGCTACATGTGCAGGAGAGCTGGCCCTGGCTGTGGGTGTGGGGGGCATGTCACAACAGGTTCTGATGGTGTGGTTGCAGAAGAGTTGGCTCCACCCCTCCCCTGGGTCTCAATGGAGGCCTAGGCTAACCAACTCAGCTTCCACCCAAGCTCACATCCAGGGATTTGAATTGGCCACCCCAACATCTGCCCCATCAATGACCTGTAGAATCATAGCTTCAGGATCTCCATGACTCAGGGAAGCAGCAGGACATCTGAGAGGAGTTTTGGTGAGGGTCCTTTATTAATAGTGTAGGAGGAGCCAGAGGCCTTGAACCAGGCCAACAACTCTTTGTGAAGAATATTTGCAAGTAAAGCTGTTTGGGTAAAAGGGTATACAGCAAGACACACCTTAGCTCCTCACACCACTTTGAACAACAAATGTGTGATGGAGAGGTGGGAAAGATGAGGATCCAAGTGGGTTTTGTTTTTTAATCATCGTCATCATCATCATCATCATCATCATCATTATTATTTGTGGAGAGGCTACAATGGTAGAGTATGGACATGCAAGGACTGGGGAATGAGTGGGGTTGGGGTGCATGATGTGAAATTCCCAAAGAATCAATAAAAAATATATTTTAAAAAAAGAAAAAAACAAAACAAAAACAAAACAAAACAAACAACAACAACAAAAACAAAAACAAAACAAAACAAAAAAAAAAAAAAAACAAGAGCTGAGCATGGTGGTCCACCTGTGTGATCCCAGAACTTAGGAGGCAGGGGTTGATTGAGGTCTGCTTGGTCCATATAATAAGACCTAGTTTCAAAACCAACCAAACAAGAACTGCAAGCAAGGAAATGAAAAGATGAATAAGATGGATATAGTTAGTACTCATTTTAATGGGGTTATCTAGCAAACAATCTAGAGGCAAATGCATTGGAAGGAGACTTATAGGCACTAGACATGGAATGACTTGACTACCTTTTCAGAGTAAGGGACCAAAGCTGACTTTCTTCTGGTGTAGTTTTTCAGCTGAGAGTAACAAAATAAGCAGGGCTCAGGAGTAGAGGGCAGAGCCCTTCAAGTGTGCAGGAGAGTGTGGGCCAAACGTGGAGAAGGGCTTATAGAGCTGGCAGCTGAAAAGGGCAGCCTAGCCGGAGAGAGGTGGGGAGGTAGAGAGGGGTAGGTGGAAGGAAGTTAGATTGCCATCATCATTCATGTCACTGGGGAGGCAGGACTTGTTTTTGTGGGAGTAGGACGTCTTAGACAAAGGAGAAAATGGCACCATTCAATGAGGAGACTGGACTGGAGGGCTTAGGAAGCCCTCCTTGGGGTTCAGAACTGAATAGGTAGAGGTAGTTAGGTTTAGTTGTAGAGGAAGAGATGGTCAACATGGAGAAATACTTGCTTGCTTGACTATAGCAGAGGGAGAAGGCATGGTCAAGATGATCTTTTGATTTATGTGTCACATCCCACCAAGGGACCAACAACCAAGAGGCTCTCTTGTCTGTGTAACTATTAGTTTCCTGGATTACCAGTGCTCAGTAAATCTTAAGAAAAAACAAACAACAACCTGGTTTTTATTAGAATATCATTCCTATACTATACATTACTACCATTTAATTAGCAAGCATGCAGTACTCCCTTCCCCCACATTCAGGTATTGAACTCAAGGCCTTGCGTATGCTAAGCACACATTCCGCCATGAGCCCTACTTCAGCTCTGTAGTGGTTCTGTATACATTGTAGATACAAATACTTTATCAGATAAATGAGTTGGGATATTTTCTTGACTATGTACCTTTAAAGAAATAAAAGCTTTGAATTTTGATGGAGTCTAAGTTATCTCTTTATGCTTTTGTTATCACATCTAAGAAATGACTGGCTAATCCAATGTCATTAAGATTTATACCAACTCTCTTCTAAGCAGTTTTTCAAATTGAGGTTTTATGTTTCAGCTTTTGAAACACTTTGAGTTAGTTTCTATGTGGTTTGAGATAGAGGGTTTATCTAATTCTTTCACACATGATTTTCCAGTGATCCCTGCACTGTCTGTTGCTACCCGTTTTTGTGTCATTGAAGCTTTGCCACACATTTGCATGCTTATTTCCGGAGCCTCTATTCCATTGTGTGAGTATGTGTATGTGCATGTATATATGTGTGTATTCATTAGGTGATATAAAATGTATCTCCATTACACTTAAGGCCATTTTGTTTACTATGGGTTGTAGGAATGTTAAAATCAGAAAGCATGAGCCCTCCAGTCGGTTTCTTTTTTATTTTTAAAGACTGGTCTGGTTCTCTGGAACCTCTTGCAATGTCTCACAAATATGAGGATCTATTTCTCCAATTCTCTAAAAAATGCCCTTTGGAATTGTGACCTGATTTCACTGAGTCTTCATCTCATGGGGAATAATAATGACGCCTTTCTTACCACAATTGTTTTCTGAGCCATGAGTTTAGGGTGTTTTTCCATTTATCTAGGTTTTTACTTACTCACAGCATTTTGCAGTTGATGGAATATGAATTTTAAACTTCTTTTATTATATTTATTCCAAAGAATTTTGTTCTTTTTTAATGTTATTTTAAGTGAAGCTCTTTCCTTAACTTTATTTCCAGATTGTTCATTGTAAGTGCACAGAAACGCATTCGTCTTTTGTGTATTGGTCACATATTCAGCAACCTTGGTGAGCTCTTTATTGCTTCTAGTAGGTTTTAGTGGGTTCCTTCAGTTTTCCACATGCAAGTCTGTGTACAGACAGAGATAGTTATGCTTCTTCCTTTATAATTTAGATGCCTTTATTCCATTTTATTGCCTGCTGTCCCCAACTTTAACCTTTAGTATAATACTGAAGAGAAATGGCAAGGGCTCTCATATTTGTTTCCCTTGTAAGTGATGTTTTGTCAAGAAAATGAATTGCTGATGACAAGTTTCTTGAGGATATCTTAAATAGAAAAATAAAGAAAACTCAATAATTAACAAAATAAATAATGACCAAACCTGACATCCTCACTCTATTCTGGAAGATGCTTCTGTCCTGAGGTCTCCTTATCATGGTATGTGAATATCCAGTGTCTTAGTCGCTGTTATACCTCTGCGACAAAATGCCATGACCAAGGCAACTCTTATTAAATTTTTTTTGGATGGGGCTTGCTTACAATTTCAGATAGCTAGGTCCATTAGCAATATGGTGGGAGCATAAAGAAATGTGCAACACTAGAGATGCAGCTGACAGTTACATCCTGATCTGAAGGCAGAGAGGGAGACACTGGTCCTGGTGCCCTTATTTTACATATAGATCCCAGTACCCTCTTCCTTTCTCCCATGCCCTCTGACCCCCCTCCTGTTCCATTCACCCACCCCCACTCCACAGGGAGGGTGATACCTTCCAGGAGGGATCATCAAAATCTGTCAAGTCATTTGAGTAGGGTCCAAGCCCTCCCTCCTGCCTCTAGGCTAAGGAAGTATCCCTCCATGGGGAATGTGCTCCCAAAGTCCTGGTGTGAGCTTTTGAAAGCTCAAAATCCATCCTCAGTGATACACTTCCTCCAACAAGGCCACACCTCCTAATTCTATAAAAGAGTTCCACTCTCTGGTGACTAAGCATTCGACTGAGTAGGAGCCTTTGGGACCATTGCTACTCAAACCACCGCATTCAGGTATGTCAGAAGACACATGCTCTGAAAAAGATGAAAAAGAGGAGACTGTGATGCATGGCCAAGATTCTTCTTCAAGGATGGATTCATTCAGCTTAGCTCTGGGACAAGCACCATTAGCTAACGCCTACTGTTGTCCTCATCAGGGACTGTCTCACCTCAGAGAGCCATATTGCATGTGGTCATGCCTCTTCCTGGGTGGACCACATCTAGTAACCACCTTGGCCCATGGCAGATCCAGAGCTCCTGTGAGCTTGACCAGTGGTGCTGTTGACAATTACTGACACCATTCAGATATTTCTTTGCTTTGCCTGCGTCTTCTTTTTCTCTCCCTTGTGGTGGTTCCCAAAGGCTTTTCAAAACAGCGTAGAGGCCAAACTCCATGTCAGAGCCCACCTCCAGAGGACTATCATCTACATCACAGAGGCCTGCTTATCCCTATGCCAATAGAACCCCAAACTCATGGCGCTCATACGGAACACGACACTAGTACAGCATCTTGTGGGCCACTTAAACACTTTCTTTTTCCACTCGTGGCTCTGGGCCATCTTTCCTTTGCATGCCAGTACCAGCTCTTGCAATGACTCCCCAGGCAGCCACTTGGCATCTGGGGAGTATATTAACACTAGCTTTTGACTCAGGAGTGATTGATTATCCCAGGAAGGTAGATTGTAGTAAATGCAGGGTTCTGGTGCTAAATTTATCCTGATTAACATTTTAAAATTGATTCTGAGTGTGAAATGATGAGAAACAGCTAACCAAAAAATAGTAGGACACAACTCCCCAGAAACTGTAAATATAATTTTAAAAGAAAAAGAATTTAGTGGATCCTAAGTCCAAACATGAACATTTTTAAGAGAGGCAGAGGGAGGCCTAATATCCAGAAGAATAAGTAACATGTTACAAAGACAGATATTGGAGCCATGTGGTCACAAGCCAAGAAAGGCCAGCAGCAGGAACAGGGTTGGAATAGGCACGGAAGATTCCCAAGGATACATGGATTTTTTGGCACCGTTATCTGAGCCCAGTGACACTCACTGTGAACTTCATTCTCCTGAACTATAAGGAAACAAACAGGGCACCAAGTCTGGGTTAATTTACTATAGCAGCCCTAAGTGGCTAATATCCTGGCTTTTACTCACTGTGGGGAGGTCTGCCACATCTTCAAAGATCTAACCTCAGAAGGAGAAGGCCAACCATTGCCTGACTCAGGGCAATTCCACTGAAGATACAGATGTCACTGAAGAAACTGGAAGAAACTCAACCCACCGGGGAAGCAGTAGGTGTGCAGGCTCAGCAGGATGCCAGCTCATTTTATGTCTAATGTATGGAATTTAAGTGTCTGTCTTATGTGCAGGAGTAGAGTACACTAAAGTCACTAGACTGAACCATAGGGCTTGAATTCCCTCTTTAGCATGCTACATAGTAAGTATGTCTCACTGTGTGTGCTTATTGGTGACTGGGATCCTGCTTCCTAGCAAAGTGAGTGATTGCACAGCAACTTATCACACAACCTTAATCTTGTTAGACAAAGCCAGCAGTGCTCTTGGCATCTTGAGTGCCCTTGTTGGTGGTCATATGAAAGCATTGGATTTTCCCCCTTGGGGGAATGGCACCCATGGGCTCATATATTTGAAGGTTTACTCATCAGGGAGTGGCATTATTTGATATGTCTAAACCTCTGAATCTGTAGGCAAACTCCAATTAGATGCTTTTTAAATAATAGTCATGGCGTCTTGCAGAGCAATAGAATGTGAAGACATCCCATGTTTGTCTACCTTCACCTGTGAGGTTTTAAACTTTTCCTGTTGCAAGGGTTTACCTTGGTTCAGGATCTGAGGGTGTATAACCATCATGACAGGGAAGTCTTGGTGGCAGCTGGTTCCAGGGCAGTAGGCAGAGCTCCATGGCAGCAGATGAGCAGGTTACTTGTGCTTCTCACATACTCATATTTCAGTAGATTAGAAAGCAGAGAGCAGAGATGGGGGTGGGCTCATGTTGGTTTGAATGAGAATGGCCCACGTTGACTCATAGTTTGGATAGTTGGCCCCCAGTTGGTGGAACTATTTGGCAAGGATTAGGAGGTATGGCCTTGGTGGAGGAGGTGTGTCACTGAGGGCTGGGCTTTGGTATTTCATAAGCCCATGCCGTCTCCAGTTAGCTTTCTCTGCCTTGTGTCTGTGAATCCAATATAAGCTCCCAGTTACTGCTCCAGCACTTTGGCTTCCAGCCTGCTGCCAGGATGCATGCCATGATAGTTATGAACTTTAACCTTTTGGAATTGTAAAGTCCCCAAATAAATGTTTTCTTTTATAAGTTACCTTGGTCACAGCATCCTATCACAGATCATAAAAGTAACTTTAACAGGACTACTAACTCCTGTCCCCTAGCAACCCATTCCCTCCAGGTAGGCCCATTTCCCAAAGGTTCTATGCCCTCCCAATGCAATATCATTAGCTGGGGACTAAGCAATCTGACATACGAGCCTGTAGGAGACACTTCACATCCAAACCCTATCAGCACTTTTCCTTCTGCTTAATTTTATTTCCATTGGTCACAATAGCTTTCATTGCTTAGATACAATAGATTTTTTTTTTCAAATAGGTCAATGCTGTCAACTCAATTCTCTTTGCCCAAGACAGTGAAGGTTTGGTTAATAAACTCATGGATGCTGCAAACCTGCAAGGATGACCCCAAACCTAGGGTGAGGTGACAGACTTGGGGTTATAAAGATTTTCTATGGTTGGAAAAGGATGTTCCAAAATGACATACTGAACAAGACAAAAATAAACATACACATTTAGTTTCAAAACAATCAACAGTCTCGTGTATAGAAATGGAGAACCTTTCATTTTCCAAATGAATGCCATTTATGTGGGAAAGGGGCTATAAGATTTAGTTGAGCACAAACTCAGTATGAGACAACTAAGTTCTGTGTCTCCTTCGAAGTTTGTAGAGTCATGACCTGCATTAATTGGAGTTCAGTGAGCAGACTGAGGGGTGCTATGAGTTCTTGATTGGGCAACTTGCACATGGAATTATGTTCTCTTCTGGTACCAGATGGGTCTGCCATTCAAGCAGGGAGAGCCCCAAGGAAGATAATAAAGAAGTAGAAACATGAAGAAAGTCACGGGTGGGGGACAGAGGTAGCTGTCTTGGAGATGGGCAGACCAAACATAGGCAGAGCCCTGTGTTCAGTTCCCCCACAGAGCCATAATGTGGACAAGATGCAGCTCAGTACTTAGGCTGGAAGAACTTAGCTCCCACAAAGAGGCAAAGTCAGAGCTATCGTGTAAAAGGAGTCCTTGAGATGCTGGTTTCCTTTATGTATAGGGAGGATGAACAATCTACCAGGAATGCTCTGAAATGATATTCTGTGATCGGAAAGAAATTGGGGGCAGATGAGCACTGCCTGGCATCCATTCAGGCCTCCCAGAAAACGAAAGGCAGGCAACGGGATCTCTGTTGCAAAGATGGACGCTGTGGTGGCTTATTCAAGATTTCCAGGGCTGGGCAGGAGGAGAAGTTCTGGCTTCCTGACTAGGATCCAGGAAGAACTGCTTGGAAACCTAAGTTTTAGTTTGTGCCTGTTGTATAAGTCTTGAACAAGACTGAAAAGGGCCCCGGGGATTTTTTGGGGACAGATTTGCCACCCCACTGCTTGGCTTTTGAACAGTTAGGTTTCCACTAATGCTTGCCTAGCCACATAACATCTGCACGAGACAGAAGGACAGACTAGCTTTGTTGTGCACCTCCTAGGGTGAGATTGAGGGAGTCTGCTCAGACTGATCAGGTTTCACTTTTGAGCAGCCTTGCCATGCTGCATGCCCTTCTGCCCTCAGAGGCAGCCGATTAGGAAAAGGAACTTCAGAAAAACGTTCAAGTATAGTTGGCTCTCAGCAGGCACCAAAAACTGAGCCCACTGTGAAATGGACTGCAGGACCAAGATGTGTGAGGCAGGGGGGCTGTGACTGGCTTGAAGAGATGGCTGCAGTAGGTTTCAGGGGGGTAGGGGGTCATGGGGTGAAAAGGAAGATGAGGATTCAATCAACTAAAGATTTATTACGTTTCCAGGTATCTTCTTAGGAACTCAAATACCCGAGAATTTAACATTGTTTCAAAGCACTTGGGAAGCTGAGGCAAGAGGATTATAAACTCAAGGCTAGTCTGGGCTAAGCAGCAAGACCCTTTCTATGAAACAAATGAAATGAAGCCAAACCAAATACAATCTAACCAAGTAGACTCAGCCAAATCCGTACCAAAACGATTGTTCAAAGCAGGGCTATCACACCTCTTTGAACCATGTAATGGTGGCCATATTTCTGACTTGGCAACCCTTGCTCTGCCTTAGTGTCCCTTCAGTTTCTTCTGTGTAGATGACCTCGTTCATGGGGAAAGCATTTGTGACATCCTTCTGCCAGTGTCTGTGGGCTGGGAGTCAACCTCCATGCTACTTTCAGGCCTAGACAGCCCTGTCTCTTCCAATATGGAGGGACTGAAGTGACATCAGAGAGTGCCTCACTCCCATTCTCTTCTCTGCACGTTGCATTTTTTTCCTAAGAAAATATCTCACATTTGACTTCTAGCCTGGGCAGAACTCATCTACCTCTTCCACAAGACAACTATGGGTTGTCACCAGGCTGCAAATGAGCAGCTTCGATTGCTCAGGAAAAGATATTACAATTTTATCTCCTTGTACTGTTCAATAAAACATTAGTATCTCAGCATTTTTATTTAACAATAGGCAACCTTAGGCCAGTAATTATGCAACAATTATAATCATAAAAACTGTCCCCTGCTGCTCACCTAGAAACACGAATATATTAAACCAAGACTAGCCATCTAAAAGGCAGGCAGCAAAGCCCCCTCATTTTTAATGTCCCTGCAGTGCACCATGGGAAGCTAATAATTCACCCTCTAATTAGTATCCCTTCTGCTGCTGTTGGCGCAAGGACAGACAAAGAGGGAGCGGCTTCGTTACAAACTCGCCTTGGTAATCTTTAAACGTCGTCGGCATGCTCTGCGGGTTGGCTGAGTGGAGCTGGGCAAATGGGGTGTGCAATTAGAGGCGGGCAGCACCTCACCTTGTCCTGACTGGGCATTCTTGTCCTAACAAGCTCTGGGCAAGCACCCCACCAGCTTGTCCCTTTCTTTTTCAAGCCATGCCATGCTCTTGATCCTCCTTTAAATCTGGCTGTGACTGCATTGGCAGTGGTGGTTGAGGGGAAAACCAAGGAGTCCTTGGCCGTGTAAGTGCTGCCATGCAGAGACCCGACACTGGGACTGTAGTTAGTGATAGCTGCCCCAGCTGCCTGGAGAGGGGCTACTGGGCAGTAACAGATACACACTGGGTGTGAGGAGGGCACAGGCACCTTCTCCATCTTTTCTCGGGTGAGCGGTCTGACTTAACTGCACCAGTCCTCTGACCTCAGTGCCAAGGGTCATGCCTGTGACTTCGGGAGGGCTTATAGAATTATGCAGGGGACCGTAGGGAACACAGACTCTATCCCATGACAGTGTGCTCCAGATCCATATTAGTAAGCAGTCATCAGGGATCATATTCATGAGTGTCAAGGGAATAAGCATCAGGGGCAATAGAGAGCAGAGGTGACTGTGGCTAGCCGGTACACATGCCCTGTCTTCATAGAGTTGTTCCCAAGCCCTAACCAATTAGTAATGCAGACCATGAATATACTGTGTTCAGGGCTTCTGTAGCAGACAAGAGGAATCTACCTCTTGTGATGTCAAAGCTGAAGTAAATACTGCCGGGGTCATAGAAGTAGCTTCATTTCATCTTGACTTAAGGTCAGAGAGTTCAAGCCCATTATTACTCCTCCAAGACTAAATCCACAGAATGTTTGACCTAAGGTGTGGTCACTGCCTGTCCTGCCTAAACAGCAAATTACTTAACTTGGGATACAGTTACTTGATGTCTTGGGCATTGAGAAGGTAATTTCGCTTGCTTGTTCTTGTATCTGGGTAAGGAGGTCTTTTGCCTTCCCCACTTTGGATTGGGCTATGTAACAGCTTTGAGCAATAAACTTGGGGCTGATCCTGGTATCCACCTGGTTTCCTTCCAACTCTTTTGTCTCTAGCCTGTTTCTCTCCTCAATCCACGCTACTCTCAGGTACAAATCCAGACAGGTTGGCTGGGCCTGATAGATGCCACAGCAACGTGGGCTACTACAAAATATTTTTAATGTCCTAGGATTACACAATTAGGTAAATATCTAGAAATTTTTTTTCCCAGTGCATTGACTATTTTTGAGCTAGGGCTGGCTGGAGGACCTCCAGGTTAGGATTTTGGGTTACTGGCTAGCATCTGTGGTCACTTAGCCAGATGACATAAATTTCTCTCTGCTGAGTTTTGGATTCAATTTGACCAATAATTGGCCTTCCCCGGGCCCTGCTTCTATGGCCAGCCAGTCAACCCCATCTCTGGATAGCTGAAAGCAGGCTGGGAGGGCATCAGAGAATGGCTGAGTGCAATTAGGCAGTCAGGATTAAACCCGAGCCTAAAATGATGGGGCATTTTTCTCTCCATCACCAACTCATTAAGGACCCGCTTGACAGCTGAAGCATTCCCAAGGCTGGCCACAGCAGATTTCTTTCTCCAGAGCTGCAGAGAGCACCAAGATTGGGTAATGAGATGTGTGTGAGCTGAGCAGAGAGGGCCGTAGAAGGCTGAGTCATGAACTCCTGGGACTGCTTCTCCCAGAGAATCAATGGCCTGGCCAGAGGAGAAAGGGTACAGTCGGGCTGGGCTTGGAGGACAGGACCCCCCTTGAAAAGGGGACAAACTTCCAGGACCAACTGTTGTTGAGGGTCTCCTTGGCCTTTGACACAACACCCCTCTAAAGACCAGGAGGAAGTTGCGAAGGAAGATCACGTTTAAGGGGAGTGTTGTCTTCCCGCGGAGCCCCAAGGGACCAGAGATTTAAAATATTTTCAGTGCAGCCCTCCATGCTGCAAGGGTCCCACTGATTTCTTTCCCAGGGATTCCTTAGCAGAGGGAGGATTGCCTTTCATTTGACCTTTTAGTTTTTCTCAAATAACAAAGGTGAGAATCATATTGGCACCACACCCTACCCCCAGTGTGGGGAGAAGCCTGGACTTGGCAGCTGAGTTGGCCACAGGGCAGCTGCTACAGGGTTGAGTGCCATTGGCTCTCTCTCTGTATCTGCTTTGGATAGAAAAATCTGAGAGATCTGTTCTGAGAAAGCTGGTTTCATTATTTTTTTTCTTTTTGAACATTGCATTTAGACAATCTATGATAGGTTTAGATTCAAGAGAACAATTGCTCTTGGTAATCAAGGAAGTAATTTCCACACACTTGAGTTCTTTCAGATAGTTGCTGTCCAGCCAATTTAGGGTCATTTACATCTGTTTACTGTTTTAGAGCTTTGGTTACATTTTTCTCAGTACCATAATGTTGATCTGATCACCCCCTTTGCAGATGAGGAAAATGAGGCCTAAGGTGATGTGGCTTTTGAGTGGCACCATGACAGTTAATTCAGCATTCAACTTCCAAGCTTTTGCCTTGGTTCGGAGGTTTTCAATTTGGAACATGCTTCTTCTTTTCTTCTTCTTCTTCTTCTTCTTCTTCTTCTTCTTCTTCTTCTTCTTCTTCTTCTTCTTCTTCTTCTCCTTCTTCTTCTTCTCCTTCTCCTTCTCCTTCTCCTTCTCCTTCTCCTTCTCCTTCTCCTTCTCCTTCTCCTTCTTCTTCTTCTTCTTCTTCTTCTTCTTCTTCTTCTTCTTCTCCTTCTTCTCCTCCTCCTCCTCCCTCCTCCTCCTCCTCCTCCTCCTCCTCCTCCTCCTCCTCCTCCTCCTCCTCCTCCTCCTCCTCCTCCTCCTCCTCCTCCTCCTCCTCCTCCTCCTCCTCCTCCTCCTCCTCCTCCTTCTTCTTCTTCTTCTTCTTCTTCTTCTTCTTCTTCTTCTTCCTAACCCCTTCCTCCTCCAAGACCTTATCTTCTTCTTAAGCCACACCAGTTTCTTTTGTGTGTGTATGGCTTTTAGAGACAGGGTTTCTCTGGGTAACAGTCTTAGCTGTCTTGAGATCTGCTTTGTAGATTAGGCTGGCCTTGAACTCACAGAGATACACCTGCCTCCTGCTAGGATTAAAGATAAGTGTCACCACTGCTTGGCCAGCCAGGATTTTTTTTGTCCACAGTTCACCCTGGAAAGGGCTGATATAGAACAGCCACATGGGACCCTCAGAGAGCCCGAGTCCATTTTGGAATGTCCATACCTCATACTATCTGTATAGCATCAACTGTTCAGCCTCACAGCTGCCACATGGTGGAGGGGGTGGGGCTTATCTAAACTGTCTACACAGCACTGTGCAAGAAGGCCAAAGTGTAGGGAGGCTGTAGGTGGAAACGGTTCTGGAGTAGGGGACCAGAGCCCCGGGGCTGGCTCATTCACACTTTGCTAGGGTAACTGCCAGGCAAGGCCCACCTCTATTCTGTCCTGTGTCTTGGTAGAAAAGTCTTAGGTACTGAGATTTGCATTGTGGGAGAGGTGATGGTGGTCCCCTGCCCAGTAGTCACCCCAAACACTAAAGAGGGGCTGCGCTGAAGGGAAAAATGGAGCAAAATTAAGTCGTTTTCACTCTCCTTTGAGAAGTCCAATCTTTTAAACAATACATACAAGTTTTCTGGGCACGGATTACCTACTGATAGCTGTTATCATAACTAACCTTCACCTGGACTTCAGGTTATTCAAAGACACAGAACACACTAGACTACAGGTCAGGCCAAGAAGCCACATACATTCCCACTAGCAGGGCTCCTGCTAGGAGGGACATGATGCTCACAGGCAGGACCTCAGCCCCACAGCAAGAGAACAGAGATAGCCATACACATCCAGCCCCAAATGGCGGATGGGGCTGGAGAGATGGAGGACAAACAGCAAATGGGGGGACAGCAAGGACTCCCATCTCCCCTAATTTTAGGTGATAGTTTGGAGGTGCTCAGTCCCTCTCCTGCAATGGGGTGCTAACTGGGTCAGGGGTGTGGGTCCTGGCCAGGACTGCTGTGTTTTTCCAGTGTGTGCGCGTGCGTGTGCGTGTATGTGGCGGGGGCGGGGGCGGGAGTGGGGGGTGGGCAGTGTGTTCAGTCCCAGCACAGCAGTTGGGGCTCTTCCTCTTAGACATGCTTCTGAGCCCAGATTCCCGTTGCTTGCCCTAGAGTTAGGGAATCATAATAAAAACAGACTGGAGTCCTGGGTCAGAAAGATGAGGGAGAGAATGGACTTAGAGGGCTTCGGTCAAGTTCTGCCTGTGTGTGGTTCCTTCTCATGATTCACACACATTTTGCTATTTGTTGTTGTTGTTTTGTTTCTGTTTTGTTGAGACAGGGTTTCTCTGTGGCTCTTGGAATCTGTCCTGGAACTAGCTCTTGTAGACCAGGCTGGCTTCAAATTCACAGAGATCCTCCTGCTTCTGCCTCCTGAGTACTGGGATTAAAGGTGTGTGCCACCACCGCCCAGCACATTTTGCCATCTTATACCAGACTTAAGGAGTGTATGACTGAGGGAAATGGAATTATGCACATGGAGGTACTTCCTAAGGGCTGGAGTCACTGTACATGTGCCAACTATCATACTCAAACCCAAGCTCAGTCTTTCCCTCCAGAATTACCAGAAGTTTAGTGCCATGCAGGAACTGTTAGTCAAGAGTTCTTAGTTGAGACTCTGGCAGTACAGCTTCCTCTTCCTGCAGCTGTTTGTTGATGATTAAGTTATTGTAAATAGGTTCTACTCACAGCATAATAAAACACCATTAGCATGACTAATCATACACCTGATTATATAACCCACTCCTTCTCCCTCAACCTATTTTCTGCATCCTACACCCAATAAATCCAGTGCTGACAGGGAGCTCTTGTTAAAGCTGATGAATGGGGCGTGGGGAACTTTGCTGGGGGAGATTTACTCCTCCCACAATAGAAACGACCTTTGGAGATGGCCACATGAATGAAAAGGGTGCTTAGGTGCCCACTCTGCCCAGTTTGTTTGTCCTGGGTTCTGGCATTATTGTTATAATTGTTATTCATCTAATGGGGCACTAACGCTGTTTCAGGCACTGATGACCTCCTTATGTTCTTTCTTTTGCCTGTGGATGTTTTACTTTTACTCTTTCAAGAAGCCCTATGATGTGTGAATTACTATTATCTCACCAATTTTATGAATGAGAGAAGTTAAATAACTTGCCCACAGGTGGAATGTTCTCATTTGCTTTCTATTGCTGGGCTAAAAACACCCTGACCTAAAGCACCTTGGGGAGGAAAGGGTTCATTTTCTGCCTACAGGTTACAGTCCATCACAGAGGGAAGCCAAGGCAGGAACTCAAGGCAGGAACCTGGAGGAAGAAACAGAAGCAGGGACCATGGAGGGGTGCAGCTTACTGCCTTGCTCCTCATGGATCACTCATCTACCTTTCTTATGTAACCCATGCCCATCTGTCTAGGGATTGCCCTGCTCATGGTAGGATGGGCCCTCCTATATCAATTAGCAGTTAAGAAGATGCCTCACAGACTTGTGAGATCCCCAATCTGATCTGGGAAGTTCTTCAGTTGACAACCTCTCTTTCCAGGCAACTCTAGATTTGTGTCAAGTTGACATCTGAAGCCACGAGGAGTCAGAATTGGTACTGAAGTCCGTTTGATTCAAAGGTGGTTTTCTCATCATGTGTCACATGTCTGCCCTGCATGGAGAAGAACAGTCATGCTGGTGTGTGGGGGTGGGGGGGTTGGGAGGGAGGTTGGAAAGGGAAGGGGCTGGAAGAGTGGTGAAGATGGACCAACAGAAGCTCTGGGGAGTTGGCAAATGTCTCCTGAATTGCCTGGTTCTCTGGCATTGGTCATGAGAAATGGCTGACGACCTGGTGATGCTAGCAGTGGCTGTGTGGCTCCATGGGCTTGTGGCGTGACAAGAGACAGGGTCTCAGCAGGCAGAGTTATGGTCCTGCTTTGGCCCTTCCTCTTGTCTTTGATTCATAGACTATCACTTTCTTGTGCTGGGCCTCAGTGTTCTCATCACAGGGCTGTTCTGGGGATCAACTGAAATTAAGGTTGTAAACACACTATATAAACTGTGAAGTGATTTCCATTTGCAAGAACTGTGTCCAGCCTTCCTATGGAAGAGGACCCCAGTCCTCCAGATGTAAAGATCTGAGTCCTTTGCAAGTAGAGATGGACTTTCCAGTTAAGCACATAGGTAGGCAGCTGAGATAGACTAAGAAAGATGATACATGCATTATATCCCTTATCTGAGGTGCTTGAGACTGACATGTTCTTGGGTTTAGCTTTTGTTATGTCTTAGAATATTGCACATATTTAATGAGGTGTCTTTGGGATGAGACCCAAAACTAGCCTGGAAATTCATCTATGTTTCATAGGACCTATATACAGTTATGTGGAAGTACTATTATATGATTCTAATGCTCTTGTGTCTTAGCTGTGACCTATGTGAAGTCAGAAATGGACTTTTTCATTCATACTATCATGTTTGCTGTTGTTTATTTGCTTGCTTTTTGTTTATTTTTAAGTTTTCTATTTTGGAGTGTTTTGTGTTTTTAGATAGTGGTGTTCAGCCTGCATGTACTTCTCCACAGAAGACCATGCCTAACATACACCACAGCAATGGCCACTGGCCTCACTCTCAGAGCAGCAGCAGGCTGCATGAGGCGCTCAGAGCTGGCTCCATGAGTCAGCACCATGACAAGTTTCCTGAAATAATCAGTCTGAAGGAGGAAAAGCTTGTCTGGGATCATGGTTTCAGTCCATGACAACTTGGCCATTTTGTTCTATACCTATGCCAGCACAGTGAATTGTGGAGGGAATGTGGGGTGTAGGAAGTTTCTTGCTTTGTGGCATCCCATAAGCAAAGAGGAAGGGGTCATCATCCAATAACCCTTTCAAGGCTGTGACTCAATGACCTAACTTCCTTGTACTAAGCTCCACATCCTAATGTTTCCACCACCCCCAATAGTGCTCCAGGCAGGGAACCAAACATTCAGCACATGTCTTGGGGGACATTTATTATCCCCTAAATCATTCCATGAACACAGGGTCACTTCTGCCATATGATATTGTCCAAGGTAGTCATGAATAAGACTGGGACTGCAGTGAGGAAAGAAGTGTCCCAGGTCACATATTTGAAGGTGACACTACCTCTTAGGGATTGAGCCTGCACTTGACTGAGCACCAGTGTGAGCCTCTTCCTACATTTTGAACCTCAAGTACATTGATTCCCCCAGTCTTAGAGAGTGGTGAAGAAGCAAGCCACACCCTTTAGTGGGAAGTCACATTGCTAATGTCAGTATCCCAAGGAGGAGGAGCAAGGCTCTCAGTGTAGTGAGTCAACAGAAGGGCATTACAAAACTAAAGTGATAGAGTCAGAGCTTCTAGGAGAGAGGTGGCCTGAAGCTCAGATCACTGAGTGTAATTCTCTTCCATCATTGGGCAGGCAATTTTCTCAAGGAAGCTTTTGTCCTATCCCCATTTTCTCATTCCTAAACACCTTGCTCAATTATAAATCAGCTTGAATCACCTACAACACTACCAGTTTCTATGTTCCCCTGGGTGTGATCTGCTACATTTGAAGTTGGGGGGGGTCACTGTGGGTTTCCAGAGGTAATCAACACAACTACAGGTGCATGTCTGTGTGTGTGTTTGTGTGTGTGTGTGTGTGTGTGTGTGTGTGTGTGTGTGTGTGTGTGCACGCACATTATGCAAGTGTTTGAATATGCTGTATATGTATGCACTGTGTGTTCACATGTGGGGGTGTACATGCACCTATGTATGCATACATGGAGGCCAGAGGATGTAAGAAGTCCTGCTCTTTCTCCCTCAGCCTTATTCCTTTGAGATAATGTTTCTCCTGAACCTGGATCAAGAGTGGCAGTCAACAAACGCCAGAAAGCCTCCTGTATCTACCATCCTCAAAACCAGGGCTACAGGCATTTACACAGCCTCACTCAACTTCTTAAGTGGTTGCTAGTTTTCAGACTTGGGTTCTCATGCTTGTACAGAGTCCGCTCATACCCACTGAATCATCTCTAGCTCCCTGTATCCTACTTAAATCTATTGGGAAATGACACCTTTGCACAAAGTCACAGGTTATTTTTAAAGTATGCATGGTTTGATGTGTTTGTTAAATCCAATCTAAAAGCTTCCTCCAAAGGGATTCTAGGAAGTAAAGAATTTATTAGTTTTGGGGGTAATTTCCAAGGATGCAGGTAGTTGAATCCATGCTTATGTCAAGACCTGAAACATGTAGATCATTTGGGGTCAGAGGAATTGACAATAGAATCAGGAACTGGAAGAGCTTGGCATGGTGCATGGTTTTACCCACTGTACTTAGGAGAGGGAGGAAGGATTTGCTAGTCTGCATGCGGTCTGAGCTACACAATAAGGTGCAAGCAAGCAAGCAACCAGAGGTGGCACTTAAATTTGTGCTGTGACAGTCAGAAGTTTCCAACCCAGGTTGCCATTGCCACCGAGCCTACGGCATCAGGATGGGTAATGTGGGTGAGACTGACCAGACCACTGCCTCATGTAATGACATCTCCAACTTTGACCTTTTTGTCAAGGAGGCCCAGAGATAGCTTTCCTGTTTCTTCCCTTCCTTTGCCACTTCACTTCCTGTGTCTTACCCTGTGACCTCTAAAGAAGGTCAATAGAAGCTCTAAAGTACAGCTCTGATAGTGTTGCATCCAATGGCTCCCCTCTAACTCCACACACATGATGGTGACACTCCTCTCTGGCCTCCTGTATAGTGTCAGTCCCACTGTGCTGAGCTGTGGTCTGTACTCTCATCACATGCCCTCCTACTACATGGCAATCTTCCACTTCATCCATGAAGTCATCCTTGATCTCATTGTAGGGCCCCTGCTCTGAAACCCCGTGGTATCTTTGGGGGTATTAAGAATATGGTTAAAGGAGACACTTGTGAAAACTAGGATCAAATACCAAGTTCATCACTTCCTGGCTGTGTGACCCTGGGTAATGTACTTCACTCCTCTGTTTCAGCTCTAGAAAGAAATACAGAAACAGAATTGCTTCCTAGGTTATGATAAAGATTGGAATCTTCATTACACACTAACTTCCAAAGGGGATGATGCATTGTATCAACTCTTATCTGGGTTTAACATATCAAAAATATGCAGGCATAGTGATGCATACCTATGGTTCCAGCTGATGAAGGAGAATAGTAGAATAGTAAGTTGAAGGTAACCTGGGATATACAGTGAGTTTAAGGCTAACCTGTGCTATGTAACCAGACTTGGTATTGACCGATCAATCAATCAATCAATTAATATCAAAAGTAGTTATTGAGCATCTGCTATGAGCCCAGTATCAAGGTGCTGGAGATAACAGCAGTGAATGAAGAACACACCACCTTCCAGTAGAGCTTGTAGTTTGGCAGATAAGATATGCCAGTTGAGTCTTGATATTAGATTGTTAATTTTATTTTCCTTTTCAGACTGTGGGCATGGATACTATTTTTTTTTTTAATTTTTTTCTAAGAGTTTGGCATCATCTTATTTTGTGCATAGAAAGTGGCATGCCAATGAATGAAAACACGGTAATAGCCAAATCATTCACCATTCCAGGCTGTAGCTTTCCTGCCAACAGTTGCTGGGCACAGGCTCTACCTCCCATGGGAAAGGTCCAGAATGACACAGAAGCAGGAATTGTGGGCCAGTGATGAGGCCTGGTGTTTACAGCTGGTAAGAAGCCTGGAACGAGGGAAGGCTTGTCCTGATGGTGTCTTGCAGCAGACTCCCCTGTTCTTCTTATGCTGTGAAATAAATTGTATCTCTAAAATTGAAAATGCATAAGGAGGATGCCATGGGGACTTGGTAGCTTGGTAACTGGAGTGCCTGCATTTGGGTGCAGTCACCATTGTTGACCCCTTCATGACATTGCAAATTTCTCTTGCCTTCTCAGGTTCGGTTTACCCATTTGAAGAGCAAGGACTAGCTGAGTCTCCTTTCTCTGTCCCTTTCATTTTCCATTCCTGTCTCTTTCCTTGGAAATGTTATCTCTGAAGCTATTTTTCCAAGTAAATTCATGTTTGGGAATGTTCCCCATATTTGGGGAAAATGAGACTAGAAATTGGGGCTTCTGCATGCACTCTTTGCCCTCGTTATTTCCAACTGTGGCCCAATACCACTCCAAGAAGTACCCTAAGGAGCTCAGGATTGCAGCAAACACAACAGAAGACCCATGATCCTTCAGTTCAGCCTTGGGCGGAAGCATCTATGACTCAGGGCAACAGAACCCACAGCCTTTAATTAAAATCACTTCAACTTATCCCCATTAACTATGATTGATGCACCAACCAGAGAATAAGTGCATTAATGCTATAATTATCTGTTAAGGATGTTTTATTGATTCTTCAATGATATTCTAGTCAGTTTGTATTATTTAGTCTCTGACTTAAATCAGGAAGAAATGGCTATTGGAGAAGAAATTAATCATCTAAATCAAATTGCCATTGATGCTTTCAGAACTAAAACTCTGGGACCACGTTAGTCAAGCCGCTTACTGACTAATGTTGGTTGCTGTGATGATTGATGGTGTGGGCTGTGAAGGGTTGAGTGCATAGCTCAAGGCTGTGGGTGAAACCCTAAGGCATTCTGGGGCTTCTATCGAAGTCTTTCCTCCAGCTCAATATTCTCTTCGATCTCCTGGGTCCTCGAACTATGAGTCAGTGAATAACTGATCCCAGGCTGGCCAGGTCCTTGAGCTCAGAGGCTTTTAGGTCCTTGGAGCACTTATGCTTTAGGTATGGTCCCATGGTTCCTGAGGTTTTTGGTTCCTTCATCTCTTGAGAGGAAGATGGGAGAGGCTGAGAGAGGAGAGCATATATCTGGAACCCATTTCAAGCAGAAATCTTTTAGTTACAATGGACAGAAACTCTGATGCCAACAGTCCTATGTGAAGCCCTGTAAGGTAGGGTATGCTTTTCAGACAGCTTAGTGGGAGCTAGAGATACCACAAAGGCAGGCTTTTGTATGCCTCAGCTCATGTTCCTCAACATCTTGGCTTTACCTTATGTTACAGGGTAGCGAGAAAGAAAAGTAGATTCATGGACCCTGTTCCCACCTCACACCACACAGAGAAAGTTACCACACCTTGTGTGTTCCATTATGTTTCGGTAAAGTGTGCACAGCTCTGGTTGTCTCCTGGGCTTCCTACCATTGGTCTTCTTGCTCAGACAGTGTGCATTTTTTTTCTTTTCTTCTTCTTTGCTCCCTGCCTTTATCCCTCCCTCCCTCCCTTCCTTCCCCTCTCCATTCCTTCCTTTGTTTGTTTTGGTTTTACATTCCAATCAAAGCTTCTCCCCTCTTCCTAGTCCACCCCCTTCACTCCTTCTCCACTGTTTCTCTTAAGATATAGCAGGCCTCCCATGGATATCAGTCAGCCATAGTATATCATGATGCAGTGAGACTAGGTACTTCACCTTCTGTTAAGGTTGGATGAGGCAATCCTGTAGGAGGAATGGATCCCAAAAGCAGGCAACAGAGTGAGAGACAGCCTCTGCTCTCACTGTTAAGAATCTCACATGAAGACCAAGTTATACAACTGTCACATATATGCAAAAGGCCTGGGTCAGTCTAATGCAGGCTCCCTGGTTGTCAGTTCAGTCTCTGTGAGCGCCTATGAGCCAGGTTAGTTGATTCTATTTTTTGGAGGGGGGGTTACCATTGACACCATTGGGTCCTACAATCTTTCTTCACCCTCTTCCACAGAATTCCTCAAGACCCATGTAATGTTTGACTGTGGGTCTCTGTATCTGTTTCCATCAGTTGCTGGGTGAAACCTGTCTGATGACAGTTGGGCTAGGCACCAATCTATGAGGATAGCAGAATGTCATTAACAATCATATCAGTGTGCGTCCTTTTTGTCATTCCAGTTTGGTTCTATTCTAGGTCTCTGAGGTATCCCGTTTCTGGATCCTGGCCCTCAGGCTTGAGATCCCTCTCAGGATATGGATCTGCAGCTGTGCCAATCATCAGTTGGCTACTCTCATAATTTCTGTGCCATCTTTACCCCAGCACATCTTGTAAGCAGGGCAAATTATAGGTCAAAGGATTTATGGCTGGGTTTGTGTCCCAGTCCCTCCCCTACAAGTCTTGCCAGGCTATAGGAGATGGCCTGTTCAGATCCCATATCACCTCTTTCTAGGATTCTTAGCTTGGGTCACCCTCATAGATTCCTGAAAGTTTTCATTGCTCTTGGCTTCTAGCTCATCCTAAAGATGCCCCCAGATTCCAGTCATCTCTTCCAGTACTCTCTCCCTCAATCCTCCCCTGCCTGATCCCTCCTGCTCCTATCATCATTCCCCCTTCCAGGCTCCTCCCCTTCCACTGGCAATGTCCATCCTATTTCTGCTTCACAGTGAGACTCCTGCATCCCCCACCACTCAAGCCCTCCTTGTTACTTAGCGATTTTGATTCTGTGGGTTGTAGTATGGTTCTCCATTACTTTACAGCTAATGTTTGTTGTTGTTGTTGTTGTTTTTTGGGGGGGCTGGGCTACCTCTCTCAGGAGTATTTTTTAAATAAATTTTCATCCATTTGCCAGCAAATTTCCTGGTGTCATTGTTTTTAATAGCTGCCTAATACTCCATTATGTAAATGTAGTACTTTTGTTTATCCATTCCTGGGTTGAGGGATGTCTAGGTTGTTTCCAGTTTCTGGCTACTAACAATAAAGCTTCCATGAATGTAGTTGAACATATATCCTTGTAGCATGGTAGAGCTCCATTTAAGTATATGCCCAGGAGTGGTATAGTTGGGTCCTGAGGTAGATTGATTCACAATTTTCTGAGATACTACAATATATTTTCAATGTGTGCTAAAAGCACTCTGAGAATAGACAGAAAGAACAGAAGACAAAGGTGACCATCCATTCTATTCACACATGGTCTAGTCAGGATCACTTGTGATCTATTGGCCAGGGCTAGTTACATGACTAAGATAAGCGGTAAGGAATGGTGCGCATGTGGCTGCCACGGAGCTGGGGTGAATGACGCTTGAGAATCTCATAAGATCTAGCATGACTCCCACTCTAGATAAGCTGAGAGTGGAGAAGGAGCTTTCCCAGAAGAAAGGGTGGTGAGCTAGAAGAATGGACAAGACCAGACAGGCTCCTGGATAGTGACATCCCCACCCAGTGTTTGAAAACCCTCTGCTGCCTCCTGAATAGGGAAACTTAGCCCACAAGGACAGCATGTCTAATTTTTGACCACTCTTTACCACTTTTCCAGAAAAAAAAAGGAATGAAAAACAATCTTTTCTTAACCTACTACTATGGAAGCTATTCCTGTAAAGGAAGGGGAAAGATGGAGATATGAGGCTCCTCCGAAAAGAGAAAGGAGAAGTGGGGTGTAGAGGAACACCTCTCAAGCTCTCTGAATGCTAACCAATGCACAGTAATTTAAGTGCCTGCCACCCTGTGCTCCCTCTGAGTAGGTGACATATTTGTGACTTCAGCAAAGAGATATCGCTGGTCAGGACAGAGGGCAGGATCCTCAGCCAACAGGAACAGGGCTTGCTCTCATTCATGTCTTTGGAAGAACTATTTACTCACACTATGCTTTCAACTTACCAGCCAACAATTAGAGCAGGCTAACAGGCCAACAAGCTGGCGTGGTGCACCCAATTATCTTCTGAAAATGAATTTCTATGACTGGGGCTTTGAATCGCAGCTTGAATCAAAAGCGCATGAACCCAGTTGTGGATGAGGGAATGAGACCAGCTGATGAGATAATGAGGGCTCTGACTCCAACTCAGAGGCAAAGGGACACGGGAAATGATAGCGCTCTTTTCCCCCCTCTCTCACTTTTCTTCTCTTTAAAAATTGCCTTTGAAGACAATGATGCCTCACATTTCATCTTGAGGCAGCGATGTGGCAGGTGGCAGCTTGTTTAATGACCCCAAATGAACAGAACCCCTTTAGCTTTCAGGACTTCCTCAGACCAGCCTTTGCCTGCCCTGGTTGATGGGTACCCAGACTTGCAGTCCCCAGGGGCAGCATCTGCAATCCAGGGTTACAGGAGGAGGAGCATGTATCCCAGGGACTGATTTGTTTATGCAGATATGGCTGGAGCCCAGACCCAGAGCCACAGGCATCTCTTTGCTCACTCACGACACTTAATTCAGATTACTTCCCTCTTATGAAGAGCCAATTTGCCCATTATCCCTGAAATGTCTGATTAGGTGGCTTTCACCTAAGATGCTCTGCCACAGGCTATGACTGTCTGAGGTTCTGTCTCTTTGGAAGATGGGGGTAGAGCTTGGCCAAGAACCACCAGACACAAGCAAGCAAGCTGCTTCTCCTCTGGGGTCCACACAACTTTGAATTTGCATCTGGAGAGTGTGAGTTTTAAAAAAGCAACAGCGACAGCCATAAAGCTTCCATTTCCCTCTCCCTGCTGCTAATTACAGTCACCTTGGGACTTCTAAAAAATTGTTCACATTCAGGCTCCCACTCTCAGGGAGGCCAACTTTGTGAGTCTGAGTTGGGGCCCAGACAGCTACACATTTTAAAGCTCCCGGATGATAATCACACACACCCAGATCAGGGTGAGCTGATTTTATGCCTCCTGTATGCCAGGAATGGTGCACAGATTCACAGATTGGAGCCTGGGGATGAGGAAAGTGTTGCCTTTTTGTGTCCTAGGGAATCATGTCCAGCAAGTTTAGTAATTCATTTGGGGTGTCTTGGAGAGCAGTCAGGGATGGAAAACTATACAGATTAGGTACTCTATGGGGCAAGAGGTACCTAAGGGCCTTTGAATTGGAATTGTAAAGTGAGGGTGTGGCATACCAAGGAGGACACACCTGCCACTGTGAGTTATCATTTACTAATGCTCACACACACACACACACACACACACACACACACACACACACACACACACACACACTGAGGGGGTGGTGGTTACAGTCTCTATGACTATAATCTCCATGAAGTCAGGGAGCTCTCATACTTAATACCCATGGGCCTGGCAGAACCTAATTACTTGATCTGTGTGTATCAGTGAGCATCTGTCTCTAGACTCCCACAGACCCCTTGGGTCACCTCCCAGAGCTTCTGGAAGGTGAAATTTTTGGTTATAGGTTGAGAAGGGATCCATATAACAATAGAGTCAAAGCATCAGCCATAGGAGCAGGGCTGACAGTGTCCTTTTAAGAGCTTGCCCAGAGCATCTGATGAAAATACAGGGAGAGATCAGAACATGGTCAATCATATTTGAGAGAAAAATTTCTTTTGAAAAGCTTAGGATAGGTCATGTTTTTTTCATGCTTGTCAACTTGGCTGAATAATTTGCTTAAAATAAATGGCCGAGAATGGTAAGTTGCTACGTAAGGGGAATCAGGCAAGTTCTGGGCTCTGTGAATGTATTTGCTATGGAGGGCCTGGCTTGGGTGGTGCAAATTTTGTGGGTGGGGAGGTAGTTTATGCATTCAGACAGACTCAATGTTTCCTTGGCATCAGCACAAGATTTTTTAGGCTGCACATTAGCCAATTTCCAAGGCAAACAGACATCATCCATCAGCTGAAAAGGAGCCCTGTATCTACGGTGTGTCAGGTTCTCAAATAGGAGCCAAATGAGTTAATATCTTCTCATTGTCATCTTTATTAAGCCTTTGCTAAGCTAATCTTGGCTAATGATGTGTCTCTGTCAGAGGTCTTTTAATAAAGTAAGTGTTCATTCTATAACCTCCCCAGAGAGAATGCTGTAGCTTTGGAAGTACAGGGAATGGCAATGTCCAAAATGTAAGTGACATGGCCAACCCTTGGAGCACAGAGCCTGAGATTCTCACAGCAAACCCAGGGAACCATTCAATTCTTGAGGCAGGACTTTGAGGACAATATTGATCATTTAGGCATTTACAGTTGGGTGTTCTTTAGTCTCATCTTTAGTCTCATCACTAAGTGCCAGAGGCATAGTACAAGAACAGTCATAGTAAATAACAAAGATTGGCTCTTCCATCTTTCTACTGTTCATGAAAAGTGTGCCTGGGCTCAGGGAAGCCACCTTTGGTATTGGTGGTCCAAACCTAGCTGAGCTGGCTCATCATGCCATGGAAGAGACAAGAATCCAAAACTTTTTCTCTTTCTTCTGTGTCAAATATCTCTCTCTCTCTCTCTCTCTCTCTCTCTCTCTCTCTCTCTCTCTCTCTCTCTCTCTCTCTCTCTCTCTCTCTCTCTCTCTCTCTCTCTCTCTCTGATCACCTAACCACTTTTTTCTCATAAAAAGCTGATCAACTAATTTATACTGATACTGTAGTGATCTATACAGCAGGTAGAACTTGAATAGGTGTGGGTCCCTGCCTCCTGACTTCTGGACAGTTTGCTCAGGAAAGGGGGGGTCAGAGTATCTGAACATGGGGGGGAGTCACCTATGTGATAAGTTATGAGGGATTCCTAAGCTCTGTTTGGCTAACAGACTCTTCTTTACATTCTCAGCTTGCACAGCCTTGGTGAGGCACATGTGACTAGGGACTGGGGGACATGAGGTGGCAGGTGGCAGGAAGCAGAAGTTGTCTGTCTGTCTGTCTGTCATTCTTAGCTGAATCTTCCCAGGAGCCATGATAATTTGGAAGTAGATTCTTCCTGGATGAGGTTTTGGATGAGGCTTCATTCAGCTCTGGCTGACTTGTTGTTGACTTTAACAACACTTTAAAATTTAGAGTTATTTATTTTAGTATATGAGTGATTTACCTGCATGTCTGTTTGATTACTGTGTGTGTCTGGCACCCAAGGATGTCAGGAGAAGGCTCCAGATCCCCTGGAACTGGAGTTAAGGATGGTTGTGAACTACCAAGTAGGAGCTGGGAAGGAGCAACAGTTGCTCCTAACTACTGAGCCATATTTCCAGGCTCAATTATTTGGACATATTAATTGCCGAAGACAATGGATTTCAATGTACACACACACGCACGCATGCACGCACGCACACATGTATGTATGCACGCACGATTATATTCACTTCCTTTAGTTATTTCCCCACTTCACCATGCTGGCTTTCTTCTTCTTCCCGAACAGTGTACCTTTTACTGTTTCTTCATTCCTTTGTTAAAGCTAGAGTCTGCATATGAGGGAAAGCAAACATGACTTTGTCTTTCTGGAGTCTAGCATATTTTATTTAACATGATGATCTTCAATTCCACCCACTTTTCTATAAATGCCCTGATTTCATTTTTCTTCATGACTGAATAATGTTCCACTATGTGTATGTGTCACACATGTTTTATTGCATTCATGTGTTGATGGGCATCCAGGATGGTGCCACATCTGATATGTAAGTGCATCTGTGGTGTGCTGACTCGGCAGTTTCCTCGGTTGGTCTGTGCTCAGGAGTAGAAAAGCTGAGCCATAGGGTAGGTCTATTTTTACTTATTTTGTTGTTTGTTTTGAGACAGGGCCTCACTGAGTATCCTTGGTTGACCTTGGTAGACTTGGATTTGAGCTCACAGGGACCCACGTGGCACCTGCCTTTGCTTTCCAATTGCTGGGATTAAAAATATGCACCACCATGCCTGAATAGTCTTAGTTTTTGGAGGAACCTTCATGTCAATTTCCACAGTGACTAATCTAATTTTCATTCCTGGCAGCAGTGTACAAAGGATCCTCACCCCAGCCCCAGAGCGTCACCAGCATTTGTTTTCTTGTTTTTCTGGCTGTCATGTAGACTGCAGCTTTCAGAGGGGTGCCAACATAGATGGACACCAAGACTGGTCAGTCCTATCCATGGAAACCATGGGATGTCTGCAGCCATCTTTTGTGTGGTAATACAGAGCTTGGCCACTGAGGTTCAGGGGCCTAGTCCTCCATCAAAAGCTGCAGTACCTGTTACAAAAAAAGCTTCTCTGACTATGTGCATGATAGTGAACAGTTGGTCTGACTACGTGCATGATAGCGGGCAGTTGGTCTGACTGTGTATGAGAGCAGGAAGTTGGTCTGTCTATGTACATGATAGAGGGCAGTTGGTTTGACTATGTGCATGATAACAAGAAGTAGGATATTTCTAGGGATAGGCTACAGGTGCAGTTCCAGAATTCCTTTTTGAGGCTCCCCAAGAGTGTTACTTCACTTGGGTGTGTGGATCTCTGTTCCTTGGTGCCCTCTTTCTGAAGAAGGGCTTCCTGGCCAGTACCTAGACCCTACCACCTTGTTCTATGGAGGCAATACAAGTGCACCATCCTGGTTTTTTTTTTTGGATGGCTATTTGAACAGCTCCATGTCTATTTATTTGCCAATTACCTCCTATGACTCTATCTTCCTTATGATACCATATTCCTTCATGATGGGAAGATATGCTTTGGCCAGGCCATAGGCCAACACAGCTAAGAGCATCAATTCAGAGGCAGGTTTCCTGATCTGCCAGGCCCTTTCCTTATAGCTATGTGACGAGATCTCTCTGGGTTTCAGTTTCCTCACTGCAAAGTAGGATAAGAGCATAGCACTCTCCATGCATTTTTCTGGTGACTAAATAGGAGCCCTTGGGTTTCTGAGTAGTTACTAAATACTAGGTCACGTGAGTCAATCAGTAAGAGCAATTAGAGATAGCCTCTGGGTTAGGGATGGGGGCTTGTGCCCACTTCTTTCAGCTGGGACCCCATGTGGCTTAGACCAATGCAGGCCCTGTGCATGCTGCCACAGTCTTGCAAGCAGACCTTTTAACCTGATTTGGATCAGAATCCCCTTATGCTGAGGTTATGCTTGGATTTTGGTCTCAGCCATGCTAGAGATCTGAGCCTCGAGGGTAGTTGGAGAGCTGGGTGGAGTTGTTCATTCTGTTCTACACTGGAATGGAACAGCAGTTTTGTTGACCACCAGAACCTTCCCCTATGGGCTCAGGAGACATTTTGATGGTGGCATATGCTTAGGGTCATCACTCAGGGGTGGTGCATGAAAATCTGTCTGTTCAGGTGACAACCCAAGGTCAAAGAGAACTCTGCTAGGCCCAGAGTGAGGTCCCAGCAGGCTATAACCATGCCCTGCAGTTGTCGCACTGAATGTGAATAGTAAATACCTCATGACCTCCCAGAGCCAGGCCAAGTGTCCTGGAAGGGTAGAGGTCTTGGTTGATTCATCTGGAAACCTAGACCAGGGCAGGAAAGGCCAGGGCTGAGAGTCACAAAGTATAGCAGTGAATGAGCATATTCACAGCAGGGTGTCAGAAAGCGAGTTCTAGTGCCTACAAACCACCAAACCCAGAGGCCAGGCCAGGCACTTTTCCTTCTCTGATCTTTGATCCTATCCCCTGTCAGCTTAGAATGGGTGTGGAATTAGGGCCTCTAGAGCCATATCAGGTTGTAATGTGTTTTGTTTGGCCAGCATTAAAATGTAAAATTAAAAAATCTGAATGCATTTAGGCAGGGTACAATGCTATCCAGTGGTCTACAGAAGCATCCCCTACTAGCAATGTGTCCTATCCACTGTGTGTGGGGGGGGCAGAGAGAGATCTGTTAGCTCAAGGACACTTGGTTTGCTAACTCTGGCATCAGAAACGTCCAGAACTCGTTTGCTTTGATGTGCTAACATCTTATTAAAAGAATAAGGCTAAATAAGTGGAGCAAAACCGAATAAAGGGAACAGAGGAAAAAAAGAAAAAAGGAGAAAATGGGTAATGAGACAGGTGGAGAAAAATCAGCGAGAGAAAAAGTGTTTTGTCCCAAAGAGTCACTCCAACCTGTTCTTTGAATCAAAAGCAAATCCACGGCCACTTAGGAGAAAATGGAATCAATAGACAGACACTGGGAGAGGCTGCCATCCCTGAGTGTCCAGGCACAGTCAGAATGCCTGGCCATGGTTTCATCTAGGAATGCACCCACCTCTGCTCATGTAAGCACAAAGACTTGACCTCCAGGCCAGCAACCCCTCAGATGTGGCCCTTGGAAACAGCTCACCTGACCACAGTGGTCCACAGGTCTCCACACCCCAAGCCCAGGAAGACCAGGAGGCTGGCAGCAGCACTGGCCATGGTGCTGAATTATTAATGTTCATTTCAGTTATCCTTTGCTCCAGCAGAAATATGACAAAGCAATCCCAGATAATGAAATCAGCCGCATTTCTGCTGTTCATAGCAGGTTTTCAGGGGGCAAATTTTGCCCCCACAGTCACGGTGCTGATTGAGTTACATGTTTGTGGGTGGGAGCATGACTGCCCGTGTTATCGATTGGTGTGTAGTACATAGATTAGAGGGACCTGAGGCCCTTTATTACAGTGGGCTGGTGACTGCTCATAGCCAGATGGGAAAGGGGGGGGTGGGAACTCTGCAGAACCAGCAGCTGTCATTTCTGAGAGGGACTCTGGGGAATGGCAGGAGGCCACACAGTCTTAGTCCAACCTGACAAATCTTTACCACCCCTGTATCTACCTGTCACAGAAGCTTCATGCTTTGAGTGGCATCTGGGCTTGTGGAAGTGTTCCAATATGAGAAATGAGATATGAGATCCTGCAGCTCCCCCACATCCCCTTCCTCTCTGCTATCCTCCCCCTCTTGTCCAGGTATTATTATTTTTTTTTCCTTCAAAATCCAAGTAACTAGAAACTAAAGTTCTATTCAATCACCCAGCAACTCCAGGGCTGGCCTCATCCAGAGAGAGTAGACAAGTGTTTCTTGTTACAAGCCAAGAAACACTCAGGAATATGGGCACGCTTTGTTTTTTCATGCTGAACAAATAACCACCATGTGATTAAGACATCTACTTTAGTTGCCTATGCATTAAAATTAGGAATGTGACAGAATTCAGGACGAGGGGCTTCTGACATATTAGACTGCAGATCCCAAGCCCACAGAGAGACAATTGTCAGGGTAGATTCCTAGTTGTTACGGTGATTTCCCCCAATGTTTTGTACAGTGATGTTGAACACAGCCTCACAAAAAAAGAAAGAAAAAGAGGTAAACAAATTTACCACCATATACTGTTTCCTGATTTCCTGGTGCCAAAATGCAGGCAGAAGAACTTGACAGATTTTGTCATAACTGTAATTGGGATACACAAAACATCGTTTCTTAAGGCATTCATCTTCAAAGTGCTATTTCCTTTTGAGATGCTTCACCTGGGTCACGGGTCTTTCATTACTCCAGTCTTAAACCTGCACAGGAAATAAGAACACTCCTACTCAAAGAATAGAAAATAGAAATCATTTCCGGTCTGTAGGACAGGTACAGTGATTAAGTTAATATAACCCTGGACTGAGGGTAGAATCAAGTTGCTAATAGTCTTGGGCTGGAACAGACACATTTGCTCAGACAGGCTGTTGTGGGCTAGCCTGTGGTGCTTCGTGATATAAGTGGTACTTGCTTATTACTAGCTATTGGGTAAAGCTATCAGCCAGTATTTGAGAACTTGGTCATTGTGTATTGTGCCATCCACATGGAGTTTGGGGACTCTCTCAAGTCCTTTCCATCTCTTAACCAAGGGCACTTTTTTTTTTTTTTTTTTTTTTTGAGGCAGGGCCTGCTGTGGCTCAAGTTGGCCTTGAACTTGCTTTGTAGCTGAGGATGACCTTGGATTCCTGATCCTCCTAGCTTAGCCTCCCATGTTCTGGGATTCTGACATGTACCACTCTGCTTAGCTTACCCCAGGGATTCTTAAACTTTTCCACCCATGATCCACTTTCAACTGAGAGATTTTCCTGTTTCTGGGTATGTATCTAAAACAGGTATACAAATCAAATATTTGCTGATAATAAATCATAAGTAGATTTATTTTTAAATAATTATTTGGTATGCATGTAATTTTTCCTTTATTAGAGATGGAAGAAAATTTGCTTTCTAATGAATGTGCTTCTTTATTTTTATGTCAAGAATTAAATCTTGGCTAAACAATTTATACTGAGAGGTACAGAACATCTCCAATGTTTTTCAAGTTGATGGCTGTTTTGATTTTGTGAGTGTCAGTGCTGAAAATGTCACTTCACATAAATACATAGCACAAAATGACAGGAATTTGTTTGGGGCCACTTTAGAAATGGTTGGAAAATTTGTCCTAATCAGGTCAAAATTCATTTAACATTTTAAAAAATGAAATTCAAGTCAGAAGCCCAAACAGCATTCTCTCTGTGTCTGTCTCTCTCTGTCTCTCTGTGTGTGGTGTCTGTGTGGTGTGTGTGTGTGTGTGTGTCTGGTGTGTGTGTGTGTGTGTGTGTATGGTGTGTGTGTGTGTGTCTGGTGTGTGTGTGTGTGTGTATGGTGTGTGTGTGTGTGTGTGTGTGTGTGTGTGTGTGTGTGTGGTGTGTGTGGTGTGTGTCTGGTGTGTGTGTGTGTGTGTGTGTGTGTGTGTGTGTGTGTGTGTGTGTGCACCAGCACATGCAAGCCCAAACATTTTTACTAGGAATTGATCGCAGAGCCTTATGCATGCTGGCAAGAACTCCACCACTGAGATATCTCCTGAGTCCTATTTTTACCTATTTATTTTGAGACAGGGTCTCACTAAATTTCCCAGGCTGATCTTGAACTTACTCTGTAGGTCAGGCAGGCCTCAGCTTCCTGAGTGGTGAGACTGTAAAACTATGCCATCATACCAGACTCAAACAGCAAGTTTTAAAATCGGATGTTCTATAATAATGCAATCCATGGGCACACTGACTTGATACCCACATGCTAAGGGATGATAGTAGGAAACCATTAAAGGCATTTGTTTTCTGTAATTAAACCATTAAGTTTAGGAGCATACAACTTTGTACATGCAGTGAAAGTGCTGCAATTCATGACATAGAGCGGGCTGGAATTTGAGTCCAGGTGTTCAGGGAGTGTTCATTGGTGTTGCATGAAGTGATAGCATGCACAGTACAAAGTGAACATGTTGTATGTTCAGAACCAAGGCTGCAGTGAAGTCTTGAGATGCAACGTGAGTCAGAAGTATGACACTGCCTGAAGTGCCTGGAATTCATGACATCTTCTGCTTTGAGTTAAGATTTGGCTATTCACATGCTGGGATTAAAGCTGTGCACCACCACGACCAGACCCTTCCACCCTATGAGAATCAGGGACAGACTTCAGGCTTGGTGATTAGCACCCTTATCTCCTGAGCCATCTAGCCATCCCTGTTTTGCATGATCCCTCCATTCAGTCTCTGTCTCGGGTCATGACCTGCAGGTTTGGAAGCTGGTGACCCCTCTTGAGTATTTGTCACAGGACCCTTTCCTTCTCAGTCTCCATAGGGCTCTAGGGCTATGGACACTCAGTGGGGCTGAGCTGAGCAGTTGATCTTGAGGCCAGACGTATGGATTACCATGACTTCCCCTACAACATGAAATGTGCGGCAAAATGACAAGAAATATAACAGCATCCCTATTAAGAAACTCAGGACCTGAGTTGGATGCAATAACACTTGTAGCTCTCATGACTGTGATGCTGAGGCAGGAGGATTGCTTGAATCCAGGACTTCAGGCCCGGTCTGGGAGACAGTCTCTTAGGGGAAAATAGATTAAAAACTCAGGCCTGGGCCATTGGCTCACTGATACTTGGTATTCTAAAAACAGCTCTGGCAAAGCCATCTGCACAGAGAAGACAAAACTGTAAGAGTTTCAAATAAATGGTGTTAGACCAAATCTCTCTTGGAGGGAGCGTACCCACTGGAGGACTCTTGTAGCCCTTGGCCTCGGGCAGATGGGCTCTGGCCTTTTTAGCCCCATGGGAGCCTGATCACTTTGCAAATCCTGTTCCCCAGCCTCCTGTGCCAGTGTCTCTGTGGTCACAGCTGGCAGGCCACGTCTCTTGGTCAGCATGGTCCCTCTGGCTGCCTCTGCACGGTGAGCATCGGACGGCCCCTCAGAAGCGCCTTATCCCTTTCCGCTTTCTGCTGCTGCTCTTTATCAGTGACTCAGAGCATCTCTGGCTTTTATCTTCTCCCTATGAACATTATTGTCCAGTTCATCCTAAAATAGCCAGGCCCAGACATCCCATAATACCTAGTCCTGGTCACTCAAAACAGGCCTGGCAGGGGCTCTGGCCTCTTCTGCCTATCTTTTCTTCTCCTGAGGTAAGCACACCTCTGACTACAGCCAGCACTTCCTCCAGATTCACAAGTCGGCTGCTTAGGCAGCAACCCCTAAGTCCTGGCAGATAGATCTCTGTGGAGCTGTCAGCACAGACAGTGGGGAAGGGCTGGGCAGAATCCTCACAGAAGCAACCACAGATACGGGATTTATCACGCAACCTGGCCTTCAGAATACAGAATAATTAATTAATAATTTTTCCAGTAAGAGACGTAGAGGCTAAAGGTACTGCCTCCAGAGATCCTGTCTCTCCTCTGCTTTTGGTGACAAATGAAGAACTCTGCCCCCTTTGTCCTTGGTGACAATCAAGAGTCTGGTGTTGGAATTTGGGAGGTGAGGGACACTTTGGCTCCCAAGGGAGGACTGACTGTGCAGCTGGCCTTGTGGAGAATTCTTGGCCACTGGAGGGGAATATGGATTGCAGGCTGTCCTGCAGGGTCACTCTGGGTTAATTTTAGCTGCTTCCATGCTCATGGATGGGCCACACATTTTTCCTCCTTAGCCATGTCCAAGGTTCTCATCCCGAGCAGCCTCAGCGCCTTCCCAAGTGAAATTGAGACATGTGCTTGTGACAGCATATCTCCATGAAGACTGATCGCTCTCCCTCCAAGGTCAAAGCTCCTGCTGGCCAGGCTTTTTGGCAAATGATTTCGTCAAACAGGGCAGTGCACAGCAGACAGCCAGCTCTCTAGCCTCTGGCCACTCCACTCGTCAAAACCTTTCTGTAGATTCTTGTGCCCTGTGGAACTTTTCTCCTTCCACTGTCTGTCTGTGCCTCCCCTGACATCCTCAGGCCCCAATACAGAAGGATGAGTTGGCAAAATATCAGAAATAATGACAGGGACCCAGAAGGCAAAACCAATTTTCTGAAAAAAAAAAAAAGGGGGGGGATTTCTCAGTCATTTTATAAGACAAGAGTCATAGTTTTTGTTTTGTTTTGTTTTTTCCCAGAACCACAAAGACATTGCCTGCTGTTCCTGTCCATTCTGTCTGGCACAGACACTAATGAGGAGGGCCAGGCCTTTGTTTTCTACTAACCAACTCATGAGTCTGTTTACTGCATATTTGTTACTAAGTTCCTGCTATTGACACAGGTGAGGGACTATGAAAACCTGAGATAAATTCACAGGAAATAATAAACAGAGGAAGCCAGGCAAAGGCTATGCTAGCCTTTACATGGCTTCTGGTGATTCTGCCTCCTTGGCAGCTATGTCCTTCAGGAATGATCTCTCCTTCCAGCATGGGATTGATATACTTCTCAAGAACAAGATGAGGCAACTGTGATGGACAACACCGCCAAGACAAGAAGAGGGACTTGTGTCTTGTCACCAATCTCACCTCACTGATGGAAGCCAGCTGCTATGAGTGTGAAGTCCTAGGAGTGGCCATGTGAGGCAGGGAATGTTGGCAGCTAACAGCAGGGGAAACCCCGGGGGCCTGTGACCAGCTTCACCAGTGAGATAGAGAGATGACCATGGTCCCAGTCAACACTTGGCTCCCCTTGAGAGACACTGAGCAAAGTCCAGTGGAGACAGGGGCCTCAGTAAAGCTGTGGTAGTATCCTTCTTCACCACAGACACTGGGTGGTATTTATTCCTAAATTATTTAATTCAGGGTGAAATTTTCACACTGGAATACATTACCAATGCAGGCATCAGATGGAGTTTTCTGATAAAGACTTAAGACCAGTGGCTTGAAAAGAGCATATTGCTCCTGATGGGGGGGCACCAGCAAAGCTAGAGGAACAGCATTCTGTCAAGGAGGGCAGCCTGGGTGCCAGGATGCTCAGTTGGAAGCATTCGGCCGAGGAGGGAGCCTTCATGCTCTGTCTGCATTGTTTGCTCCCTCTGTCTTTGTTCCTCAGTTGAGCTTTGGAAAGTAGGCATAGGACTCCATTGTCAGGAGGACCAAGGCAGTGTTTAGTCATTAGCCAGGGCCACACAGCTGGGAAGGGGCAGGAAGCCAGGGTCACACAGCTGGGACGGGGCAAGCTGCAGATTTGAGCCAAGAGTTTTCTTCACAGAGATGCTGTGGATTGGTCTGCTTTGATGGCCCCTGCTTTCCTGCTGTGTTCTGAGGACTCATGGCTCGGGGCCAGCAGGAGCTTGCATTCTGGATTGGAGAGCACCGACCACTAGCATTTTCAGTTGGCTCCTACTCATTTGAAGGCAACTTGGAATGGAGGAGTCTGTCATCATTGTTCCCACATGAAAGTGAGGCCTAGAAGAGAGAAATGGGTAGCTCTAGGGCCTTTCCGTGAGGGATACAATAGGTACTGAGTTCTGGAGCCATGGCCCCAGTCTTACACTTTCCCCAGCCCTGTCTTGCTCTGGGGTGGAGTGGAGAGCACTGACCACTAGCATTTTCAGTTGGCTCCTACTCATTTGAAGGCAACTTGGAATGGAGGAGTCTGTCATCATTGTTCCCACATGAAAGTGAGGCCTAGAAGAGAGAAATGGGTAGCTCTAGGGCCTTTCCGTGAGGGATACAATAGGTACTGAGTTCTGGAGCCATGGCCCCAGTCTTACACTTTCCCCAGCCCTGTCTTGCTCTGGGGTCCTGAACCTTTGTGAACGCTGATGATCCTGGCTGGAGTTAGTAGTCTGTTTTCATTGGTCAGCTTTTGGGCAATCCTGGCTTCTATAAATCACTGCTGCTCAAGTTAGGGTGTATGTGTGTATGAAAGTTCTCGCCTAGCAGCTGAGTGGGGAATATTTATGATGCATGAAAGTCTTTAACTTCACAGTTTCCACTATTAGCTCCATTTAAATAACCAGACTTTCTGGCTCATTACTCTTAAGAACTTGAGAGACAGGTGAAATTTGCAGGCTGTGTATGTCTCTCAAAGTGAGTGACTGATCTTCCAGCATTTACTCCGTCTATGGCCATTTAGTCTTTGTTTAAATATGACTACTTCAGAAAAGACTTGTCTGACTTTTGGACCTGAATTGGGCATCTCCCATACATTCTCAAGTAGTTGTTCTGTGTCTGACTGTTTTGGTCCTGAACTAGTGTGTGTCTGTCTGTCCTCCCCACCCCCTCCCACTCTCCTGTGGCGATCTGTGACTGTCCATTTTGGTCCTGAACTCATCCCCATACACTCTCATGCAGCACTCTGTGACTGTCCATTTTAGCTCTGATGAGGCTAGGTGAAAACATCTCCCTCATCGGGTCAAGTGCCTGTCCTGCACTTGTGAACACTGGACTTCAGATTCCCAGAACCCACATAAATGCCTGGGGGACACAGCAGCCCAACCATAATTGCAGCCTTTAGAAGGATGATTCATGTAGCTGGCTAGCTGTGCCAGCAAGCTCTGGGTTCAGTTGAGACCCCACCTCAAATAATAAGGTAGAGAATAATCGAGGAAGACTATGTATACATGCATGTAGGTGTACCTTTATACAGGTATGTTCACACACATTGGAATACATGTGCATGAAGGAACACCACACACGATATAATCCCCTCCCCACAAAGATCCCAGAGGTTTTTTTTTATGGTGCAGTTTCTCTGATGGAGTCACACCTCAGATCATCTGTGAGTTAATCTTTTCCCTGAGATGTCAGGGAGAGAACACAAGACTGCCTGCCCTCTCGAAGACCTCCACTGGTCCTTGATGGCTGGATAAAGGAACTTCAGAAAAAGTCCTTCCCTGCCCTTTGCTTTGGAGAAAAGGAGGGTAGAGAGTTGGGGGTGGGCCACAGGTAAGGTCAGAGAGATCTTGAGGCTGAGTTTTTAGTTGAAAGAACTTAGCACGTCAAATGCCACCTTCAGGGCTTGTTTCTGGAGCCCCTGAAACATTATTTAGAAATATGGTAGGGACTTTGTAACATGATAAATTAAAAGACCCAGAGACAGATATTGGGGTTCAACCTGGAGGTTGGGGAAGCAAAGCAGCCAAACTACCAGAGCTCTTACCTCTGAAAGGGCTGGGGCATTCCTATCCTCAATGTGGCTGGAGAATGAATGCCTGATACTGAGACCTTGTTCCTGTCTTCTATACCTCCTTAATGTGGGGATTAAAGGCATGTGATCCTAGATGCTGAGATCATCTTTGTGTGAGCTGTTTCTCTTTAGGACTGGGCCAATCATGTGTAGATCTGGGTGGCCTTGGACTCACAGAGATCTGTCTACCTCTTAATCCTGAGTCCCAGGATTAAAGTTGTGTACCACACCTCCTATCTTTCAGATGCTGGGATTAAAAGTGTGTGCTTGGCTTCTGTGGCTTGTGGCTGACTTTGCTTTCTGAATACTCAGGCAAGCTTTAGTAAATCATAAACAATCTATCACTACAATTTCCTTTTTTGTCTAATAACAAAAGAGGATGGCTACAACAAACATAACAAACTATATACAATAAGTATATACAATATATATAGGCAATAAGTTCATCAATAATTTCTAGTCCATTAATCACTAATTAAGAAAATGCCCCACAAGCTTGTTTGCAGCCTGATCTTATGGAGGCATTTTCTTAATTGAGGTTCCTCCTCTTAGATGACTTTAGCTTGTGTCAAGCTGACATAAAACAAGCCAGCACAGGGACCATGCTAATCTTCCTGTGTTGCTCTATTTTTAGCATTGTGCTGTGGAAGGGAGACTCCATAAGGTTTTAAACAAATCAAATGGTAATTTCAAGACCTGACATAGAGACAGTTATTTTGCACACAGATTTTTCTCACATGCAAATGACAAGGTGACTGTTCTGTCCTGGTCTACTGAAGACTGTCTAGTCTTAAAACTGAAAGCACAACATTCTAGGAATAGTCCTTAAAGATGACCCAAATGGGGTGGTTATTCATCAAATGAGGGTAAGAGTCAATGGGCTGTGACTCAAGAAATAGAAGCCTGAGAGAGGTGAGAGAGGAAAATGTGAGGAATCTAGGAACAATGAACTCTCTGTTTACGTTTGGCAGGTGTGTGTGTGTGTGTGTGTGTGTGTGTGTACACGCATGTACACGTGTGCGCGCACTCTCTCTCTCTGTGTATGTGTCTCTGTGTGTGTATCTGTCTGTCTGTCTATGTATCTGGGTTTGTGTGTGTATGTGCCTGTGTGTTTGGGCCTCTCTCTCTCTCTCTCTCTCTCTCTCTCTCTCTCTCTCTCTCTCTCTCTCTCTCGTGTGTGTGTGTGTGTGTGTGTGTGTGTGTGTGTGTGTGTGTGTGCGCATGTGCCTGCTCGAGTTTATGTGTTGAGAGGAAGGGGGTGGTAAGCTAATTAAAACAAGAAACAAGCTTAGGCTATGCAGACCAGAAAGGGCTATCTTAGAAGACAATTTCAGTTGCTACTGAGCTCCTGGAGCTCTGCTTGACGTTGCTGCTGTTTCGGGATATGCTGGCTGAATCCTTCCGTCAGCACTTCTATCAGACTTATGCAGGCCCTCACCATTTTCCTTGTCAGGATTCCTGGAGGTCTGCTAGACAACATGAGCCCAGGCTCTGGGGACACTTAGCTCTTCAGCAGGGAAAAGCACATGGCAGGGGAGAGTGATCATCTTCCCAGGATCTAGTCTAAAGCCTTGAAGACATCTCCAGGCAGGAAGGCCCAGCCCTCAGCACTCTGTCTGGAGGAGACGTTACTGTGGGTTACCCATGAGGCTGAATGCATCTTTCTGAGACTCACAGTTTCTTGAGTTAGTTATAATCACCTGCAGCATCCATTCTGTGGTTATGGTAGACATTTCTAGACACAGATACTCTTGGATGCAGAAATATCCTGTGACTCCAAGCAGCAGATAAAAAGAATCTGAAAACTAAATTCTCAATGAGCAATCCAGAGTCTTGAGAATGGCAGGTGGGAGGTGGTGTATGGGTTCATGGATATAACAAAACATGGCCTCATTCCTATAGCCCCCAAGGAATTCTAGGCTTTTGGAAGGATGTTTTGCTTAGAGGAGGAGGTAGGACAAAGAAAGACAGTCCTTCCCTTTTGGTTTCCCATAGTAAAGTCCTCCCACACACAGATACACACTCACATGTACATACATGTGCACACCCACACGTACGTACACACACACACACACACACACACACACACACACACACACACACACACACACTCAGAGGAATGTATGCCCTTGCACCTCCACAGAATCTCCCTGTATTGTCCAGATAGACACTGAGCTCTTCTTGCCCCTGACTCCCAAGTGCTAGAATTACTAGCATGTACTACTACTTTCGGATCTTTCATTTAATGACTAACAAATTGTACTAGTGTATATTTAGAGAGTGAAAATGTTGCTATGATACAATATAGGATGGTTTAACCAGAGCTATTAACATATTGATCTCAAAATTTTAATTTTTTGACATTTGAAAATTTAAATTAAAATGTTCAGCTTTTTGCTAAATTTACTATGCTTTGCAACTGATCTGGAAAAAGAGAAATCAAAGGTAAAAACTCCACTTTGCTCCTGTCTAATGTGCTGTCTTTCCCTGCACCCCGCCCCCAGCATCTGGCACCCTTTTCTCTGCTTCTATAATACTGTTGTAGACTCCATATGTATAAATTAGAATAGACAATACATCTTTCTGTTTGGTTTATTTCATTCAGACAGAGTTCCCCAATCCCATCTATATTGTTGCAAGTGATATGACCTCTTTCCTATTTCTAAAAATGTTATTAACACATGTTACTTGTGCAAAGCAATGTTTTTTATAATAGTTCCACCCACATGTGTCATGTACTTTCATCGTATTTATCCCCTTTGCCTTCACCACACTGCCCTACCTCTTTCACCATCCTGATAGAATTTCTGTGGCCTCTCCCAATTCCATGCACGAGGAAAAGCACATGACCCTTTTCCTTTAGTGTCTGGCTTGTTTCCCTTTGCTCAGTGATCTCTAGCTCTATCTTGTGTTTTTCTTTATGACAGAAAACCACTCCATTGTGTGTATGTGCACCTTATTTTCTTCATTCATTTTTCTGTTGATGGGCATTTAGATTGATTCTGTAACCTTGCTATTGTGAGTAGAGCGGCATTGAGCGCGGGTGTGCGGGCATCATTTGAAAATCTCTTCCTTTTCAAAGAGTGAAGAGTACCCCATTGTGTACACAGCACACTTTCTTTATAATTGATCCCTTGATGGGCACTTAGGTTGATTTTATAGCTTAGCTAACTGTGCCTAATGCTGCAGCCAACATGGGAATGCAGGCTTCAACACAATGGTTTCAAATCTGCACCCTTCATCGCTTCTGTTTATGCTGACTGATTATTTTTACACAGTCATGGGCACACATCATTTTTTAGGTGTGTTCATGTCTCCATTCATTCTTGTGTGTTTTCCCTATGTGCCCTAGGTTCTGAGTGGTCTCTGCATCAGGGAGTGTTTCCCCCATCAAATGACAGAACCTCGTTCTGTGGCAGATAGACAACATTTGGACTTGTGCACTGTGGCATCTACTTGGGAACACAGTGCACTGCAACTCTGTGAAAGTCCTAGACACTCTGTTGTGCTCCCTCTGGCAGGCCAGTAAGGTGGCTTGGTCCCAAACTGGGTGATCTTTATGATGAGGATATGGGGAAAATCAGCTCTTCAATTTTTATTTGCATCGGCTTTGTTAAAAGGTAACGACAGAGGCAGATGGGGGCGGATATTTTACAGACCACCCTGCCTAGGGAGCCACAGGATTGGAAGGCTCCAAAAAGAATTTTACTATTCTCAGATTTCGTAAAACAACATACAGGAAACCAGCCTAGAGGGGAGCTTTTAGGACCACTGAAAGTTCCAAGGATACCTTGCCTAGACTGGTGGCCGGTCTTCTGTACTTGGCTGGGTACTTAACCATGCTGGCAACTGATCTTGGGTGAGGCACTGTGAGCTAACACTTTAGTGGGAGAAAAAAAACAACAGCTCTGTCCCTGTTGTTGGTGAACCAGAAAGGAACAGAAAACACATAACCAGCCAATACTTGTCTGCCATTTGCAAAGGGCCTTGATACCTACCAAAGTCGTTTAAAATGTAACTCCCATGGTCACAGCACTCAGGCTGTGTGAAGGTGGGACACCATCACTTTCACGAACAAATGAGAAGAGTAAACCTATGAATTAGTTACATTCCTACTGGCTGTGATAAAACACTGTGGCCAAGCCAGCTTATAGAAGGAAGTGTTTAATAGGGCTTATGGTTCCCGAGGGTTAGAGTCCATGATAGTGGAGCAAAGACATGGCTGCAATAACAGCTGAGCGAGTGCTCACATCTCAAACTGCAAGCAGAAAGTAGAGAGAGCACTCTCTGGGTCCTTTGAAATCTCAAAGCCTACTGCCAGTGACATGTCTTCTCCAAACTAGGTCACACCTCCTAATCTTTCCCAAACAGTTCCACCAATCACAGTATTCAAACATATAAGCCTATGGGGGGGTGTTCTTATTTAAACCACCAACCCCATTAAAGAGAGTAGACCCAGGGTTAGAACCAGACCTGTTCGATTCCAAATGTGTGTGAGTGTCTATGGACACAGAACCAAGGCTGTCACAACTGAGGGCCCAGTGATGTCCTCTTGGAGGCACTTTGGCAATAGGGAGAGTGCACTGTGGCCATGCTTAGCCAGAGATGGCATCTTGTAGGAAGCCTGGACTTGTGGAATCTGAACTAGACTTGAATTTACCTCTCCCCCTCTTCTCCCAGCAGCCTTAGAAGCAGAAATGCTTCCTCCTCAGCCCCCCTGCTTCCTGGGGAAGAGGAAACTGATCTTTCACTCCTCAGTAACTGAGATCAAGGCCTGAGACCCAAATGGCTTGGGAAATGTAATCATTGTAGCTTTGCCTAAGAGCAGAAATGAGAACTGGTCCTCTTTGTGGGTAAACAGAATTAGCCTGGATTACAGACCAAACCCTCCTAAACTCCAACCCTCTCCCCCCCCCCCCACCCCACACACACACCATTAAGGGACCTGCTGGCTTTTGGCAACTCTCAGAACCCAGGATCTGCGCTAGGGCCACAGTAATTTGATTTATCTAGGAAACAAGGCAACATTACAAGGCAAGGTTTGCAATTTCAATATGCAGAGATTAATTTACATGCAGAGCTAATTAGGCAAGCGAAACACCCACGAATTGATTATTATATGAAAAAGAACACATCTATTTGGAGAAATATGCTCTATAAGGTTGTACAGTATTTGCAAACTTAATTGCCAAGTGGAAATTCCCCTTCTAGTGGTTAAGAAATTTAAGCAATTAACCTTTGCTGGCAGAGCTCTCACAGTCCTCATACAGCACAGGGATGCTCTGGGCTCTGCCTTTGTAGGAACATCTGGGAAAAAATGGTGTTCTGGGCCCCACCTCAGCCCCAGCCTGGCTCACAGGCCTGGGAAATAAGGCTCCACATCTGCATGTCTATTTCTTACACTTTATTATATTACAAGAACTTCCTGTAAAACAGGATTATCTCTTGCTGGGCAGTGGTGGCTCATGCCTTTAATCCCAGCACTTGGGAGGCAGAGGCAGGCGGATCTCTGTGAGTTCGAGGGCAGCCTGGTTTACAGAGCGAGTTCTAGAACTTCTTCCAAAGCCACAGAGAAATCCTGCCTCAAAAAACAAACAAAAAATCCCCACATGATCTCTTTCTATAGGCTTTGTGGCTCTCATGGAACTATATCAGCTCAAAGTCACAATGCTAAGGGTGGAATTGGGCCTTGACCCTCGGTCTCCTGCTTTTTCTCTGGAGCTAATGCATCTATTACTGATTTCCTTTTCTGCTATTCCCTGAGTCAGTGAACATGATGACAACGTTTATAGCTAGAAAAGACAATCATCCATGGTCTGGAGTGTACCGGGTCCAAAGGCCTCCACTCCAGAGTTTGTATATGTGTTTTACACACACACACACACACACACACACACACACACACACACACACACAGAGAGAGAGAGAGAGAGAGAGAGAGAGAGAGAGAGAGAGAGAGAGAGAGAGAGAGAGAGAGAGAGAGAGAGAATCAGTCAACCAAAAGAGTAACTTCTAGGTCCAGTTTCCACTACTCCCTCGTCCATTAACCTAACTTAGTAAGGGTTTTCTTTCTCCTTATGGATTATTTTCCACTCCATCCACTCCATGTGAAAGATATGGACACAGCTCAATTGGTGGAGGCCTCCCAGAGAGAATCCGTTCTTTCTCAGTACAAGCCTCAGTTCTTAGGGCAGGGATGCTGATCACTTCCTTCTGTGTGGGCTAATTTGTGTCTGGTCACCTAGAAGCTGAGCAGTGTGTATGCCACTGCAAACATGACTTCTAGAGGTGCAGATGGATCACCTGAGGATCAGCCACCCCAGGAGGCCAGAGCAGAGACCAATAGACCGTCTGGACATCTTGTACTCTGGGAGAAGAGATAGTACTGAAGCAGTCTGAGGGCTCAGCAGGGCATGGCAGGCCTGACACCTGAACTGAATGAAGCCTCCATGTAGCGAAGAGGTCACCCCACTGGGCCCCAACTTCTCTAGTGCAAAGGTGGGAATTCTGCAGTAATGCCATGAGGCATGCTCAGGAAAGAGCTGGTTGGAGAGTCTGGCAGAATTCCTCCTCCATGGTGACCAGCTCTCTACAGTGCCATCAGGCCGTCCAGGGTCCTAAGAATCCAATGGGACCCTGTTTGGTGGGAAGCCTGTTTGGTGGGACCTTCTGCAGAGTCCCCTTCCCTGACATCAGGCCTTTGGCACTCAACCTCCAGGCCTCATGAAGAACTGTAGTAAAGATCAGTACTTCTCAGCCACACACACAGGAACATACACCCCCCTCCCCCGCAACCCTCTCCCCCTCCCTTCCCCCCCCTCAGCCACACACACAGGTACCCCACAACCCCCCCCCAAACACACACTAGTTCAGCCGAGGCTTCAGAAGGAACTGCTTTTGCCAGAGTTCTGAGGACAGCTGGAACCCCGACAGAGGCCATTCCCAGAATTCTGCGGGTAGGTTTATAGCTCTGTAGACTCAGGCTGGCAGATTGGCCTGTCTCTCCTCACATGGCAGGGTGTAAATTTTTCTTGGGAAATTGAGCCAAGCTGCTTGCTGCAATCAGTGCCTGGGATCCACAGCACGGGGAAGGAAGGTTGTTCATGCTTTAGCCACTGCCATCCACCTCCTCAGAGTGGGTTCCAGCTTTTTCTCCATGTGACCCTGTGGGTCTTGAAGAAGCAGAAACTTGAAAGTCATTTTCTATTTTTTTTTTTAGTTTAGTCTCTTCTTCCCCGTGTGTGTGTGTGTGTGTGTGTGTGTGTGTGTGTGTGTGTGTGTGTAGGCACATGCCTGCCACAGCACATGTGTAGCAGTCAGAGGGCAATCTTTAAGTTTCAGTCTTGGGCTTTCTACTCCGTTTGAGGCAGGGTCTCCTAGCTGATGTATACACCAGGCTTACTGGCTTTTGTCTCCTGGGGATTGTCCTGTCCCTGCCTCCTATGTCCCTCTAGGGACACACTGAGACCACGGTATTATGATTGAGTGTCCAGCTTTTCATGGATTCTGGGGATCCGAACTGAGGTTATCAGGTTTCTAAGGCAAACAAGTAAGTGCTTTATTCTCTGAGCTACCTCGCTAGCCCATCTTAACTCACAGCCCAGTTTTTCTCTAGAGCAGTAGTTCTCAACTTTCTTCATGCTGTGGCCCTTTAATACAGTTCCTCATGTTGTGGCCACCCCACAACCACAAAATTATTTTAGTTGATACTTCATAACTGTAATTTTGCTATGGTTATTAATCGAGGTACGCAGGATATCTGATATGCAACCCGGTGAAAGGGTCATTCATCCCCCAAAGGGGTTGAGACCCACAGGTTGAGAACCGCTGCTCTAGAGCTTATCTGTATCCCTCTCTCCCTGACAATTTGTCCCCACTGTCATGGCCCTGCTCAGGTCACTATTGTCTCTCTACATTGCTATATCACATCTCTAGCTGTTTCCTCTGCCTTTAATTTCCTCTCAAATTCAATTGTTTTGCTCTCTTGACTAAACCTGTCGGGCAAATTGCTGTGAGAGGCTGATTTAGCAGTCTGTCCAGGCACTTTGGGGTTCTCGGAGCCTCTGTTGACTAGGATCAGAAGTGACTCAGCAGCTCCAGAAAACAGCTGGACGTTTCCCGAAAAGTTAAATGTGTATTTAACACATGACCCAACATTCTTACTCCTGTGTGTTCCCTAGAGAACCAACACTCATGTTCAGACACAGATTTACATACAAAGGTTCACAGCAACTCCGGGAATCATAGTCCCCCACGCGCAGCAAACCAACGACTCCCATCAGGGAGACGCGTGAGCATCCATATAATTGGATACAACACAGCAATAAAAATGAGTAACTGTTGGTACAGACTGCCACATGGTTAATTTTAATGTATTATGCTGACTGAAAGCACAATCTTACAAGGTTACGCAGTGCATGATCCTATCTATGTGACATTTACAGGAAGTAAAAAATAAAACCATACTGGCAGAGTAGCAATCCTTAGGGAGGATCCTTAGGGCTGGAGGGAGAACTGGCTGTAGGTACAGACTGGTCTTCACCCTGATTGTGGTTGTGGTTACACGGATCTCTATATGTGCTAAACCTCATAGAAATGTTTGAGGAAAGCAATGTTTTACTACTGGGCAATTAGGAAAATATTCTTCTTTGGGGTGGTGTTGGGTGCTGCTTCCCTCATCCCCACCATTGGTCCCTCCCTCTTTTGTGCACTAGAAATACTAAGTACTTCCGGGAGCCATGGGCACACTTTCCACCTTATTCTTCAATTCCAGGTGACTGGAGCCAGGCTCACGTTGCTGCCCAAACTCAAGTCATTGGGAATGCTACTTTCTGTAACATCTTTGATTTTTAAAAAGCCAAACATAACACATCCCAGTGTCTCTAGAATCCGGTGTCTGAACTCAAGACTAACATGTACCCCGGGGAGTCAGGGAGGAGGAGAAAGTTTGAGGTTTTCCGGGCTGAGCTCAAGCAGCAGAGCTCTTGGGTGGATAAGGCTTGAGGATCAGTGGCCTGTGAGAAAAAGGGCCACATCTTCTCTTGCACACCGTAATTACACCTTTCCCAGGGCTGGGGGTGTGGGACTGCAGGTATTTGAGGTGGTGTGGAGGGTCCTGACTACTCACCCTTGCTAATGCAGCAGGCCAGGATTTTAATTCCATGGGGTCAGGATTCTAGCAGATGATTTCCCTGGTGAGTACTGCAAGGTGGATAACTGATTAGTGGGAGGAACAGGCTGGACCTGGCAGACTGATGAGAGATGGATGCATGGCATGTCTCAACAAAACACGTTAGTCCTCTCTGGGCAGGGACTACAAAAGTCACAGGGATGCTCAAGAGAAGAGGCCTAGGTAGCATTTATTGAGAACCTTACCCACCCACATGCACATATACACATAGACGCACATATACACAGGTATGTGCGCACACACATGCATGTTTGTGCAACCATGCACGGGCATACACACACACACACACATACACACACACACACACACACACACACACACACACACACACACACACTCGAGAAGGCTTGTCAAGAGTCCCCTTGCTGTCTACAAGTGGTGTGAGTGCTGGAGCAGCCCTGGTTATTTCCAGATAATCTGCTTATGTGATAGGTATTGTTTTTGAGAAACTATTAGTGTCAGCTGCCACAATGACTTCTAGGTTTCGGAATAGAGGGAGAATTCAGGCTTTGTTGAATGAAGCCTCTGGAGTCTGACTTTGGGTATTGTTGAAGAGTAGGGTGTTGCTTGGGAAGCCAGTTCATGAGACACCTGTTAGTAGTTTGGGAGGGACAAGATGTTTTGCTCTGACAGCACCTCTGAACAGTATGTCAAGTAATGATCATGCATCTGCTCATGGTTCTATGGGTCATGGGGGCTGATAAGCTAGAATCACCTGGAAGGTAGGTCTGTGGGCATGCCAGTCAGGGGTGTCTTGATTGCATTGAGGTGGGAACCATTCCTTGGACTGAGATCCTGGACTATAGAAAAAGGGGAAATGAGTCGAACACAAGCCAGTGAGAGATCCTGTCTCAATAAACAATATGGGTAGTGTTCCTGACTAATGACAACCATGGCTGCCCTCTGATCTCTACCTGAATGGAGAGACAGAGGGGGGGGAGAAGAGGAGGAGGAGGAGGAGGAAGGAGGAGGAGGAGAAGGAGGAAGAAGAGGAGGAGGAGGAGAAGGAGGAGACCGAATGGGTGTTCACATTCAGGGTTTTCTGACTTTCCAATAAAGAGAGCTATTAAATATTTAATGCCACCAGGTACATGGCAGGCCCAAGACAACACAAAAGCAAGAAGACCCTAGTTGTTCAATCCAGGTTTCCTATAGGGAACTTGTGATTCATTATTTTGTTGTTTTGAAACAATGTCTTACTACATAGTCCTGATCTGCTTGGAACTTGATATGTAGTCCAGGCTGCCTCTGCCTCTTGAAGCTGTGAGGGATGAATGGTCGCTATGCCCCCATTCCTATGATGCAACTTTTAAAAATGATCTCAATGGCAAAATATTAAGGAAAGAAATATCTGAGAATTCTGTCTGTAGTGGTTTGAATGAACATGGCCCTCACAGGTTCATAAAGAGTGGCATTGTTTGAAAGGATTAGGACATGTGGCCTTGTTGGTTTGGTGTGGCCTTGTTGAAGGAAGTGTGTCACTGGAGATGGGCTTTTAGGTTTCAGAAGCTCAAGCCAGGCCCACTGACTTTCTCTATCTTCCTGCTGCTATCAGATCCAGATGTAGAACTCTCAGCTCCTCTCCAGCATCATGTCTGCATGTATGCTATCATGCTTCTTGGCATGACAAAATGGACTGAACCTCTGATTTATAGGCCAGCCCCAGTTAAATGTTTTACTTTATAAGAGTTGTGGTCTTGGTGTCTCTTCATCACAATAAAACCCCTAACTAAGACCCTGTCACAGCTGGATTGGCCTAAACACATAAAGCACCTCAGTCACCTGTATTGTTTGTACAATTACAAAATAATTATGAAAGGTTCTTATTCTTGACTGATGCAAGGTATCAGTACTTCTTACTAGGACTGAAAAGTGTGGAGAAGTTTTAAATTAACACAGTGTCAATGCTGTCTTGAAGTGACATATAAAGATTGCATACACTTATGTACAGTGTTATGAAATATTCAGAGTAGAGTGGCTCGACAAAGATCATTAACTATGCATTTCCTCAGGTACTTACTGCTTTGGCAAGAACACTTAAAGCCTCTTTCTTACCAAGTTTCAAACTGTGATACATAACTAGAGACATCCTGTTGTACACTAGCTCTCCAGAGCTTACTCATATTAGCTGAAAGTCTACATCTTTTGACCAATGTCTCTCCAGCCCCCACTTCCCCGGCAACCACCACTGTGTGTGTGTGTGTGTGTGTGTGTGTGTGTATATATATATATACATATATATATATATATATATATATATATATATATGAAATATTTTATGGCTTCCACATGTAAGATCATATGGTAGATATCTTTCTGTGCCCAGTTTTGCTGTGTTGTCAAAAATACCACAATTTCCTTCTTTATTAGAATTAAATAGTATTCCATCGATTCTGTTTATACTAGACTTGAGCCATATGTTTTCTGGAAGTAGCATTATGCTTGGTGACAACATAATGCATTGGAAAGCCAGATATTAGGTCTTTCTTTCTTTGTGTTTGCTTGACTAAAAGGTGTTTTTTCCTTTGTATTTTTAAATTTTTACTTTACTTAAGTAACATTTATTTTTCTTTTATTTTACATAGTGACCACAGTTTCCCTCCCTCCTCTCTTCCTGATCCCTCTCCCACTTCCCATCTACCAGCCTCCCCTTCCATTCCTCCTCTATCTCCATTCAGAAAGGGGCAGGCCTCCATGGGCTTGAACAAAACCTGGCACATCAAGTTGAGGCAGGACAAAGCTCCCCCCTTTATGCCAAGGCTGTGCAAGGTAATCTAGCATGAGGAACAGGTACCCAAAAGCCAGCTAAACACCAGAGACGACAGGTCCTGATCTTACTGATAGGAGCTTTGCAAAGACACCAAGCCACACAACTGTCACACACATACAGAGGGCCCTCAGTTTACCCAGGAGTTTTCTTCTATTTCTCCTTCCCAGGGAAATCCATCAAGCCCTTATTTTTTGGTGGCTGTGTCCATCTGGTGACTTAGGAAGTTCATTAACGTATTTCCTTTTCCAGCAACCACAAAGACAGGGTGATATGTTGAAACTCTACAGTCTTCTCTGGGATGGTGTATTTTTGCTTTTTTTTTTTTTTTTCAGATAAACACAGAAAAACCATCAGAATTTTGGAGTTAATTCATCAGTTCATTTGGAGGTTCTTTTTTTTTTTATTATCCAGCAGATGTGTAGATTTTGTTTGAGGATCTCCTGTAAAATCCCAACTTTCTTAGAAGTAGTATTAGGGTCTCAACTGTATTGATCTTGGGAAGAATGTTGAAATCCAGAAATGTCAACAACAAAAGTAGTTATCAAGTTTCCTTGAATGCTCGAGTAAGTGGAGCTTTCCTTTGCTATTTGTGCTTATTCCATCAAACCCAGGAGCTCAGCTCTGATTCCTGCAATCACTGCACATACCCTTCCCAAGACCAGGCTCCGATTCTGCAATGCAGCCTATAGCCTGCTCTCAGAAGTGTCTTGTGAGAAATCCGACTTAACAATGATGCTTTTCCAGGAAAAGTCATCTTGGTGTTTCAAGATGATCCTGGCCTTTAAAAAGTAAGAAATTTGTAAGTAGTTAACTACCCAGGCCATCTTCAACCATGCAAATCCTGCCTTGCTCACTGAGTTCTCCTGTAACACCACCATTTTCACCAGCTACACAAATACCCACAGAAAAAAGATTCATAGCATTTGCCTTGGCAGCCTTTTGTGCACAAAACACTTTGCCTGCTAAAACACCTGATGGTCTAATGAAGAGCTGAAAGGCCTATAGCAAGGCAGGACAAAGGATAGGCAGGGATGGCAGGCAGAGGCAATAAATAGGAGGAGAAATCTGGAAGGAAAAAGAAGGAGCAAGAAAAGGAGGAGAGGAAGACGCTAGTGCCCAGCCACCCTGCCAGCCACTGAGTAAGGGTGAAAGTGAGACATATAGAAATAAGAAAAGGAAAACACCCAGAGGCAAAAGGCAGACTGAGGTAAGAAAAGCTGGCTAGAAAGAAGCTAAGGCCAGGCATTTATAAGTAAGAATGAGATTCCACATGTGTGATTCATTTGGGAGCTGAATGGCACCTACCCCCCCCAAAAGCAATAAGAGTAAAAGGAGTAAAGCAATCAACATACTGGTGTGCCAACGTGGGGCTAGAGTAAAAGAAAACCCAACCACAACGCTTCATTGATATCTGTTTTAAAGTTTATTCAAAATGTTTAGTAATTATGTGTGTAGGTCCATGGGGCATGTGCACATGTGTGCTGGCAAGAAGCATCAGATTCCCTGGAGTTGGAATAGCAGGTGGCTGTGAGATGTCTGAGATGGATTCTGGAAACAGAACAAGGGTCCCCTGCAAGAACAGTGAGCACTCTCAACCACTGAGCTGTCTCTCCGGCCCCTCAAGATCATTTTTTATGAGCTACAACCTAGACATCACCACCTTGTCTGCCTTCTCTCTCCAAATGAGGAAAACCCATCCCACTACTCTTGTGAAGAGCCTTAGGTTACAAACGAAACTTCTGTACATTTTGAACATTGCACAATCAACAGTGAACCATAACAGCCAGGGGCCAGAATTCATTACAAATTTTTTTTTTTTTTTGAGGAAGGCCCATTGTCATCTAGAGGTCAATGTTCTGAAGCTGAACTTGAACTCTATGCTGGTACAGAGGACTAATTAGTCTTGACTTGGACCCTCATTAGCACCCTTATATTAGCAGATGCAGAGTGAGCTCTGTACCCAAGCTAGGGGAGCTAGAACCCAGAAAAGAATAGAAATCCTCTGATTGGGTCATGTCCTTCCTTCTCTCCATAAGGCTTGAGACTGACTGGGGGGTGGGGGTGGGCAGAGGCACTTTGAACCAAGCTGGAAATAGGAGAGAGTGGCTGTGAGGGATGGGAGTTCACTCCTGGATCACTATGGCACTGTAGCTGGAAGAGGCTGAAAAGTTACAGAACTGAACCAAGAATGGTCAGTGGTTAAGTGTGGAGACATAGATGTGGCATCTGCTCAAGATGTCATTCCACAGGTATCTCAGAGAACAGGCATACCATGTGTGAAGCCAATTCTCCTGCTGTGTGCTGGATCCCATCTCTTTCTGCTTCAAAAATGGATCTCTAGCCATCCTGCCAGGCCTCTCCTGTGCTTCCACACTGTCCTCTCTGCTGGGTTTTCTGCTACAGCACACAAGTGAGGCTCTTTCCCCACTTCAAACGTCTTGACTCCAGTTACTCCATCAGTTACTGCCCCATTTCTCCATCACTTCTGCAGTACCAACCATCCCAGGGTGGTGCATATCTGCTGTCTCTGTTTCCTTTTCTCCCATTTTCTCTTAAACTAAATCCGACCTGACATTTGGACACACACATCACTGCTGCCGCTGGCAGATTTATCATTGATGTCCATTGCAGCCAAGTCTGGGGGGGGGGGTTAGTTCTGAGTCCTTGTCTTGGTTGGCAGCATTGGCCGCAGTTAATCACTTCTTGACACCCTGCTCAACCCCGCCCCACCCCTGCAACCCAGGCTCCCAGGACACACACTGCCCACTCCTCAGATCTCCACTGCCCTTTCCTCTAATTGTTACAGGCCAGGGCTCACACAGATCTTCCTTACAGTTCCTTAATGGATTCTTTTTGCTTCTTTTTTTGTCAGGGACTCTACAGTTTCTACCTCCTGCCTACTTTCTCTCTTCCAGCAATACACAGCTGCCTCCTCACATCCAACAGGAGGTTGTATCAGATCTCAAATCATGATGGTCCATGGCCAAAAAGTTTCTCTCTCACTTGTGCTGTGTGTCCCCCATGCTCAGTGCATGCCATCCTCACTCCTGCTTAATAGACCAGCTCCCGGTCTGGAACTCCACTGGTCACAGTGTGACAGAAAATGAAAGCTGCAAACTGTAAACTGACTGGGAACTCCTACTCACACTTTGTTGGTCACATCAAGCCCCATGGATAATCCCACGAAGCAGAAGACCACAGCATTTGTCTGCACAGCATGGGGGTTAGCAGATGTGCTGAACAGACATCCTAAACTCATTTTGTTCTAAGCTAAACCCCGTTTCTCACAAACCTGTTCCCCTCAGCCTTCTCTATATCATTTATATGAGTTACATACTTTACAGGTTACAATGCTTGAACTTCTTGTGTTCTGTATTTCACTATCCATGTTTAGTTAGTTCTTCAGTTGCATTGTCTACACTAGCCCAAAAGATGAGTCTTTCCCCATCTTTGCTACTATCATGGACCACTATCTCCTTCTAAGATGTTTTCCTCTTTTCCTGTAAGGTAGAGTGGTCCTGAATTTAATATGTAGCTGAGGATGACCTTGAACTTCTGATTTTGGCCTCTCTCTCCTAAGGACTGAGATTATAGACATACACTACCAAGTCTGCTTCTGAGGTGACTGCTAGGAACCAAACTCAAGGCCTTGTGCATGCTAGATCATCATCCTACCAGCTGAGCCACATCCCAATTCTATCCCTGAATTATTTCAATGGTGGCAGGCTTTCTATTTCAACCACCCAACACGTTTGCTTATTGACCCTATCTGATATGCATGTGAGTGATTGCTTTAAGTGGAAAGTCTTTCATCTCTCAAGACTTCAGTATACAACCATCTTTATCTTTCTCATCTTAGGGACTTTTTAAATGTTTATAATCCTTTAGTTTACTGTCAAAGAATTCACTCAAGTCAGCCTTGTGTCTCATTTGGGCGAAATGACATGAAGAAGGGATAAACCAATCTAGCTTATTTTCTCATCTCCAGCTTCTCTTGTTTCTCTTAAGTACTTTCTTTGGTTTCCAATTCCAAAACATTCTACTCATTCATCTATCCATCCATCCATCCATCCATCCATCCATCCATCCATCCATCCTCCCACCCATCTACCAATACATCCAATTTATTTGACAACAATCATTAATGTCATTACTATGTGCACCCCGCACCTGCATAGGGTAGGTTATTATGGAGGGAAGGATGGAGGGGTTATGTGGAGGCAATATTTATAGTCTCACAGTCACTTCTTAGAGAAAGCTTGTTTTCTGTTCTGTAGACATAGAAAATATAAGGTCAAGTGAGGAGGAAGATGCGTTAATGTCACATGACAAGTGTGTGGCAGAGCCATCTAGCAGCCTAGGTCTTCAGAACTCTGCCCTCAGTCTGGGTTGGTGACCTCCTGCTCAGGAGGAGGAGGGGCAGGTAACTGGATCTCCATTTTCAGAGAAACCCTTGGCATGTGTCTCTTGTCCTTCTGGTATACTTCTTTACAATGTATTGGCATGGCCCCACCCAGGGAATCTTCAATCTGACCATGTGCATTTATTTGAAGCCTTTCCATACCTTTTAAGAAGTCTCATTTCTGATACAGGACATAAACACCATAGGTAGAACTCAGTAATTCTAAATTGTCCATAAGAGAGCAGAAGGGGCAAGTCCCTGAGAGACCCCTAACTCTGCTGTCAGCAGCTCCTACGCTTCACCTGCCATAGGAGCAACAGCTACTTGGACTTTCTGTGAGACAGGCATGAGATGTGACCATGAGCACTTCCCAAAGCAGCAAGGCTCTCATTTTTCTTCTGTTTTATGTGCTAGTCCACACAGGTCTCATCCATGGGGCTGATGCAAAGGATTGGCTTTAGCACACAGGGTCCCTGAAGAGCAGCATCTGAAGCAATGTAAGTGGGCTCTGCAAGAAGCCAGGAAAGCAATGTCAAGAGAATAATGTGTGGAGACTGTGGCTTCTTCCTTTGCCACAGTGCCTCATTCACCTCTACACCACCATGACATTTGGTCTGCTCTGAAATCCATCATCGCCTGCTTTCACACTTGTTTTCATCTGTACCTTTACTGGGATGGAACTCCATGAGGATCAGAGTCTCCTCTGTCTTGGTTGTGTCTTCTAGAATAGTCTGTAACCAGGGGAGACTGATGTGAAATCACTTAGAAGTGATAGCTAAAAGGTCAGTCACCAGGGCAGCAGAGCAGACAATGAGTATTGCCCAGGACATGGTAACTTTATTAAGAACCAAAGAGATCCTAGAAGGCAGAGCATGGTGCCTAGACTCAGCATCAAATCCCAAATCCTCAGGTTCCCCACTGTGCCACACTGTCCTGGGTTGGATTATAGCACTGGCTAAACAGATCTACCTGATGGGCCTTCTATGGATGTTCTCCCTTGCAATATCATAAATGAGTGTATCAAATGACAGTGTGAGACATTCCGTGAGCACTGAGAAATAACTAAAAGAATAGCACATGCTACCAAGACTGGAGGGAAGAGCCAAGGCTGCCTAGTAAGATCTTCAGAGGATTATCAGGGAAACTGGGCAGACAGCACCAAGGACAGAGGCCAGAAGTGGGGGAGGAATTATGTATGACCACACGGAAGGACTACAAAATGTCCTGTGGTCAGTTAGAGGCAAGAGATGTGTGGGAAGAGATAAACACTCATTCACTCATTCAGTGATCCAAAAGCCTAATTCATTGAATTCTTTTTATTGGTTAGGAATTGCACAGATTGTGGGAATCCCGCAAGTCATTCATTCATCCATTCACTCATTCATTCAGTGATTTGAAAACCATTTGTTGAATTCTTTCTACTGGTTGGGAATTGTCTTCAACTCAGAGATAGTGAGGTAGAAAAGCTGGTGAACCCTTTGTTCTAAGGAGTGCTTGAAGTAGATTAGAAAGAAGACAAGCAGTAACTAAGAGAATTGCTGTATATGTTAGGGATACAAGTCTGAAAATTCTGGCTGTTCCCAATACAAATGACAAATCTTAAAGGGAAGGTTTAATCATTACCCAGAGAGGATCATTATATTTTGCACACATGTATACAAGTGCAAGAGTCAATAAAAGGACATTTTAAATAGTGACAAAGAAAAGCAAAACAAAGAACAAGCCACACAGGCTTTTGTGGGGGAAGGGCTTTGCAGCTTTATGTGTGTCCAGTCCAGATAGGTCAAGACTTAAAGGAGGTAGATTTGTGAATTCCAGCTCAGTGCCTGCATATAAGAAGGCATCAAGAACCAATTAACCAGTTTACCATGATGGTGGTAGTGATGATGGTGGTGGTGGTGGTGGCGATGGTGGTGATGGTGGTAAGGAAGATGACAGAAGAAGAAAGAGGAGGAGGAGGACCCATCATAAAGCCTTTGCAAGAAAACAGTGATGGCCAGTCCTCACCCAGGTTCCCACCCATCGGGCCTGCTCCAGGCCTGGCTCATCAGGATTGCAGCCGGCCATTTCCAGCAACAGAAGAGGTGCGCAAATGGGAGCCAACTCTTGGAAATTCATCTTCCAAAAATTGCTTTCCATCCATTTTGCTCCAATTCTGTTTTATTTATGACCTAGCAGTGAGCAGATGGAGCCATTTTTCCTCAGAGCTGCTTGAAAGAGGCGCACTGCAATTGTGCAGCCGACTTTGGCTGATTTATGGGCTGTGTGCCTTGGGAAGTAGGCCCATGCCCCTGCCAATCTCTGATGCTGGCAGAATGGAGCACCGCCTGGCCCTGCTCTTTGAGTCTGCCATTTGGGGACGGGGCATAGGTGCTGACAGGTCAGCTGGGTAGAGACCTCTTCCCCTCTCATCTCACATCTGCAGTGCAGTCCCCCAAGAGACTCCTCAACCATGGCTTCACCCCAGTGATCAGGGCACAGAAAACATTTCCCAAGGCAACAGCGATTTCCTTCTACCTCTGGTCAGCTCTTTAATCACCCAACTACCCAGAGTGCTACTGGCTTTGGCCATTGGAAGTTATTATAGAAGCTGATTTTTTTCTTTGAATTTTTCTATTGGATTTTCAGTTGAAGAGATTGTGACTCTACTGTGTGACCTGTGAGCCTATCTCCTAGCTACGAATTGGAACACATCCTTATCCTTCCTATTAGCTGTGGTGAAACCAAAGGTAAACTGTTGAACTTCGCTGAGCCTTAGCTTATCCATCTGTAAAATGGGGTGGCTCACTGTTTTTCTCTGAGAATCATGGTGAGATAGAGTGAGGCAATTTCTATGGAAAGTTAGTTCCCATCATGGATCTAAAACTCAGTCAAGAAATTGCACATGCCAAGGCTATAGCTCAAAATATCCATGTTTTCCTCCCAGAGCCCAATCCTCTGTGTTAATTTGACTGTGGTTTGGAATACAAGGAGGCCAATCAAGCTTCTGCCTGGGTGACCGAGAATGGGTAGTCTACCCAGACTGACAGTCACAGTCTGTAACTGAGGTGGGGAGCACACTGGCCTCCCAGGCTCCTGAGATGGAGCTCTATGTGTAGGTGCTCTTGTTAAGGACAAATGCATGCATCAAGGCCAGTGCCATCCCTTTCTGTGTGAGGTCTGAGTTGATCTTCAGGGTGGGGCTATGACAGGAGACATGGGCTTCTTGTAGCAGTCTGACTGATCCCCGTGTGCCTGGCTTTCTTCTGGATGACTGCTGGTGCCAGGTGGATCCTATAGGAGTTGAATCTGGGGCTTTCTCCTTGGTTCAGATGACTTTAGTATTCTTGGGGATCCTACAGGGACTCCCCACTTCTGCATCAGAACTGCTCCAGACTGACAATTTATTTTCCTGGTATGGTCTTCTGGCCTCCTCTCCAAGCTGAAGCCTAGACTCTACTTGTATATTTGCCTGCTGACTAAATGAAACTGAGGACAGGGCATTGTTCATCCTTGGTATCCTGGAGAATGCTGAAGATGCTGTGCTCAGAGGCCCCAGTGTGTGCCTCAATGGGGGATGCCTAGGTAAACGCTCATTATATGGGATCTTCTTCTTCTTCCTACTATCTTCCCATCAACACAGGACCACTCCTAGGTGAGGGAGTGGTAGACTAAATTTTATTGACTTGGGACATTCAGGAGAGCACATCATTGTGAAGGGCCCTTTCCAAGTGTATCAATCCCTGCCTGGCATAACTCCTAAGTTATGGAACAAGATAGACATGGTCTTCTGAGACCCTGGGATCCTAAGGTGACAGCTTTGAAGAGGAGGGACTGGTTTAATGGCCTCCTTCATATTCTTATGTTCTAGTCAGCACAGTCAAATAGCATGTCCCATGCCAGCACAAAGGTTTTATAGAGGATTGGACTGTAGGACAGCGGCAGTGGATAGCAGGGTGGCTTTTCTGATTTGTGAGTCACTGGAACAGTTGCTCTGTGATGTGGGTGGCCAATGGACAGCAGGCTCCACCATGGGTCCTGCCAGTTATGGAGTTAGATTTGTCTAAGGGAAACACCATCTTTTTATCAGGCCTGTGCTCTGTGGGGTAAGGACAACCTGGATGGCTGGTGAGCTGTGGGGGGTCAAGACACCTGGATTTGGCTCTGGGAAGAGAGCTCCGTTCTTGTTCCAAGTGAGGAACAGAGTTCTAGGATGCTGGCTTATCATCAGAAGAACCCCAGGGTTCCCCTGTAGTTGGTGTTTTTGTTTGTTTATTTGTTTGTTTTTACTCTTGTTGGGGGTTGCCACCAGCTTCCAAATAAATACATGGACACTTATTCTTACTTATGAATGCCCACCCTTAGCTTGGCTTGTTTCTAGTCAGCTTTTCTAACTTAAATTATCTTGGCTCTCTTTAAGTACGTTTTGCCTCTGGGCATCTTATCTTCCTTTCCTTCTTACTCTGTGGCTGGCTGTGTGGCTGTGTGGCTGTGTGGCTGTGTGGCTGTGTGGCTGTGTGGCTGGGTGGCTGGGTGGCTGGGTGGCAGGATGCGTGGCTGCGTGGCTGCGTGGCTGCGTGGCTGCGTGGCTGCGTGGCTGTGTGGCTGGCCCCTGGCATCCTCCGCTCCTCTTTTTCTCTCTCCTCCTCTTCTCATTCTTCTCTAGAGCCTAGATCTCTCTTCTGTTTATTCTCTCTGCCTGGCAGCCCCACCTGTCCCTCTCTCATGCCTTGCAGTTGTCCATTAGGCTCTTTACTAGATCAATCAGGTGTTTTAGTCAGGCAAAGTCACACCGTTTTACAGAGTTAGACAGATGCAACATAAAAGAAGGCAACACATCTTTGTACCGTTAAACAAATATTCCACAGCATAAATAAAGGTAACACATCTGAAACTAAAATTCCACACCATCCCCCCTCCACCTTCTAGCATTGCTTGTCCTGGCTTTCAGCAGAACTAGGCAGTGACACCCAAAGGTGGCTCTTTTTCATGGTGGATTGAGCTAAAATTCCATACAGACCAGCCTCTTTCACCAATCACCTGGAAGCATGAGGATGGCCAGAGGGTGGCTTCTGGTAGGTTCTGTTTCTCTGTCTATGGTGAGAGGGTCCCTGGGTCACACACAACCCTGACTCTTCTCTGCGACTGTGTCTTCAGAATGTCCCAGAATGGCTCCATAACAGTGTCCTCTCTCAGGCTGTTTGCTTCTGTCTCTGTCTCAGAGTAGTTATGTTTTCAAGTGAAAAATTCTAGTCTGAGGACATAGCTCAGAGAGTAGGTGCTTGCTCAGCATACCCAAAGTCCCAAACTTGATCTCCAGCACCATACAAACTGGGTATGATGGTGCACATCTCTAATCCCAGCACTTGGAAATCAGAGGCAGAAGGACCAGGAGTTCAAAGTCATCCTCCATTACACGGAAAACTCAAGGCCAGCCATGATATAAAAGAGACCACACCTCATGAAGGAAAAACATTTTTAAAAGGTGGGACATTCTCCCTCTTGAGCAAAAAGTCACAGCCAGCCCCATTCACCTGCAAACTTTATTTAAGAACACATGTGGTATATTTTATACGGCAAATACTAAAGTGTGCATTTGCCACGTACAAGCACCTTGAGGAGTTTTAGCAAAACCATAGAGGCTCTGTTTGTAATCCCAGTTTAAAGCTGAGGAGAAGGAGGCACAGGTCACCGAGGAAGCTTTTCCAGGTGGACACAGTCTGTCAGTGGCAAGTTAGCAGGTGAGCCTGTTGGTGACTGACCACCCTGGCTCACATGGAACAGAGGACTCTCCTAGGCCATGGACGATCTTCAGGCAAATGGCTCTGGCTGTGAGTTTGGCTTGTAGTCTCCATGCTCTGCTCACTTGTGAGCCCCAAGCCACCAGGAGCTCTAGGGAGGAGGGGAGCAGATAGGAGTTATTGTCACCCCAACCCTTTATTTTACAGATAAGGAAGCCGAGGCCCGGCTGATTCTCACTCATACCTCACTTAAGTTGCAAGCTCAGTTTGCTCTTTCAGTTTTAACCCTGGACAGAGTTCCTAGTTCCTGGACATACATGTATTCATTCAAACCTTGTCATTGTGGAAAAGGGGTTCGGGAAGACTTATAGGAAGAAACACACAAGAATCAAATTGACAAATATAAACAGCAAAAGAAAACTGAAACCAAATTAGAATGCAAACATGTCCTCTTTGGTGGGTAATTTGGGTCGAGCCTCCTGGGACCCACTGTAAAACAAAGGGATGCAGTGGCTCTTTACCATTACTCTTTGGTTGATTTCTTAAGCTGAATTGCCATGCATTCAAGAGCCTTAGACAGGAATAGCCCTTGCTGCTACCAGTGGAAGGTGCTAAGTGCTAGTTCCAGGCAAAGGCAGAAGTATATTGGGTTTTTTCCCCCCCTGGGGTTTGAACCTGAGTCTCACTAAGTAGTCCAGGCTTCAGGCACTTGCTTTTCCCGCTCAGCATCCTAGGAAGCACCCATTGTTCCGAAACCGCACTTTAAAGCCAAATTTAAAGCAAGCTTTAATTAAATATTGGTCGGGTGGGATGGGCTCTGGCCAGCTCCATCTCTGTGTTTCCAGAAGATGGCCCCAAATCAAGGTTACAGCTGCATAAGTATTTCCCATCAGGTCCAATCAGGAGCAAGCATACATTTTGACGTATTCCCTACCTGTGAACCTCTCATTCCCATGTGATCAAACACATCTCATGCAGATTGGTCAAACAAGCTTGTTTAAGGGAATGAAATATATTTGGCCTATTTTCTCCCATTAACAATAGCCTCCAGTGTTTCAGGAACTACCTGGCCTTGGGCAAAGGACTTGCAGGCCAGAGGCATTTTGTTTCATGGATCTCTTAGGCATAGCAATTCAAACTTAAAATGTAACTTTGCCTCTCTCACTTGCTGTTCCTTAACTAACTTCGGATTTCTGAGGGCTCCAACATAATCCAAAGAAAGTAATTCAGAAGCGGAGCCTAAGAAACAGATGTTGGGGACTAGAGATTTGCCTGACCCTGTCCCATTCACTCCTAAACCCCAGGCTTTCCATCGATCTGCAGCAGCTCTGGTTTGGCGACTTTCCAAGCCTGTGTCCCACATGTGGGGTGGGCGGGGCAGCTCTTTATCTCTGGAGGCTGCTTGACTGGCATTCCCTCATCACTGGCACCACGTGCTGTGGCTTGGCACCCATATTACTGACCTTTGCTCTTTATGTGACAAAATACTAGACAAAAGCAACTTAAAGAAGGAATGTTTACTTTGGCACGTGGTTTAGGAAGGAACACAGTCCCTTATGGCTAGGGAGTTATGGTTGCAGGTGTAAGGCAGCTCGCCACATGGCATCCACAGTTAGTTAGGATTACAGAAAGTAATCAAAGGCCTGCCTGCCAGTGGCCCACTTTCTCTATCAAGGCCCTACTTCCTGAAGGCTCCACAACCTTCTAAACCAGCTGCTGACCAAGAGTTCATATGTGTGAGGCTGTGGACGGTGTGAATGGAGGGGCGCTATTTCTTATGTGGTCCAACGGTGCCGACTGGCATTACTCTTCCTGGTTCCTGGCCTGGGAGGGCAATCCAAGCTTCCCAGCTATCCCTGGCTATACTGGGGTACAGCTGGCTTCACCCACCCACCTCTGAGAAGGCAACCCAGGGTTTGTTGCTTTGCTGGCTGCGGCCTGCAGTGAGGCTGGCTGCCCTGCTGAGAAACATTTGCTTCTCCTTGTTAATTTCTCATTAGGAATTTTGTCAGCTTTTCTTTTAAACCATTTCTTAGGTTTTTTTTCAAGGTCAAGAGGGAGACTGTTGATATAAATACACCACTGAGGGAGGGGGGAGCCCCACCCTAATCAAATTTGAGCAGAGACAGGATAAAAATTAACCTTCATTTGAATATGTAAACAAATACGGCCTTTGGTAACTTCCAGCTGTCCTTGGCCTGGGCTGCTGGAGAGCAGCAGGAAGTGATTCATCTGCCAGGTCTCTTTATGGCAGTGAAAACTTTATTCTTAAGGGCTTTTTACACTTGAATAAGTGCTAAATAATAATAATAATAGGTCAAGGCAGAAAGAAACTCTAGGATTGGAAGGGCATCAACGCCAGTGGATGAAGAACTCCTCTTCTAGGAGTTGAGGGGCTGACAAAATCCTGGTTGATGAATGCCGACATTCTGAATAAAATCACTCCATGCCTTCACCTAGGTCAAGAAACGACATTGTTTTCCTGAGCCACGGTGACAGGGAGGTGACAGAGATTAATAGCCTGGTATTGACTGAGCAACTTGGAGTTCCTTATCTCTGTCAAGTCAAGGCTATGTCCAAGGGCTGGAAGTGTTATTAGACTTATAATTGCAAAGACATTTAAAGGGTTTCCCCTTAAGGGACTATGAAATCCAATAAACCTTTCAAAAAACCTGGAGCGCTGTAGTGCAAAACCCGTCTGGGAGACTGGTGCTCCCAGCCAAGCGCCAGGAAACCTTGAAGCCGCCAACGTGGAATAATGTTTGATTTATGAAGTTGGTTTTGAATTTGTATCAGTTGTTTTATTAAAAATATATGGAAGGCAGTTTTAAATATGAGCAAGCCCTGTAGGAGCTGTCTGCATTACACACCCTGTACCGTTGTACCGTGTCCCTTTCCCTCAGCCCTAGCGTGGACAAAGGAGGAGCAGGAGAGATAGTTGTGGGGTTCATTTTGGTTCGCCGAGGATTAAATCTCAATTTCCTGACTGGGTTCTACAGAAGCAGGAGGAAGGCCTGATGCCAGAGTGGGCATGCGCAGAAAGGGTTGACTGGGAGATGCTTAAGTGGCAGTGAGACTCACACCAGAAGCTGGATTTACTTGTCACGTGGAAGGACTGACAAATATATTAGCTTCTGGAAAAAGTATACCTGCTTCCTTCTGGAACGTTCCAGCGCTGGAGGCTGTGGTAGGCTGTGGTGGTCTGAAGACTAGTTGGGGAACCAGATGTGGGCTCGGGATCATGGAAGGTTTAGGAGCCAGGACTCCATATCTGCCACACACATCAAGTCAATGTTCAGCCCTCCTCCATCTTCCCAGGCAGGCTGTCCTTGGGTGTTCTAACTCAGAGCCAGCCTGCTGAGGCCTCAGTCTTGCAGTACCTTGGGCTTGTCCTCAAGCAAGCACTCGTTCCCCCAGGGGGGTGGGGAAAGCCTTGTTTGTCTCTGTTCTTTTGTTTTTAAAACCCCCTTTTAAGGTTTTGTCAAGTTTTAAGTGAAAGTTCTTGGGTCCACGTTGCGGTGCCATTTTGTTATGAGCATGTTTTTCCATCAGCCTGGTCCCATAGCCGTGTCAGCCCCAAATAACACACAAAGATACTGTATTAGATATAAAGCTGTTGGCCTGTTACTAGTGTTTCTTATTGGCTAGCTCTGTCTTAAATATTAACCCATTTCTATTAATGTAAGTACTTCCACATGGTCTTATCTTACCGGAGAGAGGGTCCGCAGTTCTGCTCTCTCTGTCCTACATGTTGAATCTCTCTTCTACCTCCCCCTGAATTCTCCTTGTCACATAGCCCTGCCCATCTTGCTTCCCTATTGGCCAACAGTGCTTTATTCATTAACCAATAAGAGAAACATATTTACAAAATGACATCTCCCATCAGAGGACAGATTCTGATCAGGGGTCCCCTCAAGCCATGGCTCTGCCTCTTCGGAAGAGTAGCTTCATCAGTGAGCCTGAGTGTTCTTGTCTGTAGAATGAGGATAAGGATTCCAAGATGTCTTACGGGGTTATTTAGGAACAAAGGGCTGAGGGATGCATACTGCTGCCTCCCAGGATCCCTTCTGAGATGTGAGGGCTCCCTCCAATGGGTGGGGTTGTCTGAACAAGTCTGTGCAGCTTATGGAGATGAAGTGGGCCTCATGGAACTTGAGTCTGACAGCAAAGCCCAAGCTCATCATCAGACTTATCTCCAGCCACCTGTTTCTGTTCACAGAGTGCTTTGGGGTGGCCCCTGGGTACCCAACAGTAAGGGAGGGGTACAAATCTGTGGCGCCTGATGATGACAGTCATCGTTTCAACACTCACATCGTGAGAACTGCCCCACAGGCAGGCCTTCTACCTGGGCTTGCAAGCTGTAGTTTGATCCAGAAAGACCTACAGCCAGTAGTAACAAGCCTAATAAAGTTTTCTTTCCTTCCAAGCCCTGAGGATTGATCAAGTAGGAGTGAACTGGGAGTAGAGGACAGCCTGAGTGATGGAAGAGTGCTTCAGGGTGGAGGAGTACCCTGGGGCTGTGGAGGACTGCCTGGGATGTGTGTGGAGGATTGCCCTGCAAGTAGAGAAGTACCCAGGGATGGAGGACTGCCCCAAGAGGTGGAGGGCTACTTTGGAGAGGAGAGGAGTGAAGGGGAATGTCCTTCTGTGTGCTGTGAATATATGTTTCTCTTACTGGTTAATTAATAAAACTGTTTGGCCAATGGCTCAGGCTTCTTATTGGCTAGCTCTCTCTTAATTATTAACCCACTCTATTAAACTATGTATTGCCATGAGGCTGTGGCTTATCCATAATGCTCTAGCATGTTACTCCTTCAGCAGCTACATGCCCCCACCCCCCACTCTCTGCATTCCTGTCCCAGCATTCTTTTAGTCTGGTTGCCCTGCCTATACTTCCTGCCTGGCTACATCCTGCCTGTCCATTGGCCAAAACAGCTTTATTCAATAAGAGGAACATATATTCTCAGCATACAGAAGGACATTTCCCATTATCTCCTCTTTTCTGTCTAAATAAAAAGAAAGTTTTTAATGTTAATATAGTAAAATTATATACAGTGAAACAGTTTATCAAGCAAGACATACAGATAACAATATCTAGTTCATTAACATTTGGCAAAATTTAAAGAAAATATTTATCTATCCTATCTTTGTGAGCCTAAAGTTTAATTTGTAACTTAACTTTTATCATAACTAAGGAAAACCTTAACTTTCTGTCTTCAACTTCATCAAAGCCCTCAGAAGGTTAGTATATAAACTCTAGCATTGACAGAGACATCACCAGGACAGTCACCCAAAGTTCCTCTGTAACATTGGGGCATCCCTCTTCAGCTTATAGGCCCAGTGTCTGGCAGATTCTGTGAAGCAGGAATCTTGAAGGACCATTCTGCCTCTTGACAAGTTCAGCAGTCACTTTTCTTTGTAACCTGCTTGTCCAGTTTGGACAGCATGCTGTCAAGAAGTTCAGGCAAGAGCAGTTTCTTGTCCAAATGGGTTTTCCTGCCATGTTGAAGGCATACTCCATAACAAGTGTCTTTGATGCCCATCTTCCTCTCTGATGTAATTGGTGTTGCCAGGGATAGCTGTGTCTTATTGTCATGAAAAACTTTAATGAACCATTTTAAATGTCTTATTCTGTAGGTCTTTGAAGAATACCCATCCATTTGAAATATATCTCTGTATATCTAGAAAAAGTAACTAACATAAGTATAAATTTTGATTATTACAAATAACTATCTATAATCTGTATTTAATTATACATTACATTTTAAATGTATAAGCACAATACCTAAACAAGAGTAGAAGTACACACATGGCAAAATTGACCTTAAGCTTGTATCAATAAACCAAAATCCATACCAATGCAAATTATTCATTTCTATATCATACTCCCTTTTTTCTTTAGAAAGAGGTTGACTGTGATCATTAACCATTTATAACCAATCACATTTAAATAAAAACAAACATTTGTAAATAATATTTGGGAATGTGGGCATAGTTCTTTCCAAACTGCTTCCTGCTTTTTGGGGATGTTTTCAATCCCAAGGGGATCCTGAGAAAACCCAGGATCATGGCCAACTCCTGGCTGTCATAGTCTGCCAGGCTGCATTGTTCAGCTGATTTGATGTTGGATCACCTGGGCCACTGCTTTAGGGGATCTTGTTTGATCAAACCATATTCATCTGGAAGGAATCCACAGTTTTTCATTTTCTGTGGAAACAAAACACAACCTCTTTTCCAAAGAAACATGCCCTTAGACTGAAATTTTGAAGTCAAGGCATTTTCAAAATATAGAGATTGGATCAGTCCAGCAGCATTTATAATCAAATGTCTTTTAGCAGCTCTTGCTCCTTCTTCAGTAATCAAACAATTTAGAGACAACACAATAACATACAGTACCCAGACTCTCTGTGTATGGCTTTTTTATTACTCTGTTTCATTTTCTTTTATTTTTTGTAGTTTTTTGTTTTGTTTTGTTTTGTTTGAGACAGGGTTTCTCTGTGTATTTTTGGCTATTCAGAATTCACTCTGTAAAACAAGCTGGCTTGAAATCACAGAGATCTGACTACCTCTGCCTCCTTAGTGCAGGAATAAAAGGCATGTGCCGCCACACCCAGCTACTCTATTTCTTTTTTGTGACTTTATCCTTTTTCTTTTTCTCCCAAGCCTACATATATTTTTAAATATACTGTATACCATTTAGATGTTTTGTTCCTCTGAAACTGTGTTTACTGTATCTCTATCTTTTTCTGACCACATGAGTCTTTAATCTGCTAACATTAAGGCTACAATTAAAGTGGCAGCTGGCTCTGGCCTATTCTTTGGCTTCCTGAGAATCTAGCTTCATGGTGGAGCTACTGGCAGGAGCCATGCTTATTGCCACAACTCTGCAGAGTTTCTAGGCCCGTGTCACCACCAAGAAGCATGCCATCAGCTGCTTGTAAAAACATTTAATTATTTGTAGCAGCCCTCTTAAAAGAGCCTTGTGGATTTTACCACTAAGGCTGAGTCAGGAAGCCTTTCTTAAGGGAACCGAGAGCATCTGCTTGCCTCTAGAAAGCAGAGCCCACCTGAGAAAATGCTGCTTCCAAGAAGCCACACTTGCCTCTGTTCTTTGGTATTTAGAATCCCTTCCCAAGCTCTCTCGGGATTTATGTGGATATAGTTGACAAAAGCTGGGTGCCATGATAAGGGAGGATGTCCTTCTGTATGCTGTGAATGTAAGTTTCTCTTATTGGTTGATGAATAAAGCTGTTTCAATCAATAGACAGGCAGGATGTAGCCAGGCAGAGAGTATAGGCAGGGCAACCAGAACAGGAGAATTTTGGGAGAGGAGCATAGACAGTGAGTCTGGGGTGGGGGGCACCATGTAGCCGCCAAAGGAGTGACATGCCAGAACATTATGGGCAAGTGACAACCTCAGGTCTATACATACTTTAATAGAAATGTGTTAATAATTAAGAAAGAGCTAGCCAATTAGAAGACTGAGCCATTGGCCAAACAGTTTATAATTAATATAAGCCTCTGTGTGTTTATTTGGGACTAAATGGCTGTGGGACTGGACAGGACAGAAACTTCACCAACAGAGGTTGGTAGGTTGTGGTGCAGCTGATTCAGCATTCTATCTCCAGGGCTAGAACACAGCCTGGCCTTCCTCTCAGCATGATGCAGAACTCCCACTCTTCCTGGGCTCCCTCAGGGTGGGATGCATGAGGACTGGACCAAAGGTAGAAATCAGGGTTTTGATCCACATCTAGGAGTCATGGTCTGGGCTGCCCTTCAGGGGACAGGAGTGAGGCCATCTCATCAGGACACTCCTCCAGCTGGTCTTCTGGCATAGAGTGCTAACCTGGTTAACAGAGGCCAGTGTTCAGGGCTGATGAGAGTGGGTAAGTTTTCTACCCACTGTGTTGGGGTTGGTAGGTCCTTCTGAGAATTTCTATTCCTGTTATATGGTTCCCCTGGTCACCAAACAGAGCCTCTAGCTCATTTCTTTCCTCATTGCCCACATGTATCCCTTTTTTGATCCCATTTATTTCTGATAGGCTCCTGTGATGGCTAGGGCTGTCAACATGACAGAATCTAGACTCATCTGGGAGGTGGGCCTCTGGGTATACCTGTGGGGGATTATCTTGAATGCATCCATTAAGGATGGGTGCTGCACCCATTGTAGGTGATAGAATCCCATCACTGGTCCTGGACTAAGTGGAGGCAGGTTGCAGAGCAGACTGCAAGAGTTCATTGCAAGCATCCCAATTCTGGATGGACCTGACCAGCTTCCTCAAGCTCCTGGTGCTGTGACTTCCCCACTGTGATAGATTGCAATCTGGGACTGTGACCCAAAGTAAGTCCATTTATTTTTCCTTAAGTTGCTTCTGTCAGGGAATTTTACTACAGCAACAGGAAAAGAAAGTGTGACTGCTCCCAAAATCCCTGGCCCTGTCCTTAATTTCCTTGTGCTGTCAACACCAGGGTAGTGCCCTGCTACCCACATGGATCCAATCCTAGAAGGGGCCCCTGAAGATGGCATTGATTTCTGCCAGGTCACACCTGACCTTAGGGCAAGCCCTCATTGCTTCAATGGCCTTCTTGGGTGTTAAGAGCCCCTTCATTATTAATATTTCCCCCCTACCCATTTCCTGTGGGCTTAGCCTTCCCTGGTTAGGCTCCCATTAACTGAATCTAGGGACTGCAGGCTCTGAAAATGTTTTTCTGAAGACAGTCCTCACCAGCCTGTTATGCTTTGTTCTGCTCTCTGAATTTGAGCAAATCTTTGTAGAAGTGTTTAGTCCTCTGTAACTATGGCCACTGGAGACAGTGAGGATTGAGAGAAGGGAGGGGCTTGGCAGGATCAACAGAGACAAGGGTCTGCAGATGGATCTTTCCACAGAATTCCCCAAACTGGCTGTATTTGTAGATCACCTGGGTCTCTTTTGTCATAATAGACTCACAGCTAGAGTCAAGGATAAGGCACAATACAGCCATATGCCATCACAGGGCTCATGGAAAGCCGGTCAGCTTGCCCGTGGAGACGTACAGCATCCTGTGGGGTTCTCTTGGGATTTCTAACTTTCTGATAAGCTGCATACATGGAGTGTCAGTGGCAGAGGGGTAAACAGCGGCAGTAAGCAGAGGCAGTCCTTCCTCTTGGAGAAATGAGCTATTGCTTGTTGGTAGATGGGATCTCATTATATAGCTTACACTGGCCTAGAGCTCACTGTAGCCCAGGATGGCCTCAAGCTTAGTGTCTTTGTGTGGGGTACAGGAAGCAAATCAGCTGCCAGATAAAAGACAAGACAGATATCTGAGTGGTCAAGCCCATCTTTGCCCAGCACTCCTCATTCTCCTCCATGTTGGCTTCTCCCACTGACTTCTGTTCTGATGTTTAATTGTTAGTTTGGTGCTACTTGTAGAGGTCCTTTCCCATTCTATCCTTCATTTGTTTATGCTGTAGAAAGGTTAGAGTAGGTGGTCCATGGCTTCTTCCAGAATGAGTGTAGAATATAGCTTCCCTCTGCAGTGCCTGGACAAACTGCCATCTCATTTGGTGACTACTCCCCTGCCAGCACAGCTGTTTCCTGCAGGCTGCAGACTGACTGCCCAAGTCCATGTGCTGTGTCCCTTCTTCCCAAGGTCATCTTGCGCTGTAGGGATTAACCTCTGTCTCTCACTCTGTACCTCCTGAATCTCAGGAAATCAGGAGGTGCTGAAACCCGGAAACAGATTTGTGCTGGCTGGTTTTAGTCAACTTGATACAGATAGACAGGGAGAGGGACTCTCAGGCAGGAGACGGCTCAGCCATTAAAGGCTAGGCTCACAACCCAAGGTAGAAGAGGGTCTCTAGCTGAGGAATTGCTTGCAGCAGGCTGTCCTTTTGGCATGTCTGTGGGAGCATTTTCTTGATTGCTATTTGATGTAGGCCCTGGGCTGTATAAGAAAGGGAGCTGAGCAAGCTAATAACAGCATTCATCCACTGTTCCTGCTTTGGTTCCTGCCCTGACACCCCTTCAGTGATGCATTGTGACCTCCAAGCATAACATGTAATTAACTCTTTCCTTCCCAGGTTGTTTTGCTCATGCTGTTTACCACAGCCAAACAAGGAAAAAAAATGAATCACATTCTTCTTGAACAGACCAGTTCTTTAATGCAAGAGCAGAAACAGCAGTAATTTACTCTGCTGAGCAATTTTCATGAACTCAAGATGCCAGAACTTTTATGGCAAATGCCTGGCAATTCCCAATGTCTGATATAACCAGATAGTGCTATGCTAATTATGATCCCATTGCTGACCACGAATAACCAGCTTTAGTTCTGGTCTGTGTTCTGCCACAGGCAGTGTCCCACAATGCAGTTTGCTATCCCCAAAGCAATTGCGGGTGTTTTAATTAATTTTAAGGCAGGTTTCATGTATCTCAAGCTGGCCTTGAGTTTACAAAGATCCACCTGTCCCTTCCAAGTGTTGGGATTAAAGGCGTACCTAGCAACTCTTTATTATTATACGTGTGTGACTGCAAACATGCACACATGTGCCACCTCACTCTCATAAAAGCCAGAGGACAACATTTAGGCAGTTGGTTCTCTCCATCTGATGGGAGGGAGGGCTCAAACTCAGGCCACCAGACTTATGACATAAGAGCATTTTCTGGCTGAACCATCTCACCTGCCCCGGGGATGCTTTTAGATGTTGATATTTACAGCACATGCAGTGGATCTGGGCAGGTGGCCATGTATGTAGTTGAGGCTTGCGTCTTCTCCAAGCCTTCCTGCATGCTGCTGTGCCTTATGTGTCATTTTCTCTGGTGCAAGTGCCCTGTCTTGGGTTCGAGGCCACCCATAAACATGAGGCTGACCAAGTAGTTTCTTCTACAACACATTGCTTCTCCCACCCACACCTGCAGGATATGTGATCACATGGGTCTGCAGAATTACTAAGTGCCACTAATTCAGAGGCCTAATAGTATGGTGGAGATTTGGGGACAGACGGGGAGGGGTGCTGGGCTGGCCAACATGGACACATTGGACAGACAGGCTCTGATGGCGCAGCGGGTGTCTGGACAACTTTCTTGGCCATGCATATGCATGACCCAGGCCTTGGGGAGCTGGGGACTTGGCCAGCCTCCAGGAAGGGCACCATATGGAAAGTATGTAGATTTTTTCCCCCAGAACTTCAAAACAAAAGAAGAAAAAAAGGAAAAAAAATGGAATATATGCAACTTAGAGAAAGGATCACACAAGGTTACTGATGAGACTCTGGATAGGGCTTTACTAATTGTTCCAGACGCATGCTCCCAGATTAAGAAACTGAGACATGAAGAGTTGGGAGCCTGAGTCCAGAGAGGAAGGAGGAGCCAGGTTCCCCTGAGGCCCCTGGAGAAGGTAGCCTCTGGTTTCTGGATGTCCTGCTGGTCCTTCTGTGGACTTGCTGCGCAGAAGTCTGGCTTTGGGTTTCTGGTCCTTCCTGATAATTAGACAAGCTCCTGACAGCTGGTATTCTATATAATGAGTTCTCCAATTGTATCTGCCTAGATAATTTCTTTTTAAACCTACAAGAGCCTTTAAAATTTCCTTTTGGCTTAAACCATTTATAAAAGTTTAAAACAGAAAATGTGCTGTCTTAATTATGTTCTTTTGCAGTGGTTATTGATGTGGAAATATTTGTATTCTTTTTTCCTATTGTGGCAAAAATAATATAAATTCATTTTCTTAACAATTTCCAGAGCACTGTCGGCCTCCTGCACTTGCTAATCTACAGATCCTGCCAAAGGCCTTACCTTTCATGATAGCCACAGCCACTGAGAAGCCCTGTCCCAGCCCCAGTATCCCCCCTTCAACTTCTCTACTGTGACCACAATCCTTTAGACTACCCATGGAAACAGACTTGTGCAGTGGTTGCTAATTTGTGACTGGCCTTTTTTCTTAGCAGGATTTTCTTCTTTTTTTTAGGCTTAATAATCCATGCCATGCAGTCACTGTTTTTCTATCTTTCTCTCTGTGTCCACCTCTTGGTTATCAGTGGACATAGCTATACAAGTATCTCCTTGAATCCTGGTTCAAAGTCTGGGGGATAAACATACCAAGGTGGGATTCCCAGGCTGTATGGTAGATTTGGTTTTAGTTTCTTTGAGGGATCTTCACACTGTTTTCTGTACCAGCCATGTCATTTGATACATCATCAGTGTGCTGGGATTCTAGTTCAGTCTTTCCACTCCATCTTTTCACTTTCTACACACACACAGTTCAGCAGTGTCAAGTACTTTCACGTTGCCGTGTGTCTCATCTCCAGAACTTTCTAGCCTATGAAAACTTAGACCACAAGGCTTGGGTGTCCATCGCTTGTAGTGAAAGAACTATATTACACCCCTATACTAGCTCTCCAAAGAGAGAAATGTAAGCTCAGACTTCCCAGTGTGTCTCAGGCATCAGTGGGCAGATATTGGCATGGTGGAGAAAGCTGCGCCCTGGGATTTCTTTGATGAGATGGTAACAGTCCGGGGAGATGAAATGAGAGATGTTCCAGTGTCGTGGAGAAACCTGTTTCAGTCGAGCAAAAATGTTTTCACTCACTGAATTGCTTGACTGAAAGCTTGGCATTGGTGGGCATTTACTAGGTGCTTATATTCTCAGCCTTGTCCTTTCTTGGCAGGACAGGGGATTCCTCCTAAGACACACCCCGGGTTCACACAAATGGTCCCTGGTACAGAGGTTGAAGCAAGCTGGGAACCCAGTGCTTTTCCGGATGTCTCAGGCCTGGAGCAGGCTGGGCTAAAACTACTGTTTTCCTGTCAGTTCTTCTGAAGGAGGGCAGCTGAAGGTCACACTACAAACAGGCCGTATGCCTACAGAGGGAACCCTTCCCAGGTAGTTGGGGAACAAGTGCTTGACTACAGGTCAAGGCTAAGAACACCCTTGCAATAAAGAAGGGGGGAAACTGCCTGAAATACCAGAGGAAATTGTGACTTAGCCATAGTCCCTGAAGAAAACTAGGGTCGGTGTGATGTTGTCTCTCCTCCCTGCTGTCTCTTGACTGTCTATTTTTTATTTGTAGTTTATTAGCTAATTAGGCATGGCCAAAGGAGTGTGACTCACTTCATTTAGATGGTAGCATTTCATGAATGCCTGTGGGAGCACTTTCTGATGGGTTCTGAGACTGTTTAGACAGCATATGGGAAAGTGTTGGGGGACCAGAGATAACCCCTATTGCTGCCTAGCTAGCAAGGCCCTCCTATGTACCTCTTCCTACCACACCCCTACTGTTTTGTTCCCACTCACCACTGGTGGCATGAGAGTAGGCAGATCGTCCTGCTTCTACATGACATGGTTACCTGCTCACCTGCTCTGCCTGCTGTAGTCAGTGGGCTGGCCAGGGACTTGAGAGCATGGATCTGAATAAAACTGGGTGTTTGCCATGCTCCCAATTCCTGAAAGGGCTGAGAAACGCCAGGCCTTAGAACTCAGTGACTCTGTTTACCCAAGAGAGGTACTATTCATGGACACATGATCCAGAGTGTTCTTTGCACTGTGGAATTATCAGAAAAGGACAGTGTACATTTTTAACCATGGGACAGGGAGAGAGCTGAGGAAAATGTGCCCCCTCCAAAAGCAGAGACCAAGCAGATGAAATTGGTATGGAAAATGCCATTCGGTTTTTTCATAGAAAAATCTCTCCCTCCCTCCCTCCCTCCCTCCCTCCCTCCCTCCCTCCCTCCCTCCCTCCCTCCCTCCCTCCCTCCCTCCCTCTTCTCTCTCTCTCTCTCTCTCTCTCTCTCTCTCTCTCTCTCTCTCTCTCTCTCTGTGTATGTGTGTCTTTATCTCTCATATGTATGTATATGTGTATTTGGAAGTCTATATACAATTGTACACAAATCTTGCTTGGTGATTGGACTGTGCTCTGAGAAATGTGTAGTAGACCACTGTATTGCTTTGTGACCATCATCAAGTGCTTCCACAGCTTAGAACAGACAGATCAGTAACTTGATAGGACCGCAGTACAAACAAAAGACCCAGTAAACAGAGTAACACAGCACAGAGTCTCAGGTAGAGGGCTATACTCTAAAATACAGAAATCTAGTGTAGTAAGGACATAAATACAAGATACTATTCATGTCCATTACTAGCATGCTGCCTGTGGTTGCAGTGCTTCTTTGTGTCTGCATCACAGCAACTCTTCAGATGCATGAGCCATGTATTAGATACTTGACTGTGGCGTGTCTAGTTACTGTGTGTGTGTGTGTGTGTGTGTGTGTGTGTGTGCGTGTGTGTGTGTGTGTGTGCGTGTGTATGTGTGTGTTTATATGGCAAACATGCTATAAATATATAAATAAATGAAATATAGCTGATTATAAATTTGATGTCCTGTATTGAGAGTGGATTTATACATATTTGCATCATGGTGAAAGACAGAATGGCCCAGAACTATATGTGAAATGGATAACTCAGAAGCTTCAGGCTCCTGAGGACAAAAACTACCTGGTCACTTGTTCTCACATGCTACTCCCTGGTGGAGCAGAGCAGGGGGCTGGATTTGGGATTCTCATGGAAGAGACTTTGCTTTGTCCAAATCAGATGTTCTACTTATGTACTGGTTGTAGTTTTTTGCTGGCTTGTTGCAAACTCTGGTCATCTACTAGGAGGAAATTCAGTGGAGAAAATGCCTCCATCAGATTAGGCAAGCCTGTAGGGCATTGTCTTGACTGATGATTAATGTGGAAGGGTCTAGCTCACTGTGAGTGGTGCCACTCCTGGGCAGGTAGTTCTGAGTGCTATAAGAAAGTAGGCTGGAGAAGCCACAGGGAGGAAGCCAGTAAGCTGTGTTCCTCCAGAGCCTCTCCCTCAGTCCCTGCCTCCAGGTTCTGGTCTCCAGAGTTTCTACCCTGACTTCCCTTCGTGATTCCTACGATCTGGAAGTGTAAGCAAAATAAACCCTTTCCTCCCCAGGTTGTGTTTGCTCCTGGTGTTTTATCACAGGGACAGAAGATGCAAGAAGACTGTTTGTTAAGAGTGTCTATTTGGCAGCTACAGACACTCGTTCCCACACGTGCTTCAGATGCTTGCTCTCACCTGACTTTCCTCCAGGGAGCCGCCCTTGCATATCGGCTAGGCCTCTCTTGTCTAGGACAGATTTTAATAAAGCTGCTGCACGTGGCTGAGGATTTCAAGTCTGATTTCCACTGTTTGGAGTCCTGGGGGAAGGAAAGCCTTGTTTAATTCAGTTCATAACACGATTAATCCAACCATAAACCTGATGACTTGAAAGGACAGAGAAGGGTGGACTAGAGTGTGGCGCGCCAATCCCGACCCACGGGGAAAGACGGCAACCACACGAGGATTCTTCTCAGATCACACTTTATTGGAGCCTCTTGGTTGAAGGGAGAGCTGAAGGTGAGGGGCCCCGGGCAGGAAGGGACAGCTGCTTATATATCCTACTAGGCAATGGGTCACGGTCTCATTGGCTCAAAAGACCTCGCCTCAGTGTTGGAGCCACGGGATTGGCTAGGGAATGAGCAGGCGCGCTGGAGTGCAGCCGCCAAGCTGGCATATGCCCGAATAAGGTAAACAAGAAAGAGGAAGTTCGCCATCTTGTAATGGCGTCCTGCGGGCGGCTGCCTACATTTCCCCCTTTTTATTATAATATGACCAGAGCAATATTGGTGGTCTTACTCCTGTTCAGGCCCCCACCTCATGATGTGTGGACCGATCGAAGGATGCCTGCTATTGATAACACACCTTCTCCCGTGCAATGGAACCTTTATTTTGTTCCTGGGAGGTGCAAAGGCTGTGCTATCGAGATCTCACACATGCCTTCCCTAGTGCAATGGGGCAACGTAATTTCCCCAGGGGGTGCAAAGGCCATGTGGAGGGGTCCTAATTGCTCTTAGAGACTGACAATCTCTGTCCACACCATCCCTGGTGCAATGAGCCTTATTAAGGCTCTAGGGGTGCAATGGCTGTGGACTAGAGGATCTATTCTTTAAGGGCAGTGAGCCAAGCCTGTGGAGACACTCCAGCATCCATGGCCATAAGGGCCCGCGCAACTAATTTTCGATCCCTGGTATGCTGGGCTTTGAGTCTACAAATGAGCAGAGACAAAAACAACACCCGGCCAGGCAAAAAATGCCAAACATTTCTATTCCCACCCATTCCTTGAAGTAGGAGAGGGCCGAGGAAAGCCAGGATGCAAATCCTCCTGCAAAAGACAGGTCCACACGGGCGTTGATAATTCAGCAGCACGGGGGCAGGGACCCAGAGCGGCTCCTCCCTTTTCGGTACCGCCGCATTCTTCTGACCAGGTTCCTGCTAAATACTGGGATAAATCTCGAGATAATTCAGCAGAATGGGAAGCATTACAAAAGGGCACACTAGTAATACATAACCTGGGGTATTTCCATTCACAACCTAATTGAGCTAACTGCCAAGGGTGTTGCCTTTTTATCTCCCAACAGCTGTTGAAAATCATTGAGAGTTCTCAAAACAAAAACCAGGGAATGTGGAGGCCAGGTGCCTCCTTGTATCCCTTTTTATAAAATGGCAGCTTCCTCCCGTTTGAGCATAGGAAGGAGGCGCAGAGGGAGGCCAAGATTCCCGGGGTGCAATGGGGACATCGGCTTTTCCCATGGAAACATTATAGGCAGGAGGCCGTCGCCATCCGTACCTTTCTCCTTGATATTCAGCTGCAGCTTGTTTTAATTACTCCTTCTCTTGGGAACTTAGTTCTGATAGCTCCTCACCTGAGGATCCATCATTCAAGGATTCGTCACCTGATAATCATAATCTAAAAATTCCTTGAGGGCTGGATAAAGGGAGTCCCTTTATCTTCTTTATCCTTTTTTTTCTTCCTTTTTTTGTAATTCCTTTCTATGTATTTCCTTAATATCTTTATATTTCTTTTCCTTTTCTTAGTTTTATCAGACGTCTTTTCCTTTTCTATATTCCGTTCCCTCTCTTCCTCCTCATAAGTGTCGGCCTCCGACACACTATCTTGATGCTCATATACTACTATGACTAGCAGAACAAACAAGAAAGCGTAAGCAAACATTACAAGGAGGAAGGGAACTTACCGGTACCGCCGCTCCGTGTAAGGGAACTTACCTGTACCACCGCTCCGAGTGTTGAGTTCTGAATCCTCTTCGGCCCCTCACCTGGTCCCGGGTTTCGGCACCAGTTGTGGCACGCCAATCCCGACCCGCGGGAAAGACGGCAACCACACGAGGATTCTTCTCAGATCACACTTTATTGGAGCCTCTTGGTTGAAGGGAGAGCTGAAGGTGAGGGGCCCCGGGCAGGAAGGGACAGCTGCTTATATATCCTACTAGGCAATGGGTCACGGTCTCATTGGCTCAAAAGACCTCGCCTCAGTGTTGGAGCCACGGGATTGGCTAGGGAACGAGCAGGCGCGCTGGAGTGCAGCCACCAAGCTGGCATATGCCCGAATAAAGTAAACAAGAAAGAGGAAGTTCGCCATCTTGTAATGGCGTCCTGCGGGCGGCTGCCTACACTAGAGCCCAGTCAAGAAGTGGGAAGTCCTCTGCCTTCCCAGCAGGTGAGGCTCTTGGGGGCCAGGCTGGTTCTTCTGCTTCTATGCAGGTCACTTGCTCCAGAAACAAGTTTCTACTGGAACTTTCCCCCCTTTTTTCCAATGTGCTGAACTTTCCAGTGGGGAGCTGATCCAGACATGTTGGGTAAATTGTCTAAAATCACAAGGCTAAAAATTGATTTTAAAAAAAATATGGACTAACTCAGTTCCCCTGGTTTTATATGAAAAGAACTAGCTAAACAAAACCCATTTGACATATGGTAGGGTTCCACTTGATTACTCCATATTTGCCTGCCGAGTCCAAGGAAATAATTCTACATATCTAAATGGGGAAAATCTCCAGCCCTGATGTATTTATCTCCACATAATTTGTAATTTAACATCTTGAATCACATTAAATACATACTAGTTAGGGATAGATTGAAATCAGTAACAGAATGATCATTACAAACTGTTTAAAAAAGAGTTTGCATGGCTCAAATAACACTAACGCCCACAGATGCTGAGCAACACCCAGCTGAAGGAAAATAATTGTATGGATAAAGTTGCTTGATTATAATTTTATGAAAATAGGTACATGAAAAGGTAGAGGAGCAAACTGTGCAAACGGGCTGTCCATTGTCTCCATGTTCACTAGCTCAGCACTGGGTACGCTTTGAACTCATGTTTGTGGTTGTGACATTTCCTTCTCTTTAGTTCTTGCCCAAATAGTTGGTAAAGAAGATGATTGTTACATAGAACTGGGTGTTGAACCAAGGGCCTCACGCATGTTAGGCAAGTGTAAGCACTTTACACTGAGCTATATAAACAGCCTTTCTTGTCACTTTGTGTTTTGAGTCAGGGTCTCACTGAGTTGTCCAAGCTGGACAGGAATGCATTCTGTAGCCAAGGTTAGCCTTTAACTTTAAGATCCTCCTGCTTCTAGCTGGGTGGTGGTGCATACCTTTAGTCCCAGCACTCAGGAGGCAGAGGCAGGTGGATCTCTATGAGTTCAAGGCCAGCTTGATCTACAGAGAGAGTTCCAGGACAGCGTGGATTGTTCCACAGAAAAACCCTATTTCAAAAATCAAAATAAACAAAAAGAATGGAAAAGAAAAATTCTCTTGCCTCAGACTGTGGAGTGGAGGAGATTGCAGTTTGCACTTCCAGGCTTGACTAATTTATCATTCCTAATCCACTCATCCCAAGTCATAAACAGTGGTTTCGCCTGTTATCTTAGGTTGCATTCACTCATTTAGTAGGAGAGATTTGCCTGCTTTAGTGTTTGGGAAGAGCCATCAGGACGCGTGCCTATGATCACACCACTGCACTTAATATTGGACAGATCCCCAAATATTGACATATGTAGGGCTGTCTGATCTAACTTAATGGAAATATTAGTTCTGATTATTTTAATGATTACTTATAATTAACTTATAATTCTTAAACTTGTTTAATTTTAATCTTTCTAATGTCCTGTAGCCTTTGGCCATATACACAATGCTGAGAAGAGCATTTCTGTATATATGTTTTAGGTTCATAACCTTAGTGTCAGTTCCTAGAGAGATCTATATTTTACAGCCCAACATAAGGATTTTTAAATGTTCCCAGGGTCTAAGTTTCTAGGTCTGGAGAGACAACTCAGCAATCAAGAGCATGTGTTGCTCTTGCAGAGGACCCAGGTTCGGTTCCCAGCATCCACATAGTGTGTGTAACTCCAGTCTCAGGGAATCTGATACCTTCTTCTGGTTGCCCTCTTTTGGCGTCCTGCACGCACACATACACACACACACACACACACACACACACACACACACACACATATATATTCAAGATGCTGCTGTGATGAAATGCCATGAACATGAGCAACTTGTGTAGGGAAACATTTGTTTGGCTTATGCTTCTGTATCACAGTTCATCACCAAAGAACAGGAACTCAAACAGAGAAGGAGCCTGGAGGCAGGGCCTTAGCCATAGGCCATGAAGGGATGCTGCTTACTGGCTTGCTCACAATGGTTTACTCAGTCGCTTTATTATCTATAATAATATCTCAGGACTACCATTCCAGAGATAGCTCCACTCAGAAAGGGCTGGGCCTTCCCACATCAATCACTAATTAATAAAATGCCCTAGAGGCTTGCCTATAGCCTGTTTTTATGAGACATTTTCTCAATAGAAGCTCCCTCCTCTCCAATGACTCTAGCTCATATCAAGTTGACATAGAACTAGCGAGCACAAAGGCAATACAAACCATATCCATAAAATAATAAAATAAGTCTACAAAAAGTTTAAATAACAACGAAAAATTCCAGCTGGATGTTGTAGTGCCTACCTGTAATTGCAGCACTTGGGAGTATGAGGCAGGAGGGTCAGTCATTCCTAGGGTATACGAAATTGTCTCAAAATATGTATATAAACAAACAATAAATAAATATATTCCATTATCAAGTGCCTTTATTTTTTATTTCTGAAAGTGTTTCACAATGAGTTTATTGGTTTTGCTTGTTGTGATCAATGTGTACTTTTAAAAAACAATTACTACTTTTACCTAAAATTTTATTTACTTTTTTGATTTTACGTCCCAACCAAAGTTTCCTCTTACTCCTCTCCTCCCAGTCCTCGCTCCTCCAACCAAATACTCCTCCTCTGTTTCTCTTCAGATACAGGCAGACAGCAGACAGGCAAGAGCCTTTACTCTTAAGGTGAGGAAGTGTTTTGTCTGAGAACTGTCTCTGGCTGAGTAGACTCTATTGATGAGATCATCCTATCAGTGTAGTATGGACGCGCTTGCTAAGTCCTGTCTCATGTCCTCTGTATTAATCTGCTTTGCAGCTGCTGTGATAAAAACAAAACAAAAACAAACAAAAAACAAAACAAAACAAACACACAAAACAAAACACCATGACCAAGGCAACTTATAGGCTTGATTTGGGACTTGTGGTTGGAGAGGGTTAGTCTGTCACCATCATGGCAGGCAAGCATGGCAACTGAAGCAGCAAGCTGAGAGCTCGCATCTCTAACTTCACAAACAGGAAGCAGAGAGAGATAACTGGAATGGCTTTGGAACCTCAGTTCCCACCTCCAGTGACACACTTCCTCCATCAAGGCTAGACCTCCTAAACTGCCCAAACAGCTCCACCAACTGGGAACCAAATACTCAAATTCCTGAGACTATGGGGCACATCTCCTTCAAACTGCCACATTCCTTTAATGGAGTTTCAAAGGAATTGATGTGGTCAATCCATAGAGTTATACATCCTGAGGTAGCAACCTGCCCCTGCTCCTTACTCCAGTGGAAGTGCTGATACCCTTTTGGTGGCAGAGGGCAAGTCCACCCTGCAGCTTGAAATGGACCCACAGTTTTCCTCCAAGCTACTCTGCTGCTGGTGTCTGGTACCACACTCTTCTAGTTCCTGGGTAGACATGTCACCAGCAACAGTGAGAGCTTCTCAGGAAGATGTGTCTGGCCATGATGTGCATGTCAGCTGTAGGAAACATTACTTGCTTATAGACACTCATAATTCTTACAAAGCCATTATGGACACAAGTGGCACTGTGGCAGTTATTGGTGCAGATTGGTGGAATTTTCTGGGTTTTCTCCAAAGCATATGAATTTACTATTCCCTGTCATCTATGAAATTAGGTATGATCACATGACTTACTTTGATTAATGAAATGTTAGCCCGTGTATCTTCCAAAGAGAAGCTTTGAGAGTTAGCCTATGATTGGTTCCTTTCCTACTATGGCATGGAGACTGGCCACATTCCACATGTCAATCATGATCTCAAAGTTTGGCCAAATAACTGAATCTCTAGACAATCTGGGAGTCATGGGGAGTATGAGTGTGCAAAGTTTGCTATTTTACTTATATTTGTATGTTCTGATTAACATGTTAGTTGACAGCTAGTTACTCTAAGTCATTAGTATTATGTGATTGTCAATATAACACAGACTACCCCATTCTGAGGAGGAACTGACATCAGAGTGGGCATTCATTTCTCAGTCAACTTATAACAATGGAAGAATCATGGTGTATCCTTAAATACTTTGGCTGCAGTCTGCTTGTTCTGTACTCTGGGGGCTTAAGTAGCCATTGGTTCAGCATTGGAAGGGAAGGGGCAAGAATCAAAAGCTCTGGTAGGCACAGGATATCAGATTTATGGGCATTTCATTATGTGGGCTTACTAAGTTGGAAAGGACAGAAACAGCTCACACACACACACACACACACACACACACACACACACACACAGGAGCATTCTAGAGGAGATTGGCTTAAGCAACTGAGGCTCAGACAATATCCTCAGGACACTGTCTCTCCATCACTTACCTCTGTTTTCATTTGTGTGGCTTTAATCTCACACAACCCCATGCCTTAGGGGTCCACAGGTTCCATCTCTAGCTTAGCACCCCAGTGGGGATGCGTTTTTGTCCTCAGCAACAAGACCAGATGAAATGATGAGTGTGAATATGACCGTGGAGGAAATGGAAGCCACACACTGCTGTGCAGAGGACAGTCAGCATCAGTTCTTGACGTTTTCAGAGCTGCCCTGTCACTGCAGAAGAAAGGGGTCGGGGCAGCAAGGAGAGATGCAGCTTCAGAGTTAAGGTCCCAGTGGCAAATCCCAGGCAGCCTGAGGAATGGAGCCACACCCATGAGAAATTGGGGCTACCTGCATGGAATACAGAGGTCAAACCCAAAACAGGGGCTCCCTGCACGGAGCACTGGGCTCACACCTTGGGGCACTGGAGGACATACCCATGGAGCACTGGGGCCATACCAGTCAAGCTTTGAGGGCCACACCGTGGAGTCTAGGGTCAAACCCATGGCACCCTGGAACTCTGGCAGCAGGTGTGGCCATGGGGTCAGGAAGCACTTGTGCTTCAAGCTGTGGCTCCTGTATGTGCAAACAGAGAAATGGCTCCAGCTAGACTTCTGCCCTAGGAGTGATACTTGACCCCAAGGGGACTTCACTGGACATGTCTGTGTAGTATCACTCTGATGAATTTGAGGAGGGAGATGCCATGTGAGACCAGAGCCAGGTTCTTCTGCACACATGCTACAGAGACTCAGAAGGATGGCCATGGGCATTCTTTTAGCTGTAATGTTTTACTGAGCGTGTACTTGGGCTTGGTATCTTCTGGGGGCTGAGGCCTGATAGCAGTGGAGGTTATGTAGATGGTGAGGTGAGTGTATACAAACATAAAGATCATTTCTGATGCTAACTACTATAAAGGAAACAAAACAGGGAAACATAGCTAAGCATGGCTGGGTGATCATGGACACTTCTTGGAAAAGGGCCATTGGAGGCCTTAGACACAGGAAGACTTCAGGATGGGGTTTTCTGGAAGGAGGGAAGGTGGAGGACTCGGCATTTGGTAATGTTGGAAAGGAAGTGAGTACGGGTGGAAGATGGAGAGACATGATATGGATGTGGTAAGGCAGCCAGGGATGGGACTGGCAACCCTTGTTGGTGATGATACAAGGTTTCACTTTTGTCCTCCATGCTCTAGGCAGCACACAGGACTCATTGCTATGAGGATAGGATTCTTCAAGCTGTCTAGTGACCTGTCCTTCCCTGGAGTTGGCTCCTAACATTGGCAAGTGAGTTGGTCCCTTGCTTAATACCCTCTCTCAGGCTATGTGCACCTGGAGTGTCAGCCAGATGTGGATTCTGCAGGAGCAAGGCTCCCCTTTTTTCTGCTGAAAGAATCTGCACAAGGGTGTTGGTTGGGTTTCCCTTACATTCCCCGAACCTGGGATGGCAATTCTCATACAAGGAGTTTAACAGAGTGCATGGAAATGAGAACGCTGAGCTGAGAACATACAGCGAAGAACCTTTTCAGCGGACCGGTGGTTCATACAGTCATCTTGAAACATAAGAAGCAGATTTTGCACCTGATGCCAGTCACTGCACAGGTAAAGACTCTAAGCCTCAAGATTCTACAGACAGGTGAGTCCTATTAGTCAAAGATGGGCCTTCAGAGAAAGGCACAGCTGGGGGTGATGAGCAGCCCTGGCTTGGAGTGGGCCCAGTTTGTAATGGGCCCATTGGAAAAGTCTTAGCTAGGGTGCTATAGTTTCTGAGAAGCAGTGTATGTTTCTTTAGGGGAAAGCTAGGAGCTATGTCAGAGATTGAAGCAGAGATAGATCAGGTGCCTCAGACTGGTGTCAGACGCCAATTAGTCCCTGGATCCTAGCTGTTGGGGAACTGTACATAATGCTGGGCTTGTTGGACCAATTGGGACTGGAGGGAGGAAAATGGATCACCTTCAGGCCTATGTTTTATAAGTAATGTCACCTCTGATGCTGCTCAGACACTCTCTGCATTCTACAGAAAGATAACAGTCTCCTTAAGGCTGTATGGCTGACCCACAGGGCAGGGCAGATGTCTTACTTGCTGTTCTATAGCTGTGAACAGATCATGTCCATGGCAACTCTTATAAAAGAAAGAAAAGGAAGTATTTAATTGGGAGCTGGCTTACAGTTCATGATCATCATGGCAGGGAGCTGGCTGTAAGATGGTGCTGGAGAAATAGCTGAGAGCTACATCCTGACCCACAGGCAATAGGGGGTGGGGCAGGCCTGATGGGCTTTTGAAACCTCAAAGCCCAACCCTATTGACACACCTCCTCCAACAAGCCCACACCTCCTAACCCTTCCCCGATTGCTCTTCAACAGGAGACTGAGCATGAAAACATATGAGCCTATAGAGGCCAATCTTGTTCTAACCACCGTAGTAGGAAAACAGAATTTGAACTAACTGCCTTGGACCTGACTCCCGGTGGTGACTCAGAAGTGGGCTGCAGAAAGTGGGAGTGAATGTCAGCCTCAGAAGCCAGGATCTCCAGACCCTGTGGTGGCCATCACTATCTCCCCTGAGGACTGCACAGGCTGCTGTGGTTTGTTTGTTTGTTGTCCTTTTTTTCTGAGAGAGAGTCTTAGATATAGCGTGCAGGCTGGCCTTCGAAGGCACTGCATAGCTGAGAATGGCCAGAGCTTTGATCTCCTGCTTCCACCTCTCAGATGCTAGGAATACAGATGTGCACCATCACACCTGGTTTGTAGTTTTTCACTTATGAGTTACTCATCTGCCCGTCAGTTGGAGACACAGAGATTCACTTTTTCCTGTAGTTTTGTGCCCCAAGTCTTGTCAAATGCAGGGTTTATCATGACTACTAGTTTCAGAGTACCTTATGGTAGGGAGCTGTGGTGGTAGGAATGTGAGGTACCATGAAATATAGTTCTCAGGGAGAGGGCTTTCAGGAAAGTCCAGCTCAAGGGCTTTTGGGTCGAGAGTTTGAAACATATGATGTCTTTAGCAATAGGGACCTACCTTCCACCTCTTAAGGACAACCAAGGGCAATCACAGTATCCTACAAGGTTTGGGGGTCTATTGGATAACAGCTCAAAAAGTGACTTCTCATGCCTGATGTTGGGGTTTGTTTGTTTTGGGTTCTTAAAGATGAGAAATTTTAATCTATTACTTCTATTACTTTTTTCCTCTCATAACTTTTTCATTGATTCTTTGGGAATTTCACATCACACACCCCAACTCCACTCATTTCCCAGTGCTTCCATGTCTGCCCTCCACCCTGTAGCCTCCCCACAAGAAGAAAATACAAAAGAAAAATGCACTTTGCTCCCCCATCTTTCCTGCTTCTCCATCACATATTCTTTTGTCTTAATGGCCTTGGGAGCTACAGTGTGTCCAGTCTACCCTTTTGCTCAGACAGCTTCACTTGCAACTATTCATTGCAATGAATTGTGGGTCTGGTTCAAGGCCTCTGGCTTCTGGCACATCATCAATACTAGACCCTCACCAAAACTTCTTTCAGATAGCTTACTGTTGCCCTGAGTCATGCAGATCCTGCAGCTATGGTTCAGCTCCATTCATGAACTTCAGCAGGTCATAGCTAGGGTAGATATTGGGGTGGGTGCCCAACTCAAAGCCCTGGATGTAGGCCTGGGTGTTAGCTGGATTGGTCAGTCCAGGCCTCCACCAGGACTGCCCCCTCAGGCAAGGGTCAGGGACACCTGCTCTTCCATGTGCATAGTGAGAGATGGGGCCAGCTCTCCTATTATGGTGGCTGGTGAAGGGCAAAGAAGTTCTCTGAGGGTCAACAAAGGTTGGGGCCAGCTCTCCTGCACTCATGCCCTTAGGGCCAGTTCTCCCAGGAAGGGGGAGAAATTTTAATTTAGGTGATGTTGAATATTTAATTTTTTTGAGTTATGAAGTTTATTTGTGTAAGCATTCAGACACTTTCGGGTGGGAAAGATAACATGCAGATTCTATGACCAGGTTAAATGGAATGGTGTCCACAGGATGGTAATCTGTTGTAGACACATGGTGCAATTCAACAAAGATTAAATGAGGGTGTTTCTTTCAGAAAGAACTTAAAGAATAATTTAAAGCTCTGTGAGACAAGATATGTTCCAACTGAAAACACTAAGAAACAGTACCATCAATGAGAAAGAAAATCTTCCAAGTGTACCCAAGGGGGTACCCAAGGAAAATGAAGGGAAATTTGTATCTGTTGAGGTACAAACAGGAGGGTTCCATGGGGGATGCGGGTGTTAATTATTATTCATGAAAGACCCTGTAAATACAAAATAAAATCCAAATCACTGGTCATGGAGTTCAAAATTTAAAGGCAAGGCAAAAGACTCAAGTTCTGGCCTGCTTAATATTTACTCCACAGAGACAGATTATCTACAGGAGGACTTGGCCAATCGATGTGTACATGGAGATTCCTTATGCACGCCAAAAGTTTCCATAAAAATGACACTATATACAAATCTGTACATGACCCACCAGAGTGACTCCATCTCCCAGGGGCAGGAGCTATCAGCATAAAGCAGGGTACCTGAGGTTGCTTGTCTTGAACTGCCTTGTCACAATCCAAATATACATTTCAGGGTTTTTGTTAAAGGTACTTTCTTTGAATATGGGCACTATGATTAAAATTTAAAACGATAAAAACATAAAATAATTGCTTGAAGGAGTAGTCCTGCCCCACCACATCTAGAAGACCCCATTGGCTGTGGCACAATGAGGTGTATTACACATGCAAAAAGTAACGCCAGGGAGGTTAACTTAAGCTGCTCTAGAACTCAGTTAATGGCAGAACCATGACCCACACACAGTCTTAAGTCTGAGTTTTTGTTTTCTACTCAGTACCAAAAGTGACAAGAACACTCAAAAACAAGAACACTGGCAATGTCACTTTACCTTTCCTCTTAGTGAAAAGTCACCTAACTGTTCTACCAGCCACTTTCCAGTGGTATTTTGGTTTCTTTTAATATCAGGATCACAGTATAACAGGGAGAAATAATATGCTCTTGATAACCATAACACAAAGTCAGACTGGGAATAAAGGGGCGTGTCCCTGAAAAGTGTGGTTTATTTTGGAATTGATTCAGCTGGTTTCAGGGATAATCTAAAGTTCCTTGGTAGAATTAGAAATGAACAAGGAAAACAACAGGGCTAAGGTATGGCTCAGTGGTAGAGCACTTGCCTAGTATATGCAAGGCCTTCGGTTCAATCTCCAACTAGGAGAGAGAGAGAGAGAGAGAGAGAGAGAGAGAGAGAGAGAGAGAGAGAGAGAGAGAGAGAGAGAGAGAGAGACACTCAGATGGCTGTTGCCCTGAATCTCTTGGAAAGCATCATTGGCAACGTGACTGCTTCCTAATTCTTTCCATTTGATAATAGGACAACTGAACATTTAAATAATTTCAAACATTTTAGGCAATATAAAGCAATGGAACTAGAAAACCAATTACTATCCAGTTACTGTTACATTTGGGTTATACTACATGTAGCTGTAGACCCTGACCAGCAGGGAAATTAGACAGAAAAGCCTCCGTTCCTTAGCAGTCACCTCCTGTGGCTCTTACTATGGAGGAAAAAGGTTTGTTCTTATACCCATTTCCCCACTAAGTAAATGAGATACCTATAGGGCCCGACTGTAGAAGAATCAAAGCCCCAAAGCTGAAGCCAGAATACCTCCTGTATGAATAGCAACTGCTTCCTTGTCAAACTACTCTGTCTAGCACTATTTCACTCTTCTTCATCCCAGACCCTTGATTCTCCCCAATCCAACATTCTAATTGGTGTACCCAGATCATTACTGACTTCAGCTTTCTGGGTTCTTTAATTTGTCATATAGGTATTCTCTCCTAAGTGATTAACTTGCAAAAAATAATCTCTTCAAGAAACCTTCTTAACGAAATACCAGATTCCCTATTAACAACAAAAGGGAATGCAGACTAACAATCCAAAATTAGGTAAAAAAGGTATCTGTAGCAGGACAACTCTGACCTGTCCGATCTCAGACTCCTGTGCTGACAAACCCCCATTACTAAGAGCTGCAGACAACCATCATCTGTGGGAAGCAAGACTGCCAATTTCCCACTTAGTCATCCTCTGAGCTTTCAGCCGACCTTGTATCTGTAGCCACTTTCCAATTCCAGGGCTTGCTCATCCTCTCCTGTACTTCAGGGATAGCCACAGGAACACGAACACTTTCTTTTTTCCGTTTGGTTTTCTTAGTGTCTCTTTCCTGGATTTCCTCAGAACTGTTAGCTGCTGAATCATCTGACTGGGAAGTAGCCCTTTCTCCCCACAAAGATACAGGTTATTTTTTTAGACCTTTCCCTGGATTTTTTCTTGCTCTCATGTAGTTGCCTCCTTTTCCTGGTACTAGAAGCTCCAGTTTCTTTTGAGAATTCACTTGAGGAATCTGCTGTTATGTTCATAGTTTCCTTTTTGTTTTTTGTTTGTTTTTTTTGTTTGTTTGTTTGTTTTGTTTTGTTTTGTTTTTTTTGTGGAACCATTTTTTTTCTACTTCTTTTTAAGGGATTTCTTTGACTTCTTGTGTTTTTGGGATTTCCAGGCAGATACTTTCAGCTGGGGAGATGGTTTTCCCATTGGTAATGTCTTGCTGGTCACTCCTGTCTGTTTCAAACTCTTCAGGGTACAACTCTTTATAACTACTGTGACCCCATCTGTCTGGCATATTGGATTCATAATCATATGACTTCTTGTTCCAGGAATTAATCTTAAGAAAATAATCTAAGGTCCCAGAAATTTCATTCTTTGGCCTCCAGTAGTTTTTCTGACTTTCTTTATCAAAACCATCACTTCTCATCCGGCTTGAGCTGCTGGGTACCACATTCCTTCTTGTCCCCAGGTAAACATCCTCCATTTACTTTTCTAGCTCTCTAATTTTCCACATGTCAGTTTCCTCCTGAATCTTATTGTGAATATCTGTATGCCGGATGACGGGAATTTCCCCAATGGAGCCGTGACATTCTTTAATCGTGCACTGCAGCTTCATGTGGCAGGGTTCTTCAGTTAGTACTATGATTACTTGTGACCTTTTAAGGCATCCTTAGTGTTATTTTACCCTCCTTTCTCCTTCTGTATTTGTCTCCTACCCCTAATTAGAACCCACCTTTCCCATTTCCCTAAGCATATCCATATGCCCTGTGATTCCCTCTCTACAGCCCCCCCCCCCATCTCCCTTTGTTGGCCATAGTTCCTTTGCACTTTCTTTGTTTCTAAAGTTACTATGGGATACACACTCACATCTGAAGATTTGGAGCTAAAAGCTCCCAGTAAGAGAAAACATTCAAGTCACTTGGGGTCTGGGTTACCTCACTCAAGTATGATCTTTTCTAGTTCTATCCATTGATCTGCAAAGGTGGTTATTTCATTTTTCTTCATAGCTTAATGCTATTCCATAGTGTATATGTACCACAGTCTCATTATCCATCCATATTGGTTCTGTTTCCTACTAATGTAAACAGAGCAGCAATGAACATGGCTGAGCAAATATCTGGAGTAGAATATCAAGCTCTTTGACATATGCTTTGTGGGCCTTTGCCATTCTAAAGGGGTAAGGTGAAATCTCAAAGTTGTTTTGATTTGCATTTCCCTAATTTCTCGGGATGATGAGCAAGTTTTGAAATATTTCTTAGTCTTTTCTTCTTTTGAGAACCCTTTGTTCGGGTCTCAGACCCACTTTTTGAATGGGTATGTTTATTTTTATTCATTTATTTGTTTTATTTTTAAAAGTCTTTGTATATTCTGGATATTAATGCTTTATCAGATATATAGCTGGCAAAGATTCTCTCCTATTCTGTGGAGTTCCTTGTTACCCAGTTGAGTATTTCTTTAGCTGTGCTTTTTAGTTTGATGATGTTCCATTTGCCAATGGTTGGACTTAATTCATGGACAAACAGAGTCTATTCAGAAAGCCCTTCCCTATACCTATATCGTGTAGGGTGCTGTCTGTTTTCTTCTAACCGTTTCAGTGTTTCACATTTATGACTTTGATCCATTTAGAGTTAGTTTTGTGCAAGGTGATAGATACAGATCTAATTTCATTCTTGTGCATATGGACATCCAGTTTTCCCAGGACCACTTAGACAGTTAAAAATGCATTCTCTTCTCCAGCATATGTCTTGGCATCTTTATCAGATATTAAATGGCCAAAATTCCATTTACTCATTTGAATCTTCAATTTTATTCGTTTGGTCCACACTGACACCCACATTTAAGTCATACTTCCCAAACATTGTCCTGTAAGATCATGGCCACCTGGTTTTATGCAAAATGCATTCAGTCACACTTCAAGGGTACTGATAATTTTTAAGAAGTTCCAACATTTAGAAGTTCCAAAGTGTGAGTGCAGAGTCTCTTCTGGGAATCTGACAGTGTTTTAACAATGAGCTTCTAAAACATCAAGAGCAAGTCACACTGCTGTTTTCTTTTCTTCTCCTCCTCTCCTGTCCTGCTCTCGGAGACAGGGTCTCTATGTAATCCTCCTGTCACCGCCTCTCAAATGCTCGGATTACAGGCTTGAGTCACCATGCCCATCTCAACCACTAACCATTTTTCTGTACTGGGTAACATGTAGAATTCTCTCTCTGTGTACTGCTGTTTTGAAAAAGTCAATTAATTATAGTCAGCTAGTTGCTTTCCCATATTGCATGGCATTAGATGCTATTTCTCACACTTTGCTTTATCTCTACCTACCCACACAATTCTAGGAAGTGCAAGAAAGCCTCACAGCACTCGGCTCCATCCTGCATGGGATGTGCATCTCCCACAATCTCATCCTATCTTCAACTGTATATGCTACTCACCCTTACTCACATAGTGGCTGCCTCAATTAGCAAAAGACTGTAGAGCTGGCACTACTTGTGGCCTTGGGTATCAACTAGAGGTTTTGAAACAGACCTATATAGACAAGAAGTGGTCAGTGTATCTTCCCTACTCGGCATTTCTCTTCCATTCCCATTGCTCATCTCCAGAAATTGCAGAGCCATACAATAGCATGTAGAGGCCAACAGTAGGCACAGCATTAACTCACTCCTGCTGGATCCTTTAGACCCTTACTATGACTGCAAAGACCACCCAGATGGAAGGCTTGGGCTCATGGATAGAGTGAGGGTGGTTCTGAATTTTCTGTTCCTTCACAGTATTTTGGATACATGCATAATGCTTAAGACACTCTTAGTTTAAATAATTAACTTGTATTTAAACTCCCAAGATAGTTGAGATTTCATGACTATAGTGGTAAGTAGAAAATAGCATTCATGAGTCATGACTACGTAGCTTGGGAATACAGTAAAGTCCCTAAGCGTTAAATTCTCCTTGTAGATCAACTGTGGTAAAGGTTTTCACTTTTAGGTAGCTATGGTTAAGTGCTAGTTTGGGTTTCAGGTGATCACAGTGTGTTCCAGCCCTTCTCCTAGCACAGCAATACTCAGCATCTGCTGATTGCATACTGAGTCAAGTACTGAGATAAGTATTCCCATGATCCACTCTGCTTCATCTTCCTGCCTATCAAGAAGCCAGTGTTGAGGTAAGGCTTTACGGACACATGGAATCTTTTATTTCAGGAGAAAGTGAGTGTCAATAATAATGATATTCCAATTTTAAGAAGCCGGTGTGGATAGAATTATAGGCTAGGAATATTCTTCATGCTTCTCAGTTCATAGTAAAATGTAGCTTTGTTACTCAGGCATTGTTTGATTGAGACAGAAGCCAAAGTTTGTATATCTTGGTCCTAGGAAACTATTGCTTTCATCTAAGAATTCTAAGAGTGGCTTCAGGCCTGGTTGCATTCAGTTTTCAATCATATTCTAAGAGGTTTGTTTTCAACCCTTATCTCCCCTGTCATATCTTGTATTTTCTACCAATACAAGCTCTTCCCACATGGTGGCTCTAGGCTTACATCATGCTAGACTCCTTGGTAGAAGAAAGACCCTCTTTCTCATAGTTCCTTTGAAAGCCTGGTGTTCATTGGCCCCCTAAAGTCACATGCCTGTCTTGAAGGCTATCACCAGGGCCCTAGAATGTGGTGCTCTGACTAGCTATATTCAACCACCATATGCGTATCCCCAGGTACTGATGAGCCAGGAGGAATCAACCTCACCTGAACCCTTAGTTGGTGCAGTCAGACCTAAATGAGAAGTTGGATGGCGGAAAGCAAATGTTTAGTCCACCTGTGAGCACAGCAGTTTTGCTCTGCAGGTCAGGGGAGAAATGCAGAGGACAGCAATGAACAGAACATTGCCAAATGTGCTGACGATGTTCAGGGAGGGGTTCCCACTGGCAGCCCTGAATGCAATCAACTGGCTGCATTTGCCAACCCCAGCACCTGTCATATTTCATCTTCTTTTAAATAACTTCAGGGATATGAAAGTCATAAAAGCAAACCCAGGTGAGGTCAGAAGTCACCAGCTCCTGTGTGCAGAGGGCTGCCACTTTTTGGCTCTTTACCCTGCCTCAAACTTGCATGATCTTAAGGGGTCTGGGTAGAGCCCTAGCAAATATCATTCAAATGAGAGCCATGGGTCCAAGTAGCAATAAATCAGAACTGTTTGCCCACCCCCAGGACTCAGAGAAGTATGGTGAGATTACCCTCTCTGTAATTGTTTTGTATTTCTTTGACCTCAAAGCAGCTAAAGTTGGCTTTCAAAGAAAAACACTATCACAGTGCTGGGGAGCAACATTTTAATGAATACCATAGGGTTTACTGATCACTGTTAATGAGTGAAGAATGAGGGTCCTGCAGGAACCTCCTGTCTATGTTTAGAAAGCCATCCTGGATGATGGAGGGTGGAGGGTGATGGAGCCATACCAGGCCCGCAAATGGAAAACAAAAGTATCATGTGTTTAAGGTCAGGTAAAATGTGCTCTTCAGGAGCAAATAAAACCTCATTTACACCTCTGCTTGCACTCTTCTCAATCAACAGCAGCCTTTTAGATTGACATGTACCAACTTCTTTCTGTAAGTGCTGCTGTGGCCACATTAAAAAAAATGAAAAATACACACATTTAATCTCTTGGGGGCTCTTCACCTGATAGTGTTGTTTGGTGGGGTAAGTTCTTTAGTGCCAGGGTGTTTCCTGTGTGTGTGTGTGTGTGTGTGTGTGTGTGTGTGTGTGTGTGTGTGTTGGGGTTGGGAGAACACACCTGGATCTGAGGACCCACACATTAATAGGTTCACAGTCTCAAGGCTGAAGAATAAGTTTGACATCCAAAGTTCTTTGTGCTAACCTGGGTGTGGTGGCACATGCCTGCCATCTTAGTGTTTCAGACTCTAAGGCAGATGAGAGCCAGGCCTGTAGTTTAATGTGGCTAGCGTGCTTTCTTCTAGAAATAGGAATGTTCCCTTTGTTAGCTTGTTAAAATGAAGAGCTGGCATGACAACAGTCTATTACATGTAATAAATGACACAAAATATGCTTCGGTCATGAGAATGACAGAGACAGAACAGGTTGACAGGCACATTAAACTGTTCTTAACATCTATGGGTTTTCTGTTTACTTCAGGAGTGACAGCTAGTGTTTTTGTTAGTTAGGTAATTAGTCAGTTAGTTAGTCTGTTAGTTTTTGAGACAGCCTTACTATGTAGTCCAGGCTGGCCTGGAACGAGATCCTCCTGCTCAGTTTCCCAAGTGCTAAGATGACAAGAGTGTGCCAGCATGCCTGGTTTAGGACTAGCGACTTTGATGGCATGTTTAAAGAATACAAGACAGGAGAGGAGGTGCCATGACAAATCACTGAATGCTGGGTAGGGCAGGGGCTTTACCTGGATCTCCTTGTCAATGTGTCCTATAACCCAGTGGGATGGCTGCCCCTACGTAATTTCTACAAATGAGGACTTTGAGACTTGGGAAGTCAATACTGTTCCTTAAAACCATAGTCAGTCCCAGAATGCTCTCTTTCTATCCTCCCCTGGGGGCATCTGGGATGAGCTAGAAACCTAGAACAATGGAAACTCCAGGAATCTATGAGGATGACCCTAGCTAAGACTCCCAGTAATGGGGGATGTGGAGGCTGAACCAGTCATCTCCTATAGCCAGGCAAGACTTCCCAATGGAGGGACTGGGACACCAACTCAGTCACAAACCCTTTAACCTACAACTTGTCCTACCTACAAGATGTGCTGGGGAAAGATGGCACAGAAATTGTGGGAGTGGACAACTGATGATTGGCACAGCTGAAGAGCCATACCCTGGAGAAGAAGCTCCCCACTGAGGGCCAGGACCCAGAAGCAGGATACCTCAGAGACCTAGATAGAACCAAATACCAATGACAAAAACAAACACAAACAAACAAACAAAAATGTCAATTAAGTGACTCCTAATGACATTCTGCTATCCTCATAGATTGGTGCCTAGCCCAGCTGTCATCAGAGAGTCTTCACCCAGCAACTGATGGAAACAGATGCAGAGACCCACAGTCAAACATCAGGCAGAGCTCAGGGAATCCTGCAGAAGAGGTGGGTAAAGGATTGTAGGAGCCAGTGGTGTCAAGGGCACCACAAGAAAACCCACAGAACCAACTAACATGGGCTCGTAGGGGCTCACAGAGACTGAACTGACAACCACAGAGCCTGCATGGGACCAATTTAGTCCTTCTGAATATATGTTATAGTTGTGCAGCTTAGTCTTCCTATGGGACTCCAAGCAGTGAGAGCAGGGGAGGGCTCTGACTCTGTTGACTGATTTTGGGATCCATCCTCCTCCCAGATAGCCTCATCCATCCTTGGTGGAGGAGGGAGTGGCTGGTCTCATTGTAGCTTGATATACTATGGCTGGCTGTTACTCATGGGATGCTCCCGGTATCTAACAAGAAACAATGGAGGAGGAGTGGACAGGGGGTGTGTGGGGTGGGGTACTAGGAAACAGAGAGGAAGGGGAAGCATTGGTTAGGATGTAAAAACAAGAAGAAAAAATGTTAGTACATAATGATCTGGCCCAAGATATCTCGATACCAAGGCCTTCTTCCTTGATTACGCCCAGACCTCTTGGTTTTTTAAATGTTGTTCAAGGGATTGTACACATATGTATATAAAAAAAAAATAAGGCTTTTGTTGTGAATGAGTAATATATGAACAGAGTGCAGAAATCAACCAGAACAAGATTACAGTGAGAATCAATCACTTCCCCCTTCCCTAAGATGTGTGATGTGAGACATGCCTGTACCCACCTTGCCTGGCTGTAGCTCCATGGGCCTGAATCTATCTTCACCCCTACCCTAGCAGCAGATAGGAACAATGGTGTGAGAACAAGATGGTCCCCTTGTCTCAGGCCTGGGTAGAATCCCTGCCAGGGTGGGGTAGGAGGAGTTTGGTATGTCTTTACACCATTTGGATGCCTCTTATCTCCTTTATACACAGAGGAACTAGCTCTCTGTTGCGGAGCTTCCTGCCTCTGCCACTGACTTAGGGTTAAACACTTTCAGAAAGTTAAAAACCTCCATGCGACTAGTGAGACAAATCTTCGTTTCAAAGACGTTTTTTAAAAAGCAAGATAATTTCAAAAGAAAAAATATTAACCAAGCAATCTCACAGGTGGGACAAGGAAAAGCAGAGAGTGATGCTGTGGAGACAGCAGCTGATGCTTGACGGTCTACCTTCTGCTGTAGGCCTGGGCCCCACTGCTGTGACCCTTCCTCCCACCCCCCACCCCCTGCCCCTCCACCCCCTGCAGCCACTGCTGTGACCTTTCCCCTCCCCCCTCCCCCCCCTGCAGCCATCTCCCTCTGAGCCTGGACAGCATGGAGCTGGCACTGTGGGTGTTGTCGTTGGCTCTGTCCTTCAGCTTTACTACAGTGATTCTCACCCATTAGGACCTTCAGTTCATTCAGTCCTCATGCCAATGACATATAGGGCCTTCCTTTTTGTCACCGTCCTCCAGTTGGAGATTATCTATCCAATGTTCTGGAACGCCTGGTATTTTGGTGGTGTCTCCAAAAGTTCTTCATGTTTATTGACTGGACTTGATTGTATGTATGCATGTACTCATGAGAGGGGGGTGAGGGTGCAGAGAGAGAGAGAGAGAGAGAGAGAGAGAGAGAGACAGAGAGACAGAGACAGAGACAGAGACAGAGACACAGAGAGAGAGAGAAAGAGAGAGGGAGAGAGGGAGAGAGAGACATGAGGGCACATACGTACACATCAGAGAAAGAGGCAGACAGACATGTGCGCGCACACACACAGGGAGACAGACAGAGAGAGAACCCACAGATGGAAAGGCAAATAGAAACAGAAATGCTGAGAGAACAATAAGAGTCTTTACTCTGCCCCCCCCCACACACACAACAAAAACAAAAACAGGCTTAGATGGAATGTAGCTTCCTTCTTCCCCAGAATCATTTATCACATGCAGTCTTCCAAAGCAATAAATATGCACCTTTTCCATTTCCATTGTGTTGGCAGTTGCACCACAGCCTATTGAATGGACGGGCTGCCATTCACTTCAGCTGTCAAGTCATTCTGCAAGAGGCTATGTTGACAGGATCTCGGGGGTCCCCTTGGGGTCCGTCTCCTCATTTAGTCAGGACACATCCATTCACTCCTCTTTTGGGCAGACTGTATTGGGACGCTGGAGCCCTGAGGATGACAGTGCTGGCTGCTGGAGGGTGTTTGCTGAGGAATGTGGGAGAGGAACTGGGAGCAGGAAGATGGCCCCACACAGGCCAGGCTCTGAACAACCGACACCTTCCTTACTTCTGAAGGACTGAAGTGAGCCACTGGCCCCTTTGAAGCCACCTTGGGCAGCCTCCTGGACAAATGACCAGGCTCCTAACAGTTCAGACCTTACACTATGACTATGACTTCTGGTTAAAAACTGGTCCCTTGTCCCTCCTGTCCTCTTCCTTGGTTCTAGGATCACGACTTCCCAGGGATCACTGGTCTCAGGGGTAAACTGAAGGCTAGGCAGCCACAGTTAATTACTGAGCCTTCCTCCCATTGAGCCTGGACAGTAGAAGGAGCTTTTATTAACCCCACTCCCAGCCTGTTAACAATGGGAAATCTCTCCCCAGGTCCTGCTGCTGGTTCTGGCTGGTTAGGATGACTGACAGGCCACTTATTACTCCTGTCTGCCCCTGCCTGGCCCCTCCAGAGGCTTTTATTAGCCCCTCACCTGGGTGAGTTGGGGCTTGGCAAACACTCTCCTTGAGGCAGCTTTAAGATTATGTTTTCTCACCTGAAATAACTGGCGCATTTATTGTTTTTGAAGGAAAGAAAAATCTCATAATTGAAGTAAAAGAGGAATATGCTTCTGTTTTTCTGGAAGTGTGTCTTTGAGGCAGAGGGACAATCCCAGCAGCCACCAGAGGGACTGAATCTTTGCAGAAGAGCCTGGTCCTTCAGCTACAGCTCATTCATGGACTGCTCTTTGGCTACAGCCCCTGTTTGTTAAACCGCCCACCTAATGGCTATGGAGAAAGTACTTGCAAATTGACACCTCATTGGGTAGAAAAGGCTCTTAAAATTCTGGAACATCATCACAGGCTTGAGCTTCTCCTAATGCAATAATGCTTCCCCAGGAAAAACACCCTGCACACTCCGTCACCGCCAAGGAGAGAATTGGACAGAGATGGTTTTCAGCAAATTGACAAACTGAGCTAAACTTTATTTAATTTAATTTCAAAAAGGATGGATCTGGAAATAACATTGCTGGTTTCACGTGCTGGAAAAAATCGATGTTATGATTTTTTTATCTTCTTCCTTCCTAACTCCCTTGCTGGGCGGGTGTAATAAGTCATTTGGACTGGCCAAGCAAACAACTAGCCCCTGCCCCTCTGGGTTGGTGTGAGTATCCTGAGGACCCAGCTGTGCCTTAAGCCAGCTGCTGTTGCATACCCTGGGCAGAGTGTCCCCTGTGTGGGGAGGAGTGGCAGAGCCAGATCTCCCATGTCTCTGGGCCACGTTTGCTTCTGAGTGCTCTATACTTCTTACTTCGGCAAACCCTCACTGCTCACTAAGATGGGGGGACTTTTGTGGGGGGAAAATCTTTTCACGGATAAAGAAAGTGGGGCTTACAGAGAGAAATCCCTCGCTCAAGGGACAAGTGCACCATGCAGGGAATCAGGTATGAATCCAGGTTGCTTGATTTCAGAACTAGAATTAACCAGTAGGAAGAGCAAGTGGCCAGCTACTCCTGGCTTTCTGATTGTTGTGTGACAAAACCTTTCCTGGGAAATGCTACACATGTCTACTTGCCCCAGAGAGGGAGCCCAAAGTATGGATGCCACCAAAGTCCAATTTGGGAACCATGAGTTTTATTGGAGTTATTTACAAGAATATGGATGAGGAATTACTTACAGGAGCAGAAATGACTCAAAGACAAGCTGGGCAACATGGCCCGCAGGTGGCTCAACAGGTCGGACAGCATCCTCTCCAGATGCTTCAGTTGGTCTAAACCTGTTCCAGGCAACTCTGCCGGTTTCTTCTTATAGGCATGATGGTCTGGTCTCAGAATCTTTTTCTTTTTTTGCAGCTTGGCTGAGAGTCCTTTCTTTCTTTCTTTCTTTCTTTCTTTCTTTCTTTCTTTCTCTCTCTCTCTCTCTCTCTCTCTCTCTCTCTCTCTCTCTCTCTCTTCTTTCTTTCTTTCTCCCTTTCTTTGTAGCTTTATTACTTACTCTGAGGAAGAGGGACCTAGTAAATCTACTCAGTTTTAGGGACTTCCTGAAGCTATTTTGAGTTGTTTGCCTCCCTGTTTAAAGAGTCTCCCTGTGGGATGGAATGTTTCGATCGATCTCAAAGGGAAACTTTCAGGTATTACTGCTCAAGCCTCCTCTGGGTCATGGTCTGGGGTTTCATGTTTCTTCAAACAAGGTTCCTAGGAAGAATGCATCACCGCAAAGCTTGAGGGTAAAGGTCTGTGATCTCTGCTACTGGGGAGACCAAGACTGGAGGATCTAGTCTACACAGAGCTACACAGCTGAGCTACATAGAGTTCAAGCCAGTCTGGGCAAATTAGTGAAACTTTGTCTCAAAATAAAAAGTAAAAGGAGGACTGGAGATGGACTCAATAACTTGCCTAGCAAGCATGGGGTCCTGGGTTCAATTCCTAGTATCACATTTATAAAGTTAAAAAAAAATTAAGAAAGAAGTTGCACAGAAGAGAATTTACACCCTGTGCTATAGAGCCATGGCTAGGGGAGCCATAGGTTTTCCTGGAGAACCTATTGATGTTGTCTTGATAAATGGTTGAGTTTTCAAGCCCTCTTCTAAATATTTATGATTAGATCATAGATTTGTGCAGATCTCAGCCTTGATTAGAGTCTCTTTACAGAGGGTAGGGGTTATGCCGACACCCTCAACTGCTCAAAATGCCAGGAATAGGCAACCATGAGTGTTCAGCTGTAGGTAGAATATCTATGTCATCATCCTCTCCAAGCCTCAGAGAACATGGAGTGAAGAGGGCCAGGAAGAGTGTGGAACTAGAAGATGTGTTGTGAAAGGCTAGCCTTTGGGCATGACATGGCTGTCATACACATGAACTCACAACAGCTGTGGTTACTTTGCATACAACCTCCACAAGATCAAGAGTGTTAAAAATTCCATCATGAAGAGGATAGAACTTCATTGATGGGAGATGTTATTCTGTATATATGTTTCTCATACTGGTTAATAAAGCACTGTGGCCAATAGAAAACTAGATAGGCGGGGCTAGGAGACTAGGAGGAAGAAAGAGGAAGTAGAAGGCGGAGTCGAGATGTAGCCCAGGGAAGACGCAGGACGCCTGCCGCGCAGCTCCCGGATAAGACGACCATGTGGAAATACTTAGATAAGTAGAAATGGGTTAATAATTAAGGCAGAGCTAGCCCATAAACAGTAATGGTAACTGGCCAACAGGATTGTATCAAATACAGAGTCTCTGAGTGTTATTTGGGGCTGGCGCGGCTGTGGGCCCAGACTGGCGGGCTGGCGGAAACATACACGCTACACTTCATGATTCCCCACTCTTGGCTGAGGAGCTAGGGATCACTGATGGCTGCCGAGAGAGGGAAAGTTACTTTTCTTTGGGCATGGGCAGCCATTGGTAGGTCACCCATGCCAAGGGAGTGACTCTACACACATGCACATGAACACAGCATCAAATGCACTTGGTGGGTTAGAGGGGGGGGAGTTAGAAGAGAGATGGGAGATACGATGGGTGGGAGGAATCAGAGGAACTGAAGGGAATGAAAAAATGGATAGGACCAAAACACAATGTATAAATTTATGAAAATGTAAAAGCAAAGAAAGGAACATACCTGGCAAAGTTGTCTTTTGTACAGTGAAGAAAGCTCTTATTTGGGCAAAAGACTTGCCATTTGACAAAATCTGCCTTCCTCCCCAAGGAAGCCCAGGGAGATTGGAAGCACCTCACTCTCTAAGGGTTCTTGGTTTCCAAGACAACCAGGGAAAAGATGAGCCTTCACTAGGCCTCAGGGGACCACATTCAGGCACAGCCCACCATCTGAGCTCTGGGGCAGCCCACTGGGCCACAGTGAGGGGCCCAGCTCTACTCCTCACTTCAGCAACTATGGAGAACTCTCAGACAGTGGGACCCCCCCCCCCAGCCACCATCAGGCTTGAGAGTTTGGAAGCTGGCAGGCACCAATCACAGAGACTCGTGCTGTCAAGCTCCACTGGCATCTGAGGAGCCTGTTAGGGCCTGAAGGACCCCTGCTTCTGTGCAGGCTGCCACTCCCACCTGGACTGCCACAGGTCAGGTTCCCACTGCTGCCTCCCTGCACAGGAAAAGTCAGCCAGTTTTTATAAACAACAGCAAAATAGAGAGCAAGCATCATCCTTTCCACTAATAACACCTCAGAAATGATGAGCAGAGGCAAGACCATTTTGTCACATTTGCCGGTGAGAGGCCACATAACTGCTACCTGCTTAGTACAAAGGATGGCTCGAGGGACCTGACCCCGTTGCCTATGTATGACAACCTATGAGCAGATAACTGTAACTGCCTGACTTCGGGCACCAACTTGCCACCCCATGCCCTTGGCCAGCTGTATGTTTTTTGTTTTGTTTTGTTTTTTGCCTTCGTAATCTTCCTGCAATAGAGGGGTGGGGCCTTCTCCCACAGCTGTTACATCAGCTTGCTGGATGAGGTCCCTTCTGCGGCTTGCATCCCATTAAAGGAAACTTTGTGCATGTGCGTCAGTGAGTCAGCTTCTTGGTGGTCTTTTGCGGGGGGGGGTGTCTCACAGACTGGGCATAACATGGGGAAACCACCTTTCTGAATGCCTGTTGGGAGGGAGAATGAAAGGGACCCAACAATACCTTACCCACATGACCTCATAAAAGTGGTCAAGGAGATTTTCTCTGATCTTTGGTTTCCCTGTGTAGAATAACATACCTGTAAATGAGGACATTTCATTTCCCTACTCCAAGACTACAAATGTAGTTTTTCTTTTCTTTTCTTTTCTTTTCTTTCTTTTCTTTCTTTTCTTTTCTTTCTTTCTTTTTTTGATGCAGTATACATTGTATAATGAACAAATCAGGACAGTTAGTAACAATTGGATCACAGTAACCATTCATCATTCCTTTGTTGTGATCATGTTCAAAATCCTCTTCCAATTATTTTAAAACATGTAATAAATATTGTCAATGGTTGTTGCTCTACTCAGCAACAGAGCACCAGAAGTAATCCCCTATCTAACTCGTCTTGAGCCCACTGAGCCACAGCCCACACTTCCTCTCCTCCATTCCTCAGCCACTTGGTTCTCAACCTCGATGTTGTCAACTTTTCTTATTTCAAAAACCACCCACTGCCTGTTTGCCTTTGACTTCAAGGGAAAGATACTTCCTTTGACCCTTATTCCAGTTTCAATCTTGTCTTAATCTTTAAGGAATACTTTTTTCATTGGATCGTTGGTCTTTTATTGTTTTTAAATTTATCTCTGGATCAAATAAGTCACTGAAGGAAGGAAGGAAGGAAGGAAGGGAAGGGAAGGGAAGGGAATGAAGGAAGGAAGGAAGGAAGGAAGGAAGGAAGGAAGGAAAGAAAACTCAGGTTCCTCATACCAAAGCATGTGCTGCAGAACCCTGACCGAGAGTGCCTACCTTTGCAGTTGCCTGGCAAAGCCTATTCCGGTCTCTTGGACTCATGCGCTGCACTTCATAACAGGGTCTCACTGGCCAAGCTGTAGGAGGCTGGATGCCTAGAGAGTCAGTTCCCTGAATCAGTTGATACTCACCTTCCTGGAGCTCAGACATAATGACACGGGGTTCTGCCTTTAGCAGCCATGGCACTTTTTATATTCAAGAAGTTACCCAATGGTCCAATATGAAACAGCATGAAAATAATTAATTTTTATTCAAGTAATATACACATGCAGCTAAAAATAATAGAGCCGTCAGCTAGGCTGGCCTCAGAAAACAATAATGTCCCATCTCCTCTCTCCTTTCTCTTGGTGCTCAGAGACAGCCACTTTCACTTAGGAAACTTTTAATTGAAGCATAACCCACAGATAGAAAACACACATAAGTCATAGGTATGCAGTTAATAGGTTTTAGAAAACCAATTCTCCTATTAGCAGGATGAAGAAGGAGAGCAGTGTTTGCACCTGGAAAGCCGTCCCCTACCCCCTCAAAGTCAGGGTCCCTTGACCTCAGGCTCCATGGCTAGCAAGCAGCTGCTTTGCCCTTTGTTCCCTCTGGTGGGCATGCCATACCTCTGCTTGACAAGTGACTTGCTCCTAGGACAGAAGGTTTGTCTTCTTTATAGTGAACCCTCTTCTCCCCCACTCTCCCAAGTCTGACAAGTCATCCTTTCTATTCCTCTATGCATTGGTTGCCTGTGCAAATTCAGCCATGTTATAAAGCTCCCTGTCCTCTTCCATCCATCATAGAACATGGTTGGTTCGTGGTAGAAACAAGTGCAGCCTAGGATTTTTGGCTCTCAATGCTATAACGCCTGTGCCATGTTAGGAAGAATATCCTTGGGGTTTGCAGCCATCCTATTTACTGTTATGGTTTGAAATTGAACCCCAGACTCAGTTCTGAAAGATCACTCTCTATCTGGTGATACCAGCTTTGGAAGGCTGTGGGGCTTTTCAGAAATGGGACCTAGTGGGTACAAGTAGGTCATGGGGGGGGTAGGTGGGACTTTGAGGGTCATAACAGTCCCTGGTTCTTGTGATACACTATGTTTCCTATTCCAATGTTACATGAGGAGCCCCTGCCTTACTCTCCAACTGTTTCCAATTCTTAGTCACACTGAGCTGGCACCAGAAACCATGAGCCCAAATCTTTCTTCTCTTAGGTTTTTTTGGGGTTGGTTTGGTTTGGGTTTTTTGTTGCTTTGCTTTTTTTTGTCTGTGATTATGGTCACAGTGACACAAAAGCAATGAATACCCTCTTGTTCACATTTGTCCTAAGATGAATGGAGAAGGACCCTTGAGGACCAAGGGTGCAATATGAAGCCTCTAACTTTTGTGACACCAAGATAAAGCACACATACATTGCGTGGATGGGTGGCAACCTTGTGTTCTGCTGTTATTAGAACTAACCATCTTCCAAATGTCTGTTTACCTCTGAGTCCCTTTGAAACTGGTCTTTCCCTCATAGACTCCCGAAGCCCTTTCTTTCCCTCAGAGCCCATCAAAGCCTGCTGCACCAACCCAGGCCCAGCCTTTCCTCTTGAGATGACATATGTGCTTTTGAGAGCAATATCAAGAATGAATATATATATATATATATATATATATATATATATATATATATATATATACATACACACACACACACATATATATACCCCTTAAATGGGGGTGGTCATAAAATCTGTGGCTAATTGACTCATGTCAGCACCCAGTTTTAGGAGAAGGGTGCTCTGAGTGGAAAACACAATATGGGAAGTGGCTTAATTTCTTTTGGATTACCCTTTACCAGGTAGCGTGTAATTGCATTAGTAATCGGAGCAGAATCTCAAACAAAGGATTAGTGGGAAGGAAGACAGAGGAACGCTGACTCCACAATAACTCACCGCCTTCCTAACCTGATTATATAAATAAATTCAAGCAATATTTTTCAAGACACGGGAGCTTGATCGTAAAGGCGTGAGGGGGCCCGGGGCCTCTGCATGGCCCCTGGTTGGCGGGCAGTAACGGATTGCTGCTGCTGTAGTGAAGGGCAGTCCCCAGGTGGTGGGATATCCAATATCTCTGAATTATCTGTCAGCACTCAGAAATTATTGAAGCTGGGCTGACTTCTCCAGTGGGGGGCAGGAACATCTTGGCTTCATTTGGCTAAACAATGGGGTTAAAATGGAACCGCCCCCGCTGCGACCTCCCACCAGCCCTTTGGGTCACTCAGCTAGCTGTGGGCAATGGGAAGCCGCGCAGGGCTGCTCTGGACGCTGTTACCTTCTTGACCCCCTAGCTAAGTCGTCCAGAGCTGCATTTCAGGCTTGTATCTTTGTCCGCAGGGGGTTGACTAATCCTCCTGCTTTGCTCTCATCTGCTCAGACAAAGGAGGCAAGCACACTCCTCCCTGGCTGAATGAAGCCTGGTCTGGGTGACACATCAGAAAGCAGTGACATGCTGTCCACATTGTTTGCCCACAGCCTTTCAATTTCTGTTTTTACTTAAGCCAAAGCCTGCTTTTGAGGCCTTAGTTATTTCGTTTCCATTTTGCCATGGCTGGGCAGGAGATGTGGAGCAAGCCCTGTTCCTCACCCCCATCCCCACCCCATCCCAAACCTCTCTGTCCAGCTCAAGGCAGCTGAAACCTGAATGCTTTGGAAGCTTCCCAAAATAGCTTCCAAAACCCAGGTTACTGGAAGCTATGGACCCACAGGAGGTGCAGCGTGACCCTAGGAGACCCAACAAAGGGTGCTAAAAGAAAGCCATGAAAGTAGACACCACCAAGGAACCATTCGAAGCTCCAGTCAGCCTACTGGCTTCAACACTGAGTTTCCTCAAAAATGACTCAGGAGTAATTGTCATTCTCTTGTCTCAGGCATTAAATGAAATGACGGGTGGGACATGATTTTTGGATTTTGTACAGACTAATTGGATATAGGCCAGGTACCAATCAGATGAGTTTTCTCAGCCCCAAAGAGCCAGGCATTTTTCGGCTTTGTTCATCCAATTTTCCATCTGAAATGTTCTCTCTTTCCCACCTACCACCTAATTGATTTCCTTATGACTCCCTTGGGCTATTCTTTGCATTTCCTTGGTCTTCATGCAACTGAGCCTTGCTCAGCCTCTGATTCCTAATGACTTTGCCCCCACAACTTTCATTTGGTGTGGTGGCCCTGAACTCAGCAACAACTACCATATTCATGGGCTCAAGCTCTGCATCAGATATAGGGATGTAGGGACCCTGAGTAAGTGAACTCCTGGGTGAATGCGTGCTGCATGGGATTTATTAGAATGGCTCACTGCCTGTGTTCTAGAAAGTCCAACAATGGCTGTCTATCAACAGAAGGTCCAAGATCCAGTAGGTATTCAGAACACAAGGTTGGATGTCTCAAAGAAGTGGGCTCTAATGCCAGGGAAGGCATGAGCTTGCTAATAATGGCAAGAATAAGCAAGCAAAGGAGAGAAAACTCCCTTCTTCCATGTCCTTTGTATGGAAGAAGGTGTGGCCCAAATTAAAGGTGGATCTTTCCACCTTAAAAGATTTGGCTTAAGGATCTATCTTCCCTCCTCAAAGACCCAGATTAGAAGTAGGTCTTACCACTTTCAATAATTTAATTAAGAAAAATATTCCTCATGAGTATGCCCAGCCATTTGTGTTTTAGTTAATTCCAGAAGTAGTCAAGTTGACAACCAAGAATAGCCATGACACTAACTATTGGATCATTTAGTAATTTAAATCAGATACTGTGGACTGAGGATCTTCTGTGTCTGGACTGCTATTGCATGATGCTAAGAGTTGGATCCTCTGGGTATGTCATGCTCACATCATTCACTCACTTTATTCATAGCCCAATTCTGCTTAGGTGGTGCTAGTTGTGGTGAGAAATTAAGAAACAAATAGCAAGGCATGGCTCTCACCTTAAAGATACTTGCCATCTTTTAGGAGGTACTAAGCAAAAACTACACATAAATATTTTCATTTTGTTATTTATATAACAAATATTTACTGATGTTTATTCCAGGCACCTTGCTGGAGACTATAGATACAGAGCAGAGAAAGCTCCCAGGTATTGTGAAGTTCAGATGGTGGATGAGGAGGATGTGTCTACAGACACGGACTTACTTGCAGTTCACTGTGATGATGACCATAGAAGGATGTACAGGCATGTGGGAGAACACAAAAGCAGCAGATGGTACATGACTGGGAAGGGTGGCTCTTCCAAGGAGACAAAGTCTAGCTGAGATCCTATAGGCAGTTGTGCTGGCTAGAAAAGAGGTCAGAGGGGCACATGGCAACCACGCAAGTGATTCAGTATGGGCAGACCCAGGGAGAGATGGATAGTGCTAACAGAAAAGCTGGTGGATCATCTACATGAAATCTTGGACCTGGGGGCATGGCTCAGGGCCAATGCTAAACAGCATCCTTGAGGGACCATGTTTCATCCTATCACTACAAAGCAATCTGACAATATCCTATGATATAGGGATGGTGGTCATCACATCCACACTGAAGAGGAAGAAATGAAGATCAGGGAGGTTGGGTGGCTCAGCTGAGTGCCACTGCTAAGCAGGAGTTAGCCCTGAAACTTTGATTTACTTTGCTCCTGGAGGAGTGAGAATGTATGTTAAAAGGGCTCAGGCTCTCTGTCTCTACCCATGATGAGCTCTGTGATGCTGGGCAAATTATTTAAATGCTCTGCAACTGTGATTCAGCCTCAAAATGACAATGCTGATAGTATCTTCTCCATGGGGTGGGTTCTCCCAAGGTTCAAATGAGTTAATGTGTGCCAAGTATCTTCTAGACACACTAGTGCATTACCAAGTGCAATTAGCATTAGGTACCATGGTGACAATGGGCTGGAAAAAGAGACAAAAAAAAAAAAAGAGAGAGAGAGAGAGAGAGAGAAACAAACAAAAGACACATTTTCTTTGGAGTCCATTGGAAGATGGGGCCAAGAGGTGCTGGTGAAGGAGAACAGAAATATGGGTAGAGCCCTGTTTCTTATAGGCTATTTGTCTAGGGTCTGTGCCCTAATGACCCCTGAGCTTGGTCTCCGGGTCCCTCTAAGCTACCCACAGATGGGAGGGGACTCACATTTCCTGGAGAAAGATTGGTTCTTCCCAAGAACATTATAGATTTTTTTTTAGCCGAGCTTCAGGAAGCCACATCCCAGAGCCCGCTGTATCGACTCCACCTGCTGGGACGTGTGGTTGCCAAGGGCAATGCAATCAGCCCCTTGCGTGTCCTTGTCCTGTGGCTCCCAAGGACTCTGCTTACAACCAAGCAGCTAAGCCCTCTCACTTCTTTTCCTGGAGGTGGGGGACTACCGCTCAGCATCTGGTCAGAGCCATGGCGACTGGAGGGACCCCTGAACTGGGCCCTTTCAAGCTATCCCAGCAGCATTGGTGGGATTGTGGAACTCGGTGAAGGAGTTATCTGGTCCACTGTGCATCTGGTCCTGCCACTCCTAGGCAGTAGAGCCCTCGCCCTAACTGGCTATTCCAGTGACTTACCACACTTTTCTCCATATTCTGAGGGTTGTGGCCCACAGAATTTTGAACAAACAGGAGGGTTAGTCAGTCTTGATGGGGGTGCTTCTAGAGCATGTGTCTAGATAGTAAGGAGGCTATGGAAGGGTCAAAGGGTAAAGGACAAGTGTCACGGTGGGGGGAGTTAGACTAGTCCCTTTGTGTGCTGACAGTATCCTCCTGTTTTCTCACTGTCTCCCCAGACCATTGGTGGGTCACAACAGGAGTCACCATTTGAAGGGGCCAGGCCAGATGTCAGAGATTTAGGCACTAGTTTTAACTCTGTCTGTCAGTATGTTACTTTGTGGCCTTGAGACTTTACATCCACCCTTAGAACTAAGGGTGTATTCAGCTGCTCACAGCACAGGACCTGGGAGCACAGAGACAGGTGGGTTCTTCAAGAAAAATGGTGGGCCTTTATCAGAGGCAGGAAAGAGAATGAGTGGTGGGAAGGCTATACACACACATACCACATACACACACACACACACACACACACACACACACACACACACACCACACATATACACTACACACACACTACACATACACACACACACAAACCACACACACACATATACACATACACAGACACACACACCACACATACACATACAAACCATACACACATGTATACACATACATATACACAGACATACATACCACACACACACACACACACTTACACATATACAACACACCACACACACACACAAACCACACACACACACAAACCACACACACACACACACACATATACACATACACAGACATATGCACCCCCCGACACACACACCACACATACACATACAAACCACACACACGTATACACATACATATACGCAGACATACATACCACACACACTCACACACACTTACACATATACAACATACACACACACACACACACACACACACACACACACACACACACACACACACACACTGTGTTTACTCAGTGACTCCCACTCCTGTGGTTCTTTCCAATCTCTTTACAGAAGCGGTTCCTAGCGATAGTAATGGCCCAGGACACTGTGGCAGGTTCAAGTAGGACCTCACACATGCAATACAAGCCTGGGACTGGGTCTTCTTACCACCTAAGGAAAAGTTCTTAAGATTCTTCAGAACCCTGCCATGTCATGTCCAGATACTAAATTAGAAGGAAGGAGGCAGGGGGAAAGAGAGGGAGAGAGGAAAAGGGAGAAAGGGGGAGAGAGAGGGAGAGGAAGGGAGAGAGGGGGGGGAGAAAGTGAGAGAGAGAGAGGGAGAGAAAGGGAGAGAGAGAGGGAGAGAGGGAAAGGGGAAATAGAGGGGGAGGGAGAGAGGGGGAGAGAAGGACAAAGAGAGAGGGGGGGAGAGAGGAAGGGAGAGAAGGAGAGAGGGAGAGGGCCAGAGAGAGGGGGCGGAGGGAGGGAAGGAGGGCAATCTGCTGAGGACTCATGCACTTGTGTACTGTCACATGTTCATATGAAGGTCTTTGATTGGCTGTGGGAATGCGGGGAGGGGGGGCTTCATTATGCTGATGCAAGCAGCACAACTTCAAGCACAAGAGCTGATCCCTGGCCGTGCTGTATATTCACCACAGATGGGTTGGTGAATGCTGATAATGCTTCCTGTGGTGCACAGCTGTAGTCCTTATAGCAAAGGGAAGGGAGCTGGTAAGGCACACCGTGGACCTTAGAGATGTGAGTGGGATGGGGAGGAGGAGGCCTGGAAAAGTAGAAGGGGGTCCATAGCATCTGGAAGAGTATTCCCTAAAGACCCACAACTTGAAGGTTTGATCCCCAGACTGGTGATATCAGAGATAGTGACACCATTAGGACGTGAGGCCTGCTGGGAAGTCCTTAAGTTGCTGGGGACTATGGGACCCTAGCCTCTCATTCTTTCTTCTGCATTCTGGTCAATGAGGCTTGCTCTGCTGATACTTCAGTCATGAAACGGGACCCTTCTCTGAGGCTACACTGGATCCTCCAGAACCATGAGCCACTTTGCCAATAGACCCTTCCAGAACTGTCCTTACCTCTAGCGTTGAACTTGAACTTTTCCTCTGAGCATCCATCATCAGAACAGGGCTTGTTTGGGACAGGCCCATGGTCTTGAGCCCCTCTGGTCCAATCACTTATGTTACCATTTCACGTGGCCTGATCTGGAAAATCAACACCACTGACAAGGAGCCATTTAAAAGAGCTAACTGGAACAGTACTTAGTCTAGATTTAAGCGATCACCACCCCGAAATAATTAAGTGCCAAGTGGTTATTAAACAATACATTCACAGAATTCTGACAACTGTTAAGAGCTGTCCCCTCCCCTCCTACAGCGAACATTCCCTAGTAAATACACTTGTAATACTCCACTGGCTTTTAATTAACCCAGCTTGCCTATAAGCCCATTTATCTTCTAAAAAGAAGGTTGCTCCATGTGCAATTCGTGTCAATAGATAATTAAAATGTTTCTCTTAGAGAATGAGCAGGGAGAGGTGATCTATGCATTTCAGAACCTGATTACTAAAATGCTATTTATTGAGGTTCAACACATGTTACTTGGTGACTGTTTAGCCACCCTGTCTCTTTGATACCAAAATTAAATAAGCACTGCAGACAGAATGTGTAATGCTAGCAAATCTCTCGGGTCATAATTAAATAGCACAAGTGACAAACATTCAATGCTTGTTTAGGAAACAAACATCACTTTGTGGCTTTCAAAACCAGGCGTCAGGAGGGCGTGTCCTTGTGCTTCCTTTGTTCTTCCAGGTACAGCCCAGCGGAGTCGCTGTTCTGGTGCAGAGGTTTCCTACTAACCACAGCAGCAGCAGTAGAGCATTTTCTAGAAACAACACAGAGCATGTTGAGAACCAAAGAGTTAAAGACAACGTGGAACTGCTTTGATGGCGGAGACTTCTCCAAAGCTAGCAGCTACCGGATACTCACAGCTGGCAGAGGGCCGTTGCCTGATGCCTCCATCCCCAGAGGAGAGTCCTCCATCCCCAGAGCAGACTGCCCTGCCCAGGGGACCCCTCCCTGCTTCTCTCAACCTACTCTCAACATGCCTTCAAAAGCTTCGTCTGTGTCCTGCTTACTAGCTCCTCTACCATTGGTCTTGGTTATAAATTGTATATCCCCAAATTTGCTGAAGTCTTAACCCCAGGACCTGTGAATGTGGCCTGATTTGGAAATAGGATGACCAGGTTAATTTGATCAAACTGGTATTGGATCATTAGGGTGGGCCCTGATCTAATATGACCCATAATAAAAGAGGGAGTGTGGCGACAGAGGTAGACATGCACAGGAGTACTGTGGGAAGGTGAAGGCTTTGCTGGGCTATGCACTGTAGTACAGAGATGTGTGGAGAGGCAGCCATCTAGGGAAAGCTGGGAGTAGCATCCTCTTCTGAGAGCCAGCCTGCCATGCAGCTCAGCCCTTCGCCTCCAGAGCTGTGGGACATTTCTGCTGGTGAGCCACGTGCCTGCTGGTGGGCCATCACTACAACAGGGCACAAACATATCCCTAGGAAGAGACTCACACTCCGGCCCCCTTGTCTGTCCTTGTTTGGGTTTGGAGAGAGGCTTGGATATGGGACTGAGGAACCAAGGCAGATCTTGGTCACCTGAGGTGAGAGTGGACTCACCTGGGACCACAAGCCACCAGAGGATTAATCTCTTTCTTTTAATGTTCCATTTTTGTGTTTATTTTTATCATGATCAAGATAATGGCACGAGAAGGAGTTCACATTCAAAGTGTTGTGTAGACAGGACTCACGGAACTGCTGAGTTCCCCATCCTGGTAGAATGTTTCCTTAGCTGATTACAAAAACAACCACAACAAGTCTTAGGAAGACGCTGTGAGAAAGAGCACTATTCCCAGCCCCTGGGTGGGGGATGGGGAGTGGAGGGGGGCTGCTGAGGCGGATAGATTTTGAGTAGGTTACAACAACGAGAGACTCTATCTCAAACAAAGCAAACAAACAACAAAGCAGACCAGTGACTGGAATTCTGCAAAAGGAAGACCTGCATGGGTGCATGGAAGGGATCCTTTAGAGGCCTGTTTAAGGAAAGAAATGGGTGATGAGGTTTTTAAACTCAGGTAAGAAATCTCAAGAACGTTAAGCAAGATTCAGCAAACAAAAGATCACAAAGACAGTGTCCTTGCACTTGCGCAGAGCCCTACCCAATTTATAATTTATGACATCATCACATGTACTGTGATTTGCTACACTCTGTCTTCCCTCAGGAAGGTCTCCTTTGTCCTGCCTGGAGTCCTCTGCCCAGCATGCCTGTCTACACTGAGGTCACAGGAAGGAAGGAAGAGTGTTCTGCATGGAGGGGAACTGTGGTCAGCCTGGTGGGACCTGGCCCTTGGCCCCAGAAACAGTCTTTATTAATAACTGAAGCTACTCCATCCTGTGAGTGGCAGGCGAGCTGGGTCAGGAGGATGCAGGAAGGCAGGCCTCAGGAGAAATCTACAGAAGCAGGGTGCTGAGAAGCCAAGAACCGAAGAGCTGGCTAGAAGGGCTAATGAGAGGAGAAGGTTAGAAACAGAAAGGCAGGGCAAAACCAAGTCCAAGTCAGTATTCACAAAGACCAACAAAATTGTAATTCTGTCATACATGATACTTTCACTGACAGGGCTTTGCTTATGCATGATTTAATCTGCATGTAAGTGAAATGTCTGCATCTTTTACATTGAGGTATTTGAGACACTGTACTATGGATCCTGGAGGGAACTGGGCTCTCCTACCTGGGCAGGCATGGTTGGGGTCCCTGCAACACCAGCCTTCAGGTTGTCACTGGGTGTTAGTCACTAAACCACACGAGTGCCTTGGTCCCTTCCTCCTGGAAAGCCAGAGCAAGGCTTCCCCCGCCTTAACAGATGTTCTCTCTGCCCTGCAGCTGCCTTGAGTCTAGGAGAGGAGAGAAAGAATTCAAGGAAGGGCTCTAGAGGCCTCTCTTCCTCTCCTCCCTGTTACCATAGAATCTCGTTTCCTTGGTTACGGGTGGCCAAGGAAAGGACACTGGGCAAGTGCAGGATTTTGATGGTGCTCTCTACAGAGAGATGTCAGCTAGGACCTGGTCTCCTCTTACAGATTTTTCATACTGAGAGGCGCCTCAGCAATGGGGGTGGGAGAAATAGGTGGTGGTGCTCTGGGCACTCCCAATTCAGACATTTCATCTCCACTGACAGCAATGAGGCTCTTCAAGCTGACCCCAAGGGATCAAGGCCTTACCCATCTTCTACATGCTGGTGATCTGGAATGGGCAGAAAGAGAGGCTGTGATGATAATTAAATAACTTTTGCAACACTGCATTTACCTGCACTCCCTGGGGTTGACTCCCTGGCCCTGAACTAGTTTTTCCTCCGATAGCTGTGCCTCCATGGGCGCTGCATCTGGTGCCAGCCTTGACCTTCCTCTGGAGGTCACACTAGACCTATGAAATCTCTCCACAAAGTTCTGTATTTGTTTGTTTTGTGAGACAGGGTTTCACTGTGTAGTTCAGGCTGACATCAAACCCCCAATTCTCTTGCCTTAGATCCTGATTGCATGTTATCATCGTGCTAGGAATTTAACATTTTTGATAGCTGAATGCTGCCTTTTAAGGGTCAGTCAACAATTTCCTCAATAAGAGTATCTTGTATTTTCCACCCACGTGTAGTGCTTCTCTCAAGAACTGGGACAACTGCACAAACGTTTTGCCATTTATTGTGTTGCTTCCTTTCCTAATTTGCTTTTTGTCGCTGTGATAAAACACTGACTTGGAGGATGAAAAGGTTTACATTTCCACATCACAGTTCATCAATGAAGGAAGTCAGGGCAGGAATTCAAACAGATGCCCTGGAACAGCACTGTTTTGTAATGCATTCCTTCTGGTTTGCTCAGCTACCTCTGTTAAACAGCCCAGGCTCACTGGCCTAGAGATGGTTCTGTCTACACAGGGCTGGACCTTCCTACATCAATTAGCATTTTAAAAACTGCCTCACACACATGACCATAGACCAATTTGCTCTAAGCAATTCCCCAATTGAGGTCTCCTTTTCTCATGTGGCTCTGGGCTGTGTCAAGTCGATAGCTGAAGTTAACACTCACTAATTATGGGGCAGCAATTTGTCTTCTGTCTTTTCTACCTTTTGTTTCTTTTTAAACAATGCATTTCATTTTTGGAGAAAGATAGATACATTAGGATAGTTTTTAAAAAAAAATTGATACAAAAGAATGTGTGATGGAAACATTCCCAGTATGAAGAAACTTGCTCCTCTTACCTCCAGCTACTACCATTAATTGTGTCTTTCAGAGAGTTGATGCAGTCTGTCTCTAACCCTGTGCCTCCTTCTGCCTCTACCTTCCTTTCTCTCTCTGGAACACAAGTAAAACGATATTGTCCATACCATTTTGCTCATTATTGCTAAAAGAATTATCAATCTACCATGCAGATTCTCTTCATACCATTATGTATAGAGCCGCCTCATCTTTAGCAGTCGTGACCCTGCTCTCATTCACCCTGGATCTCTCTCCACTGTATGGGACCCCTGCTCTCATTCACCCTGGATCTCTCTCCACTGTATGGGACCCCTGCTTTCTTCACCCTGGATTTCTCTCCACTGTATGGGACCCTGCTTTCTTCACCCTGGATCTCTCCACTGTATGGGACCCCTGCTTTCTTCACCCTGGATCTCTCTCCACTGTATGGGACCCCTGCTTTCTTCACCCTGGATCTCTAACCCACTGTGTGCCCCCACACACACTTCACCCCGATCTCTAATTCACCGTGCCCTCTCACTTCACCCTGGATCTCTAAAGACCCCTAGTACAGCATAAGCATATACTTCTTAGGGTGGAATTTGTCATATATACGAGTAAAAATTCTTCATCCCAAGGGAGATTTTACTTAGGGCTTTAGGAATAGGAAAAGGGCAACCAAGTAAAACACGACTGCATCCCCAAGTGAGACGTATGCTGCTGGTCAAGGGTCTTCACTCAATAAACCTTCCTGGAGAGAATGAGCAGGGGAAGGATCTGGACCACCACTGGCCTGGACACTGGAGCCGGCCTGCTGGGCATTTCCTTTCTGTGGTGTGTGTGCTTAGCTGGTGCTCTCTGAGTTCTGTCCATTTGGGCCTGGCATGTTTGAGTCCAGGATCTGGTTTGTTCATTTTCTCTGTGTTTCGGGAGTGCAGACAATGTGGAAGCTCGGCAGATGGGCAGCCACGCACACTGGGTTTAGTTTACAGCTGCTATGTACAGTCTGAGGCTGGCCTCCTGGAAGATGTTGAGGGAATCAGCCAGCCAGCTAGCCTCACACTCACTGTGTCCTTCAGATCTTCCAGGGGACGGGGATCCTGGTTTATTTTCCGTTGCTGTGATAAGAATCTCAAACAGGAACTGTGAGGACAGCTGCTGCATGTTCACCCTCTCCCTTGCCCCCATATTCACACCTCTCTAGCTTTCTTGCAAGTAGCTCAGTCCTACCTGCTTAGGGTTGGTTCCATCCACAGTGGGCTGGGTTCTCCCATATCAAGCATTGATTAGACAGACCAGCCACAGACCCACATGATCGAGGCAGTTCCTTGGCTGAGGTCTGTGACTTTAGGATTAGGATCTGTCAAGTTATCTGAAAGAACTAAGTGGCACACTGAGCTTAGTTAGAGCTTTGTGTGAAATTTTTTTTTTTTTTTTTTCATGTCTGGGGATTTTTTTTTTGACAAGGTCACACTCTGTAGCTGAGGCTGACCTTGAACTTGCTGTTTAAACCAGACTGATTTCAAACTCATCGTGATCCTCTTGCTTTGCCTGCACCCCCAAGTACCTTGAACTACAGTTACAAGCCACTGCATCTGGCTTGTGGGAAAAGTTTTAAAACTTCAATTTCTTTGTTAGATATACGATTATCTTCATTTTATATTTCTTTTTCTATGAGTATTGATGTTTTTTAGACTTTGTGTATCTTTATTTAATGTGTATGGGCATTTTGCCTACATGTATGTTATGGTGCAGATAGTGCCTATGGCAGTCAGAAAAAGGTGTCAGACCTTCCGGAACTGGAATTACAGATGGTTGTGAACTTCCATTTGGATGCTGGGAACCAAACTTAGACTCTCTGGAAGAGCGGTCAATGCTCTTAACTGCTGAGCCATCTCCCCATCCCCAAATTTGGCCAATTCTTGTCTTTCAAGGGGATTTGTGTGTTTCTGCTTTTAGTTTATTTGGTTTTATTTTTGAACAACTTTTACATTATAGCCCAAGCCATTCTCAAACTTGTGGTTTCTTGCCTCAGCCTCCCAAGTGCTTGGACTGCAGGTGTGTACCCCATTAAGTTGTCCCTATGCTTTTAAATGTATCCTATAAAGTTTATAATAATATTCTTAGTTCTTTTCTGTAGGATCTATGGCAGTGAATCTTCTGGCATGTATGATTGGTAGAATCCATATCCATTCTCTCTGTCCCTCTGTCTCTTTGTCTCTCTGTCTGTCTTTTTTTTCTCTCTGTGTCCACTCCCATTCCTTCCTCTCTATCTTCCCTAGAGACTTAGCAAATTTGTCTTTTAAAACAAGTGACTGCTAATGGTTTTTATGATTTAAAAGTTTTCTTCTTTCCCAATATAAATATTAGGAGTATGAATTTTGTTCTGGGCCCCACTTTAACAACATCTTCCAACATTTGGCACCACATTTCCATTATAATTTACTTCAGATACATTTTCTGTTTTTCCATTGACCTTTAAATTTTGACTCATAGACCCTTTAGAATGTATTGTTTAGTTACCAAATATTTGGGCATTTCCCAAGTATTTACTCAATAATTATTTTAAATATGTTTTTCCTGTGACCATGGTGCAGATATGATGTTTAAATCCGCTTGATTTTGCTGAAGTTTGTTTGTTTGTTTGTTTGTTTGATGATCTGGCGTATGGCTGTCTTGATAAATGTTTAAAGGACTATATCACTGTATTCTGGTTGCAGGGCTCTATAAATGTCAGCCAGTCAAGCTGGTTTAGAGTGTTTTGCAAGTGTTTGTGTCTTCCCAGGCCTTCTGTATATTAATATATTAATTACTGAGGGGGCTAACATTTTTACCTGTAGCTGTGGGTTTCTCCTCTCATTTCTGTCAGGTTTTGCTTGGTGTAGTTTGTTCTCATGCCAGGTTCATCTATATTTGAACAGTTACATATTGGGGGATTGATTGCTATGATCATAAAGGAATTGTTTTTTGAGACAGTCTTAGTAAATAACCCAGGCTGGCCTGAAACTCATGTTCCTACTGCCTCAGTTACCCGAATGCTGGTTTCTCGGGTATATACCTCCATACCTGGCATTAAGGAATGATTTAAAATGTTAGGAATGCTCTGCGTATTGGTTGTTGATGACCATGTACACATGCACCAGCATGCATGGAAATGACCATGTACACATGTGTGGGTGTGCACCAGCATGCATGGAAATGACCATGTACACATGCATGGGTGTGCACCAGTGTGCATGGAAATGACCATGTACACATGCATGGGTGTGCACCAGTGTGCATGGAAATGACCATGTACACATGTGTGGGTGTGCACCAGCATGCATGGAAATGACCATGTACACATGTGTGGGTGTACACCAGCATGCATGGAAATGACCATGTACACATGTATGGGTGTGCACCAGCATGGATAGAACCAGAAGTCTCTGTAAGAACTGTATTGTGTGAAGGAGGAACAGGAAGTCTCAAGACTGGACTATGAGATGAGTCAGAGGACCACAACTGGTAACAATTGTGGGTCAGAATGAGGTGCCAGGTCTCCCAGTGCTGTCACTGGAGGGCTCCAAGGTGTGTCCAGTGTGACACTGGCGTTGCTGATTGTTGTGTTTTTGCTGCTTTCTCTAGTGATATTTTGTTGCATTTAAAACAATCTTCCAGGTGTCCCAGCAGTTTCTCCTGGGGGTTAGGTCGCTGCTCCCCTCTCTTCTCCATTCTATGTTATAGTCCAGAGTTTGCACTGTGGGGACTGTGGCAGGGTGTGTAAGTCATCTGAGGAGGAGGAGGAGTCAATCCCTACACACTTGTCATGAAGCCTGTCTCATGGCCAGCACAGCGATGGAAGCTGTGTACTTCTAAAACTGAGTTTTAGGTCTTTGCCCACCTCAGAGGGAGCCTGGCATATTAACAGAGCCAAGACTTGCTTGAAATAAGCAATAAGTGGTAAAAACCCACTACTAAATAGGACATATTTACACAGCTAAAGGTCACAACATGTCAGGAATCTGATGGCAGGACAGTCTAGCATTTCTTCAGAGGCCTGGATAGAAGATCCCCAAAGCAGAGACTTCTGGGAGGAAACACACACACACACACACACACACACACACACACACACACACACACACACACACACGGTGGGTGTCACAAAGTCTGAGATTCCAGCAGAAATAATAAGTTCATGGCTTAATATTACTGCCCTGACCTTTAAATGCCTGCAGGTAAACAGCAGCAAGCTGCCTGGAGAGAAGTTCTTAGCTGGAACTACACAGTCCTTAAGGATTAGTCCTGAAAGTCACACAACCAGACTGACTTCAGTTTGCTCATCAAGCCTCCTGGAAAGCAAGGTAGCCTGAGTGTTTGCTGAGCGTGTGTCACAGTACAGGTATGACTTGGCTTTTCAGGATAGGCAGGGTTCACAAGAACAGTGATCAAGCACACCATTCCAGTTTGCCTCATCCTGCACACCTTTCATCAGACTCCCGACTCTCCCACTTGAGCTGTGGAAACCACAGCAAGAAGCACCACATTTATGTGCTTTCCTGTCTACGAGACAAGCAGCATCATAACATCTTCGTGTACATATGAGGTAGATGTGGGGAAGGAAAGTTCAGGTCCCAGCAATGGATTGCACCCAAGGTCTGCAGGCCTTCCAGAAGCATGCTTGTAATCAGGACTTGTCTGGAACATTGCCACACTTGCTGATACTGACAGGAAAGAGTCTCCCTTTGGGCTCTGCAGTAGACTTGTGAGATGGGAGCCAGCAGGAATTTGCGTGGGAATGCTCTTGGTAGACACATCTGTAAGCAGTTGAAGAAGGCAGTCATGGAAGGAAGTTAACCTTGACCAGGTATTTGGAAACAGGGTGGCTTTCCAAACCATTCCAGTTAGAGATGAGAAAGTAGCCTTTTTATCCCCAAACCCATCAGTCATTGGCCATGGGTAAATTGAGATGCTGGGTAAGTAGGTCTCTGTAGCTGAGGATGGATCCCTAGATCCCCGGAAAGGATCTGGTAACTAGTCTCTGGTAGCGGCGATTCGGCATAGCCTGGGCAAGGTGAATGCTTCCACCCCGATGATGGGACCTCATCAGGGCATCCAAAGAACACACCAGTGTGCCATATGTTACACCTGGCTCTGAGTTTTGCCTTTTTCCCTTGCCTAACAAAGGACCTGTTGGGTGACCATGGCTAAATTATGTTCTTCTTGGAGGCTATAGCTTCACTAATATAAAATAAAGCCAGTGTTTTTATGTCACTTCCAAGCCCAGAGCTGTCTGTGAGGTCGTCTAGGAGGAAGGAGAATTGATCCAGTCCTCAAGGATGGCCAGGATTTGGACAAACAGAGCTGATAAGGGTGAGTAAGGGTCGAGGTCAGGACATACTGAGAGCTAGGATCATCATCTGAAAATTATTACGACAGCCACCAGTACCATACTGACTGTTAGGCCCTGTGCATGCTTCTCCATTTCCTTGTGAGTTGTCTTCTCATCCCTTTCCTTGTTGAACAAGATTCTCCTGTTCCATCATGCGGATATTCAGATATTGACAGACAACCCAAGATGCCCTTGTCTTTAGAGCAACTAAAAGAGGGAGCGACACAGTGGAGAAATGATTACAAATATCAAGCCATTAGTAGTTAAATTAACATCTGAAACACGGGTCTCTTTTTCTTTTAAAACTTTTAATTGACAGTAATCACACATAGTTATAGAACATGTGATGGGTAAAATGATGTAATAACATGTAAGTGTATATATTTATCAGGTGCAGTATGGTATTTTCTGTGTACATTGTAGAATGATTAAATATAATCAGCATGTCCCTCACCCTTTTGCAATGAAGGCATTTAAAATTTACTCTTGGAGTGATGAGGAGTGCCTGTGGAGACCCATACAGACAGAACACAATTAGATCCCTGAGAAGTCATGGTATAGATCCCTGTCATGGACTATTTCCTTCATCTTCATTGCCTTTGTTCTTGGGATGGTCCAGGTGCCCACATGCCCCAACAATCATGCCTTTGAGGAGGCACAATAGAACACAGACTCCAAGAGATGCTTCAGCTTACACAGAACCAAGGCGGGCCCTGCCTGTTGTTTCATGTTCTTCCCGAGGACTCAGTTTCCCCACACACAGTGAGAACTTGGAATGGCTCCAGTGTCCTGAGACTGTTCCCTGGCCTGACTGGGAGCCTACAGGGGCTGTTCTGCACAAACTTCCAAAACGAGTCAGCCAGTTTCTAATGTAATTGGCTTTGGTCATACTAACACCTTCATTTCCCACAGAAAGAGGGTTTTCTGTGGTCACTAGAGCTTGTGAGAGCAGAAGGATCATAGAAATTTTTGGTTGCATTTTCTGATGTTGTGTTCTACAAAGACTGGCCCCCTAAAATTTTCTGAAACAGTATCTCTTGTTGGAGGCTTTTGCCCCTACTCATTCCCAAATAATTGACTATATAAAACTTTGAAAGATGTGGAAAAGAAGGAAAAACAATTATATAAAGGGGGAGGATCACCTGTGGTGCCACAACCCAGGGGCAAGGTTCTATAAAACATTGGTGTATGGTTCAGCTTTGTCTACAGATGCAACTGCTACACAACTTATGATGGGCCACATCTGGAGAACTCACTGTACACAGGATGCTTTGATGTTACCTAGTCTACTGAAAGCCCAGCTATGCTACACAGCAACTGTGGAGGTCTTTTCCCTGGTGACTTGGGACTGACTAGAAGACATGTCTCACTGCCCTGCATCCCCCAACAGCTGGACTGCATGCTGCTAGCCCAGAAAATGGTGAAATTTCAAAATCTGAAAAGTTATGACTTTCATTGACCATATGTCACTCTTGTGCCACTGGAATGCAAACACATTGTAAGTAGCCTCATTGTCTGTATAGATTTGCCTTTTATTTATTTATTTATTTATTTATTTATTTATTTATTTATTTACTTACTTACTTATTTATTTTTAGACAGAATATCAATATGTAGTCCTGGCTGACCTGGAACTTGCTATGTAGACCAGGCTGGCCTCAAACTCACCAAGATCTGCCTGTTTCTTCTTCTCAAATGCTGGGATTAAAGACATGCACCACCATACCTAGGTAGATTTGCATTTTAAATAATAATCTCCATGGCAGTCCCTGTAGTCTCCTGAGGGTTTTCCCAGTCCCTAACTCCCCACTAGAAGATGGTTGTGATGGCTGCAGGCCACCATGCTTGCTTTGCCCAGTCTTTCTTCCTTCCTTCCTTTCTTTCTTTCTTTCTTTCTTTCTTTCTTTCTTTCTTCCTTTCTTTCTGTCTTTCTTCTCTTTCTTCCTTTCAGCAAGAAAAGTAATAATTTAATCTATGGCTTTTGAAAATGCTAATTTTTATTATTTAAATTTTTTTTCTTATTTTACGTATCAATTCCAGTTCCCTCTCCCTTCCACCCACAGACCCTCATCCCATCCCCCATCCACTCCTCAGGGAGGGTGAGGCCTTCCATGAGGGATCATCAAAATCTGCCAAGTCATTTAGAGTAGAGCTTAGGCCTTCCCCCATGTCTTTACAGCCTTCTTTCCTTAAACAGGTTTAATGAGTTCTTTTGCCTTCCTTAGTGTTGTGAACTGAAAGTAGGACCTTGTGCTGGCTAAGCAAGTGTTCTACCACCGAGCCTAGAGGGGCAGGGAAGCCCTGTACCAGGGACTACTGGTATGCAGTCTGCAAAGTATGGCTACCTTCTGGACTCCAGACACATATGGTAGGATGGGAGGTAGATGTCACTGTATCACTGTAGCAAGACTCAGAGCAGGGAGAAAGCCATGCAGGTATGAGATGAGTGAGCAGAGAGCCCCCCCACCCCACCCCCGGCCCGGGTCCAGGCAGAGGGCAGGGGAGCAACCCAGGAAGAAAAGCAGGCCTGGGAGTCTTGGGCTGCAAGGCACAGGCAGCTGTCCTCATTCTGCCTCTCTTGACCATGCTCCTTAATGGGTAGGGTGCCAGTCATCTGCCTCTTTTTTAGTCATGGGCAAAGTGAAGATAAACAGTTGACAGTGACAGAGATCCATTTGGCTCAAAGCATCTGTGTCCCACACTAGCCACTGAGCCTTTCAGACCCAGTTTTCTTCTCAGGAGTCAGGTAACAATCAGGCCAAGGGCCACTGTTTGGATCAGAAGCAACATACAGGAAAGTAGAATTCAGACGGCTGGGCAGCCCTACCCCATTTACACCACAGTGAGGTCTACTGCTCTAGCCTAGAATTCCATCTCTCTCTCTCCTGCTCTCAAGTAGCCATCTGAAGGAAAGGGTAAAATGCAACAGATGAAATGCAACTGGTGAATCCCACACTAACAGGACAAATCTACCAGGAAACCACAAAGGAAGGCACTTGCCAGGCAGTAGCAGAGGATGCTGTCCTCTGCAGCAGCTCCAAAAAGGTCGACTAGGTGTCCTAGAAGACTTGACAGCCCACCAGCTGGGGTGTGGCTCAGTGGTGGACCACTTGCTCGCATGCCTGAAGCCCTGGACTCCACCTCTTCCTTACACCAAAATCAAACAGGCAAACAAACTCCAACAGCAAAAGAATCAAAAACAAAAACAAAAACTTCCCAAACAAACAAAAAACCAAATAATTGGATTACTGGTGTAAGCCTACCACTTATAATGCTGTGATGTCTACTTCAAAATGTGTGAAGAGGGTAAATCTTATGTTAAGTGTTCTTTGAACACACACACACACACACAGAGAGAGAGAGAGAGAGAGAGAGAGAGAGAGAGAGAGAGAGAGAGAGAGAGAGAGAGAGAGAGAGAGAGAGAGTGAGTCAGAAAAACAAAAGCAAAGAACCCTTGGAGAGATGGTGATTGTCGTATCTGAATCATAAGTACCTATGTTCAGACTCATCACATGATAGACAAAAATACCTGTCATCCTTTGTAGACCAATTGTGCGTCAATACAGTTCTTGAAAAATGACCTCAGTGGAGGCTTGTCTTTCCTTCATGTTTAGCAGAATTCTCAGCCTGAAGGACTCTGTGTAGCTATCATTGCTGATTCTTTTTCTTCTCCCATTATGCCCTGTAAACCATTCCAAAAAGATAATTTTCCACCCCCCCCAATGGATGGAGGCTCACCCTATTCCACTAAATGTCAGGAGGTCATGATAGAACTCTCCGGCAGAGTCTTTAGTAGTTAGCTAATGCTAACTGGGATGGATTGTTAAAGGACAGGCACCAGCTTCATGTATAGCTGTGGTTTCAGAGTGGAAGCCCCCAAGTCAGCCTGTTTGTGGGCTAACCTGGAGCCTTCTTTGCTCAGGCTTAGGTCTCTCCTGAGCAGGACCATCCTTTTAGCTACTTATGGGCTAATCAGCTGAAGAAGAAAGAAGGAGAGAGGGTCAGAGGCCACCCTGGTGGGAGGCCTGCTGCCTGAGCAGGGGTGCTGGCCATAGGCTCAGCAATGAACACTTTTCACTTCAGCTAGTTTGATGAAAAGACTCTTGACACACATGGAAAGAGCTATGTATGGCTAAAATAAAAATGTCAATTAGACAGTGAAAGTCTTTAGGACTAAGCTGACATTGAGTCAATGACAGGATCATGGGATGACCACTACCCCAGCAAACCAGCTAGGAATCTGGGGCTGTGGCTTTCAGTGTGAGAAAGGACTCAGACAGACGATGGCCTTCAACTAGGGAGCCAATTGTTGGGTTTTATTTTACAGACTGTAGCACAAGAAAATCATCCTGGATAGAGCTAGGACTGCCGTTAATGAGTACTTCCTATATGCAACACTCAGTCACACTTTACCTGCTTCATCCCACTCTTCCCTGCAACAGCCTGTGGGGGTTTCCATAGGAGCTGGAACATTGACTTCCAGACCACAGTTCACGGAGGCTCACATTGTGCCCCTGTGTTTCCCAGTAACCATTCTTCAAGGGTATTGGGGGTTCCCTTCTCAGAGGAACCTGAGTCTATATCCATCTGAGGAACATAGTTGAGATGCCCCTCCATGTCCATCTGAGGAAAATGGCCGAGTCACTATTCCATGTCCATCTGAGGAACATGGCTAAGTCACTATCCCATGTCCATCTGAGGAAAATGGCTGAGTCACTATTCCATGTCCATCTGAGGAACATGGCTAAGTCACTATCCCATGTTCATCTGAGGAAAATGGCTGAGTCACTATTCCACGTCCATCTGAGGAACACGGCTGAGTCTTTATGTCCATTTGAGGAACATGGCTGATTCATCATTCCGTGTCCATTAGAAGTTTCCCCATTTATTTTCATCTCAGCATGACCACCTATCTCTAGGCCAGGCACACCGGCAGTCATTCTGTGCTTCCTCAGAGCTTTCTATGTGTGGTTCTTCTTGATGGGATACTTGTCCTACTCATGCTTTCCTCCCATTGTCAGACCAGGGTCTGCTGCTGGAAAGTCTAACTCAAATATCTTTTGCTATGAGGACTCATCTCAAGTCCTCATGCTGCCTACAAATGAGCTATCTTAATTTACTCTTTTTTATGACACCTCATTTCATTTCTTGCACACTTCAAACCCCAATTTGTTATTCTGTTTTATGTTCCCTGTTTGCTTACCTCTTCCTATATGATGGGCCATAATGGTACCTATCATTTGTTGCAGGATGGCCTTGACCCTTCTGGGTATCAGACACAGAGCTGGGCTCCCCAGATATTTGTTGAATACATGATGAGTGGAAAGGACAGGCAGATAGGGCTACCTAACATCCCTAGTTTGTGAGGTTCAGCTTTGAATATAAAGGCTGTAGCAGAAATCTGCTGAACTTTCTAAAAATGTTGATCTAACTAGGTAGGAGTAGAAATCAGATTTGGGGGTCTGAGTGGTGCATCGACTCAGCTGTCAGGGGCTGTCAAGGATGCAAAACTGATACCAGGACACCTTGAGTGACAGCCCAGTGAAACACGGGTGGGAGGGGAGCTCATCTCCAAGTTTGATTGTCTCATGAAAAAGAAAGTTATGTTGTTGAGTTGTCTTAATTGGAAGAAAAATCCAGTCCACAAAAAGCAAGATTTGAAGGGCAAAGGGCCCTATCTTTTTTTCAGGGAAGGGAGCATTCTAGAAGTTTATACATGGATACAGCTATACTGGACCTTCAGGGAGTTGTTTGAGAGCTTCTGCACAATAGAAAGCTGTTTAGTGAAGCCATTAGCTCTGTTATGATCCTCATTTATGATTTTATTTACTTAATAATTCAGTCCTTCGTGTCATGAATTTTTGAGAGAGACATTCAATTAGGAATTATGGATGCAGTTTGAAGAAATACATAGCCTCACTTTGGATGGTTGGGTGCCAACTTTCTTTTATGGGTGTGCCTGTATAGAGTTCAGAACATTCTGAGGAAACAAATTTTAGCACTTACGTTCCCTTTATTCCTCAAAGCCTGGGATTTCTGCCAGTTATAAAACCTTCCCATGTCCCCTAAACTCCAAGCATGGTGTTCTATTTGTCAGTCAAATTGATGGGGATGTAGCCCAGCTGGCTCACTGGAAGAAACGTTCCTACCATGCCACCACCTCCTGCGGCTTCCTTGGGCCACATAGAGGTTTTTAACGGGGTTTTCCTCCTTGTTTCGCCCAGTTTAGTCTCTGCTTAGTCTCTCTTAAGAACTAAGATGTCACTGAACTTGAGTTTCCCAACTGGCATGGATTCCTTAGTTACAGACAATAGGGATGCATCTTAGCAAAAAGAAATGGAACTTATTAGTGGCTCAAATTCTCACTGGAAAGCTAAGGAAGGAAAGAAGGGAAGGGAGCTAGAAAAGGAGGGGTGAAGGAGGGGAAGGAGGAAGGAAAGTCGTGCCATATCTCCAGCACAATCAAATGAGATCCAACTGTTGCTAGTGTCTATTTAGCCTAGCGAATGAAGCTCAGTGAGCTTTAACTGACAGCCCACTAAACCGTGTCCATTGGGAAACAGTTTATCCTAAAAAAGCAAGGTAAATTGTCCAGAGAAAGGAAAACATATTCGAGGTGGTTGGAACAAATAAAACAACACAAACCCACTACAAAGGGGCAGGTCCTGGCTGTGATGCCACCCACGAATGGCTAAAGAGATGGATGTTATTCAGCCTGAAAACAAGAAAACCTGCCCCTGCAGTCTAACCTTAAATTCTGGAAGAGCTGATGTCTGTGTTGACCGGTAGGTAGTGTGATGACCCTCATTTTATTGGCAGAAAACAGAATCAGACAGGTTGAGTAGTTTGCATGAAGTTACACTGAAAGAGAGTGGGTGGTTCACATCTAGGTTCCCTTGACCCTAAAGCCCACACTGGTGTAGGTTTTTTCCTTTCTAATTCTTAAGAATGGAGTTAGGGGTGCTGGGTAGAAAAGCCAGGTGAAATTTGTTTGTTTTCATATGCATTTTGGAGGTGTTTGTTGTTTGGTTTTGGCATCTAACATTCTCGAGCAGTATTCTTCAGAAAGGATGCTCTCCCTAGGGTGGACATTGCTAGTTTCATCTCTTTGCTCTCATCTACCCCTTTGTTTTCTTGGCAGCAATGGGCTGATTAGCTTTGCAGGTGTTGAGGAATTCCCTGACTGCTGGTACACCTGTGGTAACTAGACCAGACAGGCTCATGTAGTATAGATTTTTCAGGGATACTGCAGAGAGGTTTCTTGAGTAAGGAAGAAGTAGACAGAGATGTCTCGTGGGGTCTTTTCCTTCAATGGGATTTAAGGAGTTCATGAAAGCTAAAAGCATTCTACTTTGATTTAGGTCCCTTTCTGATGTTTATAGAAGAAGTGATAGATATACCTATCTAAGTAGGTATGTAGGTGGAAAAATGATAATAGATAAATAGGTTAATGTTAGGTAGGTAGGTAGGTAGGTATATAGAGAGATAGATGATACATAGATAGATAGATAGATAGATAGATAGATAGATAGATAGATAGATAGATTATAGACAAACAGATGATATAGATAGACAAATAGATGATAGACAAAGAGATGATAGATAGATAGATAGATAGACAAACAGATGATAGATATAGACAAATAGATGATAGACAAAGAGATGATAGATAGATAGATAGATAGATAGATAGATAGATAGATAGATAGATAGACAAGTACATGTTTGTATGAGTGGGAAATGTGATGTGGTTGGCTGGCTCAGGCACTCCTGCACCTTTGCTAAGAATACAGCCAAAGAAGTTGTAAAATACAGGCTGCCTGGTCACACTCTTTCCTAAAGAAGACTGCCCTTAGCCACAGTCCATTCCCTAACCCTGTCAACACTGTGTCTTATCCCATTTTTCCTTGCCCCAACTCTGGCCATACCTTATTAGGTGAAGGGAGACCTTGAAGATCATCGACAGGTCCTCAGATGTGTTCACTTGCATAGTGGCTTTTCTCTTTAAATTGCACTTGAATACATCAGCCATCTGTGTATTCTATTATATGACATGGTTCCCATATCCCCCTTGTAATATTCAGTGACTGGATCAAAGGCTTCTGTGATCCATCTGTCTGGTAGGAGTCTGCATTCCTTGTGGGTTTTACAGCAGTTGATGTTTTTAAGCATTCATTTGCCAGATACTCTTCTGAGTGCTTCTCATGAATTCACCTATAGACTACTCACACTGGCTTTATGACATGAAGCACTTGCTATTCCAGTTTTATAAAGGAGGAAGCTAAGGCAAAGTTTGCCTAAGATCACACCAACTGAAAAGGGCAGACTGGGAATATGGACCTAGACCACCAGGCCCCAAGTCTTCAGTGCCTTGCTTGTCATAGTGTGAGACTTCAACTGAAAAGCACCCAAGCCACCTACCTCATTGCTGACATTTTGGAAGGGCAAAGAGATCACATGCCAAAGAAAATGGCAGAGTTTCCACCCCCCCCCATCCGGATTAGAGAAGTGATAAGCTATATCCTGAGAGACAGGGCTTCATTTTCATATACTGACCCTCCAGTCCCCATAATGGCCCAAGTGTCCCTAGTTTCTACTTGGCCATTCAAACCTTCCCAGTCCATTTTCTGACCTAGTTGATTAACTTCAGTTTCCCCTGCTCACCATTCGTCTCTGATGTACACTTTCACCAGGCTAGGTCAACAGAGTCTCTCCATCAAAGACTAAGAGTCCAACCAAGTGAAAAGCCTCCTGTATTCTGGAGGTTCCTTAAAGCAGGGAGGTACGAGAATATTTGAATCATCTTTGACTTTGAAAAATGTTTCTAAATACCCAACCTGGGAAAGACGTTTCTTTTTAATGAGAATTTACAGTTTTTTGAACAATTAAGGCCTTGCTTCAACTTACACCATTGGTAGCAAAAGCAAGAGCATCCAACCCCCACTGGTCCCAGGCAGATCAAGTTCCTAGACCACCTGCTAGAGATCAAGATCAAACTTTCTTCAGATAGCAATGCAGTCTTCCACTGTGACACCATGAACTTGTTGGTGCCAATTGCCAGTCCCAGGCAGGTGGCCAGTGTCCCTGACAGGCTTCTCTCCAAGGCCTTCTAGTTACCCTCTAACCTGCGACTTTGTTTCTTCAGAATCTGGAAGGAGGCTGGCTTCCAAGACATGGGAGACAGAGGACAGGAATTTCCCACATGCTGCTTCTATGAAGACTGGCGCCATGGCCTGCATTAAAGACCAGAGGCACAGTGGCTGTCAGGCAGCCTTTCTGGCTTATGGTAAAAATAACTCTGGAGTTGTCAACCCATGAAGAAGGCCAGAGCTACTTTTATGCAAGGTTCAGCCTGTGAGGTATAAGATGGACCAGAAGGGGTCCTGAACTCCCAAACAGAAAGATCTCTCTCTCCCCTTCTTATTTAAGTCACTTTCCAAGGAAGTTGTTTGTGCAGGGTTTGAGAAGTTGCCGGGGTAGGTGGCTTAGAATATAGTATCTGAAATGAAAACAAAGCGTCTATCCAAGCCACACTCCATACTGTCTCTCTATTCATTGGACAGACAAGAAGACTAAGGCTCTGAAAGGTTGATCCATGCTATAAGAGTAGTCTAGTTTGGCTGAGCACAGCAGCTCCCACCCCCACTCTTCAATCTATAGATGGTTCTACACAGCTCCAAGTTTCTCTTCCTCCATCACTCATCCTTCCTCTTTTGTTTGTCTATGCCTCTAGCAGCTCATAAGACATCTGACTATGTGCCCCTAAGTTGCCTCCCGCCTCTCTCTCCAGGCCCCATGTCCCTGGGGGTCCAAACCAGGTGACTAGAACATGACAGCTCAGACCCCCTCCTCCCAACTCAGGCTTCTTTACAAGTCTGTTCATTTCCTTTATTGAGCAAGTTTTGAGCATTTTAAGGGATATAGGGCCTGTTCTATATCTTTGTGATGGAACAGCAAACTAAAGATGATCCCTACCTTCCCAGTTCTAGATGCCTAACTCCTTATTTTGAAGCTATACTACAGGCAAGAATACAAGCACCCACAGGAGCTACATTAGCAAGACCAAGGCAGATACCTCAAATGAGGGAATAGGGCGAGATAGCCTCAGGCAGGAAGGACAGCCTACCACCATGTGCCACTCTATAGAGCCCAATCAGGGCACAGGCTAGCCTTCATCCCTCCCCCCCCCCCCACATTCCCACCCCGGCTCTCAGCCTGCTCACTTTCCTCCGGATTCTTCTTCCCTACACTCATCCACCTCCAGGGCAGTGGGAGTCCTTAGGAGGAGAGAGAGTGAGCAGCCAGATTTAATAAACAGGGAGAGAAAGATAGACTTAATTTGAGTCCACTGTCCCTGCCCCGGAATGTTTGCAGCTCATTCTCTTGTCTGATGGACCACCCAGTGGCTCTGGGAGGTGTCGTCAGTCACCTGCTAGCACGATCAGTTGTCAATGGACCAGAAGGTCAGCATACAACTCTCTTTTGTCATCTGTCCAAGTTAGCCTCCGGGGTTTCCCAGTCCCCTGATTCTCACCTTTGTATTTCTGGGCTCTATTTTGTAACTGTCTCCACTGACCTTCCACTAGGAGACATTTGTAAGCATGCTTCATTTATCCTCCGGGCTCCTGGGACCCAGGTGTTGCTCAGACAGTGGGGAGAGTTCTCTGGGGGTGGGAGTTCATTTCCCTTCCCTGGGAACCTTACTCACCCTCCACAGAACGCTCCTCCGTCTGGGAGTCAAGGTAATTGGGCTGTGTAGTCTCCCATTCTGGAGGACAACTGGACTGATGTAGACCATTAATGCCATTCTCGGGGCTTGGACCTGTGAATCAGTTGCACTAAAAGCACTCGCTCACCAGCAGAAGCCAAAACTGCATTCAAACCAAGTCAGTGGGTCCCTCCCCCCTCTCTCTTTAGATTTATGAACCAAGCCAAGGTAATTTTCCATTTTCCCCAACATCAGCAGAAGACCCTTAATACCCACTGAGCCAGTTTGAACTTGTAATGAACTTGAAAACTGTCTGAAGCTTTTGAACCAGATCCTTGGAATAGTGTCTGAAGTAAACCCAAACAACTATTGTGGCTGGGGCATGCACAGGGTTTCCTTGGTCCCGCTTCTGGCCTGTTTCTCAGGCTGGACTCTGCAGTTGCCAAGGGCTTCCTTGTAAGGTCACATGCCAAGGTGCTGGGTCCACATGACTCTGTGGACACCTGATACTGCATCCCCCACAGCCCCCACTGACGTGGTGGCATCTGCTCGTACCACCTTCATCTGTCCTTCTCACTTGCTAGCCTGGGCTACAGATCAGAGCTATCCAGCACAAAGGAAGCCTTCAGACCAGCAAAGTGATTTGGTTTCTCCATCATCAGCCAAGATGGGCTGCTGTGAACCCAGCTAAGGGAAGAGCCAAGCTTAATGGGCTGGGCTGGCTGCTGAGCTCCTGGCTGGGCAGGGTGAACCCAGAGTTCATTCTTCTCTCAGTCCCAACCCCATCCCTCCAGTTATCCCAGCTGCTATATTCTTCTGCTATAGTGAGGGGATGAGTGGGTTTTTTTTTTCTGTGACAAAACACTGTGAAAAGAAACCTAAAGAAAAGAAGGGGTATCATCCAGGATCCGAAGTTCCAGGGGTTTGTTTGTGGCTAGCTGGCTCCATTGTGCTGGATCAGAGGTAAGGCAGAACCTCACTTTGGCAGGAGTATGTGGTGGAGGGGGCTGCTTCTCCATAGAAGCCAGAAAGCAAACAGTGAGAAGAGACCAGGATCCCAAAATATTCTTAAGGGAAGCTCCATCAATGTCCTACTCCCACAACTAAGTAAAACAGCGAAATGTCCACTCAGCTATGAGCTCCTCAGTGGGCTGATCTGTTGATGAGGTTGTCTTTCTAACAATCTAGGTGTCATCTCTACTAAACAGGGATACATCTGCCTTCAATACAGGAATATTTGGGACAGTTTTGTTATTATTATTACCCAGCTGTAATAACCAGTAAGGTTTCGTGAGTTCAGAGTCCTGTGTTGATCTGCCACGTCTAATGCCTACCAAGTGCTTAGCACAGAGTGATCACAACAAAGTCTTGTTGGATAGGTAATTAAAATGAATGAGTGAATAATAAGCAAACCATAGGCATGTAAGAACAGAAATTTCCCCAGATGAAAGGAACTCGGGTCAGCTTCCCTCTCCTGTTTATTGGGTTCTAATTCAGACACACAATTGACTTCGAGAAGCACTACACCACTGCTTGGGGCCAAATACTGATCACATTGTATTCTGCTTGATCTTGATGAATTATTTAGCATACATGAGCTTCCACTGTGGCATGTATAGAACAGGGTAACAAGAGCCCCTGTACTATATAAGTACATGAAGAAACTCTGCACAGTGCCCAACCCGCAATGTCCGTTCAAGTGTTATAAGAAAGGAACTATTATCAGTATGCCTGTTTCCTTAGTCATTGAGCTGAGGTTAAGCAAGTACTGTGTTTATCCTACCACCATCCTGAGCTGTCTCTGTCCCCTCAACAGAGCTCTCTGCCTAGCCTGTTTTCGGAGCCAAAAGAATTGCAGTCCACGTGGCGAGTGTCATATTAACACTCTCATTCTGGTTGCCAGAGTCACAGCTCTTCTCTGCAGCTCTTTTACACCCCCCATGCTTGTTTGCTATCACTTGTCTCCCAGAACCATCTACTTGGCAAAGCCCTTAACTCCCCATGTCTGTGTTTTTTCCAGGCACCTAATGTTGTCTGTCTCCTTTGCTGTTTCTTCTTCCCGAGTTGTCCTCTTGATTTGGCAGGAAGAGCAACTGCTTTTCATCTGCTCTGCTAGCTCAGATAGCCTGCGGGGCTATAGTGAAGCTTCTAAGGCCATGTCTAGGGTCAGTGGGGAACAGCATCATTAATTGATTAGCCATGTCTGCCACTGACCCAGGAGGGAAGGCAGAGCTGCAAGTGTAGTCATTTCTACCCTTATTTGGGCAAAGGAACCACGATGACTCATCTTTACAGCTTTGCTATAAATCTTAGAGCAAAATCAAACGTAGGCTAAACTACAAAGTTAAATCATCTAATACAGTCTACCACAATTTGGACAGGTGCTAAAAAATGATTTCTTCTCACTCTGTCTCCTAGCCAAAGGGAACATCTATATCCCTCTGCCTTTGGGGAGATGGGAGGCCTTGGCAAAGAATAGTCTTCCCTCTTTCTAGAAAGCACAGACTGCAATAGAAAAATACTTTCAGTTTAATCTAGAATTTGCTAAGAAAGCCCAGGGATATGTTTGGCCAGAAGCAAAGCCAAGCAAAACAAAGGTGAATGTCGGGTTGAGGGCTGCCAGCTTTGATCAGTCAGGGTGACATGTTGCTCACTTGCTCACTGCACAGGTGATATCATTTTTCCTTATCTCCTTGCTGGGCATAACATAGCCAGGTTAGGATTTACTTGTGAGCAGGTGCCCAGACCTGGCCATATCCATGCTACACTTTCAAGCTATTCCCTGAGCTCTGCCACCACCGATGACAGCCTCATCTGTGACTACAGTTGCAGTGCCCGTTCTGGTCTTACAGATCCTGGGCAAGTTTCTTAAGCCCTCTGAACCTTAGTTTCCTCAACTCCAAAATGAACACCAGACTAAGAATGCATTCATTATTTGTGCATTGCTGTGACTAAAACATCTGAGAGGACAACTTCCTGGAGGGGGCATTTGTTGTAGCTATGATAGACTAGCCCTTTGCCCTTGGCAAGTGTCAGGATGGTGTGAGGGTATGGTAGAGGAGTTTTGCTACCTTATAGCAGTCAGACAGCAGAAAGGGATAGAGAACAGATGGAACCCAGACAAGACATAACCTCCTACCAGAGATCCCATGACCTAAAACTTCCTCAACCTCCCCAAATAGAACTTCTAGCTGGGGACCAAGCCTTTTGCACACAAGCCTTGTGGGGGCATTCCATGATTGAACATCAACATATGGCCGAAGTACCTATACTTCAGACTACTCTAGGTTATAGAATTTTACATACCTGAAGAGTTTAGAATAGAGCCCAGCACAAGGTAATGGATGGAAATTTTGTGACTAGGAGTTACCTTCTTTCTTGTTTTGAGGTCAATGATTAGGGCTGCAATGAGAACCCAAGGGGACTGACATTGAAGAGGATGAGTCCTTTTGCCAACGTGGAGGCCGAGATGGGTTGGCATCCTGTCTTTCTCAGACCCTTGTCTGGGACTGTATGAGGCTACTTACAACTTTTGGTACCAGACTCCACATCACACTGGTGACTGACACTGTTTTGCCCCTTAACCCCATCTACCCCCTACAAAGAATCTTAGACATAGTCTTAAACCTCAACAGTCTCCAGTTTGGACTAGAATATATAATTCTGCATGTGCACACACACACACACACACACACACACACACACACACACACACACACACCACATCAAGTGTATAGTGATGTCACTGAAGAGGAACCATCTGCAATCACAAGAAAGAACAAGGGAGCCATTATAGTCTCATGCTTATGGCACACTATTGTCATTTCCACAGCTCTAAGGCCATTCTCTTTCCTTGTGACATCACTGTTATTTTTGGTTGATTATCTCTGCTACTAGGCAAGGGTATACAGCTCTCAGCCTCTCCCTTCCTTGCTTCTGAGTGCAGAAGCCTCCACAGGGGTGAAGCTCTTCTTCGTCCTTCATTTTTCTCAGGAGATGGAGCAGGGTGGGATGCCTGATGTCGTACAGACATCTTGGATAAGGGGTTGGGTAGCTTCTGCTCAGCCTGTTATCCTACCTGGCCTTAAACTCTTGGTCCTCCTGTGCCCTGAGTTCTGGTATTACAGACTGCAAGCATGCAACACCACACTTGGCTAGTTCCTAGGGTTTGGATATTTGGAAGCTTGTTGCTGCTGAATAATGAAGCTTCCTTCTCCAAACCTAGTTTACAGTAATTATTGTGTTCACTCCAGTTGCCTAAACCTATGCCTCTCTCTCTCAATTGTTCTGATCTCAAGCAGAGAAAAGGGGAACTGTTGCCAATGAGCCCCTGACCCTGGAATGCTCCCTAACTCTGGAACCATATGGCTACACAGGGCAACCTGAACTCTGTAGGTCTGGGAGAAGTATATTTCAGGCCTAGTCATGTAGAGTAACTCCATCTTTGGGGTCACAGCAATTGATTCAGACCTGGGTACATGATTTAGGTTGACTCAATAAAATATTATTGGCAGTTATTTATTGGGTTATTTTGAGACAATTAATTATCTTGTCTATCAGGATAACCCAGAGGAACATAAAAAAATGAGAATTAAAAAAAACCTCTTCCTATTATAGAAAAAAGAGCCTACTTGAGTGAGATACCATAGATGATAGCAGGGGTAACAGGAAGAGGGGAGCAAGAGGCCAGATGACAAAGGCCACAGAGCCTTGCATTGCTTGAGCCAATTGGTGTTGGCCTTGATCCCTTGGAGCCAGATGGCCTTGATTCACACAGTGTTTCTCTTCCTGATGATCCAGCAGAAAAATCAAGCCAATTGCAACTTGTAAAGTTGGTATCATGCTCTCCAACCCTCAGTCTTCACCTTGAGTCAGACACCATTGCCAAAATACCAACTCCCACTGGTATTTCTATAGCCCTGGGTGTTCCATGGGGACAAGTGACACTTGAGGCTAAATTTAGGGCCTAACTATTTCATGGCTCAGTGGACTGGAGTTGACCAGTCACAGAACTCAGGGTACACATAGCAACTCTCTCACCTTCCATACACTGTGCATGGCTCTGGTGCTGGTCACCCCTCTGCTATTCTTCTAAAATGAGATGCCCACACTCAGGGACTCTCTGCACTAAATTTGTTATGGTGATCATTAACTTTTTCAAAACAAACAAACCTCACTTTCCTGTTTCTGTTCTGCTTCAGGTTTAAGTCATGCCAGGCAAATAGGAATCTGGGGGCAAGGTGAAGATGAGCATTCATATTTGTTTGTTGAGTTGAGACTAATGCATGATCCTGACTAGGCCATGCCCTCAGAAATGTCCACCAGCCCAGCTGTTAGTAAACCCTGTAGGCAAGAAATTAAAATTCAAAGTAGTGAGGCCCTCACAGCCCCTGTCTCAAAGCCTGGGCTCTGGAACACTGTGCCATCAAGTGACCAACAGAGAGAGTTCTGGTGTCCAAGGTGCCCACATTACCACGGGTTATGCCAACTAGGAATAAGTTTTCCATTCTGTGAGACTTTAAACCACCATCTACCTACCTTCTCTGGTCCCTGTAGTGTTAACACTCTATTTATGCACATTGGTGTTTTGTCTGCATTTATGTCTGTGTGAGTGGCATATCCCCTGGAATTGGGACAGTTGTGAGCTGCCATGTGGGTGCTGGGAATTGAACCCAGGCCCTCTGGAAACCCAGCCAGTCCTCTAAACCTCTGAGCCATCTTTCCAGTTCTATAAGGCTGAATTTTATTGCTAAGCAACTTTAATGTATAGAACAAAAATCAGGACAGACCTAGTTCCAGGACTAACTGGGATCAAGAAGGTGATGTCCTAGGTCGGTTTTTCCATTTCCCTGTGTTGAGAATCACTTGGTACCCAGACAAGTGCTCTACCACAGAGTTCCATCCTCAGCCCCAGGCCCCTTGCACTGCTGGTGGGAGGGCAAAGCCTGTGGATCTGATAGAGTGTGAAGCTTCACTGAAGGAGGAAATAGCCAGTGTCATCACGGAGACAGTGGCAGTCTACTGTGCTTGACTGCAGACACCATACGAGTTAGATCTGCTATGACAGCAAAGCTGTGAGATGCTTTGAGAAATCATCATCCATCGCCTCACAGTCCTGGAAGACAGAAGGCCAAGATCAAAGGGCTGGAAGTTCTGTTCCCACAAAGAGCAGTGGAGTCACATCTGGCTTGGGCCTCTCCCTAACTTCTCAGGTGTCTTGATTTGTTACCTAAGCATCTGCAGGCCCTGATTTTATGAATCACTCTCTTTGTGAACAAATCTGAGCACAAACTTCTTCCCCTTTTTATAAAGACACCAATAAAACTGGAGTAAAACCCACCATAGCAGCTTCATCTTAACTAATATGTTTACAACATCTGTCTCTCCAAAGAAGCCCACATCTGGAATGCTGGGAGTCAGGACTTCCATGTTATTTATTGGGTTATTTTGACAGAAGAATAGTTCAATTTTAATAACACCTAGACATTTCACTTCTAGGAACCTAACCTTGTGGTTGGCTTAGAGTACCCTGAAAGGGATCTTTATGAATGATGTGGCCATAACAAGTTGGAATTCTATGAAGCTGAGTGTTGTGGTACACATCTATAATCTGAAGCAATCTAAAAAGTGAGGCAAGAAGATCTTGAGTTCAAAGCCAGCCTGGGCAACTAGACCCTGTTTCAAAATAACAGGCAATTAGAATGCTATACTGAAGAAGGAAGATGTATCTTTACACATACCACCATATTTCTAATATTTCTAATATCACATAATATTTCTAAGGCATATTAGTTAGCATTGAAGCATCTTTCTTAAGGCAGCCTGATCCTAACAGAGCACAAGGCAGGAAGAGGAGGCAGGCATGGCTGAAGGCTAGCTCTTCTTTTCTAGCATCTTCTGACCATTTTTGTCTTTTAAGACAGCACCTCCCTTACCATATGATGCTGCTAATTAGGCTGCAGATTGCCTCTCCTCCACCCACAGTCAGGATAAAGCTTCAGGGATGTAGTTCAAGTCAGAAAGTCTCTGGAAGGTCTCAATGGCACCACAAGAAAGCACCCAAAAGAGAAGCTAGAATGGACCATTTTAAAACCACTTATGGGATGCTGGGAACTTCTCTCCTTAGGGGTCCAGTGGCATGATACCCAGGAGCAGAGGGGCCTTGGAGTGGCCATTCCTCACTTTTTTGATCATTAGTCTCTCTCTAGCAGTGCTGTGAACAGTATCCTACAGGCCTCTTGTGAAACCAGAGCCTGGCCAGAAGCCTACATAAATCTTAGCTCACAGTTCATCATGGAGCAGGTGACAGATCTACAGTTTCCCTAAAGCACCCTCAGGGCCTGGCCTGGAGCTCAGCACCCAAGCAGATGGCTGTGAAACTAGCCAGGCAAAAGCCCAAGTTGGGCCCTAGGGCCTGGGTCAGAAATCAGCAGGTAGAATAAAATGATTGGGCAATGATGGGGTAACAGAAACACTCAGCCATCTCTCATGTAGACTTCTGCCATTTTGTATTTAATTTTTAAATGTCAGGCTATGTCTTCACCTGACTTTGCTATTGTTTTGCTTGCTTTTTAGAGATTTTCATGTTGTAGCACAGCTGGCCCCATAGTGTTCCTGCTTCTTCATCCCGAAAGCTGCGGTTATAAGTGTGAGCCCCACATCTGGTTGTTTACAGTTGTACGTACTTGTGTACAGTCTCCGTATTCATAGGAAAGCTGTGTGCATATGCATTAATCTCTCAGTGTGTGTCTATAGTGAAAAATGGAGGACGCTGAGCATTTCTGTTTCAGAATAGTTACTGAAATTTGGAAAATTGGATAAGAACTGATTAATTGAAAATTCCAATTCCATGAGACATATTGCAAAGATGCTTTACAAATGACTAATTCTTATACAGGGCAGTGGTGGCACACGTCTTTAATGTCAGTACTTGTGAGGCAGAAGCAGGCAAATCTCTGAGTTTGAGGCCAGTCTAGTCTATAGAGTGCTCAGAGCTGGACAGAGTAACCCAGTGTCCAGAAAAACAAACAAAAACCAAATGACCAGTTTCTCAAAAAGTCAGAATCTGTCTGGTGTTGGTGGAGCACACCTTTACACACCTTTAATCCCAGCACTTGGGAGGCAGAGGCAGATGGATCTCTGTGAATTTGAGATCAGCCTGGTCTACAGAGCTAGTTCCAAGACAGCCTCCAAAGCCACTGGAAACCCTGTCTCAAAAAAAAAAAAAAAACAAAGGAAAAAAAGTCAGAGTCCAACAAATTCTCTTAAGTGAACCGTGTACACATAATTCTCTAACCTCTGCTTTAGGATTTGGAAGAACCTTCCAAGACCCCAGGTTTCTCTCTAGTCAAACATCAGTGAGTGGGTTGGGTAGTTTGTTTTGGTTTTGGTTTTGGTTTTATTTATTTATTTATTTATTTATTTATTTATTTATTTATTTATTTATTTGTACTTGAAATAAGCTAGAGTCGCCTGAGAAATGGGAATCTCAAATGAAAAAAGCTCACATCACACTGGCTGGTAGGCAAACCTGCCAGTCATTTCTTTATTAATGTTCGATGTGAGTGGTGCCACCCTAGACAACTGGTCCTGGATTGTGTAAGAAATCAGTTAAGCAAACACGGGGAGCAAGCCAGTAAGCAGCATTCCTTCCTGGTCTCTGCATTAGTTTCTGTTTCCAGGTTCCTGCCTGGAGTCCATGTGGTGGCTTCCCTGATGTAAACCAAACAAACCCTTTCCTCCCAGAGTCACTTCCGGTCAGTGTGTTTATCACAACAACTAGAAACCTGTCTAGGACAGTGATCTACACACAGAAAGGGTTTTGGTTAGTAGACTGTTCTGGGAATTTAGATAAGGATAAAAAGAGGTGGTGTTTCTACCTGTTTCTTCTGCTATCTGGAGACTGTGCACCTTGTAATTAATTGCTGGGCTTAGCTAATGCCTCCTAAATTAATGTAATTACTAGTGTCTCTGAATAACTGCCTTCGTGCACGCGCTGTTATCCAAACACGCTGTTGGCAGATCTGTAGCCAAAGCGGGGCTGTCTGAGAGCAGAGTTGGGATTGATTTTAATTAACTTGTTTCTCATATTACAAAGGTGAGAAAATACCAGTTCTCAGCCCCGTCACATTAAAAGAATAGGAAGGGTGTGTGGATGGCAGACTCACAAAAACAACAGCTAGGAGGTATTTGTTCCCGAGCCTCTCTAGCCCAGTCCAGGTTTTATTACTGCAGCTGGGCTGAGAGCTTGCCTGGCTGCTCATCAAGTCTCCTGTCTAGGAGCTCCTGGCTTAATTTGCTCTGGGCTGAAGTGTGGCAGGGAAGACAAACCCTGCTTCTTGCTCGACCCCTCCCACACTGAGACATTTCATTAAATGCAGTTTTGGAATCAAACAGAGGTGAAAGCAAGCGCTGTGTTACTTTGAATGTGTTCTGAGCTGCCTTTTTTGGGTTTTGTTTTGTTTCTAAAGGCTCATGTTTCCAGAAGAGTGGCCCAGTCTGTTGGCGCAGCAACTATTCACCTCATGGCAGACAGTTTCGGGGTGGGGACAGGTGGCTCCTAAGACTGGCTCAGGAGTGTCTCATGGCATGGTATTTCCTATGGACACCAGTTTGCAAGATGGTCATTGGAGGAAAGAAATCTAAGTTTGGCAGACACTGGCTGCATCTCTGCCCCAGGAAACTTCCAGTGCCCATTAAAGAATGCCTATTCCAAGGAGTCCTATTCAAGGAAGCATGAGTCCTCTAGGGTACTCTTTTGCAATGTAAAAACCTGGAGTTGGAGATCAACTAGGAACCTCAGATTTTTCCTCTCTGCCACATCTGTTTCCAAGCTCTTTACCTGCTCAGTCTTTGCTTAGGCACAGGGGGGAATCTGCTCTCAGAGCTGTGACTCAGTAAGCCAGAGGATAGAAGTGGGCATGGGAAGATGCTCTGAGGGAAGGAAGAAGAGGAGGAAGAAGGGGCTGAGGGGACAGTCTGGTGTCAAGGATTAAGACTCCAGGATCGAAAAGTGTGAACAGTGACCGTGGTGTGCCTTCAGGGGGACATCTGCATGACCCCCTTCTAAAGCCCAGTGAACATCTCAGAGCAGGAGGTGCAAGGGATGGAAGGTGGAGAGTAGTTCTGTGAAGCAGCTTAGCAGCTTCTTCTAGTCAAGACCTCTGCACTCACAAACTCACCACATCTGTGGTCACCTGCACAAGCCTGGGCCTGGCACAGGTCCTCAAGCATGAGGAGGGGCCCCCTCCCTCACCGAGGAACTATGGGTAGTTCACAGGCACTGATGGAGGAATGTCACTTTCTCCAGTAGTGTAGCCAATGAGAAGTTACCAGTAAATAACTTTCCACCCGTGCTAATGCAAGCAGCCATGATAAAACTCAGTGGGTCAAGAGAAAACATAAAGAAAGCACATCAAAGTATGTGAGGGGGTTGTTGGAGAAAAGAAAGGTTTCTATGAGATAGCAAGAGGAACAGTAGAGGGCAATGGTGAATGACATAATCATTGTCAAAAATTTCAAACATTTAAAATCTATTTTTTATTGAAAACATACCAGTATCATCTTTAATCCCAGCATTCAGGAGGCAGAGGCAGAGGCAGAGGCAGGCAAACCTCTGTGAGTTCCAGGCAGCCAGAGCTGTCAAACAGAGAAACCCTGTCTCAAAAAACCAAGGCAACAAGCAAAAAACATACCAGGATCAACCTTCCTAATAAGGGCCTATTATTCTGCTGATACACACACACACACACACACACACACACACACACACACACACACACACACACAACATGTCTGTATAGTGCTGACAGCTTATGGAAATTTCTCTTACTACCAACAGTCTGTTTTGCTGACCTCTGCTTACTCACCCATCTTTACCCGTAGCAAGTATGGGTGCTGTCATCTCCTGGTTAGCAGATGGAGCACAGAATACTTGGTCCCTGATCCCCAGATTATGCATTTTCTGTGGCCTGTGGTTACTGCTCTGGGGATGTGATTGTCATTACAGTGGAAAAGTCCAGCCCCAGAGGCTATAGTCTGGGTTCTGAAGTGGACATAGTCACAAAAGTGGAGGGTTACCAATCTGTACTGTGATTCTGGTCACAGCCTCTTTCCTGAGCTCCTAGCCTAGAAGGATCTGTGCATGCAAAAGAGTGGACAGGGTCTGAGAGTGGACCTCAGTCGAAGAATGTTTGCCTTCCATCCCCACAACCACAATGAGCAAACAAGCACATATGTTTCATACATACATATTAAAGACAATAGGAAGTGAAAATGATCAAAATTCAATGTATGGGTCTAGTAAGATTCAACCAGGCATGGTAGTATATGAATGAACATCCCAGCACTGGGAAGCTGAAGCGGGAGAATCCTGTGTTTGAAGCTGACATGACCCACATAAACCATAATCTATTGAAAAGCAAAGGTGTATGTAGGGGGGATGGGTAAACAATGTGGGGAACCCTGCTGATTCTCAGAGCTACTCCCCCTGCTCAGATCAGTCCCTCTGGGAGGAGCAGCTGGACATGGGATAGTCATCATCTTAACAAATATAAATTTGGAAAATTATTTTAATCTTTAAAAACCATCTTAATATGGCCAAGAATTATCTTCAGAAGGCTAAGCAGAGAAGCATCACTACAGGCCTGACCCCACAATGCTCTGCTTTGCTTCCCCCTCCAAGTCTCCACACAGCCAGTGCTATCATTCCCCCATTGCAGAGACAGTGTAGAGTTTGGAGGGATATGGGCCCCAAAGCAGGCCCTCCATCCTGGAGATGTCCTGCTTCTGGGCCTACAGGATGCTGATTCTCTGTGGATCAATGTGACACGTTTGGCCCTCTGGAGATCTCAGGGGTTCAGCCCCCACTGGTGTTCAAACTACTGTTGGTAAATGGTTGCTAGTTGCCTCTTCAAGGTGTTCCCAAGAGAGTTCCCTTAGATGGAACCTTTAGAAGTCATTGTGGGACCAGCAGAAGGTGGTTCCACTGCATAGCCCACGTCACCTCTGTCTGGAGGACTTCCTTCTAGTGAGCCCCCAGTGGCCACAGAAAAGTCTTGTGCTCATGTCTTTATTGGGGCTTCCACATTGCAGGACAGTTGCTGGTCCACCTAGACCTCGCTTGAGAACTGAACCTGTGATACAGAGACTGAGAAGTCAATAAAGGGTGAGGGGGGAGCTGTCTGAGGCAAGGGACCACTGAGAGAAGTTCAGAGGCATGCAGATGTAAGATAAAGGTGAGGAGTGGTGGCTGCCATGAAGGAGGGAAGAGAGTGAGAACAGGCGAGTCTGCCTGCTGGGAGAGATGCCTGGCAGTGCTGGTACAGGAGGAGAGAAAGGAACATGTCCTAATTGCCCCTACTGGCCTCTGTTTGACTTGGGCCCAGTAGTGGGGCGGTCAGCTTGTCTACTCTGCTTTGTGCTCTAACACTGATCCCATGTGACCTGGAAGACAAAGGGTCAGAGATGCTCCTGGCTCTGGGAGCCCAAGCCCCACATGCGTATACTTTGACAATTCTTACTCCATCATGACTTCAGCTCATTCAGTTACCTGTCCACCCGAGTCATTCACCAGACTTTCCCAGCCCAAGCACCTTCAGAAAGGATGCCACCCAGCATCCCCACTTCCCGTCACCTGCCCTTCTCTGCTTTCGATCTTTGCATCTTCTCAGTCCTTCTCATTCTCTCAAATGAGACTTCAGAACTGCCCAGAGTGAAACATGGAAGAAACATGCCCCTTAAAAAGGCTGACATTGGGATGAGTAGATTCTATTAGACGAAAATAAAGCCGCAGTGAGAGGACTTCTAGGAGAGATCTGCCAAGCAGTGTCAGATTCCCACCTGTCAATTTTTGTACAGAAATGCAGCAAACATCTAATTGTCCACCCGCCTTTTTTCCCAGTCCTGCAGCATGGCTGCTTTGTCGCAGCCCTACCCCCAGGAGCAAGTATGTGACTACAGACACAAGCGCCTAGAAGAGAGCTCCCAATGACTCAGGTCAGACTCAGGTCAGTGTCCAGGGTCTCCCAATCTCAAAGACCAGGCATACTCCATACACCAGAGCCCAACAAAGACACACCAAGCCACAGTTTCTGGGGGGAGGTATCCAGGAAACCTCCTGTAACTCAATTTCTTGACCTTGAATCTTATAAGGGATATGTGGCTGCCAGTGATAGAAATTACATAAATTGTAAAAGATAGGCTAAGGATATGGGATTGCTCATCAGAAGAGCTTCTCCACAAGCTTGGAGGAATAAGACCCAAGCTGATCTGCTGGATGAAGAAACAAGGGCACAGAGTGTCCATTAGACAGAGTAGCCGTGGCTATTGTGTCCCTCAAGGCCCCTGCTATCATAATACAAGAGATGCCAGGGGTCATTTGCCAGAATCATCCTGGGCAGCATTCTCACCTGTACTGCAGCAAGTGAGGAAGGAGGTGAGGAAGGAGTGAGTACATTAAAGGCAAACAGAAGTCTGATCCACAGGGAGGATGGGCATAGGAAAGGTGACACATGAAAGAAAAGACACATGGATGGGAGGAAAGGACTCTGGTAAGGAAGGACAAATGGAAAAGAGAATGGTAAATGGAGAGTATATAGGAGACAACATGGAAGAAAGTACAAAAGAAGGAAGGACATGGGAAAGAGGGGACAGTAAAGGGAGGGCACAGAGAGAGAAGGGTACATTGGAGGGAAGGCCTGTGGAAGAGAGGGCATGTGATACAGCAGGGACATTGGCGCTAGCACACATGCAGAGAAGGGCACATGAAAGGGTGTGGACATCAAAGGGAGGTCACGTGGAAGGGAAGACCCGGGGAAGGAAGGACACATGTGGAAAGGAGGACATGTAGAAGAAAGGGACATGGACGTTCCACATCTGTATTAGTTGCTTTTCTGTTGCTGGGATAAAATACCATGACCAAAATCCACTCAGTGAAGAAAGGGTTTGTGTTAGCTCACAGTTCCAGGAGAATAAAGTCTATAATCACAACCATGGCATGTCAGCAGGAGCAGGAAGCTGAGAGATCACATCTCAACTGCATACAGGAAGCAGAGAGAGCAGGAAGTAGGGCAGAGCTACAAGCTCGAAGCCTGCCCCAGTGCTACACTTCCTCCAGTAAGACTGTTCCCCATAAAGGTTCCATAGCCTCCCTAATAGTACCACAATATGGGAATCAAGTGTGCAAATACAAGAGCCCATGGGGGATGTTGCTCTTCCAAGTCAACATATAATCCATGACAGCATTTACCAATGTGGGTCGTGATGCTTGATGTTATATTTCTCCCCCAAACCACTGGACCAGCGCTCCCATTATGCTGTCATGGGATGTGATGCCCTGAATTCATTTTTTTTTCACCCATTCAGTAGAACACACCATGCCCTATTGTTGCACACATCTGGAATCTTGGTGTTTGGGAGATGGAATAAGGAAAACAGTGAGTTTGCGATCAGCCAGGGTTACCTAGTGAGAACCAAAATAAATAAAAACAAACATGAACCACAAAAACAAATGAAAAAGAATGTATTCAGGACACACTGAGCAGGAGCTCCAACCTTATACTCCCTGCTGTCTCTCCAGTCCCCAGCTTAGACCTCCCTCCCCATCTTACCTTACTTCAGCCTGTCTGGATGTGGTACCCTAGATGACCAGTTCTAGGTCCGTATTCTATGGGAAGTGTAAGAGATGATGGGGAGAGCATGGTTGTATGTACAATAAAGGCTATCTAATCTGATGCGGCCACCATCTGTTTGTGAGACTGTCTTAGGAAGGGGACCAGTCACCTGGATGGAGAGAAGAGGAAAAAGATCTGGTGCTGAGGCACTGAGGACAACAGCTCAGCTGGTCAGCTGGGTGGCACTGGGGCCACACACCTAAGTGGAAGTGGGAGCATGTGTCAGGAGTGAAGAATGGGTTAGCAGGATGGGTTAAAGGTGACCCAGCTCCAGCTTAGCCACTTCCAGGAGCTGAGTGACCAGAGGTCTCCAGCATGGTCTGGCTCCTGGTCCTGCCCAGCTGGAAGATTCCAGCCTTTGGATCTGATGAATTCATCTTACTCCAGTTGTTCTGGATTTACATTTCCTCTTTATGCCAAAGCCAAGGGGAGTGACTGGACAGCAGGGTGCAGAAGTAGAGAAGATTTATTGTTTTTAGCCAGGATGACTCTCACTACAGGAGAAGCATCATGTTTGCCTGTGAGATGCCCTGGGATCACCTCATGTCCTTGGCAGCCAGCTGGGCCATCAGTCACATCCATATCAAAGCCTTTGTGTCACAGTCACCAGAGGTGGACAGGCTTCTGGCCTCTAGTGTGGAGTCCCAACGGAAAGCAGGGTCTTGTTCTTAGGGGTGGGGTCTGTTAGATCTACAGACACAGATCCAAATCTGCATATGGCAGTCTGTTAGGATTAGCCAGATGATTCTGTAGCACTGGAAGGCCAGCATTCAAAATGACTCTGGCCAGCCCCAAGGTACAGATGGGCAGTCATTGCCCTATAAAGATAAGCATGGTGGTAGCTGGCTTAATATTCATGGCAGAAATCACTTGTACTAATCTATAATTTTGAAATCTACAGCAAGAATATAGGATTGCTCATACAAGGGGGTTGATAACAAGCTTCAGGGAAACAATGCCAGGCCAGTTCTGGTGAGCAAGGAAATAAAGAAAATTCCTAGACCACATATTTCCTAGTAATACAAGGTCAAAGGTAGGATGCCTGCTGGACAGCAGGATAGCAAGGAGATAAGACAAGCTCTTGATCTCAGTACTGGCTGGTGAGTCTAACTCACATAACAGACCTGTACTAAGAGTTGAAGAGATTCAAGGGGATCTCTGCTGTGTCCTCAGCTGAGTCAGTCTTGAGCATCTCTTTAGGCCTTGAACCAGGGGTGTTTCCTAAGGCACAGGGACCAATGACCATGGCTAAGAAGTACATGCATCCAGAAGGGCATATGCCAAGCTTTAAAATGATGTTTCATTGAATCTTTTTGAATGTTAAAATACAACCAACAGAACAGCACAAGTCCCTTGGCATTTGTGAACATGTGGAAATAATATCTTCCTAGGTTATGGCAAGGACTGAAAGATATGACAGGAAAAGTGTGGTGATATATTATTTATGATTTATTAAAGCTTGCCTGAGGATTCAGAAAGCAAATCCAGCCTCAAGCTATAGAGATCAGGCAGTGGTGATACACGCCTTTAATCCCAGGACTCAGGATTAAGAGGTAGCCAGATCTCCGTTAGTTCAAGGCCACACTGACTACACAAAATTGATCCAGTTCTAATAGAAACAGTTCACACAGAGGTTATCTCAGCACCTGGGATCATATGCCTTTAATCCCAGCACTACGGAGATGTACAAGCAGGATCAGGGTCTCAGAGCTGGCATTCAGCCTGAGAGTTAGTCCCTAGCCACCATGAGGACAGCATAGCAGTCTGAGTGAATCTGAGGAGCAGTGAAGATCACCACTGGTCTGAGCTGAGGTAGAGGCAAGAGCTCTTAGCCGGCTGCTTTGCTTCTCTGATCTTTAGCTTGAAACTTCTCCAGTCATGTCTACTGGCAGCTCCTGGTTGTCACAGAGTGTGTGGATGCTGTGGAACAATATGTACACTATGAATATTTGTTACTCTTATTGTCTAATAAGAAGCTGAATGGCTGATAGCTGGGCAGGAAGAGATTGAGCACTAGAGTCAGCCTAGGAGAATTCTGGAAAGTAGAAGGGCGGAGTCAGAGAGTCACCCATAAGCACAGAGAAGCGAGATGAGAATGCCATACTGGGAAAAGGTACCAAGCCACGTGACTAAGCATAGATAAGAATTATGGGGTAATTTAGGTGTAAGAGTTAGCTAGTAACAAGCCTGAGCTATCAGATGAGCACATATAATTCACAGTCAGCTCTAAGTTGGTTATTTCTGAGTAGACAGCCAGTCCAGATATCATAAGACAAGACTAAGCACCAGGCAGAGTTCTCAGAACACAGGTGCTGGCCAGGCTTAGTTAGAACCTCTCCTGGCAGATTTCAGGCTACTTCTTACTTCTTTGCATGGATGGGGAGAGAAAAGCACTGATGTGAGTATGGCTTGCCCAGTGATGCAGCTGGAGACAGAGTCATTTGAATGGAAGAGGGATGTCTCAGTGTCTTCTGTCTACCTTTCCAGTGGGTCTTGGAGCTTTATTACTGAGCCATTAGGCTACTTCAAGAAGGGTGGGCCATGGCACCTGACCTAGTTATACAGAGAGGCTGCCTTCATGTTCTCAACATCAGTAGCAATTGTCATGTCCCCATGCCCAGAGCGTTGGCATCGTCCCACAGCACAGGAAGGGTTGCAGATACAAGGGCCTTCCCGCGTTTAGCACAGCCACCTTGGCCTTGACAGCCCAAACATAGACCTGCAAGCCTGTTAGCTTCCTGTAGACAGGCAGGGTGAGCAGGGAGGAGAGATGAGGCCATCTCGGTTTCCCTCCTCCCTTCTGTTGAGCTATCACCCAAGGACTGGGGATGATTTGTTTGCCCACAAATCCAAATAAGATGACAAGCAAATCATCAGACTGGCTGAGAACGACTTGTTAATTAGGAAATAAAATCAGGGCCGGGACACACAGAGCTGTTTGTGGGTTTGTGGGAGTTTGCTTTGCTTTATTGAGTGGGTGGCTCTTGCCATCTCAGTAATACAGCTGCTAAACAGAGAAAGTGCTGGAGCTCATTTGGCTTCAGCCCAAAGTGAGGACCAGAGGGAATGAGCATGTCCGCGCTGGAAAGAGGTCAGAGCAGCTCCTGTCTGCAAACCGGGACTCATTTTCTTGGCCAGCCTTTTAGTCCAGGCTACCACCAATCCTCAGGTGCTATAGCTGTGTGCTCTTGCCCAGAGCCCCCTCCTCTGTCTATGGCTCATCTGAGAATCCATGTGCGGATGGGCTCTGTGGGGAAACAGAGACAACTGCAATCCTCTCAGAACAAGTACAGTTAGACACAACTGCTGTGCTTCAGTCTGGAGTGTCCTGCATGGGCTCCTGTTTGAACACTGGATCCAGGCTTTGGGGCCTTTAAGAAGGTCTGAGTGCTGTCTGGTGGCAGTGTGTCCCTAGGCAGCCCTTTGGTCCTGGCTGCTCTCTAGCCTATCATGAGCAGAACAGCCACTGCCCTCTGCCATGCAGTGTTCAGCCATGCACTAAAAAAAACGTTTGAGACCTTGAGCCAGGAATAAATCCTAAACTGTTTTTGTTAGCTTGCTGATCATAGTGATGCAGCTATGAAATAAGACATAATGAATAAGAAAACTTAAAAAGGCAATAAACCACAAACATTAGAAAGTTCATAAAAATTAACACAACGCATATTCCTTGTGACGTCACAGCTCTTGCTTCTAGACTTGGTTGCCTTGGTCATGCCATGTACCTTGGGGTCTCAGCCTTGTGTTCTCAGATGTGTCTTTTTCTGCAGACGTATTTTGAGTACAACTCTGTTTCTTGCAGCCAAAGCACTGTTGACTTTAAAAGTTATGAAACATGCCATTTTATACTTAGTACATACCATTTCATCTGCAATCAGAATTTTCCCTGAGCCTCACCAAGGTGCTCTGCCCATCTTCTCCACAGAAAAGTGACATCATATGAGCCCTGTCCTGGAAAGGGGCCATCAAAGGTGTCACATCTAGAAGCAAGAGCTGTGATGTCACCAGGAACCAATCAAGTGCATTCTCTCTCCCTCTCCTTCTCTCTACCTTGAGGTGCCTGCAGAGCAGACCCTCAGATTGCAGGTGGGGAAAACCTCTGCCTACCATCCACCCCCACCAGAGCCTAGTGGCTCAGCTATTAGAATGCTACAAGAAGGAGGGTGGGCCATGACACCTGACCTAGTTACACAGAGAGGCTGCCTTCAAGTGCTCAGCATCAAGAGCAATTATCTTGTCCCCATGCCCAGAGCTTTGGCGCTGACCCACAGCACGGGGGCCACCCAGCTAGTCTGTCTCCGGTGTGGCTGCATCTGCTTTACTGGGGACTTACAAAGACAAGGGAAATGCCAAGGAGAGGGAAAGGTGCTGGAGACTCGCTGGAGACTGAAGGCTAATAAAGTTGATTAGCCTGTCAAGTCTCTCCGGTTTCATTACTGACAGCTTGTGGCCTCATTTTGATTTATCATCACCACACCCACCTGAGTCAGGAATGAAGATTAGCCCAAATTAAAGCTCTAGTGACTCAAGAGAGCTGAGGCCCTGACAGCAGGGAGGAGAGGATTAGAGGCAGGCTGGGGGCGGCGGGACAGCAAGCAGGTGACAAGGGAGGGAGGGGGGGGATGATGACAGGAGCATCAAGATGCCAGGAGCCTGAGAGGCAGTTCTGAGGACAGACTTCCCTCTCTTCAACCAGAAAGGAGGGAGGATGTCTTATTTATTTATTTATTTATTTATTTATTTATTTATTTATTTATTTATTTATTTCTGGGCAGGTAAGAGGGTTCATCAATAACGCTTGTGGGTATTGTGTGTGGCTCTGAGTCTCAGGGGGGTAATACATCTTAACCAAGGGCCACCTCTCAGATCCCTGGCAATGCGAGCACATTTGTCTCCAATAGAAAATCACCTCTGCCCTGTTGTCCTCCACAGAGGCACTGGCTGGAGCTAGCTATGGGCTGTCCAGAGTGAATGCCCTTGAGGGACACTTTGCAATCCTACTGCAGACTCCAAGACACCTTTAAAAGCTGCTGCTGCTTTCTTACAGTACCCAGATTTACCACTTAGTGGCCAAAGTTTGGCAATTTGACCCCACGCCTTCTGGGTTCCTTTGAGAGTGCAATTGTAAAGGCCTATCCAAACACTTGAGTGAGCACAGATAGTAAATGTCAGGGAGCACAGATGGTGAGCTTCGGGGAGCACAGACAGTAAGAGCCACATCACATCACTGGGGGTGCTCAAGTGTGTTCTTGGAAAATGCACAGAGTGGGTATGAGTTATGACTCTTCAGACGTTTCCTCAAGTGAACACCAGGAACAGCCAACTGAGTGTCCCCCATACCAAACCAGGAGTATGCCAACTTAATGAAATGGCAGTTTAGCTGGAGAATGAATTTAGACGTTCCTACCACATGCCCAAGAGCTGTAACCCACCAGCCTGACTTTGGTGGCAGGTCATCCTTGACAAGGGTTCACATCGCTATGTGACTCAAACACTAGCCTCAGTCTTGGGGGTGCAGCAGACCCTTGGAAATACTGCTGAGTAAGTGAGGCCTGACCAGGCGGAAGACTCGTTCTTAGACACCAGTGGTCTGAAGCAGCTTCCAAGAACTTAGGACCCTGTAGCCAGGCTTTTGGACCGTCTATTAAATGTCCCCCAACATCTCTGCCAGGGTGTCAGGTAATTCAGTATCCAGAAAAAAAGACTCAATTCCTTTCCAGCCTTCCTTATCTCAAGGTTGGACAAGGCATCCAGCAGTCAACCACCCAAGTGAAAACCCATGAACATCTTCAAATCTTTCTATTCTTCCCTTTCCCGACCCAACATCTGATCCCGTTAACTCTCTCTTTGGAATGTATCCCAGATCCATGCACTTGATACAGGCTCTCTGCCTCACCCCCTTCCGGCTGTCAGTCATCTCACCTGTGCTGCAGCATGGTCTTCTGAGGGTCATCTCAGCAGCTACACTGCCACATCACCCACCCTGACAGTCCTTTGTGTGTGCAGCAGCCAGAACAATCTTTCTCAACACAAACCAAAGCAATGGCTCCCAGCAGTGTCTCGTTTCAAAACTGAGAGTTTCTGCACACACTCCTCAGCTCACACCACACTCTTTACCCATCTCAACAGCACACTCCTATAACTCATGCACTCTGGTCCCACAAACTGTCTTCTCTATTCTTCTAACCAAATTTGCGTCTACCTAGGGGCCTAGGTATTTGGAGGTTCCTCCACATTGAGTGGATCCCCCAGATCTCTACATAACTGAGCTGCGTTCACTTAAATCTGAGCCTTGTGCTCCACCCCTCTTCTTTTGCTTAAATACAATTTCAAACGCTAGTAGCCCTTGAGAAACTTTGCTTGTGGCCCTTTATTATGTGGTATTATGTTTACTTGCTCGATTTTCTGCTTCCTCCTACTAGGATATAAGTTGAATTCCCCAGGGCCCAGTGTAGTGCTGAGCCTGTGAGGCAAATGCTCACAGACAGACAGAGCCTGTGAGGCAAATGCTCCACTCAGAACACTGGTATGAAAGCTTCCTGACCACACCCCCTTTTTAAAAAGGAACTGGGACCTTCGCTTTGAGCTGAACTTGACCTTGGTGGCAGCAGAGTTCTGGCTCTGGCCAGGACCACACATGCCATGGGTGAGGTTAAGCCTTTTGCCTGAGCAAGACCCCCACCTACTGAACCTTAACCTTGCCAGGCTTTCCCACTTCACAGATTTTGTTTTTATCTATTTTCCACCTACCTTATGTAATGGGACTTTGCTTTGGATTCCCAAACCCATACCACACTTTAGAAGTTGGTTTGCCTGTCTGCAAAGCCAGACTGGGCTTGAAAAACTCAGATTGCAAAAACAGCCAGGAAGTCGAGTTTTCATCAGAGAAGATGAAACTCATTGTATTGATTGGGGCTGGGGTAGGAGGGTGAAGGGGAGTGCAAAACAGCCAGGAGCTCCAATTCCTATATGATTCTAATCAACTCAGGTTTAGCTTCTGCTTCATTACACTGGGGAAAACAGAAAGAGCCCACGTACCCCACCCCACCATCTAACGCACCTGCAGGTGATAGCGCTAGCTTTGCACATCATTTTTTTTTTTTTTTTTAAAACTCTTTTCCTTATTAAACTTGCACTGGGCAAATCTCCATTGGCCTATTGATTCGGGTATTAGGCTGTGTATCAAACATATGAAAATACAAATTGTTGTTTCAGAGAGAAATGACTATCTTATATTGTTTCTATCTCCAGGGCTCTGAGTATTCCCTGGGGTTCCCAGGCTGAATAGAATCAGAACAGAGCCTCTTCTGGGCAGAGATGTGAAGTGAGGAGTTTCTCTAGGTAGATTTGAAGCCACCTCCTGCTGTTACTGCCAGAGGCGCAGTAACAGGACAAAGATTTCCTATTTACTCTTTATAAACAGTACGTTTACTATAGAGAGGAACCTACATAAAAGTGATCAGATATGCTGACTCAGCATTTCAGTCCTGGCATAGGCCTGTGAGTGGAATCCCTCTTTGAACTAACTAGCCATGGCTAGTTGGTGTAAAATCAGCATGTCACTTATCATAATCAGTCACAGAGGCTGAACTTCAAGGTTAATTGAGATGAGAGCAATCTCAGACAAGTTACTTACGTGTGTGCCAAGACCTTGCTTGACACCAGGCAATACCATGCATCGAGGTGAGGGTTGTACTGTGTCTGCCCACAATGGTAGTGACAACTCCAGAGAACAGGCTTGGGCAGGAGACTTGAAAATAAGTTTTCTTGGACTTGAAGTTCAGGACGGAAAGAGGAAATGGTAGATTGCCTACTTCAGTAAGCTGAGATCTCCCAGGCTCCAGGATCAAGTTGTAGACATAACTACAAGGCCAGGATCATGTGCTATGCACACCTCAGACCTTGACTTCTCAGAATGTGGGCAGCTTTCTCATCTCTATGAGTCTGAGTCATTAGACAGTAGAGCTGGGTCTAGGTATTTATGCCTATTGACTTCTGGCTCTGAAAAGATCTGCCTCCATAAAGGTCTCACTCATCCTTGATTTGCTCAAGAAAGCCTTTTAGCAACCCTGGTTAAACTCTTTCCCCATATTCCCAGAGAACGTTGGGTTTTGACCTCTTCCGTGGTTATTCTGAAGTCTTTGGTGAACAGTGGCAAGGATTGATGCTGATGACAGTGCACATGTAATTCACCAACCATATACTCTCTGCCAGGAGTTTTATACATTGCCTGATTCAGTCCTCACTCTGCTATAACTAAGCCCTGTCATTATTCTTACTTTGTGAGAAGGAAGCTGAAGCACAAAGGCCATACAAGTTAGTCTGCCTGCTTAAGAAGCAAACACAGATGCTGTCCCTCTGGCTCCTGAATATTGAAAGATTGGTCAAGTGGAGATTTTGAACAGACATTCTGGTTCCACAAATGCACCTTAAGTTCATTATTTCACATCTATTCTTCATGCTCATCAGCCTAGGTTCCTGGAGGAAGGACCTTGGTCACTCCTCTCTTTCCCATGGTGCCTAGGTATTTCTGTTATTTTGTTTTATTTTCATGTCTGGAAGGGTCTTGCTATATAGTACAGGCTGGCCTTGACTTTGTGACTCTCTTACTTCAGCCTTCTAAATGTAGGGTTATAGATATGGGTACCACACCTGGATGCTTAGTAGGACTTGGGCAAGCTGTGTCTGAACGGAGTGTCTGGAGTGGTAACTCAGACCCTGAGATAGAGATGGAGTTGTTTATATCAAGCCTTCTCTCTGCTGGGCTCATCTTTCCCTGCATTGAGACTAATAGCTCATGTAAACAATATTAATCTTTTGGAAGAGGCAGCTGCCTCAGCAGAGGGACTGCAAAGATCTCAGCTCAGGATCTGTGTGTACAGATGAGCAGGCTGCTGCATCATGGCCTGGCATGGCCCCTCTGCAGCCTTATTCCATCTGTCATCCCCAGGACTGAGGTTTGTCTGTTTAAAACATGGTTTTAGCACTGGGGCTTGGAGAAGGAATTTGATGCTTTTACGGGGGCTAACCAGGCAAAGTTGCAAGCTTGGGATGACAGAAGAAGGTCACAAGCCTTCTTCCTAAAGGGTTAAGTCATGGGTGAGTGACAGAAATCCAACCTAACCCAGATTTGATGCAAAGATGCTCTGTATGTATCCTGAAACTGGAGGCCAGAGAGGCCTTCAGAGAGATTTGAATGAAGTTGTTCTCTCTCTATCTCCATAACTTTTCCTACTCTCTCATCTCTCCCATTCTTTGCATATTAACCTCAAGTTCTCTTGTCATCCATTGGTAGTCTCTTTCCTTGCATGTCTGAGAGAACTGGCATTGCCTTATCTAGCTCTAAGCTTAGTATCTTGTAACCCAGCAACATGGAAGGAAAGAGCATGTCTCTGGCCAGATTTGAGAAAAAGGAAATCCATGAATGGCACTGATCAGCTGATTTCTCCTCATGCAGCCATCCTGAGGCGTTGAGAGCTGTCTGTGGGGAAAGAGGCAGTGAGTAGTGAGGCCTGTGCCTGCGACTTTGTTTAGCCCACCAAGGAGGATAGTGTGGTTTGTGGCTGCTGCTGAAACCTGTGTGATGGGACTAGTGAGTTCTCCAGGTGAAGGTCATTGCTATTGCAGGTTAGAAAGGTAGTTAGACAGGCAAAGTCCACTGGTGTCCTTTGCAGGCCCAAAGAATAAATGAGGATTCCAGAGGGAACACAGAGCTGTGGTCCTAACATGTGAGACCTCAGCCCTGACAATTTTGTCTGGGTTGCTAGAGCCTTTAGTTAAGGGACACTGTAGCAGTTATCAATAGTCCCTTTGACTGTTAGTGGGAGACTTTGGGTCAGCTCCATCTTCCTCACCCTCTAAACAAGTCAAGAACCTTCCAGACTTCCACCAGGTGCTCAGTGTGTGAGGAAAACCTTGGGCTTAAGTTTTTCTTTTTTGTCTTTGTTTTTTTAATTGAAATGATTTTTGAGGTGATTGTAGGTTCACAGGCATTGTAAGAAATGAGCCAGAGGGATCATGTGTGCCCTGTGCATGACTTCCTCCAGTGAAAACATATTAAGTAATAGCACATGCAGGGCATTGGTGGTGATACAAGTTAAGTAAAACTCTCAAGTTTAGATTTTTTTTCCTATGTTGTTTGTGTTATTTCCATCCAAGAAGCCATAATGCAAAGGTGAAATGACTTATCACAAAACCAAACTGTCAAAATTGCCAAGAAATGTCCCTCAAACTTGGAAACAAACCTATTTGAATGTGAGCTATCTAGGATGTGACCAAACAGGCTGCATTGAATGTTATGGTTTTGTTGTGGAATGTCCCCCAATGACTCCTATGTTTGAAGACATGGTCTCAGCCAGGAGCATTGTTTTGAGGGAAACGTCCCTTTAGGAGTGTGCCCACGTAGTAGAGTAGGTTGCAGAGAGAGGTTTTGAAGCTTGTGTCCTCTTCTGGTTCTAGTGTTGTCTCTCTCTGCTTCCTAATCTACTGGGATGTGGGAAGCTGTGCTGGAGGCTCCTACTGCCCTAGACCAAGCTGTTCTTGCCCACATGCCTTCCCTGGCATGATGGACCAAACTTCTAGAATCACGAGCTGAAGTAAATCCTCACAGTTGCTTTGTAGGGTGTCTTGTCATGACAATGAGAAAAACACTAACACAGAAAATTGGTGTGGAGAAGTGTGCTTGAGGCTGTGAGGAACCTAATCCCATGATTCATGAGCCTGGAGCTCTATGGTGATATTTGGCATGATAGACTACCAAAAGCCTAGGAGGCTGGAAGCAGAGCTCAGGAGGCCACAGAGAACAACAGAAAACCGAAATGCCAAAGGAAATATGGACAGTGAATGTCTTGGCCATGAGATTTCACAGGAGAACAAGAACTTATGGGAAAATATTCTCAAAACTCTTCAAGTTATGTTCCAGCTAAGAACCTAGCTACAAAAAAAGCCTGCATCCTAAAAATCTGAGTGAAGCTGAATTCAAAAGAAATGAACTAAATTGTTTGGTGAAAAGAATTTCTACATAGTATAGCATTCAGGCTGTGGCAGGGTTGTTGCTCACTAAACTTAAATAGATTACATCAATAATTCAGAGCAAAAGGCAGAGTAGGAAGATAATGAAAAAAAAATGCAGATGCAATTTGACAAGAAAAGGAGTGTGGGCAGTTAAAGGTGCCAACAAAGAAGGTGCAGAGCTGTGGGTGAGTGGCTATAATTGTCAAGGGACCAGTGTGAACAAGCCATATAGAACAATAGGAAAAATGTCTCAAGGACAAGAAAGACCCAACCCATCAAAGACTCTAGGGCCTAAAAATGCAAACTCATTGGGGAAAACTGTCATTTAAGAGAAGTGTGCCTGGAAAAAAAGTGGGGAGGGGTCTGGGCTGAGCATGCCACTCCAGGAGTACCCTGTTGGAACCTGGCCTTCGGGTAAATGTTTTCCCGGGTTCAGCCAGGCAAACAAGCTACACAATTATAGTAAAAGGTGGCGGGCAGGGGCTCGATCCATCTTGAGCTAGCAGAAGAATTTAGCCTCATCCATATGGAATTGGTGTTTTCAGGATGAGGAATACAAGGGTAACAGGTTACTGAGACTTGCATCTTGGGTCAAGAACAAAAGCCAGTGAGGGCAGGTGTAGCTGGACCCAGTTCCCTGAAGAGAGGCCCTGAGAGGTCATGTGAAGCTCTAAGGGTGGAGCTTAAGTTTCCATGGAGACTGCCAGGACTTTAATGCCACAAGCATTGTGAAATGTCTGCTCAATGAAGCTGCAAGCAATGCATGGAGAAGGCCCAAGAGAGAGGGACAAGTGTGTGACAGGCTGAAGGGCCATATCAACAGGGCTCCTGGAGGGTCTCATGCAATGCCACAGCAAGCCCTGAGGCTAGACATGCAACTACAGGGTCTGCTGTTCACGGGGCTTGGTCTTTGTCTAGTTTTGAACCCGTCATAACTTGCTACCATCTCACTCCTCCACCATCTCACTCCTTGCTGCTCTCCCAGTCCTTGCTACTGTCTCACTCACTCCTTGCTATCATCCCATTCCGTTTTTGAAATGAGTCTTTGCTACTGGTGCCATTATATATTGAAAGAGTTAGAACTTCTTCTTTTTGCATCTTATGAATCTGCCTTTAATCTGAGAAGAGACTTTGGGCTTTTGAACAGTGTAGGACTTGTTAAAACTATGGAAACTCTTAAAATTGGACTGTGTGGATTTTGCATTATGAGGTGGCTATTCATTCCCCCACTGGGACAATAGTAAAGGAACCTAGGGGGAGAGACTCTGCTTAAGGACCAGGGCAGAATATGACGGATTGGTTGTGAAATGTGTCCACAGGTTCTTTTTCTTCAACACTAGATGTTGGAACCTGTAGCACTGTCCAAGCTAGCAGAAGTGAGTCACTGGGGATGTGTTTTGAGGTGACTGCTACTGACTCTGACTGAGCCATTCTCACTGTCATGGATTTCTCCACCATGCCCTCTCCACAGAAAGTCTGTAATCCACAACCAAAAGGAACATATCCTCCCTTAGGTGGCTGCTACCAGGTATTTTGTCAAAACTGCAAGAAAGATAATTACTGCACTAAGGAACAACATGTTGGTAAAAGTGACAGAAGGTTGGAAACCCTGTTTTGGTTTGGAACCCATGAGCTTGGAGTCAAACCACTCTGGCTTAGCTCACTCTGACATCCAAATTTCCCTCTTCTGGAAGTATGATCCAAATTAATTAATACAGTACGGTGAAGATGCTATGGATTTAGAATGAGTGCCAGTCAGTTGTGGCTCAGGGCCTGCTGTCCACATGTAAGCCCTCTAGTTGTTGGGCTGCAGCAAGTTCTGGGACTTTCAGAAGATAGCACAATGCATCTGAGATTCCAGAAGGACCCTTGAGGGGGCTGAAGTTAAAAACTATTTCAAAATGAGTATGGACTCGTTTTAATATTTTAGCAACAATCCATTCAACTCTACCCGTTCACACTGGCTGCATGTCTAACCTGCCAAACCTCCCTCAACTTTGCATTCTTGCTGGCTCAATTTTAACCTTATACATGTCAGCAGCCAGATGTGTGCCTCAGTTATGACTGGACCTGGTTAGATGTATGACCTGATTATTATTAGACACAGTATCCAACACTTTGAGGAAGGTTCATTAAGGGTGTTGAATTGCTATCTGCATGGCCAGTCCTGTCAGTGGCCAGAGAAAAGCTCTGGTTACATCAAGCAGTGGCAGTTTTTCTCTCTCCTCTGAGTTCTTATGTAACACAGACCAGACAAGCACATCAGCCAAAATGAAGTACAAAGAGGCAGACACACACACAATACCCCAGTGCTGGGAGGCCAGCCTGCCTGCCTGTCTCCCTGCTTTCTTTCCTCCCTCTGCCCTCCTCTCCTTCCTTCCTGTTCTTCTTTCCTTCCTTTTATTTTGACATTTTATTTGATCACACACACACACACACACACACACATTGTCCTAAGCAGTGGGGATGGACCATAAATCAGACTAAACGGTACCTGACCACGTGGAGCAAACTGGAAAGAGCAGGCCTCTTATGGAATGCTTCCTCCATGAAGTGGGCTTTGTTGAATGCATGGGCTCAGGTGTCAGGACAAAGAATATTGGGGCCTAGGGGCACACTAGTAGTGTCTATTGAGTAGAGCTGGGAGTAAAACCAAATGGGAAGACTGTGAAACTAGCTCACCTCTCTAGGACAGTTTGCTCTGGGAAGCATGTGGCTGGAAGAGAAAGCAAGGCACATATACAAAACAGTTACAACTCTTGTAGCAAGAGTTCCAGCCCAGGGCAGGAGATATGTGAACAGCTGTCAGATAATGCTATTTTGTACTCTAATGAGCCAAATATGGGAAGAGTTATGGGTGGGTGGGGCAGAAAAGAAAGAGGAGGAATGGGCAACTATGAGCAGATGAAATTAGAAAGAACATGTGGCCCAGACTGGGATGGCCCTCGCTACCCTGAAAAGGAAGAAAAAGGACCGTTCAGTTTTGGAGCAAAGAAATGATAGAATCAGAGTTGTCCCCAAGCACAGGTCTTCGATGGCATGAGGAGTGGCTGGACAGGACAGAGCCATTGGAAAGGAGACTCATGGGAGACTGATGAGGCAGTTCCAGTGCTCAGACTGTGGGGTGAAGAGGAAAGGCATGAAGCAGAGGCCTGCAGAGCTAAGGTAGATGACTCACGGTATGCAGGAGATGGAGACCGGATACATGGGGTATCTTCAATTTATAGTTTGAAGTATAGAGTGAACTGTGACACTCACCAGGATTAGGAACATTGGCTGCCCCAACAGTGCTGGGTGAACAGGCAGGCAGGATGTTGGTGATAGAGTAGGAGTCTAGGAGCACTCCTAGACTTGGGGACTTGGAAGTATTTCCTGGGCCTCCCAGTGGGATGTTCTATGGATATCTATTAATTGGATGGGACCAGAGAGGTAGCAGTCACTAGTCACAGGACAAATGTGGAAAAGGGGGCCAGAGTGTAGCTTTAGGAAGCCAAGAGGTAGAGTAGGACAGAGAAGAGGTACCATCTTTGCAGCTTCAGAACAGCAAGCATGCTCTCCAGTGCTCCAAGCTGGGGTGCTGTGACCTCCACTGGGGTGCACCAAGCTGGAGTGACCTACAATGGGGTGCTCCAAGCTGGGGTTCTGTGACCTTCACTGGGTGTTGTGAGTCCTTTCCTCCAAGACTATGTCCAGAGAAATGTGTGTCTTCTGTCCCTTCCTGATGTCCCTAGCCTCCCAGAAACAATTAATGTCTCAGAGGGCCCAGTGAATGTTCACCCACGACACTACAGCTACTGTGACTGGAGCATATGGTGACATCTTTAATCTTATTTGGTTTCTTCTTCTTCTCCTTTTTTTTTTTTTTTTTTTTTTTCTGGTTTGTTGCTGCAGGCAGACCCTGAAGGGAGCAGATGGCAGTAAGAAAGGGCAGATCAATGCTGAGGACAGTGGCCTGCTTTGCCCTTGAATTTTCAGACGAATGTTCTCTGTTCTTCCCAAGTGATTGTTAGAAGCTAGCTTAAGGCTAATTATTTGTGTGTCCCAAATGCCCCTTGGGAGTTAAGCTAGTTTATAGCTGGATTTCTAGGCTCCTGTAGAAAGCCAGGCCACTGCACACACCCAAGATGTGTGTATTTGCTTAAGCGATATGAGTGGATGCCAATCAGGTACTAGACATCTTTCTGGGGCTCTGGAAGTTCAGCGATCAAACAAAAAACAAAGGTGTGTCATTTTTGCTAGGTAGGTGGGATCTATGTGACATAGGGCCCTGCCATGTAGCTTAAATCCAGTGTCTTCCTGCCTGAAGCAAATAGTGAGGGGATTACAAGTGTGCACTACCACACCCAGCTGACAATCATGATTTTATCTGTTTTACTGAAGGCAAATGTGCTAGCCTAGGTGTTGGACTTGTAGTGCAGTGGTGAACAATCAGGCATGTGCCTGCATTCCAAAGGACTTCCGATCTAAAAGGCACACAGTTTCTCATCAGGCCAGAGAGTCAGTTAGTTGTTTACAAGCCACGAAATACAGCAGGTTACTGCAAGTAAATGATAATTTATTGGGAGGTGGGCAAAGCAGAAGAATGAGACCACACATGCACCACGGAGGTACCGGGTGACTAGCACACCACCTCTGGTTCCCGTCACTCGAGAGAGCCCTGGTTGCATGGGTAAGCACACAAAACTGAGGCCTGGGCACTCTGAACTTGCACTGCTATGAGGTCCTTAAATCTCTTTATCATTCCTTTGTAACCACAAACTGTCAACCAGGCAGGAGGAGCTTGAGGGGGACTTACCAACAAGATGTAGAAAAGCAACATTCTAACCTGATTCACTTCAAGATGGCAAAGCAAAGGTTTTATAATTAAAATATAGTTGGAAATAAAGGAGAAATTTAGTTATGGGGAGGAAAATCCAGCTGCTGCGTGTTGTGCTTTGTACAGCAGTGTCCTGAGGGACCAACAGTGTGGGAGACGATTGGCCTCTTCAGAGACTATTCTGGGATGGAATGAAGAATGAATTAAACTGCTTAATTTGAAAAGAAAATGACATCTAGGAACAGAAACCTCTTTCATCTGGTGTGTTTGAATGGCTTCTCCTTGTTTCCCATTTAAGGCTTTAAGGCAAAACAAAGCAAACAGAAAAAAAACAAAAAACAAACAAACAAACACAAAACAAAACAAAACAAAAACCCTGCAAAACATGACATTATTTGTAGGATTTTTGAGGGTGTTTTTTAAAATCAGCTTAAGGACATACCCTTTATCACTAGCTTGACAAGGCTTACTTTTTTTTTTGTTAAATCATAAATTGATACTAAATTTTAAAAATGTCTTTTATGTGACTGATAGGGCCACATGGTTTCTTCTCTACTTTGTTAATTAAGATTACAAAACTCATTCTCAAATGCTGAACCAGCCTTGCATTCCTGGGGTAAACAACATGGCTGCAATTCTCAGATTCTGGCTATAATTCATCATCTTTGTATATGTTCTCAAATTCTACTCACTCATATCTTGGTAAGGATTTTTGTGTCTATTTTCATGAAGGACACTGGTCTTTGTAATTTTTTCCCTGGATTTGCTGTCAATGAAACGCTGGCCTTAAAGAGTTAATGAGTGTTTCCCTGTGTTTCCTGTCATAATCTAGATAGAATGCCATCTTTAAATGTGTGGAAGAAATTCCCAAGGGTTCATCTGAGCCTGCAGCTTCCTTTTTCAGAAGTCTTGGCTGTAATTTCGTATCATTGAGGGTGAGGACTATTTAGAGTTTTAGAGTTTCAAGGAAATGATTTCACTTAACCTGTTAGATGTGTGTGTGGGGGTGGTGTATGATACCTCCCCCTTAACTGTTACTGTCATCGTGATCTGTAAAAACAAACAAAACAAAAACAAGTCATTAAAAATAAAAACCAAAATACACCCTTTCTTTCCAAATAATGCTAATTTGTGTATTTTCTTCTTCTGTGAAAGTCTAGCTAAAGACTTATCAATCTTATTGATCTTTTCAAAGGACTAATTTCTGTTTTCATTGATTTCTCCATTTTTCTTCTGTTTTTAATATCATTGATTTCCAGTCTCTTCTTCTTCTTCTTCTTCTTTTTTTTTTTTTTTCCTGTTTGCTTTGGGTTTATTTTTCTCTTCTTTAGTATTTTTGTTTAAAGTAAAAATGCTATGCTATTGATATGAAGCTACTGGTTTTTAAAATATAGGTATTTATTTTCATAATCCCTGTCTGATGATTTTTAACTATATTTTATGCATTTGACATGCGGTGTTTTATATTTATTTAATTCTTTGCTCAACTACTCTCTAATTTCCCTTGAGCTTTCCTTTGGACTCACCGACGATTTACAAGTGTGCTGCAAATGTAGCAAATGTAGCAAGTGTAGCAAATGTAGCATTTGAGGAGAACTATTCCACCCCAGATACCTTTATTGAGAACCACTGATAGAGTTTACCAGCACAGTATGGAAGGCCATCGCACTTTGCAGTGGTTACATTCCCAAAGACTAGAGGGTGTTGTCTGCCACAGCACCTCAGAGTCTGAAAAATAGAAATACTTATTTTAAAAAACCCTGGACAACGGGATCCATCGTATGTTGCCACTCTTGAACATGTAGACTCAGTAAGTACCAGAAGTGCTCTTAGATAAAAAGCTTCAGTGGGCTCCCCTGGTCCCAGCAGGTGATTGGTCACAGTGAAACAAGGCCAGTTTCTGAATCTCTTTGGGCATCACTTCCCTGCATTGTGGAGGTAGGTGTGCTAATCATGGCAGTACAGATAAGAGAGAAGGGCTCAGCGATGGGGCGTTGTCACGTGCCCATCCTGTCTTTTTGGCACTGATGATCTCAGTCCCCTTCTGAGTGTCACATAGTATGGCAGGAGGCTCTGCTGGAGTTGGGGTAAACTCCACCCTCCCTGCTGCTTTACTTGCCTGCCATGTTTCTCTCACTTCTCTTCTTCCTAGCCAATGCCCAGCCCGTGTCTTGTCAAGAGCCCTTCAGATAAATGAGTTGTCCCAGCTGAACTTCTGGAATGAAAGCTAGCGTTAGAGTCTTCAGCCCACTTCAGATTTTCTTTGCAGGGTATGAATGTTTGGAACCAAGCAAACTGATGGACACAGGAATTACTGTAGGAAACTTACTTATCATTGCTAAATAAATAAAACGTCCCCTATGGAATACTGTGTTTCATCACTTGGTCCTCAGCTGGGAGCACTATGATCACCCTTGAAGGTCAGAGCTGCTTCTGGTCCTGCCCCAAGGCCTTTGCTGTGTGACTTCCTGATGCATGAGGAGCCTCCTTCACACGCTCTGTTGCACAAACCCCACCACGCCTTCTCCACCAAGATGGACTACATCTCTGAAACAGTGAGCCAAATTAGACCCTTGCTCCTTTAAATAGCTCCTGCCAGGTCACAGTGATGACAAAAGCAATACGCTATGTTTATGGAAATTCCTCAAGGGCCAACAAGCTAGATGATCCCTTGACCGGGGGAGAATGCTCAGGGAGTCACTGTCCATAACCATTGTTTTCTTACACGTGCAAAATTAGCATAGGCCAAAACCATTGCTGTTCTTTGATCCATCCAGGACCCTGTCCAGAAATACTCTGTGCAGTAGGACGGTGGGAACAGTGGGCATTGAGAGACCGTGCCTAGCTCCTCTAGTGCCCCAGCTCTCCCCTGGCATTGAGGCCTTCCTCCATGATCACAGCCCTTCCCATGCTCAGAAGAAACTATGACTGCTGGGGGTGGGGGGAGAAAGGATGGTTTGAGCTCCAAACCAAGGGCCACATCTTGCAAAGAAAGTGAGGCTGTGGTCCACTCCACACCCTTGAAAACGGGGATGCCTCTAAGGGAAGTTTGGCCAGGGTGGGGGGGCATCATGTCTGAGCCTCTCTTCTCCCTTAGCCTCTGTAGTGTCTGCACAAAATGCTCTGCTTTTGATCGTCCGTCCTCAAACCCAGCATCATTGTCCTGCTTCTGCCTCTTTTTAATAAAAGAAGAACAAGGAAGGCTTGTTCTTCTACATGCAAAATTAACACAAATCAAAACTGTTGCCATTCTTTGATCCGTCCTGTATTCTGCTCTGTCAGCCTTCTTATTTCCCCACCGAGGGTGTTCGGCTCAGGGAGGATTACACGGGAGGGAAGCCGCTTACCACTTCCCATTTGATTAACACAATTTGAAGCCGCAATAATGTTCAGGGAAGTTCATTACGGGGGAAATGTTCTAATGTGGGCTGTCATGGTGTCTGGGGACTGGGGCTTTTTATTTAAAACTCAATCAAGCCCCAACAGTGAGGGGATCTGTGAAATTCACCTAAGCTGGGGATGGCAGGATTGCCATTTAATGTAGGCAGACAAAGTCCCTTCCTTTTGTACAGCTTTTGACAATGTATTCATACTGCTCACAAATGCTTTGTGTGGCTTGTTAATGTTCAAAACCCTGAGAGGCAAAACCTTCCCCTGGAGGAGCTGAGAGCTCAGAAGGAAAGAGTGACCACCCCAAGGAGTGCGTGCCTTGCAGACCTTAGGGTGTCATAGGAGGTGTGAGAGCAGGTACTAGGATACCTGACAGGGAAATCAGGGAAGACCACCCTGAGGAGGTGACATATGAGTCAAGATCCAATCTGGTAACAAGGAACAGCCAGAGCTGTGCAGCAGTGGGTGGGCAGCCTGGCCTGTTAATGGGAGATGCCATAGGGCTGGTGTGTCTGGGCCAATGCAGGGAGCGAAACAGGAGTGGTGGAAAAGCCCCCAGGATGTGCCAGAACCCCTTTCTTGGGCCTAACTGCAGTCAGTGTAGGTGGTGGGTTGCCCGAGGGCCAAAGGAAAATGAAGAACATGTGGCCTTTAATTAAGAGCATCCCTACTTCTCAGCTCCTTCCAAACAGGAAAACAAGGGCCAGGAAGGCTTGGCCTTGATCTTTCATCCTGAATCTTCTCAGGTCACTCTAGCTCCGTCATTGCACTCATCTGTGCCTCAGTTTCTGCCTCTGTTGAAGGGGTCTGTTGTAGTTCCCCTCTATAGCTCATTGGGTAGAAGACACTATGTGAGACTCTGGCTGACTCAGAACTAGAGCTAGCCTGGGCTGGCTGGGTGTGAGGAAAGGTCACACAGCACACAGACAACAAGAAGGTTCTGCCGGTTCCCAGGAGCGAGGTGAGTGGGTAGATCTCTGCCACAGCCCTTTGTCAGTTGTTTCAGCCCATTTCCTGCGGCCATAACAGGACAACTGGGAATAGGAAATATGTGTTAAGAAGGTCATTTGGCCATGGTTTATGGTTCTTGCTTGGGGTAGGAATATTCAAGGTCATGCACCACATCTGGTCAAGACCTCATGCTGCACCCTAACATGGCAGATAGTATCTCATGGCAGGAGTAGTGGGCAGCCAAGGAGAGGTGTGATAAGAAAGGCCCAAGGAAGGCACCAGCCTACTCTGTAACAGCATGCTCTCTCCGGAGAGTGAGTCCATTCCTGGTAGGGGCCATACAATCTGAGGAGAACCAGTCCCAGATCCCAAGCTGTAATCTAGGCATCCCCTCCCAAGGCCTTTCTGTCAATCCACCATATTTAAGATGATCTTGGTATGGGCATGCACACCCAAACTTTAGCAGTCACTATAGGCTCAGTCATACTGAGGGGCAAACAAGCAGAAAGTCTGCAGCCAGCTGCTGAATGGTCATCAGGGATTCTCACAGCTTTAAGGGTTTCTCGCTGTAAGTGACAGGTGACAACACTGCTCTCATGTCATTAGCCAGGGTTGGTCAAGAGACTCCTAAAATATAGGCTGTTGTTGCTGCCCTTGGTTGTCTGCTGAAGATATCATGTACTTTAGAAATAGAATCTGGAGGTTCTGAGCTTATCTGACCTGAAAGCCTCCTCTATGGAGAATAGTGTTTGTGGTACCAGAAGGCTCCACACAAACGTCCAAGGTAAGGAAGGCACCAATAGTCCTATCTAGCTATGTAGCCTATGAACTAAAACAATGACTAGCCTAGTGGGGTATCCCTAAGGGTGCGATCGTGGCACACATAACTTGGCAGTAACTAACAGCTCTCTAATTGGACTTAAGACCTGCTCAATAAGATGGAAATCATGCCTGGTACTGAAAACCTATGGCTACTGAAGACATGGGTCTAAGAGGAGAGCACACAGCCACCACTTTACTAAGTCACTATAATTACTAACTGCATTCTGAATACTTATCCTTGTATTTGATAATAAGTATAGCTCTCAATCTTCATCAAGAAAAAAAAAATGCCTCTATGCAAGAGATGGAGACTATTACAGAAAACCACAATCAATCAAAATGCTAGAAAAAGTGACTTTGTGGTTCCTAGCCCCAACTGATACCTCTGCAACACAACTCTTGGACCCAAGAGCCAGAAGTGGCAGATTATAATAGCTAGAGGAACAGGAAGTTTGCTATGAGATTATACCTCCTAGAAATGTCAGAGGAGCAACACCCATGAAGTCTCATTAACACAGCTATCTAAACAGAACCTGAACAATGGCAATACCTAGACGTGCCTTCATGGCAGGGGAAGATCTCGTGAAGCCTCAACCCTGGCAGAAGTGTAGGCAACCAAGGAATGCAGAAAAGGGAGAAATAGTCCTCGCTGGGGAAGAGCATACCAATTGGCTATGTAATACCTGTGTGTGTGTGTGTGTGTGTGTGTGTGTGTGTGTGTGTAACAACAATTAATGAAACAGAGGCCATTGATTTGGAGGAGAGCATGGTGCTATGTGGGATTGTGTGGAAGGCTTGGAGAGAGGAAAGAGAAAGGGAAATGATGTTAACTATATTTTAATTTAAGAAAGTTAAACATTTACAAAATATACAAAACACAAGGAATGCCTCATACTCCTTGGTTTGTTCTTGCTCCAGTCTTCTGCAACAGACATCAAATTCTCTGACAAGCAACTTAGGTCTCTGGCCCAGAGAATGGAAGCTTCCATATGAATCTTCATGTTTGTATTCAGAGGCACCCAACCTCCACAAACATACAAACAGACAAAGAAGCCATGGCTGATTCTACATCTTGGCTGTTGAGAACAGTGTCACAAAGAGCATGGTGCAGTCTGTTAATATCTCTGCTGACTGGGTATATATATCCCCGTAGCGTAGCAGAGCCGTGTCATGTGGCATTTTCACTTGCCAGTCTTTAAGCATTTTGCATACTGCCTCCATGCTGGCTGCACCAGTTTCTGTTCCCAGTGCTGGTGTGCAAGGTTCCTCTTCCCCCTTGTCCTCCTGAACCCTCCTTTTGAGGAGAGTCATTCTGGCTGAGGTGACAGGATTCCAGTGTAGTTTCCGCGTGCATTCCTTCACCCTCTAACATCCTGAACATTGTTTTTCCATGCACTGAGGAGTGTCCTGGTGAGTGGAGTAGGCCGGACTCAGAGGGGCAGTGTTTTCTCTCATATGTGGAGTCTAGATTAAAGCAAACAAGACAACAAAAACCAGAAGAGGAATTAGTGGGAAGAGGAAGGGCTCTGGAGAGTGCAATGATTGGCAAGTAAGAAGGAGCACGTTGTATGTGTGGATGGATGTGCCATAAGGAAACCAGTTACTTTGTGAAATTAGCAGGCTAAGAAAAAGAAAATCAAGTCTTTGTACAAACAAAGCAAAGCTGCAGACTGCCTTGCCTGTCAGAATACTGATCGCAAATAGAAATGACTGCGGCGGGAGAGAGGATGGGGGATGAAGGCTGCTGTGAGCTGTTGAGTCAGAGGAAGAGCAAAGAGCATTGGAGAGCATGGGGAGAAGCCCCCAGGACCTGCCTTCAGCCTCCCTGCCTCACACTCCTGTGCTTGTTAAGGTAGAGAAATACCAGGCTCGTTGCCATTGGTCCGACACAGCAATGGCAGAGGAAGCATTTGTCTTAAGCAAGCACAGATTGTCTTCTATTCCTGGATTTGAACCAAATAATTTACGTGGAAGCTGGTGGTGACCTTAAGGAAAAGGAACCTGGGCTTTGTTCTGCCACTCTGGGGATGGGAGGAGCAGAGCAGTCTGGAGGGCTGTTGAGGCTTCCTAGCTATCTCCTAGCCAGGGGAAGTCAGCTTTCCCATCCTGTAGACACTGTCACACGGGACCTTAGGAAGGCACTTCATGTCCCTCTTGCAGGCAGAAGGCAATTAGCCTCTGCTGTCTCTAGGACTGGGGGAGGAAGGCCTGCACAGGCTGTCGCCTGGGCAGAGCACTGAGGTGGGGACTGTTGACAAGCCCGGAGACTGTGGGGAGGTTCACCTGCCAGGGCTTTAATAAACTCTTCCTTGCAGCACTCACACCTGGTGACCTTTACCCTCTTTAAGAAAGAGGGGTGTGCAAGGTGGGGGGGGGCGTCTCCTGTGTCGCATGCTGTTTATTCCCAGCCATGAGGATTCCGGTCCAGGCAGGCAGGACGGACCTGCAGCAATTTGACAGGGGTTTGAGATATAGTAGTACACAACCCACATTTTCCCTTCAGATAATAGAAACAGTGTTGCTTCTTATGTCTGGGGTTCCTCTTTCCCTCTCCCCTTCCTCACCACAAGTGAAGATAGTCTCCTTGCTTGCTTGCTTGCTTGCTTGCTTTCATTTATTTGGCTTTTCATCTGTGTTGGTGAAGGGCACCAGTGGGTGACAGGCATTCGGAAGGAGTTCTTATGGGTGGGTGTTCCATCCAACGTTTGCATTCTTGTCCTCAAAGCTCTCTGCCAGGGAGGCAGGGAAGGCACCTTGTCCTCCTGCTTGCAGATGAAGCTGCTCGGGGTCACACAGGAGGAGCAGTGACTTGCCGCAGCATCCAGACTGCACTAAGGAAAGATTCACAAGAATCCGATTGACAAACCCTTGCTGAATCGCTGCCGTGGACCAGGTGTTTTTCCAGGGGGAGGGCGGGGGGGGGCAGATAGGCAACCAGGCTGCCATGCTGCAGGAGGCATCCGTCCAGCCTGGGCTCCTTCCCTACTGGCTTTAAAGTCTAAGACTGTGTTCTGAACGACCCTCTTCTTCCCCTCCCCCTCCCCTCTCTTTCCTTTCTCTTCCTCTTTCTTTCCTATTGAGTTGAGGAGGGTGGATTCCAACTCATGGACGCTACTGTCTCCTCCTTTTTTCTCTTTCCTTCGTAATGATTTCAATAGCTTTTGATACAACACACCAAAGGCTACCTGGGAACAAAAGGTGAAATGTTAATATGATTTTATTTAGGCTCGAATTGGATACGGGAGAACTTTTGTTTCTATCTCTCATCTTCAAGTCAGCACTCACTAATTAAATTGAGCCCATGGAAAGTGACCTTTGGGGGGAAGGGAACCTCCTGATAATATAATATAATAATATAATATAATATGCTTTAATCAAATATAGACAACAAACAAGTAAGGGAAGTGCTGTTAGACAAAGCAGCACTCTAGAAACTTAAAAGATGAGAGCCCTCGATGGAAAGGTGATTTGGGTGAGAGCACACATTTAGGTAATGAGCGGAAATGGCCCCGAAAACAGGGTCACCCGAATAAGCTCATCACTGCTCCAAGTCCTGTCGCACAGCAAGACCACCAGAAGGTTGCAGTCACCAAAGGGCTGCCCTTTTTCTCTCAACCCATGCCTCACCTGGCCACAAGGGGGCACAGAAGAGTCACCATTTTCCTCTGCAAGGCACAGCAGACCTGTGAGGTGACTCACCTTTGGGCCAGGTGTGGCTGGCTGGCGAATAGATGATTTAGTTACTTGGCCTTGTGGAAACTGAAAGGGAATTGACATCTGCCTGCTTGAAGGAAGAGAGTCGGGTTCACCCCAAGTGTGAAAACTATGCCAGACCAGAAGCACAGCAGTGTCCTTCTGCATGGGGGAAGTGTGTGGGGTGAGGGGGGTGGGGGATTGCAAGGCAGCCTTAGCTGAAGGATGGCATGACATGGGCAGAGGAGGTTCTGAAATGCACTTGCAATGTGGTTGTAGGCAGCTAGCTTAGCCTTTTAAAATTCTATTTCCTTGTCCATAAAATGAGGTTAATGATCTCTCTTTCTAAGGTTGCTGAGTGGTCAAAAGTATAAATTTGGGTAAAAAGAACAGGTGCCCACAGCAGGAGGTCACTCTGTGGCTCTGTCCTTCCTCTATGTCAACTATACCTAAACATGTGCTACCTTCAGGGGAGCCAGGCATCGCACACTGCTTCTTACACTTTGTGCATTTTGCAAGAAGTTCTACTTGAATATATAATGTTGTCCAACTTATCAGTGAAGATGTTCATTCATTCAGTCATTCATTTGTTCACTTCACTGTTGAGATCCTACTTGGTCTCTGGTAGGTATTGCAGTGTAGAGAGCTGCGAAGTGCCGCGCCTTAAAGATGGCGCTGGCTTCCGCCTTCCACCTCCCCAAGGGTGAGCGCTCTCCTGTCGTAAACAAGCCTTTATTTGGTTAAGTCTGTTCAGCCTGTCTGCTTCTGCGTTAGAGTAGCCTATCTGCAGGGTCCACGTAGCTCACTGGGGTTGGTTAGCGCAAGGGAATTTAAGCCTGTGCAGGGGTCACCTGGGCTCTCGTGGGTCAGGAGAACATGTTCAAAGATCCTGATCAAAACTGCATGAAGAAGATCTTCCCAGAGTCGTGTCTTCCTTGCTGGCAGGGGTAGGCGCGTACATTGCAGCTCATGGAAAGGAAAGCAGAAAGCAAAATCTGGGCATGCTGTCTGGAGCTTCCGGGCCAGGGCCAACCAACAGAACTTGCTGTGGGTGTTCAACTCTCCCCTATCTGAGCTTTCCAACATGACAAGTAATCACCACATGGAATTATGAGTACTTAAAATGGGACTGGTTTTAGGCTGTTCATCCATTTTAATTAATTTAAGTGTAAATAGTCACCCTTAACAGCTGTGGAATAACACAGGGAAAGCCTGGAGGGTCAATGTGAAATGTTTAGCACATAGTTTAGCACAGTCAGCATGCAAGGATGCTGTGGCCCTGTACCCAATGTATAGCTCTCTTGAAGCTTGAAGTTTTTCTTAAGGATGAGGAAGACTATGCCAAGAAGCACTAGACAGTCTTTCCAGAATTTTGCACACATTGTGTCTCTTAAATGAAAACACAATGTGGTGTAAGAGAGTAAATGTGCTTTGAAGCTAACCAGAAATGGATTTACATCCACCAGACGCTGGCTACATGACTTGGAACAACTTACTTGCCGTCTGGGTCTAAACCTCCTCTTTTGATAATGAGGGTGGTGATGGCCACTGCATAAGGTTGTGAAGGCAAACAGATCCTGCAGAAGATGAGCTCAGCAGAGACTAGAACCAAAGCTAATTTTCAGACATGTGATTCGAGTTAAACAGTGCTGCTCCTCCATCCTGGCTTTGCTGAGCAGTCTAGGGTTGAACATCAAATTCTAGGTCATCTAGTCATGTTCCTTACTGGAATGGTTCTTGAATATTGGGTCTAAAGAGAGCAGTTGAATCTTTCCCTGGTGGCAGGAGCCAAGATTCTAAGAACCATGAGCCCCAGCAGAAGCTGCTCTACAACAAGAAAAAATAAAGCCAACAGACAAAGCAAAACATACTGAAGAAAGGCGGGGAGAGAAAGGGAAACTGGAAATGGTGCTTTGTTCTAGTCCAGTTGGCTCTAAGACCCAGCTGTGATCTCCTGGTCACCGGAGTTGGAGATGATGTCCCCATCCTTCTCAGACATTGCCCTTTCTGTTCCAGTGGGTTTGTCTTGGCTTTCTCATGTTTACAATATAGCAACTTCTAACTAAACTGTAGCCAATCAGGCACCGCCTCAATTTCTTGTTCATGCTCATCCTATCAGATTTAGCCTTGAACTTTTCCTACCTTACCCTCTTGGGCATTCCATCAGAATGTAGCCTTGAATTTTCCCTAGCTTGCTTTCCCATGCCAGTCACAGGATGGCTCAGGACTTTGAGTGACTTCAGGGTTGGGAGGCCAGCGCTGCTAAATCTCTGGGAGTTAATTAGTGCAGTTAGACTTGTTTCCTGTAATCTTTAGGAGATGTTGCCTCAGGATGCTTCTGGAGCAAAATAGCAACTGCAGGTGTCTCTGAAGTGGTTCTTTAGGAGAGAGCCCACTGTTTGTGAGCATGTTGGACCAGAAGATAGGGGCATAGTTTCAAAGTCACCACAACGTGGAGTTGGAGAAGGATGACATTCCAGCCTGCCTTTCCTAAGAAGACAGGTGGACCAAAGGGGAAGATGTTTCTGGCTTTTCCCCACTTAGGTGACAGTGTAGCTATATTCCCTAATGACATTTTGCAGCTTATACCTTAAGCTCCCTTTACATAAGGCCATCACCTTGACTAGGGACCACCTGCCCAGCCTCAGGGCCCCCTTCTCTTTAAAGGTTTGTTCCTATGGCCCTGCAAAGACTCATTTTCTGGATCCTTCTTTAGCATTGCCATACACAGCAGGCTTGTTTCAGGCCTGAGCAAGGCCATCAGAGCTGAGAGCTGCAACCTTGCCTGAGTTCTGATCTCAGGGTTGCTCTCAGACCTTGGGTATGTCACATCTCACATCTTCTGCTCCTTAGAGGCCCCATATATAAGGCAGGGATAAAAATATCTGCCCTTCTGACCTCACAGATAGGAAATTAGATTAGAGATGTGAGACCTGGCAAGGCACGATGTGATTGCAAGGTGCTAGTATTGTATATATATATATATATATATATATATATATATATATAACCTTAAGAATCTTATTACCACAGTGATACATGCTTACAGGAGAACACTGAGACAATGCAGATAAGAAAATGATGGAAATAAAAATAGTCCATAATCTCACCACCTAGGGACACCTGCTGTAAATCACCTAATGGGCACCATTCTGAGATCCACATCAGATTGCTTGCAATAGGATGGCCATCTTTGTGCTATTTTGATATCTGATTTTTCTCCTAATAACACATAATCACCCACCAGAGATTGTGGATTTCCTCTCTGTATTTGGAGTCAGAAGTCACCGTGGAGCTGTTCAAGGTGCTATTCCCCTCCCTCTCTCCCTCCTTCCCTCCCTCCCCCCCCCCTCATCTCCCAAAGAATAGGTGTGGATACCTTAGACTCATACAGCAACCTCCCTTGGGAGGAATGGCTGTAGCTCAGTGTTCAGGACAGGTGGTTGCATTAAGTATCTTTCTCATCACATGAAAAAATTCCCAATGCCAACACTTGAAAGGAAGAAAGACTCTCTGGCTCATGGTTTCAGAGGGCTCATTCAGCACATTCCTGGCAGGGAAGGCATGTTAACTCAGAGATATCATGTTTGTCCAGAAACAGAGAAGAGGAAGCACAGGAAAAGGCCAGGACAAGAAACAGGCCATAGATATGCCCTTAGTGACCTACAACCTCTGCTTAGGCTACCTCCCTCTTTTACCACCTCACAATAATGCTGTAATTGTATAAACCTATCAAAAGCTCAATCCACTGATTAGGTCCAAGCCTTCCTCTACCCTGGATAGTCTGGTTTTACCATGTCTAGTCTTCTTCTGCCCAGTCTAGACTGCCTCTGCCCTGTCTAGACTGTTTCTGTTCTGTCTAGACTGGTCTTGGTGCCAGACTATGGACTGTAAGCTTCCAATGGGCTGATGGTTTTCAAGGCAGCCAGAGTTGATTCCTGTTGCTCACAACCCCAGAGATTTTTATTTTATGAGACCCTTGACCTCCACTCAGGAAGTAGATAAAGCCTGACTCATTGTACAGATGAACTCACTGAGGTTTGAAAGGGCTCCTGCTCTAACCTGCTTCAGCCTTGCCTCTTTAGTGAAAGGCCTTTCCATTTGCCGCCAACCTAGCCTGCTGGAGACAGAAAACAGCAACCAAATTTCTTCTCCAGGCTTGATGACATATGACAGTCTCTGCACATTCCTTCCTGCCAGCACAGAGAGCTGAGGGAGGCATCGGCCTGTGTGTTGTCTTGATGGAGGAGAAGGGGCCATCACAGCTTTGGGTTGCTGAAGAGGTAGCAACTGAATTGGGGAGAAGGGACCTTTAAATTCCTTTTAGACGTGACTTAGGGCTGATGGAGGGCAGAATGCTGCTTTCCTTCCAAAGCCTCTCCCAGCAGTCAGAAGAAGCCTGGGCCTGTGGGCTCCTCAAGAGGCCCCCTTCTTGAAGTTTCTGGGGAAGGTGAGGCTTTTCTGGGCCCCAAGTAAATCTCTTCAGGCCCTCTTGAAAGTCGGTCACAGAGACCTAGGGCAGACTGAGTTGCCTGCAAGTACTCTGAAATGGAATATGATGTCTTCATGGTTTAGAAAATTAAAAATGACTGAGACACTGTGCTATTGATTTTTACCCTCGTCTCACACCACTGGGTGAATAAATTATTCTTGGAGGTTTTGTACAAATTACTCAATAAAGTCATAGTGATGTGTCTGGTAACTGTGGACCTTTCTGGTTCCAAGGCAGGAACTGCTAAGTGGGAATAGACCATATGATCATGGGATTGAGTTCACTCACTTCATGGCTAAGGACAACGGGAAACTGACATAGGGGTCACGGTGGTGACTGGAGATTAGAGTTCAGAACACTAGGCTGAAACACAGTCTCCATCTTCAGAGGTCTAGAAGGCAAAGTCTTTGAGATGGTTAGCTCCTGTGTCAACTTGACAGGCTGTGAGTTTCTAGACATCTAGTCAAATTATTCTGGGTTTATCTTGGAGGGACTTTGGTGACTAGCCGTGCTTGAGCCAGTAGGTTGAGCAAAGCCCACAGTCCTTGGTAATCTGGATGGCCTCAAGTGATCAGTGGACAACTAGTAAACTAAGAACAATGAGTAAGAGGAACCCTCCACCCACCCACCTTCAGCTGGGTTGCGGATGTCTTCTGGCCTCAGGATCCCAGCTCTCCTTGGCTCCTTAGCCTGCTGGCTTGACTTTTAGGCTAGCATGAGACACTGGGTCTCAGTTTCTGGTGTGCTGACTATAGAGCCTATACTCCACAACCTCTATAACCACAGCAGTCAGTCCCCAGCTCCCTGCTTCCCACTTCCAAAAAAAAAAACAAAAACAAAAACAGAAACCCTACAAAACAAAGCAAACCAACCAACCAAGCAACACACAAACACTCATTTTCTAGGACTAATCCAGTCCCAGCTGGTATGAATTGGAGGGTAAAAGGAACTTTTGTAGGAACAAAATACTTGTCCTTTGCATCTGAAAATTCCTAGGTGTTTGGCTCAGAGGCTAGAGTCATGAAATGGTTATGCCACCTTTTTCAGTTGCCCCTGTAAACAAAACTGAGAGCTTTGAGTCAGCATCTTTCAAATAGTGTTCTGTTTTGCCCACTCTATGGGTTTTCTCTAACTTGGTCTTTTTGTGGGTTGTTTTGTTTGTTTGTTTTTAGCTTGCTGCCTCTTAAGCAATGCTAAATTTATGTAGAAGGAGCTGGGAAAATGCACATTAAAAACTCCAGTCTGTTGCTTTGTAAAAACCCTTCCAGCTTGGGTCACATTGGCTCCTGATTAGCTAAGATTGGGATAGCTGCTGCCTTTTTAGTCAGCTCCTGAGTTTACCACAGTCCCCACCAGGCCTTGGAACACTATTGGGAGGTGGTGGAACCTTGAGGAGGTTTGGCCTAGTAGGAGAAAGTGAGCTCACTAGGCCTTTGAAGGAGATACTATGAGCAAAAACAATTTTTTGTTTTGTTTTGGTTTGTTTGTTCATGGGAGATGTTATTCTGTAAATATGTTTCTCATTCTGGTTAATGTATAAAGCCCGGTTGGCCAATAGGAAAGCAAGATAGGTGAGGCTAGGAGACTAGGAGGAAGAGGAAGTAATGAGGAGGAGTCAACATGGAGAGACTGGAGAGGTAGAACGCCACGTGGAAATACTTAGATTAATAGAAATGGGTTAATCATTAAGACAGAGCTAAGAAACTCTTAACTGGCCAACAGCCTTATATCAAATACAGAGTCTCTGTGTGTTAATTGGGGGCTGGTGTGGCGGCAGGACCAGATCTGCGGCCAGCGGGGGAAAACATACTCGCACAGTTGGCACCCAACGTGGCTAATAAGAACTTTCACTTAAAACTAAGAAAAGCTTAAGAAATGTTTTAGAAACAAAGGAACAAAGACAAGCAAGACTTCTTGGTAGCAGCATTTTTCTCGGTTGGACTTTGTTTGCTACAGACAGAGATTTGTGTGGCTCCTTTAAGGGAGGTTTCCAAAATTAGCATAAGCAGCAAAATACCGCATTGCTTTTAAAGAGCTCTGCTAACAATTCATTGGTGTGTATGAGAGCTGCAATGAAGGTTTACAGTGTGTTTTAAAATATATGTTGGCTTGGGAAAAAGAAAAAAGAAAGAAACAGGATACAATGGTTTAAAAAAAAAAAAAAAGAGGAAGTAGAGTAACTGGGTGTGGTGGAAAACGCCTTTAACCCCAGCACTCGGGAGACAGAGGCAAGCAGGTCTCTGTGATTTCAAAGTAAACCTGGTATGCAGAGTGAATTCCAGGATAGATAAAAGTTACTCAGAGAAACCCTGTCTCAAAATATGTAAAAATAGAAGTTAAAAAAAAAAAATAGAGTAATAAAAAAGCCATGCCAAGATGGAAAGCACAGAGAAACTTTGAATACTATATGTGATTCTCTTGTCTTTAAATTGTTTGACTGGTGAAGAAATAACTACTGATAAAAGAAATTCTGCTGGATTAATCCAATTTATATATTTTAAAAATGCTTTGATTCCAAAATTTAAGTCTAAGGACAAGTTACTGCAGAAAAGGATTTCTATTTTTGTTTCCACAGAAAATAAAAAGCTGTGGATTCCTTCCAGACTAACGTGGTTTGATCAAGCCAGACCCCCTAAAACAGCGCCCCAAGTGATCCAACATTCAAAGCAGTTGGGACAAAGCAGCCTTGCAGACTACAGCCAAGATTTCTGCGTCTTCTTAGGATCCCCCATGACAGCACCCCATACCAGCAGGAAATAGTTTGGAAAGAACAACGCCCAAATTCCCAAATATTGTTTATAAGTGTTTGTTTTTATTTAAGTGGGCTTGGTTATAAATGGTCAATGACCACAAGCAATCTTTTTAAAGATAAAAAGAATTATGGTATAGATATTAATACTTTGTTTTGGAATGGATTTTCATTTATTGATACAAATTTAAGGTCAATTTTGTGATATGTATATTTCTCCTCTTGTTTAGGCATTGTGTTTATATAGCCCATTGAAAAATGTAATGTATAATTTAGTACAGATTATAGAGAGTTACCTATGATAGTCAAAACTTGGAGTAAGTTAGTTAGGATTTCTAGATATGCAGAGATGTATTTGAGATGAATAGGCATTCTTCAAACCTTTCAAAGACCTATAGAATATGGCATTTAAAATAGTTTAGGGATTTTCTTGACAGTGAGACATAACTGCTCCAGGCAACACCACCTGTGTCAGAAAGGAAGATGGACATTGAAGAAACTCGTTACGAAGTTTGCTTTCAATATGGCAAGACTAGCCATATGAGTAAGATACTGCTCTTGCCTGGACTGTTTGATTTTGTGCTGTATAAACTGGACATGTGGGATCCACAGGAAAGTGACTGCTGAAACAAGATGGACAGTGCTACAGGGTTCCTGCTTCATGAAAGAGTCTGCCAGACACACTATGGCCTATGGGCTGAAGATGGGACATTACAGAAGAACTTCAGGTGACTGACCAGGCAGTGAGTTGTCTCTGTCATTTCTAGAGTTTATATATTATCCTTCTGTGGTCTTTGAAGGAGTTGAAGACAGATAGTTATGGTTATAGTTTTCCTTAGTTAGGGTTAAAGATAAGTTACACATAGGACTTTAGACTCATAAAGATAGGATAGATGATATTTTATTTAAGTCTTACAAAATGTTAATGGACTAAATATTGTTAACTGTGATTCTTGATAATTGTTGTATGGTATATTTTGCTATGTTAAGGTTAAAACCCTTCTTTTTATTTTAGACAGAATAGAGAAGATGATGGGAGATGTTATTCTGTAAATATGTTTCTTGTATTGGTTAATGAATAAAGCACTGTTGGCCAATAGAAAAGGAAGATAGGAGGGGCTAGGAAACAAGGAGGAAAGAGGAAGTGGTGAGGAGGAGCCAGCATGGAGAGCCAAAAGAGAGCAGATGCCGGCCCACCGCTCTCCGATAAGATGACCACGTAGAAATACTTAGATAAGTAGAAATGGGTTAATCATTAAGACAGAGCTAGCCGATAAGCAATGATAGTAACTGGCCAATAGCATTATATCAAATGCAGCGTCTCCGTGTATTATTATTTGGGGCTGGCGTGGCGGTGGGACCGGCAGCAGGAAAAACCTACTTGTAACAGTTTGTTTGTTTGTTTGTTTGTTTGTTTTTTAAAGGGATGGGTGTGATGGTAATGAACCGAGAGAAATTATTCACCACCCCACCTCCACAAGCAGCTGGACTGTTTCCCAGAATTCTCTGTAGTTAGACACTCCCATGTGGCAGAGCTCCAGCAAACCGAGTAAGGTTGGGTGTGAAAGGCAGTCCAGACCTGGCTCCTTTTTATTTTTTATTTTTTTCTTCTTTTAGCAAATGAGTAAATGAGATTCTGAGGTTGTAGAAGGAAGGGGGATCTCCCAGTCACTATGAAAATATACCAGCAAGGAATGGGTATGTGACCAAGACTTTCCTGTCTTAACCACTGGGATTTGGGGATTAACTTATTTTTTTAACTATCCATTCCCTCATTGAAAGTAGCAATAACAACCACAGGAATGTGACAGGTTCCTTTTCTATATTAGGCAGTGCCTGTTATTTCACATACGATGTCACATGAAGTCATCACAGGCCCGTGAGCTAGGTAGATGTTACTATTTCCACTTAACAGTAAGGAAAACTGAGGTTAAGTGACTTATCCAATGTCACACAGCCAGTCATCACACCTATGCTTTGTAGCGGGGCTGTCCTGAAACAGAGGGGAGGCATGGAGGGTAGAGAATCAAAGAAAGCAGAAAGCATTCAGAATAGAGAAAAATGTGGTTCCTGGGTCAGAGACTCAGGGCAGCTATGATTAGGGCATGTAGGATACAGTTAGACCAGGCACCATGCTGCCCACACCAGGCTTGTCTTGCTGTGGGGGTAGGACACTTGGGAGATTAAGGAAGCCTACTCTCCATGACTCCTACATCCCCAAGACCCCTCATTCTGCTTCCAAAGAGGCAGGCATGGAGCCTGGGGATGGTGGTAGACACTGGAAACATTAGTGATGGCCCTTCCTGCTTGCTCAGGCAGTGCCATGGCCATTGGGAGATTTTATTCCTGGAGTTTGGACACCCTGCTGAGGACAACCAGGGATTCGATGACATCTGAAATTGGAAGAGAGTTTGCTGCCATGGTAGGTCACACTGACCCAGCATGTCCTCCACTGTTGTCAGGGAAGGCAGGAAGCAGCAGAGCTGGTAACTGGCTTCTAGAAGGTTCTTTTCTGTCTCTGGGGAGCCTGCGCTAGGCCAGAGGTGGGGTGCCTCTCCTCTGCTGTCTCTGTTCCTTAAGTGTCTCAAAAAGGGCTCTGGGCAAACACCATATCAAGTGCTGGAAAAAGCATCCACAGGAGCCCTCTACCCCAGGGCTCATGTCTCGTGTAGGCAGCCAGAAGGCAAGGGAATAGATCAGCGAGGCTCTTTCCACCACTCTAAGGAAGAAAGCAGCATAGTTGAGGCACTCCAGGTGTGGGTTGCCATGGAAGGGAGCAATAAAGAACTGGCAGATGAGTTAACCGTGAGATGCTACAGAACATCTACAAGGTAGGAGGGACAGTGGGATGGTTGGCTTCAATTGCCAGTGTGACTGGATTTATAATCACCTGTGAGACAGAGGGACAGACATACCTGTAAGTGTGTCCACCAGGGTCTTGCCATAGAGAACTAACAGATTTATCCTGAAGGTGGGCATTGCCATCCCATGAGCTTATAGTTTGTGTAAAATTAAAAAGGGACACAAAACTTTACACAAACTCCAGCATCCTTCCCTGACTGCTCTATGTTTTCCAAGAAGCAAATAATGATACCCTCCATAGGTCCTCACTGCCATGGGGCTCTGTCCGACTATATGGAGCCAAGTGACCATGGATGGAGATCTCTGAAATCATGAGCCATAATAAAGAGTGCTGCCCTGTGGATTCACAGTGATGAGAATATACACCAAGAACAAAAGTTAGGAGGAGCTAGAAGTGAGTTTGGAGTTTGAGTGGCAGCAAGGAGGTCAGGGAACTAGAGGGGCACAAACTAGGAACCGCACCAGAGAAGAGAAGAGGCAGATGTTGGGTAGGTTGGCATCCTGGCCGGGTACCAGTCCTCTCCTGCTAGTGTTGGGCTGGTGCTGGTGAGGCATGCCTAAGAACAGCCCCCCTGTGGGGGTGGGGAGTTCACTGAGGACCCTTGAGTCAGTGTTCAAACTTCAGAACGGGTGGTCTTTAGAACCTGCTATAACTTGGGCTCCATTGTTACTATTTTTTAATCAGTGGAGGGGAATTCACAGCATACTCTCCCTTCCTAATGCAGTAGAGAATTCTTAGGGCCAACATTAATCTCAGCTCTGAACACTGGCTGTGTCTCACACTAGGACAGTTTCCTGAGGATGGTAGTTTTTGCTTTCTGCAGTCCCTTGGGGTGATGACAGCTGGGAAACAGAGTGCTGGGCTGCTGTTCTCATGTCAATCTCGGGGCCTGAGGCTGAGAACTCTTCTCGCCCCATTCTTCCAGGACCCAGACTTACTAATGGCTCCATTGCTGGGGATTGGGAGATCAGTTGGCTTCAAGAATTCTCTCCTTCCATCATTGGAATCCCCAAGCTCTGCTCATTTCTCTCCCTCTTTCCTGTCCTCAAGGGCCACTCAGACCTTTGTTTTGCCTGGCTCCCTTAAAGGCCCATGGCTGGTCTCACCATTTATTTTCCAAACACCCTGCAGTTGGTTAAGGCCAGGCACATCTGTGAATTATCTTAACCATTACCACAATGCCACCACTGTAACTGTCCCTCTCACTCCAGTGCATCAGCCTCTGGTAGGAGGAGGCAAGCTGATCCTATCTATGGCAGGGCTGGGACCAGCCCCTAGGGCTCTGGGTTTCCATTCAGCTTTCCAATGGAATACCATTAGCTCTAGGGATAACAGAATACACATGGAATTGGATGGAACCTATAGGGGTGGAGATGGATTTCAGGCCTGGGAGCAGAAGGTAGCATCTCTGCACTCTCAATCTTAGCGCACCTTCCTCCGCTAGCATCAGTAAAGCCCTTGATAGCCTCAATATCATGACTAGGGCTGGGGGAAAGCCCATCCAGGACCCACAGTACAGGATTCCACAGACAAATCATTACAGCATCTCTTGCCTGCCTGCCAAGCTTTCTTCCCTCCACCTAGCCCTCACCTCTAGCACCAGCAGGAGCTCTGCCCCCCTCCTGGGCCCCATCTTCTGCCATCTGCTGGACTACACACTGGCCTTACTGTGCCCGGGAGTGGGCACTTGGCCATGGCAAGCCACAGACTTGCGTGCCAGGCTACTAGGTGAGCATGTGTGAGCCCTGCATGTGCTGTGAGGCTGCTGCACAGCCAGGATCCTCAGGCGGGGAGGACAGCCATGTGGCATGATTGGCAGAGTGAGTTGGGGTGGAAGCCTGCAAGGAGATGCAGATGGGGCACACACTTCTGCAGCTGCCTGCATAGACCCCCAACCTGGGTCATGTTTGGAGGAGTGAGTGGGAAGAGGGGAGATGGAGAGGAGAGAACAGGGCAGCCCCTTGCGCTGCTGGGTCAGGTGTAGAGGAGGGAAGAGTGGGCACTCCCTGACTCTTTCAAAAAGCATTGTTTTAGATACAGAAAATATATTCTCATCCACTGAGCACTCACTGCCTTCGAGGCCAAGCCAAGCACTATCCTCCATGGCACTGCCCCTTCCCCACAGTCCTGGGAGGCGGATGCTAATTACTCCACTGTGGTGCAGAGATGAAGCTGTGGGAGGGAGCCTGGTTGCTTAAGGAAGCCATGTTAGTAACGGCTCAGAATCTGCAGCCCAGGTCCATCTACCCAACTCCAGTCATTATGCCTGCCTCTGCTCCTAGCACTCAGCAAGCCCCTCCTGACTCCCCAGGACCCTGCATCTTAAGTGGCATTTGTCAGGTTTACTTATTTGAACATGCCATGTATGAAACAGCAGAGATGGCTTTCCAGTTGCTGATGCTTACTGGGAGTCTAAACTGAGGAAGGACTCAGGCCCAAGCCATCAACAGCCATACTTAGACCTCATACAGAACCCATCTGGCTTCCAGATCTGGAAAGCTGCAGGATCGGGGTTCTTGAGTGGATCCTCAGGAATTCTGGAGACCAGTGCCCAAGTCACTGAGGGTCAAAGAAGAAGTCGTTCCTGAAGGGTGAGGAGGCCTGGGAAGGCTTCCTAGAAGGAGAAACGGGAGCCTGAGGGTGTGCACTGGAGGGTGCTTTGTGGATGGTGACATAGGAATGATAGGCATGCAGGCTCTTAGCAGGTACAGGCAGGCTCAGAGCAGACACAGGCAGGCTTAGACAGGCACAGGCAGCCCATGTTTGAGGACTGAAGCAAGGGCCATTCCATCAGAACCAGAAGACACGAGAGGCATGAAGTGAAGTTCTCAGCAAAGAGGACAAGAGGTGGGAGAATGTTTTACACTTCAGACACAGACACCTGATTAAAGAAGTGTATGCCAGCAAACATGGATGACACCTACTATGTGCAGGGCACTGTGTCAGACACTGGGGGTTCACAGTGAACAGACAGATGGGATGTGAACTTGTAGCTGTAGATAAGAAGTAAGAAGAGGAGTAAGACGATGATGATACAGGGAGTTGGGTGCGGACTCCCTAGAGGACTGAGTGGGTCTTGGCTGGTGAAGAGTCAGCTGGCTAATTGGTGCAGAGAACAGCAGGCACAGATAGCCCTGAGGCAGGAGAGGATGAACATAAATCTGGGATATCCCCAAGTCCAGATGAAGTATAAAGACTGTTTATTGACCCAACCTGGGGCTAGGTTCTGTCTGGAGAACAGAGTCCCTAGGGCCTCCACACAGCCCTTCCCCCAAGACTTCTATCAGCATCCCTGCCCTCCCTCCCACCAGAAGTCTGGCCTATGTCATCTCCTTTGTTTCTCTGGGGGCCTCCTTTCCCAATCCGCCTTATCTCCCTCCAGCTGACCAAGCCCACCATGCTGCACAGAAAGTCATGCTGAAACCCCCACCCCAGTCTCTGAGATAAACAAATGTTCTCTCCTTTTGCTGGGCTCGATGCCTGAAGTTCTGGAGACAATGCTACCCTAATGGGGGCTTTGTTCCTCAGGAAGGCAAATTTGAGTGATTCGTCGTCTTCTTTACATTCACAATTTACTGTACAGTTGCTCTGGTGCAGCAACATTAACAAAGTTAATGTTTTTAAGTAGAAGTTAATTGATTGAAATTAGGCAGCTGGCACCTGCTGCAGAACGGCAAAGAAACAGCCCAGGAAGAACGGTGACTCTCCAATGAAGCTAGGATGGCTGTGGACACTCCCAACCACAAGAGCCTGTGGGCCACCCTGCAGCATCTCACACTCCCATGGACATGTTCATGGTGCTGGTGTGCTTCTGAGTTGCATGCATGCTGAGTGTGATCTATGTTTGTTATGCATGTTTCATGTGTTATGTGGATGTGAATGTCTGTACACAGATGCTGTGTATGTGACGTGGTATGTGTGCAGAACGTGGGATTTGTGCTTAGTAATGAGGATTGTGTCGGGAAGAGATGGGTCCTATATTTCTCAGCTCAGAATCAAGATTCTTACGCAGACAAATTCACTCATCTGCCGAGCAGTATGAGGGGAATAAAAAACCCTTTTGACAGCTTTTTTTTTTTTTTTTTTTTTTTTTGGTGTATGTGTGTGTGTAACAAGGTCTTGCTATAAGTTCAGGTTGGTTGAACTCTAGATACATCTGCCTTAGTTTCCACACTGTATTTGGTTCTGCACAAGTTTTGTCTCATTGAATTCTCATGCCCACAAAAGCATCTGATCAGTGAGGTGACCCACAGTGAAGGCACCAGGGTCCACGCCACCCCTGTCCTGACAGCATCAACCTCCAGACTCCCCACTTGGACCTTTACTTTTTGTTCAACCCCCTCCATGACTCTGCTTTGGTGACGCCCTCCTCCAAGGCAGATGTTAGAGGACTCAGTACATGGGGGACTGTGGTTGCCTAGCGATTAGGAAACAGCTCCTCACAAGCATGGGAGAAAGCATGCACTGTACATGGAATTCCATGCCAGAGAAGCTCCCGTCCTGTCCTTTGAGAAGACAGACTCGTTACACTCGAGAGATAATAAAGCCCGGGAGCTGGCATTTCAGAGCGCATTGATGCATTCCCTCCTTTTGTCCCTACACATTAAAAGGAATCACAAAAGGCATTTACATAGTGAATCCCTTTTCACATATTTCCCTTCAATCAAACCAAGGTCAGTTCCACAGATAGGGAATTATTCACTTGTAGGTCCCATGTGAAGCCAAGCTTTCACTATACATGCCTCTGGATGGGCCTCCTCTCTTCCAGACAGTTCCTTTCTGCTACCCAGCTTCAGACACATGGCTATCTTTCTGTTCTTACTGTTCCTAGGCTTCAGCCCACCTTTGCATGAGTCCGTAGTCTGTGTAGGCTTAGAAATCTGTTCATGCCAATTTCAAGTCAGAATTTACCTCCTTACTAAGCACCCCTGTCACTGTACCTAAATCTGTGTGCTCAGGATTCTGTCCCCGTCCCCAGAGACTGTGTCTGGGCATCTGCCATCACTCTGAGCTCCTGCTTCGGTTGTTACTCTGCAATGGTCATCTGTGACCAAAGATCAAATCCAGTCTTCTCTCTAGTTTTGTATGAGCAAGAATTCAGAATGGTTTCTACTTGTTTAAAAGCTGGAAAAAAAAAGAAGGCTGGTGAGTTGGCTCAGTAGTTAAGGTCAGTTCTTTTTGTTATGAAAGACATGGGTTCGATTCCCAGTACCCACATGGAGGCTCACCTTCTCAGGTGCCAAGCACATATATAGTACACAGACTCAGACACATAAAGTAATAAAAACAAATCTTTGAAAAAGAGAAGAATCCTATTTTGTGACATGGGATAATGATGTCCTGTCGGGTTTCAGTACTCAGAGATGAGGCTTTATGGAAGTGCAGCCTGTCTGTGTTCTGCAAGCATCTTGGGCTGTCACTGGCGCGACACTAGTTAACCATGATGTTGTAGCAATGCACTTCAAACAATGGTGTTGAGTCTTTGGGGTGAGCCAAGCCGCCATGACCTCGAATTTACTCCCACTGCATCCCAGAGAAGTAGCTGTTACAATGCCCCTTTGACAGATGAAGAAACTAAGACCCAGAGGTTACAAATCCAGCTTTGTATCTAGAGAAGATTAAGGGAAACAGTCTCACCCCCAGAGTCCACTCTTGTCCCTACCTCAGACACCCCTGTAATTGTGCCGTCTTCTCTGTTCCCTCCACCTTCGGCTCCTTGATGTGGCCCCTGAGCCCTGTTTCTTTCTGTATCAAGAGGGTTAGTCAACCAAGGATGGGAAATGGCCTCTGAATGTTTCCATTGTCCTGCACCAGAGAACCTTCGTCTTCACCTACCATGGACATCTTCACCAACCTTTCTCCACACCTCCAGCCCCCATCCATGCAGAAATATCTCATTCATACACTCTTCCCTTTTAAGAAAGCCAGGCCAATGCCAACATCATCCTAATTGAAGCTTGGGCCATTAAGGGAAGTGTTCTGTGCCAATGGGAAACCTAGTCAGGATCAGCACTCAGGAACCCAGCACCTCCTTTGTCTGTCTGTGTTGAGGACTTTGATCCAGAACTTTGATCAGTGGACCAACCAATAAGCGATCTTATTGACAGGCAGGCCCAGGGGTGTGCTATCTTGTGAGGCCTTTTGTTACCAAGGATTAAAATTCCACCAGCTCTCTAGGCAAAATGCCTGTGGCACCCTTGACAGTGACTTTGCCTGACAGATGCCACCCAGGCACACACTGCAATATTGCTCTACAGTGCCAACCGGCTCCCCACCCCCTCCCTTTTTTTTCTGCACATACTCCTGCCTCTGAGGGCACCGGCTTCCTGACCAGCCAGCCATGCTCTAAAGCACAAACAGGGTAGGAAATGAAAACCCCGGGAACAGCAGATGAAGCGGGCAGGAGGTGGAGGTACCTCTACCCCGCGCGATCTGCTCGGCTCCCCAGGCTGGCAAGAAAAACTTAAACATTATTTGCTCAACCATGTGTGAGTTAAAACCAATATCTGTGTGCCATCTGTTCAACCGAGTGACCCTGTGACGTCAGCCTCATTCCTCCTCATTGGTTTCTCTGTCCCTCTATGGCTCTTCCCCGGGCTGCTTGATGGGGAGAGAGGGTGGCTCTGGTAAGTAGGGCCAGCTCCACAGAGATTTCTGCAGACACGGCCATAGAGGTTGCTGGTCACTCTCTGCACTCGGCCTTTGGGCTGCTTCTGCCTGAGGAGGCTGCTGTCACATCCAGTGGGGTTCAGTGGGATCCCAGGTCCTCCACCCTCACTTCCAGCAGCCCTGGCTCCACCAGCAGCTGATGGGATGATTGTCCTTAAGCATGTCAGTTTGTGATCTTAGTTTCCCTATGCACACAAGAGCTTGGGCTGTCACTTCCCCAAGGTTCCTTTGGGCTATAATGTCTCTTTTGCCTCCCTCAGGTTGAACCCCCATTTCTGACTCAGGACCCTCATACCAGGCAGCACCATCCTTTCTTTCATTCCCTGCTGTGCCCATTTGTCCATAACTGCCAAAGCAGGCTCCCTGCCATGATGTCTTCCTGTTACCTGGCAACCACCATCACCACACCACACAGGACTTGGAAGCCTGCTGGCCTGCTTTCCAACACACACACAGACACACACACACACACACACACACACACACACACACACACACACACACACACACACACAGGGCAGGAAGCAGGAGAGATCTGCAGATATAAAGAACTGCCTGTTGGGCAAAATCAGGAGGAAATGCCCAAGAAAGGGTCATAGTGCAAAAAGCATTTTGTTAGAAATAAGGATTGAGTTCCAGGTCCCAGACTCTGCCAGAGTGCTGTGCATTCTTGTGCAAATCATTCCCCACTCTGGGCTGCAGTCTTCCCATTTGCATACCGAGGGCAATAGATTCATGATCTCTTGCCAGCTCTTCAGTCAGATGCTTTTGCACAACGAAAGATCTGGTTCCTAGCAACTCGGAAAATGTCTGCAACAAAGAATAGTTATGGTGTGCAGATGGGAGTTAAGGCAGTGACTGAGGCCAAATAAATAATGACCTGCAACCTAATTAAAGGTGCATGGGACAGAATGGTCCCTGGGGGCCAACATGTGCACCTCCTCCCAACCCTGTTCAGTGAAGTGACATTGAAAGCTTGGCCATGGAGGGAGTGCTTTCTCCATGGAAACTGCCAAGTGGCACAGATACTTAACTGTCTGCATCCACCCATCTATCATCTTAGGAGCATCTTGATACACATTTAGCAACACACCATTGTCTTCACCCTCTACACAGCCAGCAGTGCAGAATGCTCTTCACCCCAGTTCCCTCCAGTGACAGCCACACCTCACCCGAGGAAGGAATTGTGCTACCCATCTAACCAACCTCCCCAGGGGCCTTCCAGGTATGCAGATAATAATAAGAGAGAAGAGGGGGTGGGCCTTGCTTCTTCTGAGGCCCGCCTGTTGGGGCCATCAGGGATGAACTACATAAAGGCTGGCTCATTTGTGTACTAAGGGAAGACTCGTTAATATCAGGGTGTTAAAATATGTAAATAGCATCAACATGCACCACATCCTAATTACTGTTTTGCATTATCAAGTCATTTACTCTTTATGACATTCTGTGACTGTTCAGCTGTGTCAGCGAACACTTAGCAGACCCTCCTACCAGGAATGATGAAGTCTCAGTTTCCTGTTACAGAAGATGGGGAGGGAGAAGAGGAGGAGGTGCCTACATAAGGTGCAACAATGCCTCCCTCCTGGTTCCCGGTGCCTCACACTGGAGAAGGATGCCCATTGTGGAAATGCTTTTTGTGTGAACAACATATGTTTCCACTTCCTGGCATTTTCCCGTCGTCCCTCAGTCCCACTTCTCACAGTGGCAGATTTATATGCAGGCTAATGAGAGCTGACATTTCTTGTTCCGCTTGCTACACTTGCTGCGTTGAATTATGGCAGGGCAGGTATCCCCCAGCCACAGAGCAATCTCCCTCAAACACTTCTTTAAGGCAGCTGTGAGGTCCCAACTGGGGAAGCTACCTGCTCTATCTGCAGGGTGACATTCAGATTGTCACAGTCTGGAACCTGGGACTGAATGCCACCTGCTCTTTGGGCCCTGTGCCTGCCTCTGAAGGAGGCTTCCCACTAATGTGGAAAGGTTAAAGTTGAGGTTCTTCATTTTCCTTAAAGGGTTAGTTGGAATCAGTGGTCTCAGAGAGGCGGCACAGACACCAGTCCCACTCACAGACATATTTTGTGATGGTTTCATTGGTCAGTTTAAAACATTAGCATACTTCATATACACATTCAGATCGCTAATGTTTCTGAAAACAAACAAAATTAGCCCTGAAACTTGGTGATGGTAGGCAGCCAGGCATGCTGTGAGGTAGCCCTCAGTTGGAGCGAGGTAGAGTGCTCACAAGAGTGACTAGGATACAGCTTCCAACTCTGGGTGGCCTGTGCCTGAAGCCAAGCTACACAGCTTATTGGCTCTGTGACACTGGGCAGTTACTTAGCTTCTCTGTGCTTAGTCTCCTAGTGTAAATAAGTAGTCCTGACTTCATCCAGTCAATAGCACTCAGGTCAGTACCTGTCATGTGTTCAGTGCCATGTCAGACTTACTTATAGGGCTGACACCCGGCTGCCTTTCAAGAGGCATGTGCATCTCCTGTGTTAGAGCCTGGAATTTTCTGGGGTGACTTGTGTGCTATGTCCTAGTGGCTGTGATAAAGCTAACAGTGGGTGCATATTTAGGTGATCAGCCACTGGTCCCAACACACAGTCAGAGCAGGCCAAAGGCGGTGGGAGGTGTGTTCTAATACTGTGCCTCCCATCTCTGCCACCAACTGTTTACACCCATCAAGGTCCAGTGTATTCCCCCAGGCGACAGGTTCACAGAGTAAGTCATTCTGCATTGGAGATTATTAAAGATCTGCTATCACTAGCCAGAAGAAGGAAACAGAGAGGTGAATGGAGACAATTTCCATTAAAATAGAGTTGGGAAACAAAAGGCATACAGAACTATTTTGAGCCTAGGGCGGGTGACACAGGATTCAAAATTTAATGAGCCTTAAATGCCATTGGATGAATGCAGCAGGGGCTGTATCAGACAGGGTTTAGTTATTGCTTCCCCATAACCTTCCTCCTTTTTAAGGCTCCCAGCACTAGCTAGCTAAAGCTCAGTCAAATGAGGGGGTGACAAGCTAGCCAGCAGCATGAATTATGGAGAAAGGCCCCTGGTACCTGCTGCTCACCCTGGGCTAGGGTCTCAGAGTTCATGTTCACCTGCATCCCCCTCAGGACACACTCACCTGCAAATGCCCTGAGTTGTTACTGGGAGCCCACCAGAGATGACCACTCAGGCACAGTTTACAGCCAATTGAAAGTCTGTATTCCTGCCTGCTGGGACTACACTCAGGTATTTGGGATCTAAATGAAGCTCTGGGAGTTTAGGGTAAGAGGTTTTTAAAGGCAAAAACCACATCCTGGTATATTGTGTGGCAGCAGTATGGGGAGGTTTGCTCAGGCAGGCATTTTAACAGAAGTTAAGTTAGCTGGGGCATCTTAACCTCAGGTTCCTACAACAGGGTTAGGTAATTTTTCACAGGATTCTCCATCCAGGAGGTCAAGTTCTAGTTAAGCCTAAAATGGCCTCAATAAGAATAAAAGATGGAGGAACCTCTGCACTGTCTGATGCTTCCTAAGACTTCCCTGGAGCTCACCAAATGGGCCTTGTCTGCTGTCTGGAAGGTTGTGTTTCCTTAGGGTACTGCTGAGTGGTGGCCTCAGCTAGAGGGCCTGCATTTGTCTACAGCATCAAGGAGGCCCTATTCATTATGCTGATGAGTTTAGCTTCTGACAGGCGGTGGTTTGTGGGGAGCATCAAGCTCCCTGCTTACCTGAGCAGCACCCACTGATTGAGAAGCAACAGCCCCATAGTGGGACAAGTTCTTTGGTGGCCTTTGTGGCCTTCCCTATAGCTTTGGGCAGCTGTCCAAGAGGCCTGTAGCCTTGTTGCAAAGCACTATGACTGTAATTATTTACATATATTAGTTATATGAATGGACAGGACTCTCAGTGATGCTTTGACACACACCTTGCACTGATACCTCCAGCCCAGCAACTTCCCAGTCTCTAGTAACTGTCCACCCATTTCAGGTCCTTGTTTCCATGTGGGAGTAAGAACTTCTTTCTGTGTCCCACTCCCTTCGCTTAGCACCCCATCCCCCAGCTCCATCCTTTTTTCTGCAAGTGACAGACTCTCATTCTTTGTGGCTGAATATCCCATTGTGTCTGCATACTACAGCTTCTGGATCCATTCATCTGTTAGCTGCATCTAACAGCTCTGTTACTGACAAATCAGAACAATACCTCTGTCCTTGGGTGAGATGGCTGAGATGAAGATGCCTTCCCAGGCAAAGAGGAGGCAACTTTCAAGTAAGCTTTTAATGAAGTGAATGTCCACATAAGCTTTTAATGAAGTGAACGTACTTAAAGGCGCACGGAACAGAAGCAAGACTAGAAGCCGGAAGGAACAGGACCCGCTGTGAATTGTAGCTTTTATTGAAGGTTAAGGCTGAGTCAGAGATGAGCCTCTGGGCGGGAAAGTGTGGTGCTCCCTTTTTATGCTGGATGCACTCAAACTATATTTTGAGGAAGTGCTATGGGAAGAGGAAACCCAATGGCTTGGCTGTATGATCTTGGAATTGAGCCCTTGAATGGAAATGTCATTTACCCACATCTAATCTCACGTGACCTATGGGAGACCCTGTTGGTTATTTGTACCAGGCTGCACACATAATCCAAATGACAGGTTTGTGCCCTCTTGGGGTAGAAATAGCCAAGAGTGTGTTGCAATGGCTGTGGTCAGGATCGAACTACCCATGAATTTTTGTCCCTTAATGAAAAACTGGGGTTGGAAAGCTATTCCTTTTAGATCCCCCAACAAATCTATATTTAGTCTATTGTGAGTAGTGGATCAATAAGCAGGAATTTGCAATTATCTCTGTGCTGTGGTGACTACATACCCAGAAGTAGCTTAGCTGGCTCTGCAGAGTTCCGGGTCCAGGCTTTTGAGGAACCACTATGCTTATTTCCCACAGTCATCACACCAGGTTACCTCCCAGCAGAGGTGGACACTGGTTGTTTCCTTTTTTGCTGCGTGCTCCCAGTATTTGCATTTTGCTAACAGCCATTCTGACTGGAATGAGGTAAAATCTCATTGTAGCTTTTTGTTTACATTTTCCTGGTGGCTACCATATTCAATTGGGGTTTCCTGGGACCACTGCTGAAAGTGAGCAGTAGGGTGTTGGGGAAGCCCCTCACAGACTCTCCAGACCCATGGGTACAAAGGCCCTCTTTCCCAAGTGTTCCTGTCACACTAATGAGAGTTACCATGTCTGCAGATTCACACTGATGAGAGTCAGAGTGTCTGCAGATTCACACTGTTGAGAGTCACAGCGTCTGCAGATTCACACTGGTGAGAGTCACAGCATCTACAGATTCACACTAGTGAGAGTCACAGCCTCTGCAGATTCATACTGGTGAGAATCACAGTGTCTGCAGCTTCACACTGGTGAGAGTCACAGTGTCTGCAGATTCACACTGGTGAGAGTCACAGTGTCTGCAGATTCACACTGGTGAGAGTCACAGTGTCTGCAGATTCACACTGGTGAGAGTCACAGTGTCTGCAGATTCACACTGGTGAGAGTCACAGTGTCTGCAGATTCACACTGGTGAGAGTCACAGTGTCTGCAGATTCACACTGGTGAGAGTCACAGTGTCTGCAGATTCACACTGGTGAGAGTCACAGTGTCTGCAGATTCACACTGGTGAGAGTCACAGTGTCTGCAGATTCACACTGGTGAGAGTCACAGTGTCTGCAGATTCACACTGGTGAGAGTCACAGTGTCTGCAGATTCACACTGGTGAGAGTCACAGTGTCTGCAGATTCACACTGGTGAGAGTCACAGCATCTACAGATTCACACTAGTGAGAGTCACAGCCTCTGCAGATTCATACTGGTGAGAGTCACAGTGTCTGCAGATTCACACTGGTGAGAGTCACAGTGTCTGCAGATTCACACTGGTGAGAGTCACAGTGTCTGCAGATTCACACTGGTGAGAGTCAAGAAGTCTTCAGTTCTTCATTGCTTCCAAAGATCCTACTCCAGAGTTTGTATCCAGACCTTTTCCAGCTTCTTCTCTCCCACATCTCCCACCTAAGCAGTGCTTGGATTTGTGGTTCCTTCCTGCTTCTTTAAAGGCAACTATAAAAGAACTGTATCACTTTAGCTTCTTACATTGTTACACTGCTTTTTGAAACTTCTTTCACTTTTTGAGATGTTTTTGTGTGAGTGTGTGTTCTATGAGTAATGGACACCCAGCTCATGTCTCACACAGAGCCTCCACCTTTTCCTTTGAGGCAAGGTCTCTCCCAGAACTGTGGCCCCGTGTTTTTTTGGCTAGGCTGGAAGCTGGACAACCCTCACAATCCTCCTGTCCTTGGCTCCCCTTGGAGCTGGTCTCCACACTAGAATGTATGGAATGATCAGCTTGTAATATGAGTACCAGGATCGAATCTCCAACCTCTGGTCTCATGATTGTACAGGAAGCACTTTTAACTGTTGAGCCATCTCTCTGTCCCCTATTGCTTTCACTTTGAAAGACTTCAAGATTACAGCGGGCTTACCTTTCATAATGCAGTGTGTCCCAAAGCCAGTGGCAGGAACTATAACTCTATCCATTCCCCTCTGCTACATAGTCAGGATTCCATAACTCTTTTGTCCTGTTCAGTGACAGGTAAATAATGACATATTCCTTGCCCACATGAAGTACTATTCTGATGTGACTACCTACTGCAGGAAGAGACTGGTTTGAGGTTTGGGATGGGGAGGCATCATGAGGTTTTATCTCTGTAGGATGCTGCTCTGAAAACCATGGTCAGACCAGCCACCAGGCTGCTATTGGGATGTGTCCATGAAATTCTACGTGTTTGAAATAGTAAAAGCCTAGACACATAGGTCTTTGGGGTCCTGGGAAGGCACCCACTCCAACCTGTGTCACCTAGGACAGAGGTTTACTTGGTATTCTTTTACTTCCTTTCCTTTCTTTATTTCTTGGGGGGGAAAAGACATGGAGAGTTCAACCATTGAGTTATAATGGAGATAATTAGGACAACTGGAAGGGGAAGGAGTTTGAGTAGGATGAAAAGCCAGCAAAGGCATGGTTGCTAAGTCTGGTCCTCTGTCCTCTCCTCCTCCTCCTCCTCCTCCTCCTCCTCCTCCTCCTCCTCCTCCTCCTCCTCCTCCTCCTCCTCCTCCTCCTCCTCCTCCTCCTCCTCCTCCTCCTCCTCCTCCTCCTCCTCCTCCTGCTGCTGCTGCTGCTGCTGCTGCTGCTGCTGTCTGGAAGTGTTCCTCAGTCTCATTGGGAAAACAATGGCCTCTGTCACTGCAAAGGGGTTTCAATGGGTAGAATGGCAGAGGTCTTCAAGGTAATCTTTCTCCTGTTGACAGTTCATAGAGTGCAGATATGGTTGGCAAAACTAGCAAAAAGCATTGATGTTGGTGGTTTCAAGGAGCACTGCCCAGGGACCCTTAGGGATCACAGGCATGAACAAGGTACCACTTACTTAGTTTCTGCATGCTTCCTCAATGTGCTTCAGATCATTCTCCTCCCACATAACCTGGGTGCTTTGGAGTGGCAGCCTGCACATTTCCAGTCTCCAGGAATGGGTTTACCATCAAAGGTGGTTAGCATTCCAAGTTTTCACATACTCAGTGTAAGATGTAACAGGTCACGCAGAGACAATTTCCAGTGTGGATACATTCACATTCACAGGGTCCTATTTGGAATTTGGTCCTATTTGGAATCTCTCCAGGCAGGCATGACCTCAGCATTTGTCCCTGCAATCTTGAATCTGGCATACAAACAGGCCCAGTTTAAGCCTTTGCAATGTCCTTGCCATAGGCTTTGTTTACACAACAGTAATATGGATTTGGGGGGGGGGTCCATTGAAAGGTCAACCAAAATGGTACCCATCTGTTCCCATGAGATTATGCTCCATTCTAAACCAAGGATGCTGCTGCTCACCATGTCCATTCCATTTACAGGTCTCTGAAGGCTTCTGTAAATGTCATCAACCTGTGGCAGTCTTTGCAGAGGGGGGGGGGGGCTAAAACATGACACAAGAATGGGGTATGTGCCACTGCTGAAGTCCTCAATATCAGAGCCACCCAATTTCCACTCAGGCAACTCTTCTGCATAGTTCAGAACCCAGGATGTGGGTCTTGCACATGGTCCTTCTCCAGGGTCATCAGCCTGGGGTTTGGCAGTTTGGACTTTCTTGCGCCAGAGCAGGGACATGTACATTTGCTTGATGCCTTTGTTCAAGTAGGAAAGTGGCCATGGTAGATGATGCTCTGGGCATTGGGTGGTGGTGAGGGCCCTCAAGAGTGCCATGATGGAGCTCGTCTCAGCTGCCCCTCTCAGCTCTCCTCCTTTACTTCCCTTTTCACTTCTACAATCTGGTCCAAGAGTCCATCACTCATTTCTGAAAGCGCCTCCCAAGTCATGTGCCTGCATCTGCCTGTACCTTCCTGTGGTCACTGTCACACAGTTGAGAGGCCTTGTCCCACACCACATCACACCTCTCCCTCCTCAAGACCTCCAGGGTCTCCTCTTTCTCTTGATAAAACTCAGCTTCTGTGTCATGGCCCACACTGCCCTCTTGGTGTGATTTCTCCATCTCTCTGACATTATCTTCCATCACTCTGCCCCTGATTTGTATTCTATAGAATAGGCCTTTTCTCTATTCCAATTCTACCGCAGGTCCATGTCCAAATACACCCCAAACTTTGAGGCATGCCATTTTCCTTCGCTGAGCATTCTCCCTGGCTCTTTTCTGTCCCCACTAAGTCTCCTCTGTTCCTTAGATGGGCCTGCTCCTGCCACCATCTGCTCCCTCTCTGGTGTCCTCTTCACAATGCCACCCACTGCCAACGCATGGCACAAGCTTCCCTCTTTGCCCTTTGTGTCCTTCTCTAGAGTGTAAGCCTCCTCAGAGCTTGGAGTTGACAGACGTACCCACCACTCTATCCTGTGTAGCCAACACTCCGACTGGCATATGGAAGACTCCGAGTAAATATTTGTTGAAGAAATGAGCGAGCAAAGGCACAGTGGACCTCAGGGGCATTTCAGAAGTTCCTGTTGCCCGGGACTATTGCTCCATGTTACCAACTAATTTTATTTAAAATTATAGCCGCAGGACTCCTTTTGATCATCACAGAGAGATAGAAGTGAGACTTTCCAGAATAAAGTTCTGACTGGGAAGATATGCAGCACACCAGTCAGTGTTAGGGAGGGCTCCCTGGATAAACATTAACCACACCAGCACTGTGTGTGGTCCCCAGGGAAAGACAGGTGATCAAGGTACAACCCCTTCCCTCAAGGAAGTTATAGACTGATGGGGCCAATTCACACATGCACACATTTCTCTATGTTTCTGATAAAATCAGAATGAGGCAAAACCATAAAATATGGATAAACCTTGGAAGGAGCAAACAAACACTGGTGCCCTGGCTACGTCTGAAACAGTGACCTGCATCCCCTGCCAGCTGACTTCAACAGGAGAACTTTAATTATATTGCTTAATTACACCAGAGCACACTAGCATTTTTAATTTTTTTAACGGTTATTCCCCCCTGGGCTCCTGATATTTGCCTTACATTATTGCCAAGCACTTGAGAGGAGGGACAAACAGGAAAGGAGTTTTAGTGTTTGGAGTTCTCGGGCCTGCTGTGTGTTATTTGCTTATACATTCAGAGCTGGAGAGGGCAAACTCTTCATCCCTTCCTGGTGACCTGTGGGCACAGCTCCATCTGAGAAGCAGAAGGGTAGGGACACCATGGCCCAGCAGCCAGACCATGCCTCAGACTTCACAAAACACAGGACTTTTATTGATCTCTCAAACACCATATTGGGATTATACCTCTGCTGTTTTCAAAAAGAGGAAACCCAGGCAGGGTTGGAACAGTGACTTGGGTTGTGGAATAATCTTTTTGTACACTGTGAAGACATGTCACTCATTTTGGTTTAAGAAAGACTGAACAGTCAATAGCTAGGCAGGATTTCCAGGCACGGAGGATGCTGGGAAGAAGATGTCTGGAGATCTAGGGATGCAGGATGCAGAGCAAGCATAAGGGGCATTTTACAAAGTAAAAGTAATTAAGCCAGGTAGATTAAAAGATGTGGGTTAGCCTGGCGGTGATGACGCATGCCTTTAATCCCAGTACTCAATAGGCAGAGGCAGGCAGATCACTGTGAGTTCGAGGCTAGTCTGGTCTACAAAGCTACACAGAGAAGCCCTGTCTGAAAAATAAAAACAAACAAACAAACAAACAAAAGATATGGATTAATTTAAGTTATAAGAGCTAGGCAGGAACAAGCCTAAATATTGGGCAAGCATTCATAATAAATTACTCTCTTTGTGGTTATTTGGGAGCTGGCAGATGGGACAGAAAAATCCACCTGCAGACTTATGTGCCTACACATCAATATTGTTAGAGCAAGAGCTCACACCCCTAAGCTCCAAGCCTGAGGTGTTTGCCACCAAGTGGGAGCTTCAAGTGAGTATGTCCACACCTGTGCAAAACCACACAGCAATACACTGCATAACTCTTTTACAAATATTTCTTCCTTCTGGCAGCTTCAGGTTAGCATATGTGTTTAATTAACATTTCTAATTAAAACCAGAACGCATGATACTCAAATATTTTCCATAACTTAGATTCCTCTGGATCTGTAAATGGCAAACATGTAGATGGTAGGCATAGTATTTCAATTTTCCTAGAGAGATCTGATAACATTTTTATTAAATAAAATCGATAGGAACGTGTGGGAGATGCTCAGCCAGCTCCTCTACAAGGCTAAGAAGAGGAGTCAGGAGCTGCTTTTTAGAGATGCAATAGGCAAGATTATCATCCAGAACTGGGCAGTGGCGGCACATATCTTTAATCTCAGCACTTGGGAGGCAGAGGCAGGCCTCCTGGTCTACAGAGAGAATTCTAGAATAGCCAAGGCAACACACAGAGAAATCCTGTCTTGAAAAGCCAAGACAAACAAACAAGCAAACAAATAAAAAATAAATACAATATCATCCAGGTACAGTGTACTGAAAGTTTTTTTCTTTTTTCTTTTTTTTTATCTATCTATCTATCTATCTATCTATTTATTTATTTATTTATTTATTTATTTTGACTATGCAAGTGTGTTAGATCTTACAAATGCCCAGGACTGTACAGAGCCTCCATCTCTCCCACACTGCAGGGTGGCTATGGGGAAGCCCTTCACCCCAGCCCTTTGAGCCAGTTCTTTGACCCTGCATCCTGTGCTGTGATGTGTGACTGTCCTTCCTTTCCTGTTACCCCACAGGGCTTTCTTTGCTTTTCATGAGAACATTGAAGCCCATCGAACCCAAAACATCAGCAACCAACTATTATAATGTGTGGGCGCCAGAAGTGACCTTGTAATCACGGACGCCCCCAGACAGTCAGCCTGCACTATATGGAAAGTTGCTTCTTGCTACTGTTATTTGTTCCAGCTTGATACCAGAATGTTCTCAACAGGCTCATGTTTTGAACAGTCTCCCCCACCTTGTGGTGCTTTTAAATGCTCTGAAGACTTTGGGATTTGGGCTTAGCCTGGAAGAAGGTAACTAAGAGTGAAAGTTATGTCTGCCCCTAGCTGCAGTGTACCCCTCTTCCTGCCACAGTGGAGCTACTCCCCTCAAATCCTCCCCACTAAAATGGACTGCAACTCTCTGAAACCAGCAACCAAAGCAAATTTGTCCTCCTTTAAGTAACTTGTCATAGCAACAAGAAAGATGACCATATTCAAACTGGTTTCTCACCCATTAGTGAATCTCCATTATGAGATAAGAAGAGGTGGCAGCAATGGGACCTTTAAGAGGTAATTAAAACTGTGCCTTCATGAATGGACCGACACTCTACGTGATTAACCTATTAATGAATTAATGTAAGAATGTGTCTGCTGGGGGGGGGGGTAAGCCATTTTGGTTAGGACGCAGGCATTCAAATCCAAAGACTGAGGTAAGTGTAACCTGAGTTATATTTTTGTATGTGAAAGAAATGGAGGGTGCCCTAGACTAGGCTGTTGTTGCTAATGACACAATACTAGAGACTGGAGAGTTTATTTGGACTCATTGTCCAAATGAGTGTTGGAGACTCAGCTATACTACACTGCCTTTTATGGAAAAGCCCGTTGTGAACCTTCTATTAACCCATCCACCTGTCTGTCTATTAGAAGTTCCTGATCTGAAAGCCTCCTGCCCAAGGACTAGTTTTCATGGTACTAGAAGACCCCGTGCCAGCTACCAAAGGAATGAAGCAACCAATAGTCCTACCTAACGACAACACCTGTGAACCACAGCAACAACCAGCATGGACTGATGTTACGGAATATCATTTTAACTAGGCAAAGACGTGTTACATTTTTCATGCTGTGGAATATTTCCTTAACTGTATAAAAGTGTGTTTATTTGTTTCTGCTGCATTTGTTTAACTATGTAAAGCTGCTTGCATTTGTTCTACCTTGCCAGCCTGAGGCACCAGATTGATCTAATAAAAAGTTGAATGGTCAATAGCTAGGCAGGAAAGGGATAGGTGGAACTGGTGGGCGGAGACAATAAATTGGAGAAAGGCAAGAATAAGGGAAAAAGGAAGAGAGGAGAAAGAAAGGGCGAGGTTTGCGGCCAGCCAGAAGACACAGAGTAAGACATACAGAAAGAAAAGGTAAAAAGCCCCTAGGCAAAACGTAGATGAAGAGAAACAGGTTAATTTTAGTTAAAGAAAAAATATCTAGCTAGAAAGGAACATAAGTCAAGACCAGGCATTCAAAAATAATACTAAGTCTCTGTGTCATGATTTGGGAGCTGGTTGGTGGTCCAAAAGAAAAAGTCTGGTACAAACTGATGACACTAAGGGCACAGTAGTGTCACACACACCTTGGCAGGAAACAAGGTGAAAATAATGCCTGTACCAGAAACCTAACTAAGTACTCCAGACTGCTGAAGTAATGTAATCTTGAAGGAGAACCTACGACCACCTCTATACTAAACCAGCATAATCCCTAACTACATTCTAAATACTTGTCCTTATAGCCACAGATAAATGGAGTTGTCACCTCTTCTCAAGAAAATTTCCCTTCCAGCACCGTTATAGAAAACCATAACCCATCACAATGCCGAGTCATGGAGCCCCACCCCATGGAGGGGGGGGGCAGAAGGGTGGATCAGGGAATTTGCTGTCTCCTAGTAATATCAGAAGCTACACCCATAAAGTCTCACTAGCATGGCAGCCCAAACATGGGCTGAACAAGGACAACACAACAGTCATGCTGAAGCTAGAGACAGTGTTCCCAGGGAACACTGACTGGGTGTCCAATAGCAAATTCAGTGATGTCACATGGACTGATCAGGTTATATTTAGGAACAAACACATATGCATGTAACAACAATTAATGAAAACTAGGGGCCACAAATTTGAATGAGAGCAAGGAGAGGTACACAGGAGCGTTTGAAGGGAGGAAAAGGAAGGAGAGAATGGCATAATTTCAAAAAGTATCAATAAGGGACAACAAAAAAGTGAAGTGAATATATCTGACAGAATATACTTGTTATAGTATGATGTCAAATGCCCTGATGTCTGTTATACGATTATACACCATTTTCAATCAGTTTAAATGTCTCATATTATCTTTAAATTTAAATTAGAAGTAAGTCGTTAAAAAAAAAAGCCCCACCAATCCCATTTCTCTGTATCTCATAAGGGATTAAATTCAAGCACGAGTTTCAGAGGCCAGACAGGAGCCAACATTTCATTCAAAGCAGACTGATTGTTTGTGACCTACTGTGTGTGATTCTGTGAGTTAGTTTCCATGGCACCTCAATTGTCCACACATTGGCCACACAGTAGGACCCCTGTTTTCTCTGTTTCACCTCAAATGGCAGCACTGAGGACAGAAGTCACGTGATAGCTCAGTGATCTAGCTGTTTATTAGGTAACAAAACTTGGGATTTGGGGGGCCATCATATGATATTGGACGTCTGCTATAATTTGAATCAACTACACTACACAAAGACTTATGTCAAAGGAGTGGTCCCTGGACTTTAGGTCACCAGGGGAGATGCCCCAAGAGAGATTATAGGGTTCAACCCCTCTCTCTTTCTGTCACTTCCCAGTGGATTTGTTTATCCAACCCCCCCCCCCCGCAGTATAATGTGTACCATAGCAGGCTCCCAAGCAACCAGACCAACTAGCCATGGGCCAGACCCTCCAAAACTGAGCTCATATAAATGTTTTCTCTGTATCAGTCGTGACGATCATGTGGCTTTTCTCTCCATCAGCTTGGACTGACTTTTGCAGTTATTCCTGGATAACTCCACCTTGGGCATATAAATGATGCTTGCCTGCCATTTGACTCAGCTTGCTGGCATTTTGCTGAGAATTGTTTTAATGTAGTTTATCTAATATTTTGCTGAGGGTTTTTGAGGATACATCCATTAGAGAGCATATAGGCTTCTCGTGATACCCATGTATGGCTCCTGTGTCACAGCAGTGTCAGTTTCATAGGATGTGTTAGGCAGAGTTCTTTCCTCGACATTTTGAAATAAGTTGTGAACAATGTGTGGATTCTCCTGTAAGTGTCTAGTTCTTTTCTTTGTTGAAATTTGTGTAATTTTTGTTGTTGAAAGATCTTTAAGTTACTTACTCAATTTATTGTTATGACTATGCTCAGATTTTTCTATTTCTTATTCAGTTGTAATCTGTGTTTCTAGGAATTTGCTCATTTCTGCTGCTGTCTAACTTTTTGGCATGTTGTCACTCATGACTTCTCCCAGAATCCTTTCCCCACAAGATCAATAACTGTTCTTGTGTTCAGATCTGATTTCAGTCATTTGAATTTTATCTTCTTTTTGGTCAATGTAGTTTGTCAATTGTACTGATTTTTTAAGTGGATAATATTTATTGTCTACTACCCTTAGCATTTGAAATATATTATCTCATTTGGCCTCAAACACTTTGTAGAAATAAATGCAGATGGTCTTTCATATCCAGAAGTGTCACATGCACAGATGAAACCAACCACAGATTAAAAATATTTGTACATGATATATATCTATTAAATAGACAGATTTTTTTGTGTGTCACCATTTCCTAAAAAACAGAGCATGACAACTATTTATATAGTGTTTACATTTTTGTTAGGTATTAGAAGTAGCTTAAAGGTATATAAGCTACGCAGGAGGATGTTCACAAGTTAAAGATACTACTATATCATTTTATATAAAGGATTTGAGCATCTAAACATTTCGTATCCATAAGAAATCCAGCAATAGTCCTCTGTGGGTAAGGGACACAGTATTCTTACTACCTCCTCCATAAAGATGTAAATGATTCTAAGTAGCTTGAGTGACTGGGGCCCAGAAGTAGTAGCCATGGAGCCAAGAGAACATAGATCTCCCAGCAACTGGTGACCCAGATGCAGCTTTTGACCCCAGTTCTGTACAGACAGAGAAATGGGTGTGGTTTGTGTGTCTGGCCACTTGGTCGTTAAGTGAAGAGACCCGGTGTCTCAAGGCTATGACCCTGAGTCAGAAATTATCTCACTCCCCACCCTCTTGGCACCAGCTCTAGCTGGGAGTTCACCAGACTTCATACCCAGTACAGAGCCCACCCCTGCAACTTTGGGGCTTCCAGTAAGCAGACCTGTCCAAAGGGCCCAGGACCTTGGGTGAAGAGGGGACATTGTCTCTCCACCACCTCTGCCGAACAGTCAGGGAAAAGGAGAAAAGGCGTTAGTATGGAGAGGAACCCGTGTGGTGAGCCGGTAGGGCCCAGTGATGCTGAGCTGGCTTCTGTATGCCTGCTGTGGATAGACCTGTGCCACCTGGGGTCCAGTTTGTCACCACCTGCTTATGTGCAGGACCTTCTCTCCATCAGAATTTCCCTTCTGTGGAGACTCACTGGACTGCAGGCCAGTGTGCTTGCATGCCCTGGAATGAGCTACTTGAGTTGGTGTCTTGTTCACCATTACTCTGCCTTCTAGAGCCTCACCCACAGCTCTCTTGTCTGTCAGTGGATGAATGGATTCTGCTCTGCCCTGGCTTGCTCATCTGTGGAGCAGGGATCATAATGACATCGACTTCATGACCTTTACTGTGAAAGGTCAATAATCTTTTCTAAGTGACAGTTTTTGTTTTCATTTTCTGTACCGTTTTTTATACTATGCTTGATCTCTCTATCCTAATTTTTATGGTTCCACTTTGGGTTTTTGTTTGCTATTATTTCTCTACTCTCTTAAAATTGAAGTTTAAGTTATTTACTCATGATATCTTCTCTTTCCTGTAGATATTTTTAAATTCTTCATTTCTTATTTGTAATTGACAAGAATAACCACATGGGGTGCTTTAATGCACTTTTTACTTGTGAAATTATTAAGTTAATCAGCAAATCCATTATTTTACATAACTATCCTTGGTTGTGGTAAAATATTTACAATCTAGTCTTCAAGTGATTTTGAAATAATCACTGCGTTATTATTTATGATAGTAATATATAGCTAAGAATTTCTTTCTAAAACAACTTTCACTATATCTCATAGTTGTGCTAACTTGAATTTTTATTTTTATAATTTTGGTATCTTGCACTTTTATTTTGTTAATTTCAGTTTCCCTTGTGATTTTTCTTTTGGCCCTTTGGTTATTCCAGAATGCATCTTTTTGTTTCCAGTCTTGTGAATTTTTAAATTTACACTCTACTTTGGGATTTCATCTGAATTTCATTCTTGCTAGAGAAGGTATTTCCCGAGTGCTGGGGTTTGTATGTGAAATGCCCTCATTGGTCTGTGTGTTTGACCACTTTGCCCTATAAGGGCCGAGAGAGCATGGACCCTCGCACTCCCACTCAGGAAGGGCGGCCCCGCCAAAACACTCACAAGAAGCAGTCTTGATGCAAACACATAAGGTCCTTTATATTCCAGTATACTGGAGCCGTCAGCCATACACCATGAAGGGTAGAGGGCTGAGCGACCCCCGGTACAGAATTGAGACAGCTTTTATAGGGTTACAACAAAGCCCGCACATCGTGAACCAGTCACCTCGTAGCATCCAGTGCGGACCAATTAATTTAAACTATCCAAGCCCACACTTAGCCCAGGAAGTCTGCTTTCGCACAAGCTTCTGGGTGGGGCAACAAGGCTCATTTCCTGTATTCATTCACTCACAGGCTGTCGTAAACATTAAAGTAGGTGACCGTCAGCTTGGAATTTAAGACTCCCAGCTTCCTGGGGTCACTGGAGAATTAGGCTAAATTTTTTCATCCTAACAGCCCCCAGCTGGTTTGGGAATGTTGGGGACCTTTAAAAGGTTGAGCCCTGCTATAGGAAGTTGGTCACTGGGATGGGTATTCGGGTTTTAAAGCATGCTCTCACTATGTGTTCTCTCTAGGCTTCCTGGGTGTGGGTGTCGGTGTCACCAACCAGGCCCTTGCTCCCACCGCCATGCCTTGCCTACTAAAACAGACCCTGCTCTTTAAGCTGGCTTTGAACACTTGGTACCAGTTAGTGGCATTGTTCAGGGAGGTGTGCAGCCATGCAGGAGGCAGTATGTTACTGGGGGCAAGGTTTGAGATTCACAGCTTTGTCCTGCTGTCCTGCTGTCCTGCTGTCCTGCTGTCCTGCTATCCTGCTGTCTTGCTTATAGTTCACTGTGCTTGAAGTGTGCAGCTAAAGCTGAATGGTCTCTTAGCTTCCTATTCGTGCTGCCTGCAGCCGCACTTTCTACCATTTCAGAGATTCTCTCTGTGACTCTGAGTCGAGGTAAAGTTTCTTCTGTATGTTGTTCTTGACCCTGTGTTTTATCATAGCAACAAAAAGTAACCAGTACCGTATTTTATCATAGCAATGAGAAAGTAACTAAGACAGTAGGATTTCACCATTTCAAAATCTTTTAAATATATTCTTTAAATTTTATGTACAAATATATACAAAATCTTTTAAAATATAATTTTACTTTTATTCCATGTACATGTAAAAAAAAATGTACATTCTACTGTTGTAGGGTGGGGTATTCTGTGCACTATGTCTTAGGGCTATAACCTGTCCCTGACTTACCATGGCTTAGCTTAAAAAGCTTTTATTTTATCTATGATGGTATAAAAACATTATGCATTGAATAGACACTATGTTGTAAATCCTGAGCTTTTCTCAGGAAGGTAGCACAGAAAACAATCTTAGTTTTTATTTTCAGTGTAACATGTAATAAACCACATGTTAGATTTGAAACTGTTTCAAAATGGGCTTTGTATAGGGTAATTTTGCTCAGTTATGTGCTAATAGGTGTCAAGGACACTTACAGCAGCCTAGACTAAGTGGAGGGATTTGCCAGGTCAAATGCAGTCAATGCACTTCCTCCCTCCCTCCCTCCCTCCCTCCCTCCCTCCTTTCCTTCATCTCTTTCTTTCTCTCTCTCTCTCTCTCTCTCTCTCTCTCTCTCTCTCTCTCTCTTCTTTCTTTCTTTTTTTTTTTTGATAGGTGTTCATGTAGCTCAGGTTGGCCCTGACCTTGGACTCCTGATCCTCTTGCCTTCACCCTGAGTGCTGGGGTAACAAGTGTGTGCCATTAGGCCTAGTTTAATGAGTTACTGGGGTCCAAAGCTAAGGCTCTGTGCAGGCTGGGCAAGCACTCTACCAACTGAGCTACTTCTCTAGCCCCTAAAATGCATTTTAAAATTTAAACTAAGTTCAATCTATGGTAGACTCTTAAGGACATAATCATGTTTTGACTTATGGAGCATCTGCGGTTGGTTTATTGTGTTGTTGAAGCTTCAGTTTGCTTGCTGGTCTTCTGTCCATTCGTCCTACCTGTCACTGGGAGTGAGGTGTCCTTATCTCAACTATCCTAGTGGGACCATCTACTTCTGCCCTATCCTGTCAGTGCTTCTGTTCTCTATTTTGGAGCTCTGTTGTGAGTGCATGTGTGTGTGTGACTGTGGTATATTCCTGCTGGATTGACTGATCACTGCACAGTTTTTTCATTGTATCTTAGAAGACTTTTTGTCTTAAAGAAAAATTGGTTTGCTCTTATTCTTGTAAGTCTGCCCACGACACATTGTGTGTGTGTGTGTGTGTGTGTGTGAATGTGTGTATGTGAGTGTATGTGGTATGTGTATGTGTGTGTGAGTGTGAGTGTGTGTATGTGAGTGTATGTGGTATGTGTATGTGTGTGTGAGTGTGAGTGTGTGTATGTGAGTGTATGTGGTATGTGTATGTGTGTGTGAGTGTGAGTGTGTGTATGTGAGTGTGTGTGGTGTGTGTATGAGTGTGTGTGTGGTGTGTGTGTGTGTATGTGTGTGTGTATGGTGTGTGTTTGTGGTGTGTGTGTATGAGTGTGTATGTGTGAGTGTATGGTGTGTGTTTGTGGTGTGTGTATGAGTGTGTGTGTGTGAATGTGTGTATGTGAGTGTATGTGATATGTGTATGTGAGTGTGTGTATGTGAGTGTGTGTGGTGTGTGTATGAGTGTGTGTGTGTGTGTGTGTGTGTGTGTGTGTGTGTGTGTTTACAGTTGGTATTAGGAATCAAGCTCGGGGCTTTTCATCTGAAGGGTGTTTCACCCACCCTCTTTTTCTCTCTCACCCACTCTCTTCCCCTCCTCTTACTTTCCCCCTATTTGTTATCTTTTAATCTAAGTTAAGTCTCCATAGATAGCTTACACTTAGATGTGATTTTTTTCTAATGCAAGCTGCTTGTGTTGTTTTTTTGAATCAGTGGTTTCTTTTGTTTGTCTGTGTGGGTCATGCTGTATGCCATGTGATCTTGGATTTAATAATTGTGCATTTTGAATATAATGCAGCAATTCCAGAGATCAAGCTCAAACGTGTGTGTTGCAGCTTATTGTATTTGTTCATTTTGTAGCATTTATCAACAATTCTGTGAGGTCTCTGTTCTTTGTGATGTGCAGCCTCTGTGTCCATTGGCTTAGTGGTCAGCTAATAACCGGGCAGAGAATTTGTTGAAAGCCTGAAACCAAAATATCTTCTGGTGTTTGAGGTGTGTCTATTGGATATGCCTTTGCCAACCAGACAGACAGTTTACACATGACCTTGGCCTTCCTCTGATTATACAGAATTCTAAGGTCATTTAGAAGTGAAAGCTTTAGGACTTTCTTATTTCTTCCCCAAGGCTGTGTCCTAGAACATCCATGGCTGTCAAGATTCTCAGAGGCAGGTTGCAGGCTTTCAAACACTTATTCTCCAAAACTCCTCAGTCTCTAGCTTCTCCTCCCCAGCTTTTTGGTGAAAGAAAAAAAAAGCATGTATGTATACATGTATGTTTGTATGTGTGTATATATTTCCAGCTCTCACTCATCATTGGCTCAGGCATCAGCAGCTAAAACACTTGCCTGTGTTTCGACAAATGCTCAGTGTGCTATTGAGTCTAGAGTTAGATGAGGTGAAGATGGCTCATTTGAGCAGGTGTCCTCAGAGTCAGGTCATTTTAAACTGATAATTAGGATTATTGAGGCTGCTTCTGGGCAGAGAATGGGGGATTTGCTTTCTAGTTCTGAGCTGAACTAGGGGTGGGGAATGCATTAATGTCAACTAAATTTCCAAGTCACTTGCCACTGCACAGCTATTTCCTGGAAACACTTTCCCTGAATTGCTGCAAAATTTTGTTTATAGTTCAAGTGCTACAAGTAGATTCTGTTCAATTTTGCTAATTTGTCATTGCTTTACATAGAAGTAGACTTTTAGACACTTTCACTTAGCATTTTTGCTGACATTACTGCACTACAGAAGTGTTGAAATACTTGGCACACCATCTACTCCTTTCCCTTCTCATTGTGATATCGATGGTGACATCTCAATTTTTTCATCATTGCAGTCTACAGCGCATGCCTGTTTCATATTGCAGTCTACAGCAATGCCTGTTTCATCATTGCAATCTACGGTGCATGCCTGTTTCATCATTGCAGTCTACAGCGCATGCCTGTTTCATCATTGCATTCTACAGCAATGCCTGTTTCATCATTGTAGTCTACAGTGCATGCCTGTTTCATCATTGCAGTCTACAGTGCATGCCTGTTCTCTCACCTTGGCCCACAGACAATTTGTTCTTTAGGCTGCCTCCCCCAAAATGAGCATGTGGCTAAACGGGTAATAAAACTTCCAAATAATTTTCCAAGTTGTCATTTTTGTCTACATTTCCACCAGCCACTTGAAGCATTGCCTCACCATAGACCTTTCCTCCATGGGTGACATCCCTCAAGGTGTATATTAGGTAGTGGTGGTGGCAGGAATGTCGCTTGGGTTTTATGTGATATGTCTGATGACAGCTGGCCAGAAAGTTTATGATATTCACTTGATACTGTGTTTTCTTTTTTTGTGGATTTCTTGTAGATGCTGTGTGTGTCTGTGTGTGTGTGTGTGTGTGTGTGTGTGTGTGTGTGTGTGTGTGTGTGTGTGTGTGTGTGTGGTTTTTCCAGACAGGGTTTCTCTGTTTAATTTTGTAGCTTTGGTTGTCCTGGAACTTGCTTTGTAGACCAGGCTGGCCTTGAACTCACAGAGATCCATCTGCCTCTGCCTCCCAAATGCTGGGATTAAAAAAGAGTGCCACCATGCAGCCCAGCTCTGCAGGCACTTTTTGTGGTGGGTGTCTGCCTCTGGACATCTTAGAAGGAAGGATTATAAACTTCAGTGGTAATTGTTGTACACAAAGAAAAACATGGAACTCTCAAAGCACCTCCTGTTCACACCCATGTCCCCTTTGGTAATTTTTACCTACCAGGTTTATGTCCCATTTTTTTTTTTTTTTGCTGTTTTAAATATCATGGCTTAGAAGAGCACAAACTTCCTTTCAAATCTGGGGATCAGATAGAAGTCTTGAGGATTTCAAGATGAGTGTGTCTTCTAGACTTCGGTAGACGCTGAATAACCTTGGGTTTCAAGCTCTGTTGTCCTCACACCACCTCCTTGGAGGGCCACTGTGCTGGCACGAGGCTCCTGATACCCAGGACCACTTCCCCATCTCAAGGTCTTCTACTTACATATGCAAAACTCCTTTCCCATTCATTCTAATCAAGACCCAGAGAAGCAAAACTGATAGGATGGGTTTGGAGGGCAAGGCATGGGGACAGAGAGAACAGCATTTTAAGCACTGGCTTACTTGACTATGGAGAAGGACAAGCCATAAGTCTACAGGGCAGACTAGCAGGCAGAAGCCCCAACTGTGTTGATGCTGTCCTGCATCTGTATCTTCTGAAGGCAGAGTTCTTCCTCTTTACTAGATTTTATTTTCTTCTGGAAAGACCTTTGGCTGATTTTTTTGAGGACCATCCACGGACAGAGCATAACCTGCTTTGTTCAAAGTTTACCCCTATAAAAGAGTCACATTGTTCCACGACTCAGACTAGTATTTGACAAAGCAGGAAAAAACAAAACAAAACAAAACAAAAACAAAACAAAAAAACCACCACAACCCCTTTCCCCCCACACAAAACAAACTGGAAGATAGGACCTTCTAGCAGTTTGACAGTATGATAGCCATCACAGGGACTAGGGCCTTCACATACTTGGGGGACGTGGCACAGTCTGCCCCTGGCATCCAGGATGTGCCTTGAATAAAAAGAAAATATTCTCTATTGAGGAAAAGTAGATAATGATTCAGACCAAGTAACAGAAGCACCCTAAGCTCCCATCCTCATTGGAATCTCACAGCTCTGAAGAGAATTTCCCATGATTCATTTTATCTTCATTATGTATAGTTTGGAGGAGAAATTCATATCGTATTATCCTTGGTAATAAAAAGAAAGATCTGTTTTTCTGATTAACAGCCTCCTTTCCCCATACTTTTGAAGAAGAAAATCTCTCTCTATCTCTCCCTCTGTCTCCCTTTCTCCCTCTTTCTTTCTCATTGCTATTCTTGGCAGGACATATTTTATCAGCGCAGGCTCTAATTGGATAGGAACATGGCTATTGTGGTGATGTTCTGTTGCAGACAGGAGACCTTTTAGGTTTGGAAGATGGAAGACACATTTAAGCAGGAATCTGCTTCCTTTTGGTTCCTTATAATATTTGAAAATGACTGTGAAATGGGAGGGAAATTCCTAGAGAAAAGGCTCCAAGCTTCCAGAACTCCATTTCTGAGCTTTTGGCTTCCTCCAAAGACAAAAGAAACCAAGATACAAGGAAGAGAATACTTTCCAAAAGCTGGCTTCTGTTTAAAATATAAAATAACAGGCATTGCTATTATCCGAAAGGTTAATTCTGCTTCATACTCTTTGTTCCCAGGAGTCTTTTGCTTCTTTACTAAAGGAATTTGAATTGCAATGGAAGTCTTTGTTCTATTTCCAAAGCATTTCCTAAAGCCTTAGGCTATAGGAGAGTTGCTCAGGCTTGGAGATAGAGCCTGACCTCTCATTCCTCACTTGCCTTGGCTCAGAAGGCCTGGCCACTGAGTAGAGTGGACAGCTTTGCCAGGCCCACAGCAACTGCTTTCTGCCAACCACTTATCTTCTGGGCCACAGTCTCAAGGCACCACAGACATTATTTCAGCTTGCCCTTTTGGTCTGGGCCTATTATCACCTTGTTTTACAGGGGAGGAGACCATGGCTTAGCAGGATTGATAGTCATCTAAACACATGCTGGAATGCAGGCCTGTGTGTAGCACAGCCATGCTTAGCTCTGCTGTGGGGACATTGTGTTCCCTCCAGAAGCTTGTTTGTTAAAGTCCCAAATTTAGGGTAATGTCATGCTAGGGGGTGGGTGGCCCTTAGCCAATATGTATGGTGTTCTTATGAAAGAGGAAATTTGGACACGGAGACATATTCATGGAAGAAAGTTAATGTGATGAGAAGGAGTAGTCAAAGGGACAAGAAGCCTGCAACAGAAATTTCTCAGAGTCCCTCTGGGGCTCTCTTCCTTCTATCTGCCAGGATAGACTCAACACTTCTATTCTTTAAGTCATCTTGTTGTTGGTACTTTGTTGCTATAGCCCAAGAAAACCAACAGAAGCCCGTGAAGCACACCATTTGAGACCTTCCTTCTTGTCTCCTGAGAGAATGTCAGACTTGTCCTTGCTCTCAAATGTGACTGAACAAGGTTTTGTATTACTTCTGTGGGAGCCTGAGGTCTTTGGGAGCCCCATAGCGAATCCAAGTATGCATCCCAGCATCCAATAGACAAAGAGCTGCAGGGCGTCAGTCCAGCCCCTGCTCCAGTCCCACAGATGGTCCTGGTCCAGATGGCTCAGGAGGAGACAAAGTTCAGGCAGAGGCAGCCCAGGTGTTTGTGGTGGCATCAAGGAGGTGCAGGAGAGAGTTCACCTGTCCACCTCTTACCCTCCTCCTGGGTCCTCCTCTGAAAAGGCACTGGCCAGCTCTGACAGATGTGCAGGCTGGGAAGGATTCCAGGTATCATGTTGGGAAAGTGGGCAATTAACCACATGCCAGGGCCTGTGCTGGCAAAGTGGGCAGCAGTGAGTATGTGATGGGTCGTTAGGCTCCGCTGTTCATGTCTCCTACCTTCAGCCAATGACCCTCGCCGCCTTCCAAGGGGAGATCGACTTTCTATCTCAGCAACTTCTCCCCACCACCTCTCCAGTGAGTGCTGTGTCTTCCACTCATGCAGAGAAGGAGAATGCCAGCAGTAATGAGAAAAATCCTCTGTCGCTCCCCACTTGCTGGAGCAAGATCACCACAAAGCAACTCATTTTTCAGTGACCCTAGGTTTGAAAAGAATGCTTTAGACTAATATATACATATGCATACCTTCATATTCCAGCCTGGAAAGAATGCACACAACTGTGAGGCATTACGAGTATAAGCCAATAAACTGTTTCAAAACACCAGAGGGCTGTCCTTGCAGAAAAACACCCAGAAGTGTGATCTATTCACACCGATGTCTTAATAGTAGTTGACTCTGGAGAAATGGGGATATCGGAGCATGCTGAGATGCAGGCAGAGCATCACCCAGTTCCACTGTGTGCCTGGTGCCTGGCACAGCTCCAAGGAGTTGTATACCTAGCCCCTCATTTCATTCCTTCAATAACCAGCATGCCAGGACCTTCAGGGCCCAATTGCAGAAAGAGGCATGGGTACCCTTGCTGCTCCCCTGAGGGTCACATCATCATACATGACACAAATCAGGGGAGCCCAGGTTTACTTCAGAGCCTGGTGCAAAGTCCTGGTAGCTGGGAGAGTACTATACTCTGGAGAACAGTTGGTCAAGAGTTGTAAAAGGAGTTCGCATCCACTTTGCAAGCCAGGATTTTCCTCTTTAGCCATTAAATCCAGGCTGTGCATTAGAGTAACCTAGAAATGGTTTTGTTTTTGTTTTTGTTTTCTTAGAACTCCCAAGCTCTGATCTTGGGCTTCTGGCTCCTGGGTCAGGCTGTACCCCAGGGTTTAGGGTCTATGCCCTAAAGAGGTGAGGATTGCCTCAGCGAGGGGATGGCCCTGTTTTACCTGTCAATAGGGTGAGTCTGTTCATTTTTTGTAGGGACTTCCATGTCTGGCCTAACTTTTGTCTTAAACATGGTCATGAGTGGAGTTGACTATCAGGTCAGGGAAGGGCAGGCTATGAGAGGGAGGAGCGGTCCATCAGATTTGGCTGATGTCACTCACACAGTGATGGCTGTGCCTACGCCTTTGGATCTGCTAGAGGAAGGAGAGATGCCTCCAACTGACCTGCTGGTGCATTTCTGTACAGCCATGGTAAGCAGCTGAGTTATGTGCCGAGCTACCTCCTTCCAGACCAGGGCTGGTCCCACCAGTGAGCCATGTTAGAGGGCAATGTGAGCGCCAGGATCTCCGAGTGAAGTGGGCTCCTAAGAAAGGTCTGGTGGGCACAGTAAGCCCAGGCACAGGCGCAGGCTTGACACTGACATAAGAGTCATTCATCTCCTGGTGAGGTTGGGCAGCTCTTGCCCTTTCTAGGCTCATCTGCAAACTGACCAAAGGAACCCTGCTGTCATTTCCCCTCACCGTTCCTTAGCTTTGCCACCACTCTGACAAAACATCTGGGACAGACAGTCAGCTTTGAGGAAGAAAGGTTTATTGAGTCATGACTTCACAGACTCCAGAGCATGATTTCTTTGTCCCATTGCTTTGGGCCTGGAGCAGAACATCCTGTCAGGAGGTCCATGGTGGAGTAGAGCTGCCTACCTCCCAGGAGTGGGGAAACAGAAAGGGAAGAAGGGATTAGGTCCTCAAAATCTCCTCCAAGGGCACAGCCCCAGTGATCTAACTTCCCCCATCCATTAAGACTTACTTTCTCCTAAAGTATTGGCCCAGGCAGCTTCAGTGCTTGGACCTTTGGGGTACTTTGAAGATCAAAACCACACAGGCATTGATTACCTAAGACTGTCCAGGTGAACAGTCTTAGGTAATCATGATGCGCATCAGGAACCCAAGGCAGGAGAATCACAGTCTCACGGCCAGCACAGGCTACATTCAGAGTCTTATCTCAAAAACACAAGGGCAGGGAGAGAGAAGTTGCACAACATGTACAAGGCCATGGATTTCACCCTGGACCACACACACACACACACACACACACACACACACACACAGAGAGAGAGAGAGAGGGGGGGGGAAGTGAGACTCCTATGGTGGAGATTCCAAGAAAAGAGTCAAAGGCTTGAGGAGTACAAAATCATGATTCATCTTCTTGGGCAGGAAATATCAAGTGCTTGGTCAGCCTTTCCTGTGGAAGGACAGATTTTTATCTAGTTTACTCTTTACATCCTTTTTTTCTATTTCACAGATGAGAAAACCATTTCAAATTCGAGGATGTTGGCTTTCCTGTGCCAAGCTTGCCTCCTCCATGGTAGCTGTCTACCACAGTCCAAGGCTTGCACAGTGTTCAGGAACCCAGACTAGCAAAGCAGCCAAGGCTCAAATCCTGTCTCTGGCACTTCTGGTTCATCCATCTTGGGGAAATATTTTACATTTTTGTGCCTTGTCTTTCATGTGTGAGAAATGGGAGGCATCAGCCCCACAATGGCGGAGGCTGCTGGGGTGGGGGTTGTATTGGTCTTCGGCATATATCATATACTTGGACTAAAGAGTGCCTGGTGTGAAAGCTGCCCAGAAGCTGTCATGTTGAAAATCCTCATGAGACTCTCTCCCCTTGAGCCTTGTTCTCCTCGGGTTCACTTTAAAATCATAAACAAGCCATTATTAGTTCTGGAGGACAGAATAGCTGATTTTGAGGCTCCCGAATCATTCCTCAACTATGGGCAGCACCAAGAACTGTTCCTTAGTTCACTGTGTCCCTGTGGTGACCAGAGATGATTTGATGGGCAGACCAGCCAGGTGGGGGGCCATTTGCTGCTGCAGCAGAGAAACTGAGGGCACGGGCAGTCCCAGTGGGCTCAGGTGTGTGGAGAATGAGCTCTGGGCGCCTGCGTTTCTTTGTGCCCCTAGATTCGGCCCTTGGACAGAGGGTGTCCAGGCCTATGTTTGTTTGCTGGAATCACATCCTGGCTTCCTGGAGGGGAGCTGATGTGGCCTAAGAATGAGTCCATCTGGGGGTGCACCGGTCTACAGCCAGCTAATACAAAAATAGACCTGTTTCCCCAGCCCTTTTATTCCCTACACAATGGGATCTCCAGGCCACTCTTTCTTTCTCTTTCCCACAACAATGATGCCATCAATACCCTCCTGGGGACTTCTTTATTTGAAGGCTGGGAGCTGTGAATTTTAGCGTTGCAGATAATCTCACTGGTTACAAAATAGTCTAACCAAAGTGAGCTATCCAATTGCCCACAGAAGCTGGTTTTCTAGAATTGAATGGACTTTTATTTGCTGAGTCCTTCTCAGCCTCAGCCCTAGTCCTCTTGCGCTGTCTAAATGTCCTCTGCCAATGGGGACATTTTTCCAGAAAGCAGTGAAACTTGGTGTTAGCCCAGGACTGAGCCCCTTGTGGAGCAGGTGTATATTTGGGTTGCTTTCACAGGGCACAGGCTCACACAGGGCACACGTTCACACACGGCACAAGGCCTGTTTCCATGTGTAATGGTTTTCTGGATTGAGTTATGCTTTCTGAAATGTCCCCTACTCACTAAATTTTCCTTTAACCCTGTATTTTTCAGGTGGGGAAACCAAGGCCCAGAGAAGAGAAGCCTCAGTTCAGCAAGTGGGGCTGGGAAGACTTAAAATTCTGCCCATCATCTCCAAGACTGTCGTTCATGAACTGTGGGTGACACCAGGTGGCTTCAGGTGGCCCATGGCATCACACAGTATTACAAGCAGCTGTCAAGTGAGGACATGACCCTGACCAGCTCTATTCTCTCCTGTTTAATCTATCCCCCTGCCTACTAAATACAGAGAGCCTCTGGCTGAGGAACAGTGACAATATCTGCTTTTAATTTAATTACATTGCCTTGTTTTCATTGTGTTTATAGTTAATATTCCACCTAATATAGTACTTATTTTCCACTTAGAGTTTTTAATGAGTATTTTTAAATGACTGTATTTTTCATAAATTTGAATAATTGTATTTTGATTTTAAAGTGAATTTATACAAAAGTAAAGCATTAGGGCGTTTAGTATGTGTGTATGACACAGGCAGTGTTCCCTACTATGTGATGGGCTTCAAAGCTGACTGAAGTCTGTGGCTGTCCTGAGCAGCGATGTGCACTTGAGCTTATTTCTAGCCTGCCATGGGTGACAGCCTTTTTGTAGTTAGTGACCTTTTCCTCTGGTAGAAGCAGTACCTTGCTGTTGTAGGGTGACATAAGGAAGATTCCTATGTGCTGTTTTGGGCTGAAGGTCCTTTCTTGGCCTCTGCCTGGCTGAGTCACTGCAGACAAGCCCTGCCTTCCTGCACTAGCCCGTGTCCTCGAGGGAATGTGGAGGGGAGTGTACATCATTAAAGAATCTGAAATGATTGCTGCAGTGTGTGGGTGCCCAGAGCCAAACAGGGGGTCCAGCCAACTTTTCTATTCCACCTTAGGGACATGTCTTAGCTTTCTTGGCTTGACAAAGTGGGATCCAAGACCCCCTTACCCATCCCAAGGTATCATGTCCACTTTGTTTGAGAGCCTAGCATCCCAGGGGAGCTGAAGAGTTAATTGAGAGGTGGGAGAGAAACAAGGAAGTTGGGGATTTTATTCACAGGAAGGCTACTGTTGCCATAGCCACCAGTAATTCCCGAGGGGTATGGCCCCCAGACCCTCTGTAAAGTACCGGGTGAGCATTGAGTTAGCTGAGTTGGATGGACTTCCATGGAATCATTCTTTCATGTAGAACTTAATTTTGGACATAAGTGTGGCAGTGCAGTATTCACACCTGGCCAGCTCTGAGTTATATCCAAAATGAATAGGTTCATGGACCTACTTCCTGAGCCATCAGAAAGGGGTACTGGCTGTTTCTGGTTTGTTTAATTTTATCTAGAGAACTACGTTTAATACTAAAACCTCACAGGAGAAGAGGAGAGACGACACAGCAAAGATAATTCCTCAAAAAGTAGACTACAAGCCAGTTGCTGTCACCCAGGCTATAGTCTCAACACCTGGGAGGTGCAGAAAGGAAGAGTGACAGTTCCAAGGCAGCCTGGGCAGCATAGCGGGACTCTGCCCCCAGGCCTGCCACAGCCAGAGTAACCAATATATCTTAGTCTCTGTGAGCTGCATGCTGGGATGGAGCATCAAGTGACACAAGCGTGGCCCCGCCCTCATGATACTTACCATGTGTGGAGAGACAAAAGCAAAGATAAGCACAGATGGAAGCTGGTGCATGTGTGAATTAGGAACTAGGAGGACAGGAGCTCCATCCTTGGGTCCAGGCATCAGCTCCTCTCTGGAAATTCAGCATTCACATGATGGGGCATGGGGGTGAGGGGAATCCAGACAGTGAAGCACAAGAGAGCCCAGGGCTGGGAATGGGAAGCTAATGGGGCCATGGTGCTGTAGAGTGGCAGGGCCCTTCCCTCGGGGGATAGGAAAGGAAATTTCCCAGAGGTCAAGCAAGATGCTGCATTTGATCCAGGCTGACCTGGTGGCATCCAGTTCAGTGTGATTTTGGCATGTCTCTGGCAAGCACACATCAGCTTTGCTTTGCACTGTCGCTGGCCACTGGCAACACTGGATCAAGTAGTCTGCTACTTTGCTAAGGCACAGGGAGCAGAGCCTGTGGGGTGATGGGATGCCATGATGAGAGGTAGAGGCCTGGGGCTCCAAAACCATCACTGAGCCTACACAGTCATCGGGGGCCATGACATCAGGGCGCAGAGGAGTTTGCAACTCTGACTCACATCTTTATATGTCTACAAGTGAGCAGTTATTTTGCTTAAATTATGTTCTTATAGGCAGGTCACTGTCTCATAGAACCTGGGTGGCAGCTCTTTCTTAGCCATCCATACCTCTAATGTGGCTTTGAGTTGCTCTGGAATTATTTTACTGTTCCAAGTTGAGTCCAGGCTGAGACATAGCTCTATTTTATTTTTTCCTGAGATAAAGTCTGGCTATGTGGTCCTGGCTACCCTTGAACACATGATTCTCTTACCTCTGCTTTCTTAGTGCTGGTATAACAGAAATGTACTAACACACACCACATGTGTGCCATTAAGCTACTATTAAGAACAGCTGATGGGATGGGAAGATTGTTTAATGGGTAAGAACACTTGGCTCTGCATCATGAGGACCTGAAGACCTGAGTTCAAATCCCCAATACCCGTGTAAAAAGCCAGGCGTAGATGTAAGGGCCTGTCACCTCAGGATTAGAGGATGAGAAACATGGCTCCCAAGAGCTGGCTGGCTAGTTTCTTGCTCAATGAAAGACAATGTCTCAATGCAGAAAGCAATAGTAGAAGACATTTGATGCCTTTCTTTAGCCTCTACATGGGTATGCCTTGTAGCTCAAGCCCACATACTCACATGCATATACCACATACACATATACCACACACAGACACAGACAGACAGACAGACAGACAGACAGACACACACACACACACACACACACACACACACACACGAGAGAGAGAGAGACAGAGAGAGACAGAGAGAGACAGAGAGAGACAGAGAGAGGAGGGATAGATGCAGACACAGAGTGACAAAGATAGCTGACATTGATCCAGGGCCCAGGACTCCCCCAGAGCAGCTTTCACCCAGCCCTTACTGCACTCCTGGACGAGTATTAAGATCATCTCCCTATTAAAGATGTGGCATCAGAGCCATAGGGAAGTTGAATATCTGGCCCAAGGCCCCCAGGTTGTTTGTGAAAAGTTAGTAGGTAGAACCATATGAGCTGGCTTAGAGTTGTTGTGGCAGGACCATGCTGTTCTCATGTTTAGGGCAGCCTGGCTCCACTGTGCATGAGGAATGTTTTAAGTGGCAACCTTGAGAGATATAACTTAACACGTACATAGTGCATCTAGAAAAATGCTGCTAATTTAGGCTAGTCTGCTCATTGCCTGTCCATGTGCTTTGAAGAAATGAGTATGAACAAGACACCAGGCTGCCTGACTACCTCACCTCATTAAGTGAGAGCTAGGGCTGGTCCGTGTTCCTGTCTGATACAGTAACAGACTCTCACTGTTTAAAGTGTGGTCCCAAGACCAGCAGCATAGACCTGTCCTGGAAACTTGGTACAAAAACAAATACCCAGGCCCTTGGTCTAGAATCTGCATGGTCACAGCTTGGGCTTTCCCAGTATTCTTACATACCATGGGTTTTGGGATGCCCTCGAGTAGACTACTGATTCTCTGCTGCCAGCTCCTTTATCCTGACAGCTGAGCTTGGAAGAAGAGTTAGCAACCAATGAGGCATCACATCCTGTATCCTGCAGGCTGGAAGGCAGAATTCCACAGACAGGGTGCTCTGAGAATAGCACTGGGATACACCGGTGAGCCTGCATGGTAAAACAACAGAGAAGGTTGCCTAGGGGAAGTGTACTTTGCTAACCTGAAGGAAGGGTGGATAGTAGGGCATGTCTTGAATGGGGAAGATACAGAGGGAAGGTAGTCTGGAATCGTATTTCAAGACCTGGAAATGATGTCACATGCTTCCTGAGAGATTCCCAGGTTAGTCTGGCAACCTCTGATGTCTTTGCAACTGATCAGGTTTGAAAGACTTTTTTTTTTCTGTTTGTTTGGTTTTGTTCCATTTTTGTTTTTTCAAGACAGAGTTTCTCTGTGTCACCCAGGCTCTCCTGGAACATGCTCTGTAGACCAGGCTGCACTTGAACTCAGAGATCTGTCTGCCTCTGCCTCCTGAGTGTTGGGATTATTGATTGCTTTTAAGGGTTCTGATTTTCCATTTTTTATCTTTATACCACCTTCTAGCACACCCTAACTCTTGCCACCAGGGTCTTTGTAAAAACTCTTCCAGCATTTCTGATTTTAAGATTTGTCTGATTGACTTTCCCAGCTTCTGTTCCTGCTCTTGGAATGGCTAAGTTGTGCAAACATGTGGTATCCATCGGTATGGGAATGCATCAAGCCCTTTAATCAGATCAAGTCCATTCTTGGGTTCGTGGGAACCCAAGCCTGTTCACACACCTTCTCGTTTCACTGTCTATTGACAAAAATATTTTTTGTTCCAGTAAAAATTTACTTAGTACCATGCACTGTTCTAGCCACCAAATAAAGTAGTCAATATCCAGTGGGATTTACAGACTACAAATATAATGAATGAACTGATGATATTCTTGAAAGTAAAAGGTGTTGATTATATATAAAATAAGTGAGCATGTCTGAAGTTCTGCCATAGCTTAATTCATAGTAAATGATCAACTTGAACTGGACGAAGTCAATCTTTTCTACTCAAATTGACCCCACCAGGGCTTAAGGGAAGGTGATGACATTTGGAGTTAGATATGAGCTGGATTCTTTTGTTTGTTAGCACTAAACACCCATGGGAAAATACCTGATATTTTTGTGCCTTGAGGTCCCTATTCTGGTGTAGTCTAAGGTGTGCCATCCTAGCCACAATGGGAGGAGAACTTACGGAGGTTTCTGCTGTTGATGTCATACGTGGAACTGACAGTTGCTTGACCTGAGGAATGAGTTACCTCCTTTAATTCAAGGTGCCTATTTGCTTCTCCTTAGACCCAGCTGCACCCCACATGATACCTGCCTCATAGAGCTGTCGAGGTGGAATTCCTTGAGATGGAGGAGGTACGCACAAGAATATCTTCAAGCTGCTGGCCCCTTGCACCCCCGACAAGGGAAGGTGACACAACAGCAGGCTGAAACTCAGACCCAGTGTTCTTTTCTGCTCTAGTGTAAGGACCTAAAAGGAAGCAGAGAGTGTCCAGATGCCGTGAGCTTTTAGTCACCCCCATGTCTAAGTGCTCCATGAGTTTGCCACAATGACCATGCTTAGCTCTGTGTGTCTCAGGAGAAAAAGGTGTGGCCTAAACCCAAGGACAGGCAGGTATACCTTCAAGCTTTGGAAAGGGATCTGACCCATCCCTTGAGGAGATCTGGTAAACCACAAGAAAACCACCAGCATTCATCCTCTGGAGCTGGGCACCGGAATCCCCACGAAAGCACCTGCCACTGATGATCCAGTGTGGGGTGCCTAATGAAAAATGGCCGGGCTATTAGTGCTTTGCAAATTAAGGGTCCTTTCATTTATTACCATGCTCCACTAAGGGTGAGCATTAATTTTTTTTCTCAAAGCAAATTCACTGGAAACAGACAGTTTAGAATTTATGCTTGTAATGATGGCTACATGGGCCATTAAGACCACCTCTAAGTGAGCTTAATTTGTAGCAGATAAATGTATATGTCTACATATTTTTCAACATAGTTTATGGTGCATCTTGCACAGCTGCGCCCAACTGATTAAATCCTCACAAAATTTAAATAGGAAACCCATTACGTAGACAGTATTAGAGCCATTCATCATGGAAGCAGTTTCCAGTTAACTCTTCCAGTGCTGGAAAGGCAGGGTTGGGAAGGGTGTGAGGGCGGGGGTAGGGTGGTTGATGGGAGCAGTGCTCAAGGATGATAGAGCTTCCTGCTGGCTTGACCTCTATGTTGCCTTCTTAGAACTCTTGGAACCATCTTATACATTCTCAGTGGACTCAGAATAAAATTTTAGCTCAAGGCAACTCAATCTTAGACTCACACAGTATCTAGGTCTTAGCTACCTGGTATTGGTGGACTTCACAGCCCCACACTCCTTAATCAGCCCTCAGTGCAGAGATGTTTGCCTGATGCTGTGTCAGACAAGATGTGGTCCCTTGATATGCCATCAGCAGCTAGCACCTGAAACTCTGAGGAAGGGGATAGCAGACAAGTTGATGATCTGAGCTGGTATGCTGTCTCACTTCACCTTCCCCTGATGCTGATTCCTAGGGAGTTCTGCTTTAAAACGGCTGCAAAGGCCAATTCCTTAAGGCAGCGAGCATGTGTCTGGGCACTTTCATGGGCTCCCTCAGGTGCCATTCAGCTGTGTTTTCAGTGTGTCTGCCTCCAGAGTTCCTGTGCTAGGCATGGAATTCCCGGGGCAACAGAGGTCAGAGCCCTGGTGAATCATCTGTAGGGTTAGTGTGAGAGTGGGTCCATTTCGTGTGTGTGTGTGTGTGTGTGTGTGTGTGTGTGTGTGTGTGTGTGTGTGTGTGTGTGTGAGACATCTTTATTCTTCTGCATTTTGCCATGGCCTGGAGCAATAAACCCTACAATGTGTCAATCTCTCCATCTTGGAAACTCCATTTACCCAGAACTTTGAGGGGAAAAAAATGACTCTTCTACATAAATAATACAATCCTGGTCATTCCTTTACAGCAAAAGAAAGAAGATGAAATATAGACAACACACATCTCAGGATGGGAACAGGTGGTTATTCAAAAGAATAAGCATGTGGCCAACATTCCATGCAGAAAACAATTCTTGAGGACCTCATACAGCTTGAGTCAATTATAACTGAGGTCAAGTCTATTTATGACATTGTGTGACCTAGGACCTGGTGCACAAGCTGAGAGCTTATTTCCTTCTCTATAAAAACAGGGTCAGTAATGGTGCTTACCTCATTTAGACACGTTGGTAAAGCGAAACTGTCCCCACGGCATGTGCTATTAGGGCCTGAATCCGAATTGTCCCACAGGCTGGAGTTTTGAAGTTTCTCAACTCCAGCCCTATTCTGGGAAGCTGTGGAACCTTTAAACAGTGGGACACAGCTGGCTGAAGTGGGTCACTGGGAACAGGCTTCTGGATCTAGTCCAGCTCTTTCTCTGGCTCTTAGTCTGGCCTATATGTGGAGATCTTTGTCATAGGTTCCTGCCTTTACTGAGGCGTGAGCCAATCTGCCATGTCTCATCCACCATAACAGACTCAGACTGTCTGAAACTGTGAGTCAAAGAAACCCCTCCTGAACACTCCTCCATTGCTGGTGAGAGTGCAAACTTGTACAGCCACTGTGGAAATCAGTATGGTGATTTCTCAGAAAACTGGGGATCAACCTACCTCAAGACCCTGCAATACCACTGTTGGGCACATACCCAAAAGAGGCACATTCACACCACAAGGATATTTGCTCAACTATGTTCATAGCAGCATGACTTGTAATAGCCAGGTCTTGGAAACAACCTAGATGCCCTCAACTGAAGAATGGATAAAGAAAATGTGGTATATTTATACAATAGAGTATTACTCAGCAGTAAGAAACAATGACATCCTAAAATTCACAGGCAAATAGCAGAACTAAAAAAACCATCCTAAGTGACGTAACCCAAAACCAGAAAGACATATATAGTATGTATTCACTCATAAGTGAGTATGTACTCACTCACCAGACATAAAGTAAAAAACAAACAAACAAAACAAAAAAACAAAAAACCCAGCCTACAATCCACAACCCCAGAGAAGCTATAACTCTCTTCCAGAAACAGATGGAAGTGGATGCAGAAATCCATAACTAACCATTGGGTCAAGCTCCTGGAGTACAATTGAAGTGAGGGGGGAGTGATAATATGAACAAAGGAGTCAAGACCATGATGGGGAAGCCCACAGAATCAGCTGAGCTGAGCTAGAAAGAGATCACTGACTCCAGTCTGATAAATGGAAAACCTGCATAAGACTGAACTAGCCTCCCTTAATATAGGTGACAATGGTGTGACTGGTGCCACTGGCAGTGGGTCCAAGATCTAACTCTAATGCACAAACTGACCTAGGGGAGCCCATTCTATATGGAGAGATACCTTGCCCAGCCTAGACACAGGGGTGTGGGGAGTGGAGAGGTGCCTTGGTCCTGCCTCGACTAGATGATGCGACAGACTTAGAGTCTTACCCTCACTGAGGAGCAGATGGGAGGAAGGAGTGGTGCATTGTTTCAGTCAAGCATTGTGACAGTTAGGAGAAAGCAACTCACACATTCCCTGCTCCTGACATTTAGGCTTTCTTGTCAAGCCCCTGATATCAACTTGTTCCTAGTTGTAAATAGAGAATAGATATCAACACTGGGAATTTATCCAATGAGATGCATTCAGCCATTGAAATATACTTAAGCTATTTCAGGAAAAAAATCTCCATGAGGAGCTGAGGAGACTTCATGCACATAGCTGAGCATCAGAGGAGGGGAAGGTGCGGTTTCCCGTTTATAAGGGTTGGAGGATGTGTTGGGATGGAAACCACACATGTGTGCAGCTAGGCAGGATGGAGAGTCTGCTAAAGCCTTAGCTGCTTTGGTCTTGCCAGAGTCCAGGTGCTAGGCAGCAAGCCCAGAGCCTGGATATGGAAGAGAGCAAGCAGAAAGGAAGAATTAGGAGGTAGGAGACAGGATGGAGGGGTGAGCGGGCAGTCTTGGAATCCTGAAGATCTCTGGGTGCTTTATCCCAAAGTTAACAGGGAGTCTTTGGAAAGTTTTCATCAGGAGCATGGTGGGATTGAATTTGCATTTTAGAAGGCTCTCTTCTGCAGCCACATGGAGAAGAGCTTAAAAGGGAGTGAGGATGCTGGCAGGGGGAATCGTTGGGAGACAATAACAGGTGTCTCATTAGTGCTAGTGCACAGTGCAGTCCAGGGCAAAGGGAATGGTATGGCGAGAGACTTCAGAACTATCAGTTTTTGACTGAAGATGGGGAGGAAGGGAGGGAGGTGGCAGAGAGGAGGCTATACAGCATGGTGCCAGGCAAGGCAGAAGGGGACTGACTTGGGGAAGAGATGAAGGCAAGAAAATGGAAGCAGCTGGGGGCCTTTGGGGAAAGTGAAGATTTTTATTTGTTTATGCTAGCACAGCACAGCACCCCAGGCCTGACACACCTCCTAGCAAAGGAGATGTTGCTGGATGGGCAATTTAAAGTCCCAGCAAACCTCTTCCTAAACGTGTGCCTTGGGAAAGCGAAGACTGGCTGTTTATTAACTCCGGGTCAGGTGTAAACAGCATGCTTCTAAAGTGTGACCAATTAAGGGCCCAGTCAAGGTGTGGCTGTCTGCCTGAAAGGAATCAGATGAAATGTTCTGTTCTAAGTGTTCAATTACACCTGTCAGGGTTGTTCCTGAGTTGTCACAATCAGGTGCCCGCCTCTCCGAGTGGTGTGATTTATTTGCACATTGTCCCTTTTCTAAGAATGTGTGACTCTCAGCCTTCCTTGTCCTTCCAGAATCAAAACCACTTTTTTTTCCCCTCTATTGAATGAATTGCCCAGGGAGCTGCCAGAGGATGACAGCACAGGCTGGGTGGCATGCCAATAACTTAAGAACTGTTGCAAAGGGATGGCAAGGGTGAACCCAGCCACCGCCAGTTGAAGAAAGCATCACTTTGCCCTGCTCTCCATCAAGTGTTCTGTAGGTTCATCTCATGCTTTCAACCCCTCTGCAAAGGCTGACCCCGTGACCATCTGGGTCTTACAGATGAGGCTGAGTGGTGATGTCACAGGCTCAACAGACCATCAGTAAGGAGAAGAGCTTGGATCTGAACCAGGGGCCAATGGTCCTCACTGCCTGAGCCTCGGAATACAGTCTGGGTCCCAGTCACTGTACCCTTGGCTCTGTGCTCTCTAAACATTTGGCTGATGTCCCATGTCCTCAGCAGACTGAGCAGCTTGAGAGTGGGACCCTCACACCAGACTAACAGAACTCACAGACTCACGGGGGAAAGGGCTCCAGAACTATTTGAATGACTGGAGTGACAAAGGCTTCCTCTGCCTCGATGTTATGTAGATGTCACACCAGCCTGGAAGGCCACCTCTCCCATCTGTGTGTCTTCCCCTTTTGCAAGCTCATTCCAGCATCACCTCAGCTTAGCTTCTCTGCCTGACTTTTCTCAGTTTTCTCTAGATGCCACAGTCCCCTGTTCCAGCTCTCAGCCAAGAATCTTCAGTCAAGAAGCACAGGCAAGTGCATGTCTTGCATGTGGATATCTATGTACATGTGTGTGCATATGTGAATGTATATATCTGGTGCATGTGTATCTGCATACGTGTGTGTGTGTATGTGAGAGACACAGAGAGAGAGACAGAGAGACAGAGACAGAGAGAAATAGAGGTTGGGAGAGAGAGAGACTGAGAGAGAGAGAGAGAGAGAGAGAGGGAGAGAGAGGAGATTGATCATTTATGTGTGTGAGGCTCTTTGGGGTCATTTGTTTCTATTTCCACATTTTAAGGTGTGTGTGTGTGTGTGTGTGTGTGTGTGTGTGGAAAGAAAAGAAACCGTGGAACGTTCATTGAAGATCTTCCTTCCCCCAAACACACACACACATGCATTGGTATGCCTATGTATCTGTGTCTGGCCATGTGTGTCTCATGCACAATTCAGATCAAGGCTCTTTGGGGTAAATTTTTTTCTATTTCCTTGTCCTGGTGTGCACACGTAAAGAGAAGAGGCCTGGGTAGCATTCATTGAGAACTTTACCCACCCACATGTGCACACATACACAGGTATGTGAGCATACACATGCATGTTTGTGTACATCTGCGCACATGTGTGCAAACACACACACACACACACACACACACACACACACACACACACACACGCGCGCGCACGCACGCACGCACGCACGCACCAGGATTGGATGTGTCTAGCTTAGCTGTCTGCCTCAGTCCTGGCATCACTCTCATATTTCCTCCAGTGGATAAAATTCTTGTCTACGACTGTCACCCTGGGCATCTCTTTATCTGGCCACTTCACATTAGTCAAGATTCATGTCCTTTGACTGATAGTCTTAGAAAAGATATTTAAACTCTTTTTATTGATCCTCCCCTCCGAAAATGTGGGTGCTATTAGCCCAGCCCCATGGTAACACCATGAAGACTACAGAACCTGCTGTGCTGATCACTCTGGGTACATGGGGCTTCAGTCATCATGGCCACAGAGACATGCAATACAGCCTGCTTGCTGGTGACAGTCATTTACACCTGACAGGTTTGGATTTTTGTTTTGTTTTGTTTTTTATTTTTGGAGGGGGAGGTCTTCCTTCACTGCCCCCTCATCTGTGTGCCTGGTTAGAACTAGAAAGAGAAAGGAAGAGTGGACAAAGGAAGGAAGCAGAGGTCATGCCCCTTGTATCAGCTGTTCATTCTCAAAGAACCCCAGGGCTGCCCTGAAATAGTGAAGATTTCTAAGTACCCTGCCCCCAAACCCACTGTATATTGCTTGTATGTATGCCCAAAGAACCTCCAGTCTAAACCACCAGCCATATTTTATAGAGAGGAAAGGGGAAGTGTTACTGTGGGCAGACATCAAGCAGAGTAGGGCTTGGGGCCTGGTTTCCTAGTTCCCAGGCCAGGGCTTTAACCACCTCTCAGATCAGCCTAGAAGAGCGTGGTATCGGGTGAGGACAGCCAGCAGATGGGGTCCCAATGAGGGCAGCCTGGACCATCACCACTGCAGGAGAGGGCTAATGGTGGGGGACCTGGAGCCCTGGGAACCTCCTGTATGGCAAGAAGACACTGCCTGACCACTGGTGCTGCTTCTATGAGCTTTCTGAAAAAGAGCCTGGAGGATGACAGGTTACCAGAACAAGAGAGTGGGCAGAGGATGTCTATATGCTAAAGCATAGGTCCAAAGTAGTTGGAGTCTGTGGAAACAGGTTATAGCTAGTGGTATAGAGAAAGGAACAGTTAGGAAATTTCCAGAATAGTTTTAAGGGGCCATGGAAAGGTAATGACCATGGCAGGAGTAATTTACTTTAGGTTTAAAGTGTTTTCAGTTTATTTTATGAATGTATGCGGGCACCATGTGGTTGCAGTGCCCATGGAGACCAGAAGAGGGCATTGGGATCCACTGGAAATGGAGTTACAGGTATTTGTGAGTGCTATGTGGGCGCTGGGAATTGAATCCCAGTTCTCTGGAAGAGCAGCATGCTCTTAACCATGTGGTAAAAACCTTATACAAGATCAGTAAGAACCCATGTGAGCTTCAACCAGAGGAGACAATGCTATTAGCAGGTGTGTGGTATTCATCTGTGAACCTGGGCTACTCACCATTTTAGTATGCTTTTATCCTCACACACGTGGGATCTAAAACTGGACGTGACTGCAGGTTTTTAAATTTTCAGTTTGATGTGCTAATGATGCATAATTGGATATCAGATTGATACAGTGAAAAAGATGTGTGCACATATTCAGAAAAGTAAAATGCAAGAGTATGTGGTGTGTTGGTGCTTAGATTTGTACACAGCTGTAGGTTTAGACGGTTTTTTTTTGTTTTTTTTTTTTAAAAGAAAAAGTCAAATAAAGTTACAGTCTGTTCCCAACACTTCCCAAGATCAACTCTCCAGAGGTTTTTAAGTACACTTGAGTGACACTGTGCAGTGTCTGTCCTTCTGGGCCTTGCATAGCTCATTTCACATGTCCTCACAAGGCCTCTGGCTTAGAAGGCTCCTCCTCTCTATTTAGAAAATGATAGTTTTAGGTTGGATTTAGGATTTGAGTGGGGTTTGTTTGTTTGGTTTGGTTTTGGTTTTCTTTTTCAGGGTTAAACTGATGAGCTCATCTAGTCTGGATTTAGTCTTGTTCTCTGCCTACCTGCCTCCCACCTGACCCCCCCCCACTCCAGGACCCTTCACCAAGCTTAGTGCTTAGCCAAGGGCATTCACTCTCTGCACGCCCCCCCAGCCCCAAAGCCAGACTGTAGTAACAATAATCTTAGCTTGATTAGAGAGCCTGGTGTGACAAAGTGGTTGAGTACACACAGGATGTGGTGGTTAGTTGGCACTTGGCAGCTTCATTGAGCTTTTCTTGTCCTACAACTGCTTCCTATGCCACCTGTCCACACTAATTGTACCCGAATGAGCACAGCCTGGCTTTATCAAAGCCTCCTCCCTGCATCATATTCCCTTCCTGAGTCTCCATCCTGCCAGTCTGGTTCACTGATCTTTGGACCAGTTCACAGCTCATATGCTCCTAGGAAAGCCTGCACCTCCTGCCTCCTTCCTCTGAAATCTCAGTCAATAGAATCCCATGTTGTGTGGTTCATTCATTGGCTTGCTTGCTCTCTTGCTCCTTCCTTCACTCCTTGTTGTTGTGTTTATTTGTTTTCTTTTTCTTTTTGAGGTAAGAAGGGTCTTGCTAATGTAGCTGACACAGGCCTGGAACTTGCCCTTCAAATTCAGGCTCCTCCTGTTTCTGCCCCTGAGGGCTGCATTACAAGTATGTGCCACCATGTCTTACCTGCATGCTTTCTCTGAGCTGTGGATTTGAGCCCACTGACTTCTAATCCTTTCTTCCCTCTTCATCTATCCCTTTCCATTCAGCCATCCAGCAAAGCACAACTTTAACATCTGCAGTGACTGTACCAGAGGTGAGGCCAGCTTCAGAAACAACTTAGGCCTCCGGGACTCCTGACTGATAAAACTAATGACAGCCGCCACCACAGCCACCTGGCAAAGATGTCACAAACATCGTGGGGCCACACTGTATTCTGGGATGATGGCATATTCTTTGCTGTTTCATGATATCATGAGCTATCTCTGGGGTAGGACGCTGGGTCATATGGTTAATTTCATAAGAAACTGCCAGAGTTTTCCCAAGTGCTGGTAACATTTACACTCCCACCAGCGAAGCATGACAGTTCCCATTGCTCCACGTTGTTTTTGACATTTAGTGATGACTCGTTTTTAATGTTAGCCATTTCAGTGGGTGTGAAGTAGGCTCTTGCCATCACTGTAATTTGAGTTTCTCTGATAACAAATGATGCTGAACACCTTTGCACGGGTTTCTTTGTGTGACTCCCTTTATGATGTGTCATTTTTTGAGTCTTTTGTTCATGGGAGGGGCAGTTCTTTTCATTATTGAGTTAATGTCTTCCCAGTATGTGGCCTTTTTTTTCTTTCTTTCTTTTTTTCTTTTTTTTTTTTTTTTAAATCTTTTGACTTTTAGAATATAATCTATAAGTTTTGGTGATTTGTGCTTCCAAGATCCTGTCTGAGAATCTCCTCCCAGCTCAGAACCGTGAAGGTAGCCCTGAGCTCAAGAGTTTTAGTGCTTACATTTAGGCCTCCCTGGGTCTTACACAGATTGAATCCTGTACAGTGAGAGGTAGGACTGAATTAGAGTCTCCCTGAAGAGTTATCTAGTTGTCCTAACACCATTGGTTGAAGTCTCTGTTGCCACACTGAATTTCCTTGAGACACATTAAAAAAACCAGTAAACCTTGGGTATCTAAATTCATAATTGCATTTAATTGTTCTACATATTTGTCTTTATGCTAATATGACTGTCTTGACTTTTTAGCTTTTTAGTAAATCTCTAAATTAGTTAGTATGAGCCCTCCAACTTTTTTAAAAAAATTGTGTTTAGCCCTATTGATCCTTTGCATTGTCATATGTATTTCAGGATGAAATTACTAATTCCATAAAGAAGTTGCTATTTTTGTTGGATTTTAGTTTAAAATATACATCAAATTGTCATGTTAAGAATATTGAGTTGGTCGTGCAGGGCTTGGGCTACACCTCTGTTGATAGAGGCTTAGCTAGTTCATGAAGCTCGGGGTTAATCCAGAGGACCTAAACCGGACTTGGTGGCCCATGCCTGTCATCACAAAAGGATCAGAATTTCAAGGTTGTCCTCAACTGTATAATGAGTTTAAGACCAGTGTGGGCTACATGAGATAGATAGATAGATATATAGACAGACAGACAGACAGACAGATTTAAACATTTCAGTTTATGAACATTGTATATCTCCATCTATTTAAATCTTCAATTCATCTCAAAAACACTTGGTGACCTTTAATGTAAAGGCTGTATTTTATGTAAAGTGTGTTGCTACATGTCTTTCACATGATATTGTTCTTAAATATAATTTTCCAGTTGTCTCCTGTAAGTTTTTCTGTATTGATTGTGCATTCTTTGATTTTAGTGGGTAACAGAGTGTTCAGGGGAAGAGTACCATACACCCAGTGGTAGGTGTAGGCTTCTCGGGAGAGAGTTGAGCTTAAGTGTCTCTACTATGACCACACATGTAATTTTGTCTGCTTGTAAAAAAGTGAAACGTTATCCTTTTTTGTAGGTGAGGTCACAGGGTAGTTCCTGAGGTGTATTGGAAAGGGTGACTCATGAAGAAGCCAAATCCTAGGGCAGGGATAGCATGAGAAGCTAAGGTGCTCTTATGAAAAATAAATGGGCACTGTCTTATTACAGCTTCATATCAGAAAAGGAGTAAGGTCACAGTCCAAGATCATACTTACTCAGGCCTTAAGCACTGGTTTCTGGATATTCAAAGTATCTCCACACAGAGGGAGTATTATCTCTGTGTAGCTATCTATCATCATGGTGAATACTAATTGTGCTGAAATTCTTTTTTTAATTGAGTTATTTTTTATACAATATATTTTGATCATGAGTTTTCCTTCCCCCAACTCATCCCAGATTCTCTCTATGTCCTCAAATCTATACCTTTTCTTTCTTTCTCTTTTTAAAAACCAACCAAATATACACACAAAAGCCCACTAAACACTCTCTCAAACACATACACTAAACAAACAAACAAACAAATCTACAAAACCCAAAAACAAACCAGAAACCAAAGCATATAAACAAAAGACCAATAAGGCAATAAATAAATAAATATCATCAAACCAAAGGGAGGAGGCACTGAGTTCATTTTGTATTGGCCTTCTACTGCTGAGTACGGGGCCTGCTCTGAAGTGTAGCTAAATACAACCAGAGAGACTGCAACAGAGAAAATTAATTTGTCCTTTGCAAGTGGATATCAATTGCATATAACTTGTTGGTTAGGAGAGGGAATACATGTCCACAACCCCACTTAGCACTAGGATCCAGATTGACTTGAACCTGGGCAGGCCCTGTGAGTTCATGTTAATTCTGTTGTGTTGTGGAGGACAGTTTCCTTGCTGTCATATGTTGTGAGGTATTTGTATACTGTGTGAAGATGTATTTGATGTGATTGATGTAATAAAAAGCTGAATGGCCAATAGCTAGGCAGGAGGTATAGGCAGGATTTCTGGGGAGAAAGAAGAGCAAGAGGAATCTGGGCCCATGAGACAGATGAGAGGAGAACCAGAGGAAGCAGGATGTGTGGTACATGACAGAACATAGATTAATAGAAATAGATCGATTCAAGTTATAAGAGCTAGTTAGAAACAAGCCTAAGCTAAGGCCAAGCTTGCATAATTAGTAATTCTGTGTCATTATTTGTGAGCTGGTAGCCCAAAGAAAAATCCAACTACAGTCACCCATCCCCTCCAACTCTTAAAAATCTTTCAGCCTCTTCTCCCTCATAGTTCCCTGAACCTTGAGGACTGAGTGTTCCAACTCTTGTGAGCTGGAATTCTTGATTCTCATCTGAAAAAGGCCTTTGAAGAACTTGAGAGTGAGTATCTCCTTTTGTTTTCCATGTCCCCTCAATATTTTTCTTGCTTTTCTTCTTGCATTCAACACCACCCTCAGTTAGCTTAATGCTTTTTGAAAGTTATCCATAATGTTACAAGTAACAGAAGCTTGTGCTCATGTTGCTGAGCAGATTTAAATTTGTAATAGAGAGGTGTTCGTTGGAGGGTTGGTTTGAGCCATTAATGACATCTGGGCTCTTTCTATTTGGAGATACTGTCAATCAGGCTACTATGAATCTCGGTATGTGAATATTAGTTTTCATTCCATGAGTAAATATTTAGGTATAGAATTGTTTAGTCGCAGAACAAATGGTTTGTTTTTTGTTTGTTTGTTTGTTTGTTTTTAATTTCACAAGAAATTTCTGGAACTCTTTACAAAGTTACTATAACATTTCTATTTTACCTTATTGCTAATTAATCATATATGAGCCCCAGATACTCTACATGCTTCCAAAATTGAATGCCAGTACACTCCTTCCTTGAGGTATTTGTACATATCATAGTTTTAATTTTTAATGGCAAGCATGCTTCATGTGCTGACTCATGTATCTCCTTTCATAAAACATCCTTTAAAATCACTTAACTAAAACTTTGGCTTTTCTGTTTTAAGCAACCAAGTTGTAGTCAATCTTTTTATACTTGGCTACTGCTCTTTTGTGAAATATGTGCTTTAAAATTATTTCCTGTGGTTTTGCTTTTTCACTCCTTTTTAAATAGTGCCTTTGAATGATCAGACCTTCTCATTTTGATAGTGCCCAGCTTATCACACTTCCGATGCTATTTGTGACCCATTTAAGAACCCCAACATACCTAAATCATGTTGGCTTCATTTTTGTTTTCCCTCTGGGATCCTTGTGGTTTTAAATTTTATAGAGTGAAGTTGTTTTGTCTCCCCCCCCCTTCCCCACATCACAGCTGCGTATTTCTGTACCATGTGCTAACAAGCATTCCTAATCCTAGTGAAAATCTTATACGTTAGTCTAAAGTCAATTAACTGTTGAAATAGTGGTTGGACATATTAAAGACAAAACAACAACAAAAAACAAACAACAACAACAAAAACAAACAAACACGCTTTTTACTCCCTCTTCCCCTGATTGGATATTTTCTATTGATCATCTTCATGTTTGCTGGCCCTTGACTGTGGATTCCAGCCTGTCATTCACCCCACCTATGAGGTCTTCCTTATGGTGGTGTAATTTCAGTTTCACCATTTCCATTTGATTCCTTTTTGTGGTTTCCAACTCTCCACTGGAATTCCCCCATCTCTTTCCCATCATGCCTCTCTGCTCTTGTGAGTCCTTGAGCACGTTTGTAATAGCTATTTTAGGGGCCTTTTGTTAATTCTGATGTCTGTACCACCTGAGCACCTGCTTCTGTTGACTACTGCTGTCTAGATTACGGGTCACATTTCCTGCTTCGGTCGTCTGGCAGTGTTTTATGCTGGGATGGGTATTGTGAATGATACCTGGCAGGGAGTTTGTATCATGTTGTTTTCCTTTAAAAGCTGTAAGTTTTGCTTTTGTGGTCATCTAAAATGCTGGTGCCTATTCACAATCCTATTATGACTTTTTTTTTTCTAGGACTCGTCTATTTCAGATTCATCACTGGTCATAAGCTATGACCCTGATTCTCAGCAGTGGCTTGCAATTGAAGGTGACTTGCTGATACCTTTGGCATTTTACAAGGTCTGGAGACCTTAGCTGTCCTAAAAGGAGACAAGTGCTATTGGTAACAAGTGAGTAGAGTGTAGGGCTGAAGCCCAACTGCTGCAAAGCACAGGACACCTCCACTCCAACCAGGCAATTATCTGCCAATTGCCTCTGGGCATAGTCCTTACTCCTAATGCACAGTCTTTGGGCTGCCATTTTTATTTGGAGTGGTGAGAAAAGATCTTTCTATGTAGACCTGGCTTGCTGCAAACTTCTGCTCTTCATGTCTCAGCCCCCGGAGTACTAGAATTACAGGTGTGTGCAGCTTACTCAGCTCTGCCTCCCTCTCCTCTCCTCTCCCCTCCTCTCCCCTCCTCTCCTCTCCCCTCCTCTTCCCTCCCCTCCTCTCCCCTCCCCTCCTCTCCCCTCCCCTCTCTCTTTCACCTCCCCCCTTCTTCTCTCTCTCTCTCTTTTTTTTTTAAATCCATCTGGGAATCACATCCAGGACTCCATATAGACCACTGAGCCACTTCTGGTGCTTCTGCAGTTTGACTGAGGTACCCATCAGCACTTCTCCATCCTCACAGACCTGAGGTGTCTGGTCTTCCCACTTAGTTTTTAATCGCATAGCAATGGCTCTGCCAATCTTTAACCAAGTTGCCACAGGGCATGCCCACTCTGCTTGCTGGGGACTCTTTTCTCTGCAGCTACCCTGTCTCATATGTCATTACTTCAGCAGCCCAAACTCTGTTCAGCTCAGTAGACTTCTGGGCCCGGCCGAGGCAGTCCTCTTTGGTCAGTCCTCTGGGTGGGAAACCTGCAAACATGAGTCTTTCTCCTTGGGGTTGTCCTCTTAGAGACCTCTGTTCTGCCTTGCCTCAATCCAGTACCCAGAAACCAAAGCAAGCCTGCTGCCCAGGAAGTTGCTAGGCCGTCCTGAGGTCATCTGGAGGGATTCTACTTGTTGGTCTGGGCTATGACCTAGGAATTTCTATCTAGAATCCCCCAAGAGACACCACTTCAGCCTTGCAGGTGAAACTGACTATTCTAATGCATAGTGAGACGAGGGCACTCTTCCCCTTCAGTAAGCCCCCAGATGCTTGTCCTGGATTGCATTGTACATATGCTTCTTTGACGGGGATGGAGGGCCCCTCCATATTAACACTGCACACACCAAAGCAACAGAGCTGGAGAAGATAATTGTGAAAGGCCCATTTTACAGAGGGGCAATGTAGGACCCAGAAAGACCTCAAACTACCCTCCCCATGGCGGAGCCAGCACAACCTGATGTTAGGAACATCTTTGAAAACACAGTGGAGGACTGTGACTGTGAAGTGTCTTTGGGTAGAGTGTTCTGGGTTCTCCTGCTTGCCAATAGTTACTTTTCTGTTGCTATAATACGACACTATGACCAACGAAAATTATAAAAGAAAGCATTTAATTTGAGGCTTATAGTTCTAGAGGGTACCATGACTGTCATGGTAGGGATCCTGACAGGAGTGGGCAGGCATGGCCCTGGGGCAGTAGCTGAGAGCTTCCATCTTTATCCACAAGTAGGAAGCAGGGAGAGCGAACTGGAAATGTCATGAGTTTTTGAAACTTGAAAGCCTGAACCCAATAATATACCTTCTCCACAAAGCCACACCTTTTAATTCTTCCCAAACATTTCCACCAACTAGAAACCAAGTATTCAGACATGTGACTTGATGGGAGCCATTGACATCCAAAACACCACACTCTACCCCTATCCCCCATAGGTTTATAACAATATCATAATGCAAAATGTATTTGGTCCACTTTCAAAAGTCCCATAGTCTTTCACAGTCTCAACATAGTTTAAGAATCCAGTTCTCTCCTTAGACTCAGCTGAGACTCACCAATATTTTCAATGATCTCTACAAGGTGTATGGTCTAGAATGAAATGGCAGGGTCATAATTCATCCCAGACAATCTAAGTCCAATGCTCAAAGATTCAGAAGTCTCACAGAAGTAACAATATGTTCTTCTCTTATCTCCACTTTTTAAAGATTCCAGAATCAGGAGGTTGCCCAACAATTTCATCATAGCTAGGCCATGCTGAGCATATCATCTGTAAATCACGTCATGTGTCTGTGTGTTCTTACTGTTTTATCCCTTGTATATATTCACAGAGTGATTCCTGTTTCAAGGCCTACAAAACAACTTGGGGCCAAGCAAGCTTTGGAATTCTGTGTTAGATATTTTCCCTTTGGTTCAAGGGAGGGATATTTAATGTAATTGCCCCTCAGGCTGGATAATTTGAAATGAGCCTTTCCCCCTGGAATCCTCCAAGCTCATCTTCAGAGTGGTCATGGCTCATCTTGCCATGGTACATTACACATTCACCATGCAAGGAAGCAGTTCTCTCTTCAGTGTCAGGTTCATGGAGGGCAGAATCAGAGATGATGCCTGGGCATGGCTTTGATCTGGGCTTCATTTGCCTGATCAGTCCTTAACATACAACTCTTTGGAAGACAGAGCTGATTCATGAACAGGAAACAGAGACGCTGTCTCATCTGAGCTCCTCAAATAAAGCATGGACGGAGGATGTGGACCAACTCTGGGGAAGTCTGAATGAATAAAATGTTAAAATGACTTATGTTAGTTGCTATTCTCATTGTTGTGATTAAAATCTCCCCACATGAACATCTTGGGAGGGTTTTTGGCCCATGGTTTTAAATTGTTCAGTCCACCATCACTTGGCCCTATGTGCTTTTACAGAACATCACAGTGGTAGGAGCCTGTGTGGAGGAGGCTCTTCATCTCATATAGTCATGAAGCAGAGAAGAGCTTGCAGGAAAAGGCAAATGCAAGAACCAGCTCCAGGCCACACCTTCCATATCATAAATCCATCAATGGATCATTTTGTTGCTTATATCTGAGCCCTTATGACCTATCATTCATAGAAAGGTCCTCACAGACACACCCAGAGGTGTGCTTAATTAACTCCTTAGATGTGTCTTAGTCCATTCAAGCTGTCATTCAGAATGAACAGTTTAATTCTTTGCATTTCACAAACCACTGTAGACCCACCGTTCACTCTTAAATCAAAATTTTCTCCATAGTTCCTGGGATCTTAAACAGCATTATTTTACTTATTTTTGAAGTCCTCTTCTCTGTGCCATACCTTTGCAGGAACACTGCCTTGTAGTGTATGTCAAACACACCAAGAAGCTTCTAACCCCAGCCTCTGAACATGCTCTACCCTAATTTGGAGTATACTTTCTCCCATGCCTTCTACCACAGTTCAGCACTACTTAAACTTCTTTGTTGAAATATAGGGGGTTTTTGTTTGTTTGTTTGTTTGTTAGTTTGGTGTTTTTTTTGTTTTTTTTTTTTTTTTTTTTAGTAATGCTTTCCAAATCCATCCTTCTAAAAGAACCCTGTCTGCTGTCTTCTACCCAGTGTGTCCCATGTTTATTCATCTGCGCGTTAGGGTTCTTAATAGTACATAATGGCTATAAGAATTAAATGAAGTAATTGATATAAAATGCCTAACACAAGGCCAGTCTATAATGAGTACTTAATAAATATTTAATAGTGTTGATGCTATTATATCCTATTCCTCTAGCCACCCTCGTTTTGCAGTTTCTACTCTGGCCAAATCTAATTCCAAGGGGTTCAGGGCACACTGAAACTGGAGACCCCTCTACTGTAAGCAATGTTATATAATGAGAATGAGAGGCTTTGGGTGTGGTGCCAACATTTGCTCAGCATGTGCAAGATCCAGATTTAATTTTCTTTCACAAAACCAAAGGAAAAAGAAAATAAAGGAGGTGAGATGGCAACCGAGATAGAAGACCACTTCGCAGGATGGCTCCTTGTGATGCGCAAGGCCATCCCAATGTTGCCATTAGGACCATACAGTTCTACTTAGGAAGTGTCTCTAAAAGCATTCCCTTCAAAGATGATGCAAATGAAACCCAGAGAAGCAAAATGCTTGACAGAAAACAACCCTAGAAAGGCAGGGACGGAACTCAACCGTCCAACAGAAAAAGAGCTGACACCCCTGAAGAAGAGTTTTCAATGAGAAGCTAAATCTCCTTGGCATGATCTCACTTTCTTCCCCAGTGTCTCTGCCAAAGTAGAGCTATACAGGGGCAGGCAGCTAATCACTACAGATTCTCTCTCCCAGGGCTACAGGACTGGGTGTATGCACTTATATTCCTCAGACCAATTTGGCTGTGTGTCAATAGAAACATATTTAATATTGGCATTTTCTCTTCTTCGAAAAGTCATGTTATTTACTGACTATATTGATTGCAGTCGTGTTTATACTGGCAGGGATGTAATTTATCTCATTGGAGTCATCTGTGTGGAAGTAGCAAGGTCCTAGTGGTAGCCAAGATGTTTGTTGGTTTGCCAGCAGCCCATCTTTATTTACCAACAATGCCTCCTCAAAGACCCTATTTCTGAATAGTATGAGATGAATATAGGCTCACTGAGGCTTGTAGAATAAGGGGAGGCAGGCAGAAGGCCAAGAAAATATAGCTCCAGCTTTCTCAGAAGATGAGGATCTCAAAAGAAGAGTAGAGCAGAGCCTGTGCTGAGGTTGTAGGTGGGTCCTCATCAAGGGCCTGCCCCTGCAGAAGGCCCTTGGGGTCCTGCTCTGAAAAGAGGAAGGCACAGCTGGATCTCTACACAATCACATGAAGTAAAGAACCTACATTCATGATTTGGCATCTCCAAATACAGCAAAAGCCTGTACAACCCAACAATGTAAGAGTTGTAATAAGTATTCACATATAAAATGATACAGAATCAATCTTCAGAGATCGTTCTTAGCTGACCACCAGTTATTCCTTCAAGTTCATATAGAAGAATATGATGATGATGATGATGATTAAGGCAATGTTTCTCTGTATAGCCCTGACTGTCCCAGAACTCTCTCTGTAGGCTAGGCTGGCCTTGAACTCAGAGATCTGCTGGTCTCTGCCTCTAGAGTGCTAGATTAAAGGTGTGCATCATCCTGCCCTGCTCATGTATTAGATTCTTAATGCCTAATGCAAAAGTGCTGGAAGGTGGAGCCTGGTAGAAGACATTTCAGTTAGGATGATTCCACCCTATGAGTGTATTAATGTTAATTAATAGTGGATTATAAAAGGACTGGGAGCCAGAGGTAAAATCGCCTTTGCTCTCATCTTTACCTCCTCTTCCCTCCTCTCCTCTCCTCTCCCCTTCATCTTTCAGTCCTCCTTCTCCCTCCCTAATGGTTCTTCCTACTTCCATGGGATCATGCAGAAAGAAGACCATTCAGGAAACAGGCTTGCTCTTAGGCTTCCCAACCTCTAAAGTGGCAAAGACGACTTCTTTATCAGTTACCCACCTCCAGGTGTTCTATTGCAGCAATAGAAAATGGACTAAGAGAAATTGGTACCCAGAACACATACCGGAAAATGCAGAAGTAGCTTTGGACCTGGCCATGAGTCACAACGGACAGTTTGAAAGGACAAGTTCACAAAAAGCCCATGTTGCCTCAAGTGTAGGTTAACAGCACTCTGGGGAGGACTCGGGAAAAGGCAAAAGTCCCAGAAAGACTGTAGCCTCTCTTATGGATTACCTCACTGGTCATGATGGAAGTGGCAGAAAACAGAGCAAGAGGGCTGTTGTGACCTCTGCTGCAAGTAAAGAGTCCTTCTGCTGGAGCTGGGGCACAGCCCATCTCACATCTGTTGCTGGTAACTTTCTAAGGTGGTGTTTGTGATTTAGGACTCTGGGGAAGGCAGAGGGAACACAATAGAAGAACCTGCTGTGCACCAAAGCATCCACGATGCTGTGTGATTTTTCTTTTTATCTGAGTAACAGAAAAAGCAAGGCAGAAATGGTACCAGGATGGAGTTACAATTAAAGGGAAGCTGAATTGAGAGATCTGGGAAACTTCATCTGGATACATAAAAAGGGGGGAAGCATGTTTGAGGGAGAATACTAAGGGCATAGTCAAATGAAGGCTGGTAAAGAGATTGGAATGGTTAGGACAAAGTCAGGTTTTGTTCATCAGGACAATGGGAGAAAAACCCTAAAGCACTTCAGGTGTCTTGGAGACTGAGATCATGAGGGTGTGCTTTCTAGAAAGACACCAGGGAAATATCAGCACTTATAGTCTGGAAATGCCTGGGGACTCTGCCCTCTGAATTCCATCACAGATTTCCTTGGTCACAGTACAACTCAAGTGAGTCCATGTACAACTCAACTCACTGCTCCGGAAGGCATAAGCCTCAAGAATCCATGTCAGTGGGTGTCAAATCCAAGCATGGTGAAGCTATGGTAACATCCATCTGGATCTCAAAGGATGTTGTGAATGACCTGGTGGTCCAGGCCACAGCTGAGAGCTCATCCTAGAATGTGTCTGATGGCAACAGAGAAGAAGGGGGTACAGCAGCCCCCAGGTCTACAGAACTGTACAGCCATGGGAGTTCAGCCCTAGCCTGGGAAAGCTGGCATTAAAGTGTGAGGACTGATGATGGTTGAAACTCAGCAAAACCACTGGGGTGGTATGTCCTGAAGCCAGGAGCCCAACCCTCCCAGTGAACCAAGTATGAGGATCACAGAGGCAATGAGATTGTTCCCACCTTTATCTGCTGGGTCTTGGACTTCAGTTAGTCCTCTCCTGCCCACTCCTCCCTTTGGAACGGCAGTAATGATCCCAGGTCTGCCCAACCTCAGGTTGAACTTAAGGCCTCCTGTTTTATTCCAATGGGACTTTCAGCTTTTGAATTGATACTGGAACAAGTTTGGGGACATTTAGTGGTGATATTAATGTTTTTCAGTTAAGAGGTACATGAATTTGAGGGATCAGAGGCCAAAGGCTCTAATTTGCATATATTTCCTGAAAATTTGTATATTGGAAACTTAACCCCAGGGTTAGTGAGATTTCCATTTCTGTGATGAAATACCTTTGATAATCATCTTAGAGAGGAAAAAAAAACCATTTGGCTCACAGTTTCAGAGCCAAGAGTAGCTTGGCCCTATTGTCTTCAGGCCTATGGCAAGGCAGAATACCATGGATTGGGATCTCAGGAGAGAAGAAACTTGATCACTCCATGGTAACCAGGAAATAGTGAGCGCATCAGGGGCTTTCAAGGACAGTCCCCCTGTGACCTAACTCCTTTCCACTAGGCACCACCTCCTAAAGGCTCTAGTCCCACCCCAGAGTGGCATTAACAGAAAACTAAGTTCTTAGTGTGTTTAGAATCCAAACCACAACACTTTCCATGCAGAAGTGAGTGGGGAGGAGGCAGTGCCTAATGGGTGCTGTGGAGGGCATGAGACTTTACCTTCTTTATTGATACTGATTATAAAAGGGCTTGGCAGTTCAGCTTCTAGCATGAGTGGAGGTGAGCTGATGAGTTATTCATAGTTGATGATTTCTGAGAGAGGGTGAGTCACTCTCCTTTGGAAACCTTAGGTTACCAATTCCCTTGTGGATAGCACTACAACTATGTAAATGGGCAGCACTAATTGAATTCATAGTTATTAAAAACAAGAAAAATAGGGGGTCATGAAGTTTGGAGGGTTGTGGGGTGGGGGTATTACTGGGAGCTGAAGGGAGGTGGTAGTGGGTAGAGATGACCAAAATACATTATAAAAATCATGGGATTTTCAAAAATAAATAAAATATTAAAAAAATAAAAATAAAAGAGCCTGAAGATGCAATCTGGTACTCTTGTCTCTCACTTTCACCATCACTTCCTTCTGGGAGATGGCACAATAAGGGCCTCATCAGAAGATGCCAGAACATAGTCACACTATCAGACTCCAGTAACTTCTTGGGAAATTATAACCACACAAAATAGACTAAAACATTGCATATGCAGAGTTAATGCCTCCTTCCTTGCATCTGTCTCTGTTACAGGAAGACCTATTTAGTGGAAAGATAGAAACAAGATGTGTCACTAAAAGGACCATGCTTTGGATATTTGATGGTGGTGGTTCCCACACTCCTAAGTTTTACTTCTTTCCATTGGGACCTAAAAGTTAAAACACCCTTGCCTTGGCACTGCTTGTTGCCTCTGGCACTACTCAGATGTTATCTCAAGCCTTCTGTGTCTGCATGGTAAGAGATAAATACATAGATACAGAGAGCCAAAATACTTATTCGATATGTCCAGTTTCTTCAACAAGATCGATCAATCCCTATGTGTCAGTCACTATGGTGAGAATCTAGTGAATAGCAAACCATGTTTTCTGCTATCATGGAGCTGCCAATCCAATGAGGCAAGTAGTAAATCAGAAAATTTATTAGGTTGTTCTAAGGGCCAGGAAGGAAAGTTTGGGGTGTGTCATGTGCAATAAATGTGGGGGCAGGCTGCCTTATTATTGTAGTGTTCAATAATAGGAGGGTCTGGTGAGCCCAGTGTTTGAGCTGAGCTCTAGAAAGTGAATAGAATCCATCCAGGCAGAATAGAAGAGGGAAAAAACATTCCTAGTCAAGGCAGCTTTGAGAAACAAGAGGGAGCAAAGGAAAACAGGGCCCACGCAGTGGAGCAAAGGCAGGGTCTGCCTGAGGGCAGGAAGAGATAACACTAGCTCACACAGCTGGGAGTCAGTCTAGTTGGATCTAATTTGAGGCTCACTTTATGTGGGTGTTAACTAGGGCAGCAGAGTGGTTGTCTCCCCTCTTCCCGCTGCTCTCAGTTCCCAGCTGCTTTGTTTTCAGGTGCTACCAATTTGGCCACCAGCAAGCCCAGGGCACCTTGTCACCAGCTAAGCCTCCCCAGTGGACACACACTGCTTTCCTAGTGACTCCATTTATAATCATAGCGAGGATCCTCATTAGCTTAACTTGTCTGCGTCCCAACCCGAAGAAATTGGGCTAGAACAGTTGAGTTACTCAGTCTGACACTGGGAGGGGGGATGGCATCAACCCCACTAGAACCTAAGAGTAGGCTGCTGAATCCACTGAGAAGACCATGAACATACAACACCATCAACCACTCTGGCATTACCTTCTAGCACTAAATATTATGCTGCTATCTGTGGCAATAGTTTGGACAACGTGACACAGCAGCCTTTGTGCTATTCTGGAGTCCTAAGGCCTTTCCCTATTCTCAAGCACATCCTTCTGTGTGCCTCTGCTGGTGGCAGCATGCCTGCTGCTCCCTGAAACATTACCACCCGAGCTCCCATCTTGCTTGTTCTCCAGCTCCACTTGAGTCATCTACTGAGGGACAGTCCTAGGTCGTGGGGTGTGCCTCTACCATAGGCAAACCCTGACCCAGGAGTTCCATCTAAGCCCGACAAGCTGCCTCTGTCAACTGCAGTGAGAGGGGTTCAAAGGCGACCAGGAAGACAGCAGAGGACAAGTTACATTTGGAACAAGTAGAAATATTGACCCAGGCCACGGTAAAATGAAAGCAGTGTCATTTAAAGGCCAGATATTCCTCTCTATATTAAAAAGCAGCTGGGAATGAATTAATATGACTAAAAAGATTGATAGAGAAGTAATCCTGAGACACAGTAGGCAATATGGCTGAAAAGAAAGGGAGAACTGTGCCTTTGAATTTTTTGTTTTCCCATTCCTTCTAGAATGGACTTCCTAATGAAATGGCCCCTCCAGTCATCCTTGGGCAAAAGGTAGAAGAGACACTTTAAGATCAGCAATGAAGCTCAGAAAATGGCGTGTGCCAATTGCAACTCCGACGAACTTCGGGAATCTTTTGAGTCCTCCTACCTATAAAGATGAGAAGTGCAGTGCCCACCCTTTATAGTAAAAACAGGCAGGGTTAAGTAAAAATATAGCCACACAATGTGTATTATTTCTATGCTCATGGAGAAGGGTAATAATTTGTTTGTTTACTATTAATTATGCAAACAGTTACCTCTTACCTTCTTCTAATAGAAATTTTGATTCATCACAAGGGCAGCATGGAAAAACATTTGTTACTATTCCTGAGAGGAAGAAGCTACACCATGATACTAGATGACATGGAAAGGTGCCCCATGGGTCAGAAGGCAGAGAAAGGAGGGAATCTGTGACAAGAGCTGGTGGGGTATGTCCTTCTGTATGCTATGAATATATGTCGATCTTATTTATTGATGAATAAAGCTGTTTCAGCCAACGGACAGGCAGGAAGTAGCCAGCAGGAAGCATAGGCAGAGCTGCCAGACTACAAGAAAGCTGGGAAGAGGAACACAGAGAGTGAGTCGCCAGTGAGATACCATGTAGTTGCCAAGGAAGCAAGAGGCCCAGGCATCACCACTAAGCTTAAACTTTGTGGAGATAAACAGACTGATGTAAATAGGTTAATAATTAAGAGAGACCTAACCAATAAGAAGCTTGAACCATTGACTGAAACAGCTTTATTCATCAAACAATAAGAGAAACATATATTCACAGCATATAGAAGGCCATCCCTCATCAAAGAGTCTTGACTGAGGACTCCACAGCTGGAAAAAACAAAGTGAGATCAATAGTTTAGAACTAAGATGTTAACAGTGTCAGCAGACTCTGAGGCATGGGTTTTAGTCCTGGTACTTAGCCCTTATTCACCTGGTATTCAGTCCTGGGTGATAGGTTAGAAGTGATCCAAGGGTTTAGGTCTGATAAAGAAGGTAGGTGGCTGGCCACTGAGATGGTGAAGTGTTAGGAGTTAAGTTTTTCCCTGCTGATCTGGTCCCACTGCCACGCCAGCCCCAAATAATACACAGAGACTCTGTATATGATATAATTCTGTTGGCCAGTTACTTGTTTCTTGACGGCTATCTCTGTCTTAAATATTAACCCATTTCTATTAATCTAAGTATTTCCACATGGTCTCATTCTACCGGAAAGAGGGGCCAGACCTCTGTTCTCTCCAGTCTCTCTGACTCCTCCTTACTACTTCCTCTCTCCTCCTAGTCTCCTAGTCCCACCTATCTTGCTATCCTATTGGCCAACAGTGCTTTATTCATTAACCAATATGAGAAGCATATTTACAGAATGACATCTCCCATCAGTGAAGGCATTTGTTACCAAGCAGGGGGAACTGAGTCCAGTCTCCAGAACACACATGATAGAAGGAGAGAACTGACTCCTACAGGTTATTCTCTGACCTCTACACCCATACCATGGTGCATGTACGCATGCATGCATACACACACACACAAATAAATAAAAATAAAAGAGAGATACAGAAAGAAAGATAGAAAGGAAGGAAGGAGAGAGGGGGGCAGACAGGAAGGAGAATGGGGTATGAATATACCCTCCGATATTGAGTTGTTCACATTCTTGGAGTTAGCTAATCTGTGACCTCACAATATTAAAATACCACAAGACAGAAAATAAAAGACCCCGGTTGGTATCAATATGAAGATCCACAGAGTTTTAATCAGAATGTTGTGAAAGTTCCTTCTTTACAGCTTATAGTTTATTATAAACTCCTTTGAGTAAGCATCTTACTTTCAAGTCCAGCACCTCAAGCTGATAAACCTCTAGCTGGGACTGGTGGCATACACCTTTAATCTTAGCACTTGGGAGGAAAAGACATGCAGATCTCTGTGATCTGTGACCATCCTGGTCTACACAGAGAATTCTAAGTCAGCCTTGGCTACATGGTATGACTATCTCAAAACACAAAACACTCAAAACCTTCCTGCTTCAGTCTTGACCAGCTGCACAGATGACAGGTATGCACTACCATTCCTGGATGAACTGTCAACTTCATTCTACTATGAGTTAGTGCTATTCTTTGATAGTAATTAGCAAATAATTAAGAATAGATTCTGGATGCAGGTAGATTGTGGTCTGGTTGAGTTACTCTACCCCTTACCTGCCTGGGTCCTCATCGGTGACAATGGCTCAGGCCTCCCAGAGAGGTCATGGGACTAAAGGAGTGCACAATCCATGTGGTAGAGGAACGCTAGGCAGATGGCCGGCTAGTTATGCGCATTTTGCAGATGGGAAGATGAAGTTGACAATGCTGTTTGAATGCACAGCTCAGTGAATGGTGGTATCAAGGGGAGAGGGCCAAACTAGAAGCCACATGCTGCTCTTCACCATACTCTGAAACTTGTCTCTAGGGTCCCCTGTGTGAATGTGAAACCTCCTTACCCATGGGATGGTCCTGCTACCTGCCCAGGAAACCGTGGCATGATCCGATATCCCCCCACATGGCAAGAAGCTGAACTCAAAGCTCCTAACTCCCTGCTTCTGTGCCCCCAAGAGCTAAGAAGAGAAATGGTTAGAGTAAATGAAATCTGTGGCTGTAACCCAGGATCACTCAGGCACTATCTTAGTGGACCCCCAAGAGAAGTGTCTATCCCTCTCTAGATCTCAGTTTCTCTATGGGACTAGCAGCCACCGGGAGCTTGGTTTTTCAAACTGGGATGCTGTGAGCACCAATAGTCATTAAGGCATGCCTATGGTAAAAAAGTCAGTGAATCAGTGGCTTTCTTCCTTCGCCCAAGTTCTCTCAAGGCTGAGAGCCACACCAGAAGTCTTTTTTCCTCATGGCTAAGGCTGCTTCTTGAGCTTCCAAGTTCTCTGATTTCACTCAAGTAAGCTGCAAAAACCACACCTGGGACATGACCTGAATGGCTGTGCTGTGTGTTTAATGGGGCTTTTCTAGACACTGGGAGCTGCAGCAGGGGGAACACTTAAGTTTCCTGTCCCCTCTCTCTTGATCCATTAGGAAGCCAAACGGGTGTGTTGGGCAATGACCAGACTTGGTTTTGTTAGACTTTATTGGTTCTTTGTCTTGTTTCCCCCAAATGGGCTGTAATATGGGGTTTTCAGGAATTTACATCTCAGGCAAAAATAGATCAGTGTCAAGTGCAAGGTGATATCTAATAATACCAAATTCACAGATAGGTTTTCTGTAGACCTTCAGAGGTGCCTTGGGGAACAGTGGAGGTGGAAACTCCCGACAGAAAAGGCCAACTCCTTAGCTGTTATTCAGACAAGAGACACTGCAGCTCAAGGCTGCAGGGTTGAGGGTGTAGTGACGCACTGGCCAGCACTGGTTCATCTAGTAAGAGTCTTTGGTATATTGTTGTTTTTTCTTTTGTTTGAGTGTATAGCTAAGAATGTTTATTTGCAGTTTTTGTACCCATTTGTTTATTTTTATTATTATTATTCTCTCATACAATACTTTCCAACCTCAGCCTCCCATCCTCCCCTCCTCATCTCCCCACCATCTCCTACCTTCCCTCTCCCCCAGATCCACTGCTCCTCAGTTTGACTTCAGAATAGAGCAGGCCTCCCAGTGATAACAGCAGAACCATATGCATTAGGAGTAAGCACAAACCCTCATATCAAGGCTGGGTGAGGTAACCCAGTAGGAGGAAAAGAGCCCCAAAAGAGGGCAAAAGAGTCAGAGACACCCCTATTTCCACGGTCAGGCATTCCACAAAGTTCCCTAGCTAAAGGGCCACAGCGTGTATGCAGAGAGACTAGCAGAGACCCATGCATGCTCCCTGGTACCACTTCAGTTTCTGTGAGCCTCCATGAGCCCTTCTGATTGGCAAGACTCTTGATAGCATGCCAGAAAAACCTAAACCAATAATATAAGCACGAAGAGTTGGAATCCATCATTCCACCTGATTATCCAAATTTAGACTTCAGTCATTGCTTGATCCATGGGGCAAGGAACATGTTTATTCTCCTGCAGAAATTCCCAGGACTCCACATTTCTAATTGAATTAGCAACAAAACAGAGAATTTGGCTGAAGCATTCCTGCCAGTCCCCTAGCCTCCTGCTGGTTCTGAGGGCCATGGAGCCCCATATCACCACAGGGAACCATAGGGCCTGGGCTTCTCAACTGGGCAGAGTCTAGGCTACCAGAGGCCTGGGGCTTAAGGGAACTGCTCCCAGGCAGGTTTCAGATGTAAAGCACTACCTCTACACAAGGCATCCTGCTCCAATTTGTGCTCTTTGCTGAAGGAGAGACACAGGAGCTAAGTAAAGCCAGGGGAGGAAAAGGGCATGGTAAGGGGGACTTGAAACCTTGTCACAGGAAAAAGAGGGAGTAGCCCATAAAAGAGACAAAAATAGAGACTCATGAGTGTTGTTGGTCAATCCTGAGCCTCCGGTGCTGAAGAAGGTGGTGATGGAGAAGGTTGAATGGATTACACAAACACAGATTCTTGGCTCAGTGCATCACAGGAAAGGCCTAGCTGCTATAAACCCTTGTTAGATCTAACTGTGACACAACTTTCCCCACCCTGCAGCCTGAGCACTTCCTCCACATCTCCCCACAGCAGTCATTTGGATCTGCCAAGGTAGGGTCACCCCCATCTTTCCTGGGCTCTGATGAGGTAGACTGCTCAATTTGAAGCTCCTGACTCATACCTGAGGAACTCCCTTTCTATTCCCTGAACACTCAGCATGCGTTCCTCTTTCAGAGCCTTTGTACTCACAAGGGCGCTTCCTGAACTGATCTCTGCTCCAGGTCTCACACTTAGCTTCATCTCGATATTAAGATGACAACTCAAATCCTCCCCACCCCAGCAGAGAGTGTCACTGAGGGGCCTGTGTACAGCAACAGCTGTCACCCCAACCCCTCACATGCATCCTCTATTTCCTGTTAGACAAAGTATCAAATAGTCTTCAATCCCTAACATTATTGCATTGACTTAATTCTTAACTTATAGGCTAAGTTGCTCTTCCATGACTGAAATGCCCAGGAAACTGGAATCTTCCTTTTCTTGTTCAGTGCCATGTCTCAAGAGATTCCAAAGACTCGGATATTTTGGATACAGGTGTGCGAGCAGATGAGTCCTGCCTTCATGAGACTTGTATGATGGTGGACTTCTGACATGAGCATGTCAGGTGTGTCACAGCACAGACAGCATGTGTATCCATCAGAGATGGGTTCAGTGCTGCATGGGGGTTGCGGACTGCACAGGAAGAAAACTACAGCTACCTTGGATGCAGTTTCTCAGTCCCAACAGATGCCAGATGCCTCTGCTGTTGGTACCAGGTATTTTTAATTAAAGACACTCTTTGTGGAATTGTGTTAATCCTGCCAGTACCTGACTTTCTAATTCCCCCTTTCTCTCCACCTAGGAAAGGTTTATGGGCCACTCTGGCACCAACTGGGTTGTTTTCCAGGGGAAGAACTTTCAATCCTTCCACGCACAGTAATGAAATATGATACAAAACAGGCCCATGTCAATAAATCTACAGGAGAAAGGTCAGGTTTACATGGCTGGACGGGATTGGCAAATACATTTGTTCCTGCCACGTCTGTGTTTTAAATGCCACCCTCCGATGAACCTGGTGCTGAAACACACTTTGGAGTTTGATGAGATGTCAGTTTTGTTCAGCCCTGATCAAATAAAATGAATGAAAGTGAAACAAGAACAAAAATATTACTTCTGTCATTTTTTTATGCATTACAGGAATTGGGTCAGTTGGAGAGATTTTTCTAGACAAATACCAATGCCAACACAATGTCACCCATTGATCTGCCAACCAGCAGACAAGGAGTCCTTTCATGCCAGAAAGGGCATGCTGCCAGAGAGCAAAGCCCAGGGCAATACCTGTGCAGAGCCAGCCTCCTTCTACCTTCAGATGCATCTCCCACCCCCTCTGCAGACACAGCCCTCTGGTTAAAGAACAAGGTGGGATTCTCTGCAAAGAGTAACAACCATCTTCATCAAGGTACCTTGTCCAACCTAAGGTGTATAAATTCAACTGAGACCCAGAGCCATATCTGACACAGTCCAAGAGTCACTGGCTACATCGAGAAGATCCAGGGAGATTCTGAGAGCTGGGATGAGAAAGAACAACATGGTAGCTCTTGAAAAGGAGCCAGGGTGCTGTATGGGGGCAATGGCAGAGAGGGGAAATCATGGACACCATGAATCTTGCCAGTGAAAGTTCCTAGGGCAACTCTTGCCTCCAGATTGGGGAGGCTTCTTGCCTGGGCATGGAGCCTAGGTAGATCTAAGCAGTGTTAAAACAGAATGGAAGGAGAATGGAGAGATCCATTCCTAATGATGTTACTTAAGTCCCAAGCTCTGGCCTCTGCTTAGCTGGTGTTTTAAACCTCATAGTCACACAGGGCATGATTTCCCTTTCACATTAAAATTTTTAACTAAAGCACAAATAAAATGAAGATATGGCCACTTGTCTGTCTTACTACACTGCAGAGCACCATAACACCCCACACAGGGCCTGATGACCCCTGTGCCTGAATAGGAGGCTGTCTTTACCACTAGGGTCTGTTACTGTGTGGAGAGAAGATGGACAGAGGAATATCGGGTCTATGCATTTATAGTTCTTTCACTCTTCCTGGTTAGACCAATATGAACCCCAAGAGCAGTTCTGAAACTGTAGGCAAGGCTGTGGAAGATTTACTTGGTTAGTGATTAATGTGGGAGGGCCCAGCCTACTGTGGACAGGTGATCCTGGACGGTATAAGAAAGCAGGCTGCCCCCCCCAGACCAATAGCTGGGAATCCAGCATGGGACTGACTCAGACCCCCTGAATATGGGTCTCAGCTAGAAGGACTGAGCAGTCTGGGGAACCTCAGACCGTGGAACCAGGATGTATCCCTGGTGCACAAAAGGACCTTGCAGACACATCCCCCATGGAGGGATACTCCCTCAACCTAGAGACAGGAGAGAAGTCCTAGTCCCTACTTCAAATGACTTGACAGATTTACATGACCCAACCTGGATAGCATAGCCCTACAAGTGGAACAGGGATGGGGGGATGGGAGGGAAGGGTGCATGTCACAGGGGAAAGAGGGTAAGAGAGAGAGAGGAAGGGAGGGAGGGAAGGAGGAAGGGGAGGAGGAAGGGAGAGGAAACTGGGATGGACATGTAACATTTTTAAATTATATTATTAATAAAAGAAAGAAAACAGGCTGAACAAGCCATGGGAGTATGATCCCTGTATCAGCTCCTGCTTCTAGATTCCTGCCCTGACTTTCCTCAATGACTGACTGTGATATGGAATTGTGAACTAAACAGTTTCTCCTCAACTTGCTTTTGGTAGTGTTTAATCATATCAATAGAAACCTTAACTAAGTCATGGTCTTCTGGGTGACTGTATCTATGCTAAACCCCAGCCTGCTACCCAGTGTGTGACATGCTGGTCTCAAATCCCAGCCTGCTACCCCATGGAGAAAAGGTTGGTCTCAAAACTAAAATAATTATCTTTGCAACAAAGCTCAAATCAGAACATATAGAGATAATGTTCCTTCAGAAGTAGGATTAGAAGATTATGGATTAGGGTGAATCAAATTTTGTTTCCAATCTTTTTATTACTCATGTGGACTCCAGAAGTTAACATTGCTTGCCACTCTCTAACTAATACTATGCAATTTTTTTTTCACTTTGAAAATTTGTCTTCCTCCTTTCTTTGGTTGATATGTTAGATTTGGGGAATTTGTTCAGTTCTTTCAGTTGATGTTAGACACAGGAGAAAGAGCCAAGAGATGTTTTTAGTGTCCAGATTTTCAGGAATCTCTGAGTGTGCTGCTGAGCTCACAGAATAAAAATAGAAGGGTTTGGCCAGGCATGGTGGTGCTCACCTTTAATCCCAGCATTCCTTGAGGCAGAGGCAGGCAGATCTCTGATTCAAGGCCAGTCTGGTCTACAGAGTGTGTTTCATGACAGCCTGAGATACATAATGACACCTTGTTTCAAAGAAAAAAGGAAAAGGGAAGGAAGGGAAAAAAGAAGGGAGGCAGGGAGAGAGGGAGGAGAGAGAGAGAGAAAGAAAAGGAAAGGAAGGAAGGAAAAGAAAGAAAGGAAGGAAGGAAGGAAGGAAGGAAGGAAGGAAAGAAGGAAAGAAGGAAAGAAGGAAGGAAGGGAAGAAGGGACTGCTCACATGCTGAGGGCAACGTTATTGGCAGAGAAGTGTTCACTTATATGCTGGAAGGAATGTCATTGGTAGGAATTTGCCATGATATGACACCCCACTCCCTGACAGTGAGTTTCACAAAAGTGGGTAGCAGCTGAACCAGGGTCAGGTTTCTCAACCACAGACTGAGGCTGATGTAGAGAAAATGTGTACAGCAAGCTGTCTGAGTGGGGTTTGCCTCAGGACCAGCTCCTGCAGGCAACAGGGCTGTGCAGGATGAGGGACTGAATCCCTCCATGGAGGTTAGCTCTTCAGAGTTGTCCTGCCTCATGATAAGACTGGCCAAACTGCTAATGGACAGGTCCTGTGTGATTTAGTGTAGATACTCTCTGACTAGCTTTAACATGATAAACTTCATACTCCATATTTACATTTTCCACTCACATTTCTCCTTCCTCAACTTCCTTGACCCATTTTAAAAACATCATTGTGATTCAAGTTTCCCAACATAACTATCTGCCACTGAGTCCATATAAAACACCAAAGTATATATGCCCATATCCTTTCTTAATTCAAATCACTTCTCTTTCCATACCAAGAGGACGGCCCAACGAAAGGTTCAATATTCCCCGTATGTCTGCCTTGTGTGAACACTCATAAATGGATCTGTACCTTTAGCAGCAATCATTGGGACTCAAGCTGACCTACTAAGTAAGGACATCCATGAACCAAGCTGCCATAGTTTGCTTCTCTGTTGCTGTGATACAACACAAACCAAAAGCACATTGGGGAAAGAAATGTTTATTTGGCTTATAATCCATCATGGAGGGAAGCCAAGACAGGAACTCGAGGCAGGAATCTGGAGGCAGAACTTGAAGCATAGAATGTAGTAGACTACTACTTCCTGGCTTGTTTCCTCTGGTTTGTTCAGCTACTTCTCTTATACAGCCCAGGCCCGCCTGCTCAGGAGTGGTGCCACCTACAGTGAACTAGATCTTCCTGTATCAATTGACAATCAAGTTAATGCTCCATAAATAAGCCCATAAACCAATCTAATGTGGACAGTTCCTCAATTGAGATTCCTTATTCCCAGATGTCTTAGGTTGGGTTTCCTATTGCTTTAATGAGACACCATGACCACCATAACTCTTGCAAAGAAAACATTTAAGGGGCCTTGTTTACAGTTTCAGAGATTCAGTCCATTATCATCATGGTGGGGAGCATGATAGTGTGCAGGCAAATGTGGTAGCAGAGGAATAGCTGAGAGACCTATATCTTGCAGGCATTAAGAAGTAGACTGACCATTACAATGAAGGGAATTTGAACTAGAGACCTTAAAGCCCACCCCATAATGACACACTTCCTCCAACAAGGCCACACCTCCTAATAGTGCTATTCCCTTTGTGGGGCATTTTCTTTCAAACCACCACATTCCATTTCCTGGTCCCTAAAGGCATATACCCATATTATAATGCCAAAAAAAATGTATTCAGCCCAACTTCAAAAGTCCCTATAGTCTATAACAGTCTAAAAGTTGTTTCAAAGTCCCAACTCTAAAGCCTTTTCTGAGACCCATGGTAATCTCTTAATTGTTGGCACACAACATGGGGCACGAATCCAGGGCCCTGAGATTAAGAGTCTTGTGCTCTAATCCCCTGTAAAAATCAAAATAATAAAGCAGAACACATACTTCCAACATATAACAACACAGGATACTACATTAGCATTCCAAAATGCAGGGAAGGGAGCATAGTGAGGAAATACTGGACCAATCCCTTGCAGCCCCACCTTATACTTGTGAGTATGACAACAGAGTTCATGGTTATCCATCCTGGCCACATGCTCATTTTAGATCCTACAGCTGGGGACTCCATCCCTAACTAATATTGGCAGCATGCCAGGACTTTTTGGAAGGCGCTTCTCTGCTGTAGATACCTTAGCAGTGTTCTAGAACTCTAGAAGTCTAAGAATATGACATACCCTCACCCCAGAAACACTAGTAGTCACTACCAATAGCTCCATTACCTTAGGGTCTGCTGGGCCATATGGCCCAAGCAGCAGGACTCCTCACACTGCAGTCTGGAGCTGCCTAAGAACCATTTCCTGGACTTGGCTCCACTCATAGCCAGCATCTTCCATGTCACCTGACAGGTGAGTCACAGCATCACGCCCAGTAGGGAACAGGCTTTGCTCAAGACCCAGAGAACAACCTAGAATCTGTATTTCCTTCTTCACGGTAAGAAGTGGAGGGTAGGTATGATGTTTTTTTGTTGACAGGGTGGCTCTCCCAGTCTGCTTCAAGCCTCAGGGCCCCTCACACTTTTCAATGTTATTATAGTTTGTATGTCTTTGTGGCATTAGCTCCCATCCTTCTTAGTGTTTGTACCTCCAACACAGTTGCCACGCCACGTGCTGTTCCCCTATGCCATTAATAGCACACCTCTAGATTGTTCCCCAAGGGTTCCTGATAATCCATAACTTTTCACTGATACAACAACATGACCCTGGGGAAGATGGCATGGCAAGCTGTTCTCAGTCTAGGTGAACAGGCACTATGTCCAATTCTTCTCACTAAGATGGAGAAGGGTATGCTCATTTGGTAAATCCACAGTTGGCATGGGTCTGAAGTAGACCTGTTTTGGCTAAGATGCTACATGAGTTTTTCCTCTGACAGAGATCACCGCTGGATGTTTTCATTCCCCATGATCATGGCAGCTTTTATAGGAGTCAGATCTGTGCCTGGAATATGAAAGAAATCACACATCTTCTTCCTCAGATGCTAAGGATGGAACTGATCCCACTGTTTACCTGTTATGAGGCAGTGTTTGATTTATAGCAGTGGTTCTCAACCTTCCTAATCTGTGATCCTTTACTACAGTTCCTTATGTTATGGTGACCCCTGACCATAAAATTATTTTCATTGCTACTTCATAACTGTAATGTTGCTACTGCTATGAATCACAATATAAAACCTATGTTTTCCAATAGTCTTAGGTGACCCCTGTGAAAGGGTCATTTGACCCCTTAAAGGAGTCATGAATCATAGTCTGAGAACTGCTGATTTATAGTCTTGTGTGCCAGGTGGAGGAATATTCTAGAAACTTCCACTGGTCTTACATTATGACAACTCTTGCTTACAAGTCTGGGAATACATATGGTAGTTTCTCCTAGCAAACATCCTAGTTCCTAGTATATTAGGGTTGGGTGGGAAAATGACTTTTGTATAAGACAGTGAACTCAGTGGGCCTAATATAATACAATGAGGTTAGGAATACATATGATACTTAACCACCCAGCTCTCCCAGTTTAATCGGGAGATCATGATGGTACATGGAACCACAGCCTCAATATTTGGTATTACATTTTCTTCAGCATACTATTAAGTGGCTATAGGTCTCTTTATAGAAGATCTGGACAAATTATTCCATATGCATTTGCTACACACAGTATAGAATCCTTTATGCTACAAACATGGTCTCTTCTTATATGTATGGATGGATCTATAAGCTGGGCAGATATAAACCTGTTCTATGAACTGTAACTTTTTATTGGGACAACTGCTCCAGCATTCTTTCACCATTGATCCCCCCCCCTTTTTTTTTAGGTTGTCAGAGATCATCATTGACTATCCTAGCTCACCTCAGTCAAGCCAGATTCCATTAAGCTTTTCTGGAATTCCTGGAGTACCAGCCCCCTGCTCCCCTTGGCTGCCACTCTGACCTTGCCTCCTTGTACAGGAATCACATCTATCTTGCATCTGGCTGGCTGAGCACTGCAATCCCACCTCTGTCATTTGGAGACTTTGCCATTCCCACTGCTATCAAGGAATCCCATTTAAAATAGTGTTTTCTGTCATTATCCCTGGCCATGGAGGTTGGCCATCATTGTTCTCCCAGCAATGTCCATGCCCTACTCACCATCCGTGACTCACTTCTTTGATAAATAGAGGCCCCCAGTCCCAACTGCAGAACATAGTTGGCTAACAGGTTTTCACTTCCTGTAATGAAGCTTCCAAGTTTTTTAGTCTCTTCATTAGAGGTTGTACTAGAAATCCTACTGTTTTTTACTTAACTTGGATCACGATTTTGTTCATGCTCCTGAGAGCCGCCCTATCAGTGTGTTATCATCCTCCATGCCTTCATATTGTTCTCCCTCATCTTATCTGACTGTGCCATTAGTCCAGGACCTCCCATCCAGTCTCATGCATAGTCTCTAATCTCCTACAGGACACACGCGGTGGCCCACAGCACCTTCAGGATAAGTGCCTACCCTCTCTTGGAGGCCTAGGGTTTCCTGTTCATTTGTAACCAAACCCTAGTCACTTATTTGGTGTTACAGAGATAAGGTGACAGGGGCAATGTATATATTCATGAAAAGCAGAGTCCTTTATATAGAAACCAAGGAAGGGGGTGCTGTGGACTAAATTATGTCACCTAAACATGTATGCTAAAAACCTAATTGTATTATGATTGTGTATAGTGATGGAGATTTTAGACAGTGATCAGGGCTAAATAAGGTTGAAAGTCTGCAACCATAATTTCATAGTACTGGTGTCTGTATAATAAGAAGGAATTCAGTCTTTGTCTCTCTCTCACACACACATACCCTACCCTTTTCTTCTCTCCTCCTCCTATTCTCTCTTTTCCAGGTGAGAACATAGGGAGAAGGTGGCAATCTATTAAAGGAGAAAAGAGCCCTGATCAGAACCCAGGGGTGCTGACACTGTAATGGAATTCCAGCCTTCATAACTGAGAAAATTACCTCCATACACCCAGTCTATGAAAGCTTGAACTAAGATGGGTTTTGGTACCAAGAAAGCACTAGCCTGTAATGGGAGAAGTAGAACACTGACGGAATATATACACCGAGTGTATTTGGTGAGTGGTATGCCAAAGGAATTTCTGGGTTCAATTTGGATATTCTAAGGCAGAAGATTCAGCCACCTATAGCCCTCATAATTAAATATGGGACCTGGTCCTTGGTATTGTTCTGTCTTTTGCCTGAAAAAAAAATAAGAGGCTTATGCATAGCCAAAGATGCCATATGGCATTTGATTCAGCTTTAATGTATAACTAAACACCCACAGCCACACACGGTTTTTTCCCCTAGTCTGTGGATTGCCACAGAGCCTTCAGATTCCAAAGTCCTTACAATTACCACCTCATCATACTTCTAAAGGGCCAGAGAGAATGCCATCCCCACCCCCAGTTTCTTCCACGGCCACCCCAACTCTTGGACACCACTGGTGAAGATTAATGACTGAATTGCTACCACATCTGGAGGGTTATTCATTCCCCATAACAACCAGGGTGGTGTTTGCATTATCAGCCACTTAGCAGGTGGTCCAGCCTGAGAGCCCCACATTGGAGTCTGCTTCTTTAAACCACTCTTGGCACCAATTTCCTTAGTTTGGTTTCCAAGGAAACAGACTCTGAGATGAAGTTTGCCCAGAGGAAGTTGATTGAAGAGTGTCTTCAGGACCATATCTGTTGAGGAGGGAAGGATGAGGGTTGTACAAAAGGATGGTTTGAATTTCGATAGTTACAACATCTCCATGGATTCCCACAGGAGCTCTGCAGCCAGGATCAACCTTGAGTCAAAAGAGTTGGGTCTTTATTCTTGCACACTACCAAGTCATTGTCTGGTAGCTGTCCTATGAAGAGGTCATGATCTTGAGTGAGACATTTGTCTTCACAGTGCTGGGAAAGCAATAGGGCCACGATCTGCCAGGTGATGATAAAAGCAGGGGTAGGGAATATGGGTGTGTTGGTGCTATAATCTTATCACATGATTACCAGATGCCTGATAGATGAATTATTTTCCTCTTTCTCATATATCATATCATATTCAAAGTATCTATCTGGATACTTTTTCCCCCTTCGGTTTCCTGGGCACTCCCAGGCAGAAATGAATCCATTTAGATCACATAAGAATAAGCCAGGAAATCCTGGATAATTTGTGTGTGTGTGGGGGGCTCCTGTGTGTTCAGAAAACCCTTTTTCTTTGAGTATGTGGTGGGATTGCATCCTCTACTCATTTTCAGGATGTGGTGTGGCTCAGTACTGCCAAGGAAAGTGTCTAAAGTTTAGTTACTGAGTTCTGGTCTTGAACAATAGAAATTTTTCCATGTGCAACCCTATCTCTCTTCTGTTGGCTTCCATGTGTACATAAAGGAGGCAGCAAGGTATTCCAGAGCTCTAGGGAATGGTAACATTGCAACTATAAAGATCATGGGACTCTGGATCTCTTCAGAAAGGCCAACCAAACACCTTCAGAATATTCTATGAGTGGGCAATGCAGGGCAGTGCGCTTCTAATGTGTTGTGTCACTGAGATTCAAGATTGTTTATTAAAACATTTACTTGCCTGGACTAAGAGGGTAGATTATCCAATGGTGCCAACCAAGGTTTTTGGAAAAAGCTTTTACCTGGAGAAATATGTAACAAGTTAAATTCCCAGAGACCAGCATGCTTTGAATATTTGGCTTTTGTTGCCTAAATGGTCAAGGGTACACCAAAAAGCCATGTGTGCCACCCTGAGTCACATTACTAATCTCAATTCTTCCTCTGCCACTTACATGCTATGAGAAATCAAGAAACTCACTGAACTTCTTTGGGCTCTTCTGTCTCTTTGACAATGTGCATAATAGCACCTACCTCTCAGAGACTTTCCTCAAGGGAAGATAGGCAGGTGCTGAATACGGATCCAAACACATTAATAAGCAAAGAGTGTCATTTTATGACTCACTAATCACCGTTGAGCCTTGGAAAGCCCCAAGAAGTATGAAGGCATATTTATTCCTACTTTACAGGTTGGGGATGTGGGTGTATGAAGTTTTACAAGGCCCCCATAAGAAAACATCAATCAACATTGGGATCCCATTTTGGACTCCTTTATCTCCTTTATTCCTGGCTCGCCAGCCACATCCACTCTGCATAGAAGCCACATCACTAACAGCCGTCCCAGAAGTAGCCCACTGTGAACATGCCTTTTCCATACAGCTTGTTGTGGTAAAGCTCACATTGAACTGGGGAGCTAAGCTCCCACTTGCACTGAGGGGCTCTGCTCGTTATTGACTCAGGCTCACTCTGCCTTCATCCCCATTACTCTTCCTCTTTCCAAAAGCCAGGTCTTTACAGGGCCAGGGCACCTCAACAGATTTGCCTCAAAGCTCCCTGCTGGATTAACATGGAGGATTAACAAGAAGAGCTCGGGAACTTAGCAATCACCATACTTGGTTGCTTTCTCAAAGGACAACAGTAAAATGACAGAGGAAGGTGACAGGAAGAGGACAGATAGTTTAGTTGTTGACATAAACTCAACTCAAGCTTGCTTAAGCTATCCATCTAGTCACTTGAGGTGATCTTTGTGTCTGTGTATCTGTCTGTCATTCAACTACCCTCCTTCTGTGTCCCACTTATTTATCTCTGTATCTGTATCTCTGCATTGCTGTCATTATCTATTCATTTATAAATCTGTATCCCTCTATTGTCTGTCTGTATCTGTCATTCTTCCTTATCATCTATCTCCTACTTCCATCCATATCTGTGTTTACCCATTTAGCTACTGTCTACCTCTCTACCATATCTTGCTCCATTAGAATGACTGGTTTCAAGGTCTGCTGGTCCAGGAATCTTGAATGACAAAACGAGACCCTGACCTTACACTGACTCAGTCAACACCTAAGTCAGACCTTCTCCAAGCAGGACCTCTCCCTGGTAGCTGCCAGAAAACATAAAAGGTAGAAAGCGAGACTATCGATGTTCAACAGTTTCAGCAGCATCCCATAACTGAATCTTCCTGCTTCTCCTTGAGACATATCTTCTTCCATCCTTTTTGTAGCCAGTGCCAATAGAGCAGGCCTGGGTCCCATGCTTTACTCTGGGCTGGGAGCTGAAAGATGAATTTGAAACATGTGATCTAGAAATGAAAAACATATATCCCTGAAAGGAATGGTAGGCAATGCTGTGAGCAGAGAGGAAAGAAAGAAAGAAAGAAAGAAAGAAAGAAAGAAAGAAAGAAAGAAAGAAAGAAAGAGGGAAGGAAAGGAAAGGGAAGGGAAGGGAAGGGAAGGGAGGGGAGGGAAGGGAGGGGAGGGAAAAGAAGGGAAAGGAAGGGAAGGGAAGGGAAGGGAAGGGAAGGGAAGGGAGGGAAGGGAAGGGAAGGGAAGGGAAGGGAGGGAGGGGAGGGGGAGGGAAGAGAAGGGAAGGGAAGGGAAGGAAAGGGAAGGGAGGGAAGAGAAGGGAAGGGAAGGAGAGGAAAGAAAGAGGTGCCATTGTGTTTAGGATTTGGAGAGCTTGGGTCTGGTACCTCCTTCTAGGTTTAATCATTTCTAGGGACTCAGGCAAGCCATTTCTTATTTTTGCTATGGGTTTGCTATGGAATTGCCTCTGGAGTCTCAGACACTTCCCAGAAATGCACTGTATCACCCACGGCAAAGTTCAGAAGCAGCTTGCCCTGTGCTGGGATGCAGATGTCATGACCTTATTGTATGGGGGGAGGCATAGGCAAAGTCACTTTCAAATTCCCCAGGATCAGGTTGTGCCTGACCTCAGGGTGACCAGTGGTTTCAGTTTGTGCTGTCATGGTTCGTCTTAGGGAGCTTGGCTGGGCGCTTATATTTTTTAACTGATAATGCTGTTTCAGGAAGCATGGTCTTTGTGACAACAAGCTTTCTGGATGTTTCTAAAATGCAGAAAAGCTGCCTAGATAATGAAAAGTGACTACTAAAGTGTACAAATGGTTAATACTTCTCATAATACAATGGAAGCGATAACTAACTTCTTAGTGATGAAGTTTTTCTGGTGTCAGGTACCTTGTTGAATGCCCTGCATATTGTCTCACTATACCCCTTGACACTTCCCATATACTGTCTGCACTATGAGCCAGGATGACCCCTGTCTCTCCCTCCATCCTTCTCTGCCCACACTGCATGCACACTGTTCACATTTCCCCCACTGAGCCCTCATCTTGTCTAATACCTTCTCGGCTCCTTGGTTCACTTTTCTTTTCAGATTCATCCACCCATTCAGCATCAGCAAAGGCTTCCTTGCTGACGCCTACCCCTTTCTATAGGATTAAGAGATGGATGGAACACCCCAAGCTTCTTGGGCTTCTCACACATGGAAAGCTCAGCCATCATGAACAGGCAAGGCCAAGCACAACACCGAGACCCTATTAGTGCCATGAAGCAGAGGTGGTTGTGCTGTGTGAGCTCCAGGGGACTGTGGTGACCTCGTCAAGAAAGCTCTCCTGCCCTGTGTGTCCCCAAAGACAGTAGGAGCAGCCCCAGAGCTGATGATTCTATCTTGTGGGAGGGCACACTTGCTAAAGAACACCAGAGGGGACCACAGGGCTGTGAGCAAACACACAAAATTATTTTCAGGCAAACAATTTAGTCTAGTGTCCTCAGTGCCTGGCATTAATATATTTGTACATCAGCAAGTCCTTAATAAACACAGTCTCTCTTGTCCTGTGGAAACACCCTGTGAATAGGGAACAGGACACCCACTTCTGCTGACTAATCATTTTCTTTCTATGGGGTGCCTGTTGCTCTTTATAAATGACTTTAATTTGCAGTACATTATGTCTCTCTATGTTTCTTGCCTCTAACTCCCCATGCAATATTTTTGTGTCTGTTCCCACAATAGCTTAACTGTCTAACCTTTTCAGAGCAGTGTGTGTGTGTGTGTGTGTGTGTGTGTGTGTGTGTGTGTGTGTGTATGTGTGTTGGGTGGTGTGTGCATATTGTTGGTAACACTAGTTACTTATTTACTTCTGTCATTTCCAAAGCAGTACCCTCCACTTGCCATCTAAGCATGATGCCACATCAGTATCAGTTACATTTGCTTTGTGCAAATCTGGTCACTGGGTGATGTAGCTTGAGGAGCCAAAGCTGTTTGCAGGAAGGTGAAGCAGGGGCTGAGTTAGGCTTGGATTGGTAGGTTACAGTGGGAGAAGGCAAGGCCACTGATCAGATTTGTATCTACCACAAAGAGAATTCTCTTCAGATACGCACCAAGAGCTTTCCCCTGGAAAACACCAAAGCGTTACACTTACCAAGGAAAGTAATAACAAGTTTATTGAGCACCTAGTGAATGAGAACTCATTACTTATAGTCTCAGTGATCTTCACTAGGAAATCCCAAGATGTAGGTACTGTGATTGTTCCCATTTAACAGATAAGGAAACGGGTTCAGAGAGTGATGGTTTTTTTACCCAATGGCAAACTGCTTGTGCAATCATGCAATCTCTGCCAGGCTTTGCTCTGCCTTGTGGTTCTGTCTAGTATAGACAGTTCAACTTCTGGGTGGTGGGGAAAAATACTGCATATAGAGCTACGAGCTTCTGCTCATACAGCTTCATCTGAGGCCCTGGGATCAGCCTGGATGCAACTGGCTCTGCCTCTGACCAGTTTCAGGACACTGGTTCTGCAGGCCAGCCAGCTGATCTCCATTGTTTCCACAGTGGTCACTCAGCACAGTGCCATCACTCACACGCATGGGTGCTACAGGAAGCTGGCAGCTCTATGCGCACACTAAACAGACAAACACAATCTCACTGCTTAAAGGCCTCTATTCACATTGCTATCCTAACACATAGCCACAAGTTTAACCACTTGAAACACCTGTCACTCCACAGTCCTGTGGGTGACAGGTCCAGGAGGGCTCACCTGTTTCAAGTTCAGACTCACACGGGCCAAAATCAAGATGTCAACTAGCTGGCTCTTCTGGAGAGTTCAGCTCACTGAGACAGTACTGGGCCCAGTGTTTGACAGATGATGGAGCTCCTATTTCCTTCTAACTGAAAAGTTTCTTCTCTTTTTTTTTTTGAGGGGGGAGGGCTGCTTTACTCTTACTTTTGTAACCCCTGCCCCTTGCCAGCTCCTTCTCAAGCTTAGACTTTCTTGCCCCCAACTCTTTCAAGGGCTTATGAGTGCATTGTGTCCATTTGATCATCCTGAGTAACCTAAATAGCTATACTATAACCATGTGGGCAAAGGTACTCACTGGACCTGTTTAGGACCAGCGGCTGACTATAGTACAGTCAACAAAACAAAGCAAAGTTCCTGACCTCTGGGAGCCTATATTTTTTAAGAAAAAGATACCAATGAAATGAAGGCATAAAGGAATTGTGTGTGTGTGCCTGAGTGTGCACACACATGCATGCATATATATATATATATTTGCATATATATATTTATATGTAAATATATGTGAGAGTCTTATTTAGCCACAAGGGAAAACACAATTCTGACATTTGTGGAATGGCCAGAACTGGAAATCATGATGTTAGATCAAATAAGGCAGTTCTACAAGACAAATACTGCACATTTCCTCTTATATAGGAAAGAAAGCCAAGACTAGATGGGGGGATGTGGCAGAGAAGGCTCTGAAATGAAAGGGGAAACTCTTGGGGCCAAGGAAAGGGAAGAGGAAAGCAGGGAAGAAAGAAAAGAGAGTGTTTGAGTGTGTAAATACAATAAGTATACATGTATATATGTGTTCTAGTAAAATCCTTACTTTATACAATGGGTATGTACTAATAAAATAATTGAAATATGTATTGCACCAGGTGTTGACACATGCTATGCAAAAACATACTAAGCCAGCAATGGGTGTGATAGAGCTGGGGGATAAGTGCACATGACACTCACAAAAAGGCTTACAGAAAACAAACGTGTGGATAAAAAAATGCATGAAGAAAGCACACTGTGCCCATATCTGGGAAAGAATGTTCTAGAAAGAAAGGATTATAGCCCAAAGGCATTGAGATAGGAGCATGCCTCACATGCCCCATGTTCAAAAAGCAATGAGGGACAGAGTGGGACAGAAGAAGACTGCAGAGATGACAAGAGTCATTTGAAGTGGGACTTCTCATGCCAGGGCTGGACTGGACATCCTAGCATCGGAAAGGGTGGTTACAGAGCAGACATGTTCCTGTAGTTTTGTGGTCAGAGGAGCTGGGTTGGTTGTCTACTTGGAGTAACAAGTTTGCACCCACAGATACTTGTCTCTTGGGTCCTGTGTGTCAGGGCTCTGGAAAGTCCAGCCCACAGACTGCCATCCAGCTGACAGCTGGGCTTCACCCACTGAGCCAACTGGAATCACCTGAGGATGAGCTCCTAAAACTCATGTATGCAGCAACCATCCTACAAGTCCAGCTCCCTGCCAGGAAAGACTCTCCACAGGATAACTAGAGTCCCCACTAGGCCTCTGGCTTCCTCCAGTCCAGGGGAATCTGTGGAGGCATGTATACCAATTTGCCTCAAATAACTGAGGTGCATCTACATATGCACAAAATTCTATTCCTTAGAGACCCAAGCTTGTGTGAATTTTTCCTGGAAAAATGAATGAAAGTTTATATACCACAGGTAGGGCACCAATATACCAAAGAAACAAAGCCACCCAAATCTAGCTTGGTGAATGAGTTAAACTGGGAATATGCATAAATGTTCACTTAGGGGAGAGTGGGTAGCTTACCACCAAAGAGGAAGCGTTCTTCCCCAGCGACTGTTAATTGTGTATATAACCCACATGAGGGCAGAGCCTCAGGATAGAACAATCTTGTGTAGATATCAAGGAGGTTGTCATAGTTGCTAATAATGGCAAAGGCTGTCACATCTAGAGTCCTCTTACCACTTTACCTAGTCACTCAGCCCTGTCTCCCCCAGTAAGAGAGGCCCACATAAGACTGTGGATACAAAGAAGTGAGTGTTTTCGGGTACCATTGGAGTGTAAGGAGGCCTAGTACCACCAAAGATTTCTCCAAAGATGGGTTGTCTGATGTTTGTGTCTCCCAGTTCACCAGTTCTTTCAGACAATATACCTAAGAGAAGAAGAAGTCCTGGACAGATGTCAGGGAGAGATGTGAACAGACCCTAGGTAGATTCTCTCCAAGTTCCAGGCTCACTGTGAGTCTGCATCACTCTCAAGTTCCCTTCTGTCTCATCCTCTTTACTGTTCTGGTTGGCTCAGGGTTCCAGTCTCAGGGCCCAGTGTCCCAAACCTTCTTCTTTGCTTAAGCCCAAGTCTCCCCACCTAGCATGTCGTCTCTCTTCTCTGCTTCTGGAACACCGGCCATACTGAGATCCAATTCAAGCCACCCCCTTTTTTGGAGAAATTTCCTGATGTCATGTGGATGGAAAATGCCCCCACAGGCTCATGTACCTGAGCACTTGCTCTGAGACCACTGTGCTGTTTTAGGCTGTTGTAGAACACTGGGGAATATGACCTAGCTAGCAGAAACAGATTGCTAAGAGAGAGTCTTGAAGATGATTTTTTTTTTTTTTTTTTTTTTTTTTTTGGTTCTTCAGGACTTTCTCTTTTCCTGGGCTTTCAAGATGTGAACAAGCTCTGCTAAAAGCTTTTACCACCACAGAATGAACACTCCAGCTGTCATGAGAGACAGTCCCTTCTAAACTGAGAGCTGAAATCATTTCTCCTGCCCTTATGTTGTCTGTCAGATACTTGGTTAGAGAGTCACTAATCCTCCTCCATGATGCTCTGGTTCGTCTTGCCCCTTTCTCTGGAGAGAACCACCACAGTTGGCCTCATAGCAGACTTGCTTGGTAGAGCAACCTGCTCCTTTTCTGTTTGTGCTTTGTATTGCTTCACCCACTGTCAGTTCCCAGAGCAAAGTGCTGTGTGTTACTCATCTCTGACATCCTAAGGACTCTTGCCTAGGCTGGGGCCTGGAGGCTCACTCAGGCTAGACACTTCGGGAAGTGTTAACAAAGGGATTAATTTACAAGGCTAAATGAAGCTGTTGAGTATGTTTGTGTGTAATCATAATCCCAGGACTCTGGAAACTGAGAATCATGAACTCAATCTGGACTACAAACTAAGGCCATCTCAAAAATAAACAGAAAAGGGAAAGGGCTATAGAAGGACGATGCAGAGCCCAGGGCCAGCCCCAGCATGGAGCTAATGTCCTCACCCAACCGGCAAAGCTGGAGGAACAAGGGGCATTCCAGAGTAGGTGCAAGGCTACAGGGGAGGACCACCTGGAGGGAGCCAACCCACAGTGGTGTATGGGGCAGGAACTAGGCAATAAAGCCTGGCTTCTCTTGTCTCACTGGCGGCTCTCCAGAAGCTGGAGGCAAGGGAATCTGATAACACCATTCGTGATGACCAACACAGGGACATGGAGCAGCGTGCAGGGTGGAGAACTAGTTTGGAGAAGCTGAGCAGTCTCCTCACGGGGGTCCCACTGGGAGCAGTGGGACACAGTTCCAGCCCCAACACTGCTGCCTGACTCCAGGGCTTCCCCGACAATCATCTGAAAGCTGACCTAGTCCCTTGGCGTGCCTGCCTAAAGTGCCATTTCAGGGCACGGCCCCATTCAGCCCGCTCCTTCCCACAATAATTTGGCTCCAAGTCTGTCTAACAGTGCTATTTGACCCATTGACTCTGATAAAAACCCACTGTGCTAGGCTTGGCTCTTCCCATGTTCATGCTGGGCTTACAAGGGAAACAGCATGCTCGCTCCACAAGGACAGCAAGCGCCTCCAAAATTAAGGGGCACTGTGGAAAGGGTGGGAACACTGGGCCCCATGTTAATTACCCCATTCTTCCATCTGGTCCCTTTACAATGCTTGGAATTTAGAAAGCCACTCACTGTTGGAGTTTGTGCAAAAGCTTTGCTTTTAATTAAGTGGCCTAGTTTCAGTAAATAGTGTGACAGGGACGATTCTATCAGTGGGGACTGATGTTCTGAGCAGAAGTGCTGCCAGACCCAGCGGAAGTGTAGCCCCCATATGGCAAGATTTGGAGGAAGCTTTCTCTGACAGGATGCTACCAACTCCATGACCGCAGGCAGGCAAAGGCCTCCAGATGCCACCCGAGGATGGCACAGAGCCAGGCCTCGCCAGCTTCCAAGGAGAATAGCTCCAGACCCCAGGCTGCCAAGTGGACGTTCAGACAGAGAACTTACACAGTTGAAAGGGGCCCAGGGGCCATCCTTCCCAGCTGCTAGGCCTGCTTCCAAAGACGGGGCTCATCCATGGTGTGATTTCTTATTTTTTTTTCAGTCTGCAGCAAAATGAGGGATGTGACAACAAAGTCATTTTTTTTTAACAGCTAAGGTAATTCAGAGTTGTTTTTGATTTTGTATCTTTTCATCTCCATGTGAAAGAATGCTTTTCTCTAATGAAAGATGGTTCTTGTACACAGCATAGCTTTCCTGGAAGTGTTTTCAGTGTCTGTTGTGATTTGAGGTAGTCTGAATGTATCTCCCACATGGTGATAGGCTGGAAGCTTGGTCCCTGGCCTGGCAGTGTTGAAATGGCAGTGTAGAGCCTTAAAGAGTGGGTGGGACCTAGTCGAAGGTGGGTAGGTCATGGGGGTGGATTCACACCTATGGATGGGTTTGGTCTAGGAAGGGCAGGTGGTTTTAAAGAGAGGTTGCCTACTTCACGAGGTTAGTCTTTTCCACAGCGGGCCTATCCCCTTCTTTGTTTCCCTTAACTGGTTCTATTGAAGTTATTATGTATTTATTTTAAATAATTTTTACCATTTCTTTGAGGCTTCTTTTATGCATTCGGACAGTGTATTTTGATCATGTACATCCCCACCCTTCTCCCTAACTCCCCTCAGATCCACACCCCAGCCTTCACTTCGCCCCTCTCAGCTTCATGTCTCTCTCTTCCCTCAGTCCCTCCTCTCTCTCTCTCTCTCTCTCTCTCTCTCTCTCTCTCTCTCTCTCTCTCTCTCTCTCTCTCCCTCTCTCTCCCCCTCTCCCTTTTCCTCTCCCTCTTCCTCTCCCTCTCCCTCTTCCTCTCCCTCTTCCTCTTCTTCTCCCTCTTCCTCTCCCTCTCCTTCTCCGTCTCCCTCTCTGTCTCCCTCTCCGTCTCCCTCTCTGTCTCCCTCTCCATCTCCCTCTCCAGTTAGATTTCAGTTGCCCATATGTGCATAGATGTGGAGTCATCCCCTGGAGGATGCTTGATCTTTCAGGGATTCCCCCCCCCAGAACGTGATAGTAAGACCCTATTGCTGAAGACACCACAGGCTTTGATCACAGATCATGGAGAAATCAAATTGGTTCTGACCAGAAAGCTTCTTCCTGGCTGGCTAGCTTTCACTGTACTGGGAGACTGTGCAGGCTGCTGGAGAAGAAGTTAGAGCAGTCTCACCCAGCTGTGAACCCTGTGAATGTGACAATGACCAGGAAGCAGGCTATGCCAACAGATGCAATACAGGTACAAGTGTTCCTCCCTATCAGTGTGCTGCTAAATGGGCACAGTGCCAACCTCTCTCTTAACTCATATCACTCTGTCCACAGACTAGTGCAGTTCTCAGACCTCAGAAACTTTCCAAATGCAGAAACTGACTACTGGTTAAAGACGATACAGAGAGTAAGTGTTGATGCAATGCAGTCATAAACAAGATGTCTATACCACACCCACTCTTCCCAAGGCTTGAAAATGGAGGTGGGAAGACTGGAGTATGTCATCTGCACATGACAGGACCAGTGTACTAATGACCTCAGTAGCTGTGGGGGTGTGTCTGTGAGCCCCCACCCCTAGCCCAGAAACTATAGGCAGTTCGTGACTTCCGAAGAAAGGAGAGTCAGTTTTCTTAGGGGTGTGGCCACTTTCTCCCTTTGTTCTTGGCATATTAGAACATGACCAGACCCCTTCATTAGGGATGTTTGAACTATAAGAGCCACCAAAATCCTGGACTAAATCACAATAGCTTCCTTTCTTTATTTGTTATCCAGCACCAGGTATTACAGTATAACAACACAAAATGCACTAAGATGTGCCCTAAACACATTTTCAGAATTCAATGCCCTAACTTAAACTCCACACTTAACTTGCCTTAAAAAATATTACTGGTCCATGGGATGTCAAAAAAAGTGACAACGGCTCAACTAATGAAGGACTTGTCAAAATGGTCATATTCAGAGGGGATCTCTGATTATAATACGTTCAGCAAAGTTGGTTGAAAACTAACTTCTGTCTTAGCTATTGGAGGTCTGGGGAAAAGTTGCCTGGCTTACCTTCTCCACTGGCCTGGAGCACTGGGAACAGTAGAGCAGGTTCTCACACACAGAATCACCAGGCTACTTCCCTTGACCCCTGACCCCTACCACCATGCTACCTGGAGTTTGAACTTTTACCTTGGGCAAGTGCTCTACCACTGAGCAACATTCCCAGCCCTAGATTACATTTTTAAAAATGAATTTATTGTTATTTCATGTGTACTGCATTTTTATCTGTCAGGGAGTTGTATTCCCTGGGAACTAGAGTTACAGACAGTTGTGAGCTGCTTTGTGGGTGTTAGGAATTGAACCTGGATCCTCTGGAAGAGCAGTCAGTGCTCTTAACCACCGAGTTATCTCTCCAGCCCCTAGGTCACATTTTTAAGGTCTATACTTTGCTGCCCAGATGAGCCAGAGGTGTGAAACCAAGTGGGCCTGATCTGGCTCTTATCCAGCAGTAACGTGTCCCTAGAAATGTTCCTAAACCTATGATGCCCCAATATTTGAATACCTACTTGCTCCCCACCCTACTTAAACTCCCTATGGGCAAAGTCAGTGCCAATCTGGATGGCATTTACTAGAAAATACAGAAAGAGTGCTTCTTATTCTATGAAGATTTCTAACCCAAACACCAGTCTCTTCTTTATAAAAAGAAGGACAAGATCCCAGAAGGCTTTGCAACATTATCGGCACAGATGAGCTTGCAAACTGTATGTTTCTTGTCATCCAGATACAAGGACAGTGACAGGGACTGTTGCAACTCAGCTGGGGAACAAGACTTTGGGAATCCAGGAAGGCCCGGGCTGGTCCTATGCTGCAGCTCTCCCAGCAAATAATGAAAGGGCACGCACCAGCCCTATCCCTGCTCTCTCCCCACCCCGGACTGCCTGACTCAGGCGTCTGTCTTCCCCAGAGACAGTTCCACCAAGTTGGTATTTGTGTCACACGGGAAGATTTCAAAATGCTGTATTTGGAAACATGAATGTGTAATGTCTCCCTGGAAATCTACACCTTCTCAGTGAAAGATACAAGTGCAGTCCAAGACAGACATGTTTAATTAGTGAGCAAACTTGACATTTCCAGTGTTTGGACTAGACAGAGGCAAAGCCAAGAGCAAACGCAGCTCCTTCTTCTCTCCTCCCTCCCCAGCTTGCTGATAGAGAATAATTTATTGGGTTTGAAGAGGAATGAATGTCTTTACAATAACAGGGAGAAAGGGCCAGAAAACGCAAGGGTGGTTATTAAATAATTGTCTGCACTAAATATGCATCCCATCCCACTCTTCATTCACACCCATCTTCAGTTCCTGCTTGATGGGAATGGATGTGCTCACAGAGGTTTTCTTTCTTTTCCTCTTGTTTTTTATTGTGTTTTGAGACAGAGTCTTGCTGTGTAGCCTAGGCTGGCTTCAAATCCAACTTCATCTTGCCTCAGCTTCCACAATGCTAATCACAAGTGGGTACCACTATGACCTAACATGGCAGTGTTTCTATCATGCAATTTATTGGATGTTGAGCCTCACAGACATTTTTATGTTACTCTTTCTCTGAAATTTCAGCTTTGGATAGCTTAGAACACTAACTCTTTCTAAAACACACAATGGATTATTATAGCCTTCTAATTGGACCTTCCTCTGCCCACTCTGAGTCAGTCAATAGAGTCACCCAGAGCAGAGAGACAACACAGGTTTACAGTAAACCCTTCCCTTTACCACCATTTTCAAGAGTTCCCTTATTCAACACTGGAAACTGAACAGCATCCCTGTCGTAGGCATAGAGAGTCAGTGATGAGGAAGCCACCTTACAATGAAGCCCACTTCTGCTACCCAGTCATACCTCACTGTGCCCTCTTGTGTTACCCCTTGTGGCTCTTTGCAGGCACCTCCACTGGTCCACTTCCCCTGTACACTTCCAAGCCCCATCTCTTCATGCATCTTAACAAAGAAATGGCTCAGCAATTAAGAGAACTGGCTGCTCTTGCAGGGGACCTGGGTTTGTGACATGGAAGCTCACATCCACCTGTAGCTTGAGTTCCAGGAGATCCAGTGCTCTCTTCTGAAGCCTCCTAGGGCGCAACACTAAATAAATCTCAAAAAATGCAAAGAAACTATGCACAATGTTTAGTACCTTCCTTCTGATCATTTTTGGCCCACACATCACTCAGAAATTCTTTTTGATTATGCCTTCATTTATTCAGACTCTCTCACCTACATTCTTCTCCCCTCCAGCTTCTGCATGCCTTTTCTTGCCTTTTTCTTGAAATTTGTTTTCATTTAATGCATAGTAACGAACTGTACGTACTTACAGAGTGTAAAGTGATGTTGCAGTATGAGCATACACGTGATGACCTGATCATGTATATCCTCAGACATTGATTGTATCTTTGCAATTGGGAGCATTAAAGTCTTATATGCTAGCTATTTTGAGACATTTAATAGGTTATCTTCCATGTTGCCACAGGACATTAGAAGGTTATACAGTTGTACCCTGTACCTATTGAAGTTCTCTTGGTTTTTAATGACCAAGTCAAGGTCATACTTGGTACTCCCAGTTGGAGTTAATATCACTCATCTCTATGCTGTCACAGAGGAACTTCCTGGAAGCTCCCTTGTGCTACATTCTACCCCATTCCTTGCATTATCAGAAATATATTACTAAGGGGACATGTCAAGCAGAATCCAGTCATGAAAGTTCCTTTGGGGTCTGATGTCTTAATCACTTGCATGGCGGTGGAAGAACAGAGAAAGCTGGCTAAGGACATCAGGCTAGCTGAAGTTCAGCAACAACAAGAAGCCACAGCGGCCCCCAGAGAGAAAGACGTGGGGTACATGAGGTTACCACAGGACCTTGGATCGCCTTGGCAGAAGCGGGGAATGGAGCAGGTAAAGTCATGACTTGTTAGCAGTAATGATGCTAGCTGCTGTCAGGGATGGATAGGGCTTCCCTCTTCCCCCAGCAGCTGATTTCCTCCCTCCCCCCTAGTGCTGCCTTCGGCTGAACCTAAGTCAGGTGGTAGCCAACCGGAACCCCCTGCCTAGGCATGGAGAGCAGGGCAGAGCAGGGCTGGTATGGGAAGCACCACCTGGTTTTAGTACCGAATGTTCCCAAAGCTGTACCTGGTACCTGATGGTGGTGGCATGATTCAACCACTCATCTCCAACGTGAATCTTTACATAACACTTAAGGAAATGTAAACACCTAGGCATAGCTACGGCTCTTGTCCTTTCACTGTTCGGGGATTCTTCTTTGAGCACCAGTCGCCTGGATCATCATGAAGGGGAATACATTGGATTTTCTCTGAGACAGGGCTTCAGACTCCTTTTAAATCAAGCTCAGCTCTGAGTTTTGTGAGGCTCATGCTGCCATTCTCCACTCATGCTCACTGACTCGAAGCCTCCCTTTATCTCCTGGAGTGTTAGAAGGGGGTAGCTCTGGGCCCCTCAAAGCAGAGAGAAGTATTCCATGGAGGGCGGCAGAGAGGAAGATGCAGGCTGCCAATCAGTTCTGGCCTTGGAATGTCAATACACGGGCTGCTATTCTCTGGTTACTAGCTTTGGCATCAACAACCTCTGTAGTCACAGCCTCCTCACTGGAAAGGGGTAGAAGATGATGGTGTCTGCCAGATAAGCTAATCATGAGAGCTAAATGAACAATTCCTTGAAACTTCCTAGAAGCAAGTGTGTAAGGTATTTAGCAGCTGTGAATTATCGTCATGGTATCATTATCACCTAAGCAGCAATGGCATGATGAAAGACTGTACATTCAATAGCCAGCTCCAGGTTCCCCGACCGCCTTTCATTTATCTGGGTTTGAGGCTGGGTCTTGCTATGTAGCCCAAGCTAGCCTAGAACTCATGATCCTCCTCCTTTGCCTCCCAAAGTGCTGGGACTAATGGAGCTCGCCCTCACACTGCTGGTATCTTCCATGCGAATGTTCTTCCAGGAGCCATTATTTTATGCCAGTAAACTCCACTGCCATCCAGTCATCAGAATCACCATCTTGGAAACTTATACCTGATAGAAAACTAAAAACTGTGTGGATCTTCTCACTAGATGATGGACTAAAGCCTAGAGTGAGCAAACTGTTCTCTATGACATATGCAATTATGATATTATAGAATTTATGTATTGTCACTTACAGATACCCCAACTAGCAGAAATAAGAAGAAAACAGTATATAAGCCTGCCACCCAGAGACCCAGTTATCACTTTTCTAAGCACTTACTCTTTGCCTTATAAATATTTTACAGGAGGAATGAAATCCCAGTTACTTAAAAGAAGTGACCTTTTCCTGCAAGCCACTTTGCTTCACTTTTCAACGTCTTTCCACATCGTTCCTAACAGCTGTATTGGCATAAGTATGCAGCAGTTTGCTTAATCTAATAAATTCCTCTTTTAAAGATCTTTTTCTGTGGGCACTCAGGGTATTTCCAATTTTCACCATTATACATGGTGCCTCAAAAATGTTTTCCAGAGGGACCACATGCTGCCTTTTCCTCTGAGCATCTTAAATATCCTGGAACCAGCAGCACGTTTAGTTTTACTGCCAATTCTGCAAGTTGTTGGCAGGCTGCAGGCACACAGAACACCGTCTCGTCCCTTGTCGTTGTATTCCACTCTCAGAGCGTGGGCCAGGGGTTCATTTTTGCTGTAAGCAAATCAAAGCCTTACTGTCCTCCCTGGATTTTCATTAGGTGGAGCAGATCCAGATGTTTCCTTCAAACTATGACATGCTAGAATTTCAGGCAAGGCCCTGCAGGCACCTCATTAAGAATGACATAACATCATGCCTGGCTGTGTGATGTAGTAGCCACAAGTGCTTCCTCTGGGCAAGGATGGGCTTTCAGTTACGCATGAGCACAGCCCCAAGCAGAGCAGTCTGACCCAGTCTGAGAAAGGGCTAGAAGATGGGGCGAAGGCTTTTCGGATCTTGCTGACTTGGATGGTCTTTCATTTCAGGCTAGTTATGTACTCATCTCAAGAGAGAATCTGGTGACACCTGTAACATTCCCTACTCTAAAAGTCATTCTCTAGTGATCTGTGTTCAACCTAAACCCCACCAAAAGAAGTCAGTACTTTAAAGATGTTGTAACTTCCTTCAAGGAAACCCACTACCCCATGGAGAAGGCACATCCTTCAGAGCTCAGGTAGGGTTGCTGGGGGATGGAGTCATAGCTCACTTGCTCAGGTTGGGGTCACAAAACATTAGAGTGGATGGACAAAAACAAGGGCCCTGGAAGGCTGGGATCAAGGCACTCACAACCAGGAAGGGAGTTGCTCCAGGCTCTCAAGGCTTATGGATGACGATCTGTAGCCCCTATCTTCATGTTGTGAAGAACTCCCAAAAAGAACCTGGCTCTGCAGGAGCTGGTGACTGGTGAGAATTGCAGCAATGGGTAGAGATTGAAATGTTGGAGGCCCCAGGCGGTAGACCCCTCTGAATTCCTTACCCACCTCTGGGTCAGAACTAATATTTTGCACCTAACAGATTAAAACCCTTTTGAAATCAATTAACTCAGCAGACCACTAGCTTCCACCAACCGGAAAGCTAAGTCATCAGACAGCATCTGAGGTCCCCTAGGAATGTTTCCCCTGTCTGGCTGTGACTGCCTCTCTGGTGCACCTACTAGTGTATTTTAAACTTGCTTTGCTTTGTGACTTCCTTTGTTCAGTTAAACCATAAAACTTCATGAAGCCACTTCCTTATTGGAACATGGTATTTAAGGTAACTTAAATCTGTGTTCTTGGGCCAAGATCACTCAAATTTGACTCTAAAAGAAACCATCTTTTATTCCCTTTAAGATGAGAGGTGTGTGTTTTACAACAATGTCTTCCCTTTGGATAAGTCTATGATGCATTGAACATCACAAGACTTTGGATAACTCTTATAAAGGCACTGAATATCCTGGAGTAGGGCCAGGTTGTTGTTTAACTCACTTGCCCTAGGGATTCTGTCTCCAAATAGCACTACATTCTGAGGTACTAGGAGTCAGGACTTGAACATAGAAATAGAGCAGGTGGGGGGGTGATTCCTCCTGGAGTAGAGTCTAACAGAACCTGAATTCACACTGAGAGCAATTCACTTAAAGTAAAGACAGCAAACTTAAAAACACATGAACTGGTTATCTGCTTTTGTTTACACCTTGCATGGCAGAGACACCAGAAAAGTGCATATACATTTCTTGGGAACCCTCTCTGTAGATGGACAGAGTTGTGAGGATCTCAAAAGGCAGGCTGTACTGTGCCTGCAATGCCTGCAATGCATGTCCTAAATGGGGCATAGATGCCAGAAAATAGTATTTACTTCTGGGGGTGACTGCAATGTGGGTAAGTGGATCTTTCAGGTTTTGACATTCCAGTAATTTGTAAAATGATGACAAGAGCCCAGGGATTGCTGAGGAACTCCTCTTTCTGCTCTCCTCTTCTGACTTGTGGGGAACCATGGTTTTACTCTGTACCCCTCGGGATCAAAGGAGTGAGGCCGTTATGCTTCCGGGGGTGGGGAGTTCTTTTCTCTAAGAGCCAAGGTTCTCAGAGCACGATACCATTTCTTTCTGGAATAGAACTCTATAAACTACCTGGACAGAGCTGTCCCCCACACCACCCACAGAGCAGGAGGAGAGTCCTTCATAGCATTTCTCCATATGGCAGCCTCTTTAGTACACCTTAGCCCTCTGGCCCTCCTTTCCTTGCCTCCACTGTGCCAAGTGCTTTGGTGGGAAGAAGATGATCTCTGGTGACTATGTGACACCAAAAGTGAGTGTCAGAGCACCCATTCCAGGTCTCTTCTGTGACAAGCAGAGACTAGCTATTTAGGAAGACCTCTTCATGGCACAAGGAGGAGGGTACTGGAAGGCATGCCTGATACCTAGACTCACCAAAGGATTTTACTTTCTGAGGCAGGCTTTCTTTGTGTGTTCCTACCTGTCCAGGAATTCACTCTGTAAACCAGGCTGGCCTTGAACTTAGAGCACAGCTCTCTTTGATTGGTCTAAATTGCCCTCAGCACTTTCTTGGTATCCATATAGCATTTGATTCTCACAATAAACTATGGTAGAAATATCCAGCCATGAAGCTGAAGGTGGGGTGTGACTTTTCTACTCTCCTGCTCATCATCCGGACTCTGAGTCTTCCTCTTTGGAGACCCTATCTTCAGCTCATGAAACACAAGGACTTCCATAGACATCTGACCCTAACCTCTCCACATACTTATTGGATGCAACACCCCACTCATTTGGGACCTATCACTTTTTCCTGTCTTGCCTTTAAAAAAAAATTCATCTCTGAAGCCCCCCCCCCATTAAAGTGTAAGAGCAACTCTGCAGTTTCCCTCAGATGTATAATAAAGGGAATCTCAGCTATTTTGTAGTAGAGTTTCCTACCAGTTCCATACTGACAAATGGTCATGAGATGTATCAATTGAAAACTCATAACAGACACCTCAGCACCAAGGGTTCCTTAACACTCAATGCTGAGGTCAGTGGTGGGGGCCTGTGAAGGTAGAGTTGATGAAGCAGATACTAGGTTGGCTTGATCTGGAAGGCGTCCAGCCTTTTGGCTTTAGAATGACCACATTCTGACACATACTACTGAAGTCATGGCGGTGAAGAATGTCCCCACACCTTTTCCCTGCTTCCAGCTGACACAACTCCACCTGAGCTCTAGGGATCATCATCACGCAACTCAAAAACCAGCCCACCCTGCGAGGGGGCAAGGAAGATATGTTTCTTCTGTGACCCACTAGAGTCAAGGACACTGGAGAGGTGTTGGTGACATCATCTCCATCCCTGGTCCAAGCTAAGTCCTGTGAAAAATGTTTCATATAAGGGCTTCTTCTCAGGAGCTCATAATATTTTCCGAACTGTATCTCAAGGTAACAGAGGTGGTCCAAACTTGAGGGAGCACTCCCAACCAGCCATGTCTCTGTAGACATGAGGAGCATCCAACTCTTGTCTCTCTGTGTGACCTTCCCAGGAATGTGTCTGTCACTTCCTTCCAGATACCCATCTTCATATCTGCTCCAGAAATTTCTGTGCCCATAGTTACACTTGAATCTCCAGGGCCCACAGTAGCTTCCCTGGTTCTTGATGTGTGAGGCAATGTTTGGGTTTTGAAAATATGCTTCTTAAAAATCCAGCTGTGGCCTCCCCTCATAGAGTCATCTTTGGGACTCAAAATGTAACAGGAAACTGAGATGCAGATGCAATGATTACACATCCTAAAGTACCAACCCAGTGGTGCAATGCACATCTTGGTGGGTCTACATCCAGCAGGCACTTGAGTGGTCACAAATTGAGAAAAGAAGAGCTGGAAGGTACCACCCTCCACTTCATCCACCTTTCTCTCTGTTGTACCTAAGTCTTCCCGGAGGAACGCCAGGGTATCTGACACGCCAACCCAAACTCCAGCTTACCATGCCATCAGCTTTAAAGACTCACTTCTCACATCTCTAACTTGTTCCCTCCCCCTTACTCATCTAATAGGAAACTGGGCAACTGCTTTGAAATGTCACACCTCAGCTTGAAAAATTTAAAAATAGTCAATCTGAGGAACAAAGGTGTTTACCAGAAACAAATGCTGTTAGCAGCTCCTGGGAGACACACTTCAAGATCCCACAGGGTGACACAGTTGTGTGAACATAGACCCTTCTGCTTCCCTTCCTATTTTGGCTAGGTGCCAGAATCCCAACCCCTATTTCTCTGGGCAGAATGGTGAACAAAAGAGGGGAGCTTCTCCCTGTGCCCAAATCCTGGGACCTTTGTTACAGTATCACCGGGTTCTATCAATAGAAGTGATGTTAAAAAAAAAAAAAAAAGCACGTTTCACATTTCACCTTGCACTTCCTGGCCTGTATGATGACCATTCATCTTTATTTGTGGAGTAATACTTGAAAGTTTTCCATTGCCCTACCTAACATTTTAGCCTCACTTCCATGGCTTTTAATCCTCTCTCAGGCTTCAGTCCTTCTCCTTCCCATATGCTGCTGTCCATCTTATTATTTACCACCCTCCTCTGTACCCTCTCTAGATGTAAATTCCCAGGCACTTACATCCTTTGTTTATCCAGGTGTCCTTAGATTCTAGAACAGTACCTGGAGAGTATCAGGGACTTGATAAATGTATGTATGTATGTATGAATGAATGAATGAGTGAATGGAAAGATGAATGCATGCATACATGCATACATACATACATGCATACATACATACTACACATATTTTAATAAAGTAATCCACACCATTCTCCCAGGCTAGAGATTTGACTCTGTCTTAACACTTAACACAGGACTGGTTAGCTTTAACTCCCCTCCCCCCCCAAGTTTTTGTGTGCAGCCTGTGAGTCAAGACTGCCAAATCCTTCTCCCTGGGATTACAAAGAGATGATCTTGGTGAGGTCGAAAAGCCGGAGGAAAACATTCGCTTGACATTTAGCGGCTCATTGAAATAACAAACCTGACTCTGAGAACCAGTGTGTTTTCTGCAGCTGCCGGCCTCCTTTCTAGCAAATGTCTTACTTGGTTCTGTGTACTGACATATCTCTGTGGAGAACTTGGCAGATGTTGAGGAGAAGTATCAGTTGTTTAGAGCCCAATGCCACCTGCCCCTGTCAGGACATGTGAGGGGTTACAACCAGCTGCCTGCAGGTGCTTTTCAGGGAGCTTTATGGGGTTCTCACTTAGTTTTCAGTTCCCTTCTTCAGAGAAAACCATGACTCCAGTGTGCTAAGTGACTTGTCCAAGCCCCGCCCCCAAAGGTGATTATAGGGCCAGTACTTTAATTGTCCTCGCTGTACCATGACTTCCTGCTCCATCCTACAGCCTTTGCTTTCCATGTGAAGCTGCTAGGTTTTGTCTCTGGGACCAAAACTCAGGCAGGATTAGATTCTGGACTGGAGATGTAGTGAACTCAGTCAGTGGTAGAATATTTATCCAGCATGCATAAGATCCTGTGTTCTAGGAGAAAGGAAGTAGGGTGTGGATGAACAAAAGGCTCTGAGTCTCAGAACCCTTCCTGGAGCATCATTGCTCCCACCTAAGACTTCTTGACAGCCATTGCTGTCTACCTTCCCATTTATTTTATTTACATTGTCATTCAACCAGAAGAGACTCGGGAAGTAACATCACATTGTGGTCCTGAAAGATGAGGGAGGAACAGAACATTTAGGAAACAATAACAGAGAATGTTTCACTGAGTGAAGTGTCAACGGCTCAGCAAACTCTGCAGGGTGGGGCATACATTCTGTCTTGGTGGACACTGAATCAAAGCTAGCCTAGTGGGCAGGAGCTCTGGATTCAAACCAAATGAAGGATGGACAGTTTCTGCACTCAGCCACCTGTGGACTGAGTCTCATGCCTACGCAATGTCTTTGAATTGCAGCAAATACACTTGGATTTCACCGCACAGCCTCAAGTTTAGTCAATACATCTACAGATGGGTAATTATAATCATAGCCTATGCCATAACCTAACAAAAAGCATTATTTGATTTATCCCTGGCTCCTGCCATATGTCCACATTTATGAGCAACCCACTGTCTGAAAGCAGATAGCCATTTTCTTAGGGTGGTAATGACTTCTACTGTGACTGGTTAAAGTCAAGACAGCATCAGCGTAAGTTCTGGGAGCAATAACTGGCTGCCTGAGACTAATGGCGGTGCTCTGGTTCAGGGTGAAGAGGGGGACTATTTGGAAACAAGGTCACAATGAATGTACTGAAAATGAATACAGAGAACTTGCTTTGTGTAAAGTACTAGGAAAGCTGGAGAGGGTATAGCAAGCATCATGAGGAGATGCACAGAGGGACACAAGGAGTTGGCATCACAATGTATCAGAGGCAATTACTGCACCCTAACTCACTGCCAAGAACCAGTGCATAGGATCTCATTGCTCCCTCTTACAATTCTGTGGTGTGGGTGTCCAATCACCTCCATATTAGGAATGTGGAAACTGAGCCTCATGGAGGTTTAATGTCTTTCTTAGAGTGTCACAACTAATAAAATGTGAACTGAGGCTAGAATCTACGTTGCCTTCACTTCTGAGTTATTCTAAGCACAACTTTGGTAGCTTCCCTCTCCCACTGACAAATTAGATCCTACTCCTATAGCCAGAAGTTGAGGACAAGCCTCAGGCTAGTCAATTAAGTAGAGATGAACCAGTACAATCAAAACAGGATCAGAATCCTAGGCTGACTAGGATCTGGTCACATCTTCCAGCTCTCAGATAGAGTGACACTCTGTCCCAAATTTGCAATGACATCAGCATAGCATTTATTTACATATCAGCATAATATTGTTTCAGCCCCTTGCATACTCAGAATTGGTTTGGTTTGAACCCTAAGCCTTCCTGGCTTTAGCATGGGTCTAGCTTGCTCACCCCTGCTCTTCAGTGTTCATCTGTGACTTAGCAACATATTTTGCAGAAGCGACTTAGGGAGTACAAAACCAGGACCAAGAGAAGCTGTGCTGGGAGGCTTCATCCATCCTAGGACCCCAGGCAGCAGCTGATTGTCTGAGTGTCTAGGGGATCTGGCAGGCTGAAATGAGCTGTGCAGCTGCCCTGATAGACAGCTCAAGTTGGAGGCTCACAGCCCCAATCGCTGGGGACCACTGGCTCCTCCTCAGGTTGAGAGCAGGTCTCTCATTCTTTCTGACATTTTGCAGTGAGCTCTGTTCCAGGCCAGCAGCCTGTGGCAACCAGGCAGTGAGATGAAACTCTTGGTGTCCCCTCAGCCTATAAAGCTTGCCCCTGCTGCATGGTGAAAATTACAGACTTATATTATAGGCCTCATGCAGGGGAAGTAGCCAGAGGTTGCTGAGACAATCAGAATCGGGTAGGTTTATTGAGAATTGTGAGATGAAACTGGACTAACCACATGTCTGATTTGAACAACCTCCATCCACTTGGGGTTGCGGGAAGTGGGGGGGGGAGAGAAAAACAATAACTAAGATTATATTTTTTTAGTTAATAGAAGCGCGGAACCTATAATACTTTTCATTTTACAGAGAAAGCAAATTTCCCAGACTGAAGCAGCTTCCTAATGGTCAAAGTAGGACCACAAGACAATCGCTCCAAGGGGCTTTTCTTGGAGTGCAGGGTAACAGAGACACTGCAGGCTGCTCAAGGTCCTCCAGCATCAGCCTTCATCCCATTCTATGAACTAAAATACTGAGTAAAATTCTCAGCTGTTAAACATGAAACTAAGAGATTTGCAGGTAAGTGGGTAACGCAGAAGGTTATAGGAAGTGAGGTGGTCCAGTCTCAGGCCAAATCACAGGTACCTAATGTGTGGATCCTAATTTTTAATGTTTTCTTTTTTAATGTAAATAGGTTGTGGTTGGGAGTGTGGACTTTGAAAGTAGATGGGAGGGGGTGGAGGGGGTGAGGGTGGCAAAGGGTCACATACGACATGAAAATAGAAGGAGACTACCCGAAACAGGAGAGCACAGTCAGGGATGGGGGTGACAGGGATCGCAGGACAGGGGACACAATGCTCAAAAAGAAATGACAAAACAAAATCTCATTATTTGGAATGTAATAAAAATCTTTAATAAATAAAGTGTTGGAGATATGGATTAGTTGGGAACAGTTTTCATTTTGCTGCCTTTCAAAGACTATTTTTATTATGGCAAAAATGAAACTATGGAGGGAAAATCAGAAAATTACCTCTGATCCGAGGGGGTAAAGGTTACTTCAGAAGGGCAACTCCTAGGGAGAAAATCACGTATCTTGAGAAGGCTTAGGATGATATAGATGTGTACACTTGTCAAAACTGCTTCAGTGGCAAAACAGGATCTACGCATTTCACTCAGTGTAAATTTAACCATTCAAGAAAAAAGACTGAACTTTAGGGAACAGCACCCCTACTGAACCCCAGTGTGCAGAATCCCCACTGCGCCCCAGTGAACAGCGTCCCCACTGAGCCCCAGTGAACAGCGTCCCCACTGAGCCCCAGTGAACAGCGTCCCCACTGAACAGCATCCTCTCTGAGCCCCAGTGAACAGCGTCCTCTCTGAGCCCCAGTGAACAGCGTCCTCTCTGAGCCCCAGTGAACAGCGTCCTCTCTGAGCCCCAGTGAACAGCGTCCTCTCTGAGCCCCAGTGAACAGCATCCCCACTGAGCCCCAGTGAACAGCATCCCCACTGAACCCCAGTGAACAGCATCCTCTCTGAACCCCAGTGAACAGCGTCCCCACTGAGCCCCAGTGAACAGCGTCCTCTCTGAACCCCAGTGAACAGCGTCCTCTCTGAGCCCCAGTGAACAGCGTCCTCTCTGAGCCCCAGTGAACAGCGTCCTCTCTGAGCCCCAGTGAACAGCGTCCCCACTGAACCCCAGTGAACAGCATCCTCTCTGAGCCCCAGTGAACAGCATCCTCTCTGAGCCCCAGTGAACAGCGTCCTCTCTGAGCCCCAGTGAACAGCATCCTCTCTGAACCCCAGTGAACAGCGTCCCCACTGAGCCCCAGTGAACAGCGTCCCCACTGAGCCCCAGTGAACAGCATCCTCTCTGAACCCCAGTGAACAGCGTCCTCTCTGAGCCCCAGTGAACAGCGTCCCCACTGAGCCCCAGTGAACAGCGTCCCCACTGAACCCCAGTGAACAGCATCCTCTCTGAGCCCCAGTGAACAGCATCCTCTCTGAGCCCCAGTGAACAGCGTCCCCACTGAACCCCAGTGAACAGCGTCCCCACTGAACCCCAGTGAACAGCATCCTCTCTGAGCCCCAGTGAACAGCATCCTCTCTGAGCCCCAGTGAACAGCGTCCTCTCTGAGCCCCAGTGAACAGCGTCCTCTCTGAGCCCCAGTGAACAGCATCCTCTCTGAGCCCCAGTGAACAGCGTCCTCTCTGAGCCCCAGTGAACAGCGTCCTCTCTGAGCCCCAGTGAACAGCATCCTCTCTGAGCCCCAGTGAACAGCGTCCTCTCTGAGCCCCAGTGAACAGCGTCCTCTCTGAGCCCCAGTGAACAGCGTCCTCTCTGAGCCCCAGTGAACAGCGTCCTCTCTGAGCCCCAGTGAACAGCATCCTCTTTGAACCCCAGTGAACAGCATCCTCTCTGAGCCCCAGTGAACAGCGTCCTCTCTGAGCCCCAGTGAACAGCGTCCTCTCTGAGCCCCAGTGAACAGCATCCTCTTTGAACCCCAGTGAACAGCGTCCCCACTGAGCCCCAGTGAACAGCGTCCCCACTGAATCTCAGGGTTGACTTAAGGGAAATGTATAAATGTCCACAATTTATATTCAAGTTCCCCACAAAACTAGGAGTATTAATGGTAGAGAGAGGAGTGGGTGTGGAATGGGGTGTGGTACCCAGTGTAGTGGCACATTAAAGGCAGGTGCTGGCTGTCAAGTTCATCTTCCTTGAAAACTCTGAAGATTTTTGTAGGTTTGAAAATCCTCACAAGAAAATGTAAAGGGAAAGGCTTGTGTGTCCTGGGCTTTGCTGATGAGAATCCTATTCCCACAAACGTAAGGTCCAGAAGCTCTGTGTGGACTCAGATTCAACTGAGTTAGCCTGTCTGCATTTAAAATGCACACCACAATGCCACAGTGTGTGTGTGTGTGTGGGACTGCTTCTCAGGACATGGCTCTCTCCTTCCACCTGCTTTTGGGGTAGAGTCTCTCTTGTCTCTGCTGCTGTCCTGCTGTGCTTGCGTGCGCTCTGAGCCTATGAGCTTCTGGAAATTCTCTGCAATACAGATGTGTTCACTGCATCTGACCTAAAAAAATTATTTATTCTTGTCTTGTGTATGAGTGGTCTGCCTGTGTGTATATGTGCAGTGTGCATGTTTGTTGTTTGGAGAAGCCAGAAGACGGCACTGGATCCCCTGAAACTGGAGTTGAGGATGGTTGTAAGCCACTATGTGGGTTGTAAGCTGCTACCTGGGTGCTGGGAACTGAACCCAGGCCCCTGCAAGGGCAGTGTTCTCACTTACTGGCTGAGCCACCTCTCCAGCCCTGTGCACCTGACTTTTTACACAGATTCCAGTCTTTTTATAAGGAACTTAGATAGGGTCACAGGCCTGCAAGGCAAATTACTTCCTCCCATCCATCCACCCCCACCCCCATCTCAATCTCACCCCTGATATCTGCAGTTTTAACCAGCCCTCCAAGATGAGGGCAAGCATTATAGGAAACACTGGATAATTTATGTGCAGAGAATTTGGTTCTGTTTGGAAGAAAAAAGTAGAGTGCAATGGGACCAATGACAGTAGGGACAGGGACAAGTAGTCAAATCCCAGACAAGGTGTGGCACTAAGAATCTCAACTTTAACAAGATCCTCGAGTGATTATAAAGCCGTGAGAGGATCAAGAAACTCCAAGTTTGGCAGCATTTGCCCAGAGAAAAGAATGTCTTGCCAGCTCTGACTGGTAGATTCCTAAGATGGCCCAAAATGAATGAGTAAGCTGTAAATTAGGAAGATAAATTATACCAGTTAGTCAGGGTCCTGCCCCTGGGGTGCTGAGGCTCACAGCAGGGGCACCCCTTAGTTCTTCTTGGAGGGAACTCACCAAGGCAAGACACCAAGGCCTGGGTAGGTAAAGGGTTTACTTTATATGTCTTCACCAGCCACATGAAACAGAATAATCTGCATAGAACTGTCAACTCCAGTCCCGGACCTGGGGCAGGGCTCAGTAGATCTGAAGATACATCTTCACAGCTCAGGTAGAGCTCTGAAGATGTATCCAGAAAGGCTCCCTCCATCAGGGGGAGTACACTGGCAGGTCCCTGCCAGGTAGCGAACCAGGTGGTACAACCAGGGCTAACCAGACACAGAGGAAAGCTGAGCTCATCTGAGCTAAGGCATCTGGGGCTCCTGAAACACAACCTGGCTCAGAGAAGTCAGCAAGATTTCTTGAAAACAGAGCAAGGAGCAGAGAAACAAAAACAAAACAGAAAACCCAGCTTACGAACAGGATGCTGCTTGGAAGCACTGCAGTACACACAGAACAATTAGCATGTTAGCATTGATGAATGTGAAGACAAACAGAAAAGTACTGACAGAGAGTCCCAGGGTAGGAGAGGGAGGAGAGAGTGGAGGCAGAGGAGGGGCGGCCCTCACTTCATTGTTCTGCCTCCAACGGCACACTTGGTTGAGGAAATAAGATCCCAAATTTGTGAGAACCATAGCACAACCCTGTAGCCTCCACAGCCAGACTAGTGACTTTTGTTCCAGCTCCCAGCCAAGGCTCTGACCCTTCTGAATGTTCTTGCCTTTGTGGTCACGAGGGACATGACGGTTAAGCTTGTCTATATTTGCAGCAACTCTTGGGTGACAAAAAAAATCAGCCTCCCAACCCAGCTCTTTTCAGGGTTATGGTCTCTCCCCTGCACTAGGTTCTAGAGGTGAAAGTCAGTCAAAGAAGCCCTGGACACTCTTCTGACACCAGTAAAGGCCATGTTCCATGTCACAGAGCCATAAACCCAGATTGGCAACTGGAGGTTCACTGTCTGTATGTAAGACAATTAATTTGTCATTTAAAGATGAAATTCTGAGCTTTATTATTTCTTTGTGTGTATGTTTGAGTGTGTGTATCAATATGTATATAAGTGCATGTGTGCGCTTGTGTGTTCGTGCATGTATGTCTATGTAGGTCAGAGGTCAGCCACCTTGGCCAGCAGGGACACACCTACCTGCCTCCCCTACACTGGGAGTAAAGATGTGCTATCATGCCTAGTTCTCTATGTGGAGCTCAAACTTAGGGACGATTTTGAGCCACCATGTGGGTGCAGGGAACAGAACTTGGGTCCTCTGCAAGAGCAACAAGTGCTCTTAACGGATAAGCTATCTCTCTAGTCACTCCTCCATTTTGATTTCTCAGAAGCTTGGTTACTTTAACATCAGAACTCATATTCTGATCCTCTCTTAGAATATCAGGAGACCTAACAGTTCTTGGCTAAATCACTACGACAGCAATGCACTGGGACTCTGGGGACACTGTGATGCAGAGCAAACCTGCCAATCCAGATGCCTACTCACTATCACCAAGTCCCTTACACTGGGGGGCTGCTATCGCCAAGTATGTGGGCAGGAAGGAGTGGTCCTTAGACATATCCCACTGTGTAGCTCTGACCACAAACAGACTGTGCTGGCCAGTTTGATGACAATGTGACACACGCTGAAGTCATTTAGGAAGAAGGTTCTCATTGGAGAAAATTACTCCATAAGGTGACTGTACACAAGTCTATCAGGCATTTTCTTGAAGTGGTGCCACATCTAGCCTGGTAGACTTGGGTTGCATAAGAAAACAAGCTGAGCATGTCAGTAAGCAGCCCTCATCCATGGCTTCTGTCTCAGCTCCTGCCCTCCGGTTCCTTCCTTGATTTTACTCAATAAATTGTGACATAGGATGTGTAAGCCAAATAAACCCTTTGCTCCTCAGGCTGCTTCTGGCTATGGTGCTTTAGAAACCTAACTAGAACAGAGAGTTGTACCAGAGAATGGGCCGTAGCTAGGATAACCCTGACTATGTTGCTTTGGGGAGGATTGTGAAAAGAATTTGGATCTGGCTAGAAAAGGCATTGATTGCTCAGAGCTTGATGGGCCACAGCAGTAACTTGGAGAATAATGCCAGAAGCAGAACAGGGGACAGAGGCCTGGCTTGTGAGGTTTCAGAGGGAAACAAGAGTGTTATCAATGGCATTTATGTTATAATTTGCATAAAGACTCTGTGGTCTGGCTAGCTGGAGATGAAGAACAGGCTGTGATTAATAAGCATCCAGAACCACTAAAGTGAAACCTTTGCCTTGCTAGCATGATAGATGATAGATACTGGTCAGCTTGAAGCAGCTGTCAGAAAACAAACAAACAAACAAGAAACCCCAAAAAAACAAAAACAAAAACAAAAAAATCCCAGCCTCTTTTAGTCAAAATCTTCTGGGAATTGTTTCCTCAGGGTCAGCATACACACAGAAGCTATGGTCCATAGGGACCAATGCTATACCTGGTGCTGGCAGTCAAACTTGGTAATATGTGAGAGTTTTCCAGACAGTAATGGTTTTGAAAGCATGAAGGAGTCATGAAGAACGACTAAGACTTGGAATTGTGAGAGCCCAGGAGAGGCTATTAGTGAAGGTGCATCCTTCACTGCAGTAGAAGCCTCTGGATTGAAGGAGTCATGGAGAGAAGTTAAGGCCTGGCACCACGTGCCCAGGTCAGGGTCTTTGGGAGAAGCCACTGGTGAGGATGCAGCCTCAGCTACCATAGAGACCAGGGCATAGTGGAGTATCAGTACCAAGGACAGCAACAGGCATGGCATGGAGTCCCCTGAGCTGAGGAGACTGGCTGTGCTGGCTCTGTGTGTGTGTGTGTGTGTGTGTGTGTGTGTGTGTGTGTGTGTGTGTGTGTGTGTGCGTGCGTGCGTGTGTGCGTGCGTGTGTGCGTGTGTATGTGTGAGTGTGTGTGTGTGAGTGTGTGTGTGTGTGAGTGTGTGTGTGTGTGTGTGTGTGTGTGTGTGTGTGTGTGTGTGTGTGTGTTACCCAGTAGGTCATAAGTCCCAGATGTCTGACACTGAGCTTTACTTGACACTGTTGGACTCTGGATTTTGTTTGGGTTTGATTGTAACTGTGCATTGTTCTTCCATCTTGAAAAGAAAATATTTAACTTGTTTTTTTGTTTTTTATTTTGTTGTTTTTTTTTAATACTTAGAGGAAGAAGTTTTGGAGAATTAGATGGACTTTGGACTTTTAAAGAGACAGTACTTTTAAGCTGTTAGAAAATTTAAAGACTGGGACTTTTAACAGCTGGGATGCTTTATCTTGTGATAGTGATATTGGTGTGGATAAACAAAAAGGAAAGTTTATTTCAAGTTCACAGGGGACAGTGGTGCTGGTTAGTTTTATGTCAACTTGTCATTTGGGAAAAGGGGCTCTCAATCCAGAAAATGCCTTCACAAGACTGGCTTATAGGCAAGCCTGTAGGGCATTTTCTCAAATAATGCTTGATATGGGAGGGACCCTCCCACTCTGGTGGTGCCATCCCTGGGCTGGTGGCTCTGGGCTGTATAAGAAAGAAATCTGAGCAAGCCATAAGGAGCAAACTTGTAAGAAGCATCCCTCCATGGCTTTTGCTTCATTTGCTGCCTCCAGGTTCCTTCTTTGGCTTCTTTCAAGGAACTTTGACCTAGAATATATAAACTAAATAAACTCATCCCTCCCAAAGTTGCATTTTCTTATTGTGTTTCATCACAGCAGCAGACCCCTTGCTAAGATAGAGACATAGAGAGCTTTGTGCTAAGGACAAAAATAAAAAGAGAGTCAGCCTCACATTCCAGTCTGTGATGCCAACCCAGGCATCAGAACTTTTGGTTGAGGGGCTTTACTTGAACAAAATTTGAATATAAACAGCAGTCTCCACCAGCTGAGAACCAACACTTTTTAGCAGAGGAAATGGAGTAAAGGCATCTACATCTCAAGCAAAGAAAAGAAGCAGAATCACCCACAACCCACCCCACCTTTCTTCCTGGTCCTGGACTGCTTGTCAGTAAGAAGCTCTTGGGGACAAAAGCTTTGGACCTACATGTGAGCAGCAGAAGTGAGACCTATGGACCAGGACTGTTGAATGAGTGTTTTTGAATGCGTTAGCAGCAGCCCAGTGTCCCTTGCTCCCATATCTACCTGTAATTTTAAATTTTGCAGTATATTAGCAAGTGAGAATTGCTCTGCAAATAGCATGGCTCGGATTTGGTCTCTACAGAGAGTCAGTTCAGGTACTAGGACAAAAGTACTGCTGGCTTCAGTGAGGCTGGGAGTGGCCCAGGCAGAGTTCTTAGGACAGGCGTCCTAAAGCTCTTCAAGGTCTCTGTCTGTGAGGGTGGCATGCTGCAGTAGAGCAGTGGAAACTGAAGCTATGACAAGGTGACTGACAGCATACTAGTTAGCTTTCAGCTATTGACATGAATACTCAAGGCAATTTATAAGGAGAAAGGTATATTTCAGTTCACGGTTTTAAGCGAGGAAGCATCCCCATGGCTTTGGACCTCTATGGTAGCATATTATAGTGTATGTGGCCAACAGACTTCTCATCTCATAAGCCAGGAAACAAACCAAAAAGGAAGTTGGGGTGCCCCAAGGGCACACCTCTTAACAACCCAAGGGTGCATTGCAGAGTCTCACATCTGTTGACCTCCTAGTGGCCAGCCTAGGCACATAGCGTCCAGATTCCAGCCTTAAATGAACACATATCTAACCCAAATTAGAAGGCAAAAGATATACTGTGGATGACTGTCCTGGTTGATCCAAGTTCCCAAAGGCATGTTGGAACTCCCCATGAGTGTCAATGTTTTCCTAGGGGGTTTTAGGGTGCACAAATTAATGAACTTGGTTTCCTGGGTTCTTGGGGAGACCTCATTCTGTGCCTGCACTGTGATGGGCTTGTCTTGTACTTTAAGCAAATCAGGGTAGGAAGGAGTTCCAGCCTGGGTTTCCCTCTGGCTCACAGGATGTCTGGAGAGTGTTTGAGTTAGCTATCACCAACCTCCCTGCACACTGACAGAGGCCCGCAACCCTCCCTTCCCATGACATTTTTCAGCCTCACAATATTGTTGGTCCAGGACAATTTGGAAATCCAAGTCAGCAGTGGGATGGAGACCTGGCATTTGAATCTATTGATCAAGGACAGAAGACACAAGGCAAGGGCGCACTGGGAGATCATGCTGTCAAAGCCAAATAGAGGCTTCTCATTGCTGTTGTGAAGATGGCTGAAAAAAAATGGGGGGGGGAGTGGGGAGGCAAACAACCACAAAGCCAGGAGGAAGTGACACCTGGAGATTGTTGGTGTGTAAAGGTTTACAACATGGGTGGCTAAGAATATAAAAATGGTGGAGCCCAGGCATCTCCCATGAATACACAGAAGGGAGGCCCAGTGGGTGAAATTCTCTATTTTCAGATAGGGAGGGAGTCTGTGCCCATCAGCCCCAAAACAAATTGTATGGCTGCCTGTGTTCCAGGTGGCTGTGCTGCCTTTGAAAATGCATGTCACGTTGTCTAGTTGTGAGCATTCTCCTGTCCTCCCACATGACCCGAAAGCTGGGCTCAGTCCACCATGCTGTGATGAGGAAGCACAGGTGATCCAGGGGAGGGGAAAGAACCATAAGAAGGAAGTAAGGTCCCTCCACACTGGAGACAGAGCACAGGGCTAAGGCACACTCATGGAAGGATACAGGCCCTGGGTTTAGTTGACATTGTCCCTGAGCCTCAGTCTTCCACCCCCTAACAAACAAGGAGATGAAAGTCATGTCCAAGAAGTTTCTTTCTGATCTTACAAAACAAAGTCAGTAACTTGTCAGTCTGTAGAGCCCAGCTAGAGAGGAGCCAGGAGCAGAACTGCCCCCCCACACACACACACAAAGGCATGTGGGGAGAGGCACAAGTACCCCGGAGCTCAAAGTTGCTGAGCATTGAGGAATCCCAGTGGATCTGCAGAGATGTTGACCTAGGGTAGAGTCCAGACCTGCTATTTTAGCAGAGCTGCTTTAGCTAGTTCTGATGTAAGATGCAGTGGCCCACATACTCGAAGTGAACTTATATCATTTTAAAGGCATGAACTAAGGACTCCAAGTTGGGTCTGGTTTTATCTCTGAAATTTCCCAGCTATATCTCTTAGCCTAATTTTCCAAATAAGCTAATCTTTATGCAGTCATTAAGCCAGGCCAACATGTCATAAGTGCTCAGGAAAGAGTGGCTGAGGCTGATCATTATTCTGATAATTATGGTGGTCTTGCTACACTGCTGTTATTGGACAGCAGGTTGGTCAACTAGCCAAATTCACACAAGCAAATCCATGACATCCAATTTTGTTACCAAAATAAGAGTTTCAGGCTGGTATATGCTTGGTTTCTTGCATAATAATTGAAGGTCATTCATCTTGGTCTGTTTGATCTTGGTCTGTCCTTGAAGTAGCCATTCAGACATTCCTGCTCAAGGAATTCCTCTAGCCAGAGGCAAAAGCTGCTATGTTGTCCCTCCATCTACTGATGCCGCTGACCTCCTAGTCTGTTTCTGCTGCTATTACAAAACATCCAGACTGATGATAACAAAATGATGGAGACTATGCAGTTCACCAGGAACATACCTTGTCCCAGCTGTGGAGACTGAGAAGATCAACATGGAGGTACCATCAGACGTGGTGTGTAGTGAGGGCTGCTCTCTGCTTCTAAGTTGGTACCCTCTTGCCTTGTCCTCACATGGTGGAATGACAAGGGCCAAAAAGTATGGACCGTGTTTGTTACCAACTGAAGAATTGGGAGGACCAGGCCCCTCACTGATGCCTCTCTTATTAGGCCATTAATCTCTCAAGAACTCTAATAGACACTCCATCCAAGCAAGAATTTCCACTAAGGGCAACAAATTGTCGCCGTGTAAAGGTAGGGTGTGTGTGTGTGTGTGTGTGTGTGTGTGTGTGTGTGTGTGTGTGTGTGTGTGTTTGCATGTATGTATACATATGTGTGTTTATGACAATATGTCACATATGTGAATGAATGTGCAAGTGTGTGCATGCATGCTTGTGTTTGTGTGCAAGCATATTTAATGACTGCTAGAATCTGAATGTCTGCCTCCTGCTCCAAGCTCAGGTTGAAGTCCAGAATTCTCCCTGCACTGCGGGCAGCGAGATCTGACTCCCCAGCCTTCAAAGCTTATTTATGAGCTACCAAGGCTGACATATTTTGCAATAGGCCCCAAAATGGGCTAAGACATAGTCATCGTTCCATATATTATTGATGTCTTACTTACAAATGTTGTCAATTAAGTTTTATTTTTCCAAAGAAAAAGAAAAAAGAGACAGAAATCTCTACTTCCTTTTCAGAAAGCCTGTTCTTCCTCTAGGATTCCCCAGCCTTCTCTCCCTTCCTAGCAGACTCAGGGATTCTTTCTCCTCCTCCACCTCTACTGTTCTACATCTATCTACCCCACCCTAGCTTCCCTGAGCCATCTACCTTATTCAAGTTGTTTCTTGTGTTTCCAGAAAAGCATGAACTTGGCCATTGGAGACTGGGCTCACATCCCTTATGTGTTAATGAATCTCTGAGCCTCAATTTCTTCACAGTAAGTGGAACATGACAGAGTCAGGCCACAGTGCTCACACAGGGTGAACACAGAAGACCTCACCACAATAAATGCTTCACTGATGGTTGTGGTGAGAGTGACAACTCTGAACCTTGCGATAGGAGGTTTCTCTCCTATCCACTAGTTCCCAAATAACCACTCAGAGGTTTAATATTATTTATAAATGTTTGGCCAATGGCTCAGGCTTATTATTAGCTAGCTCTTACATTTAAATAGAACCATTTCTATTAACCTACGTGTTACCATGTGGTCATGGTGCTACCTCATTTTTTTAAATGTCTTGCTTCTTTGGTAGCTGGATGGCATCTCTCAGACTTCACCTTTATTCTCCTATATCTCTGCTTGGGTTTCCCACCTGGCTCTATCCTGCCTTGCCATGGGCCAAAGCAGCTTTATTTATCTACTAATGAGAACAACACATATTCACAGTGCACAGAAGGACATCCCACATCATTTCCCCCTTTCTGACTAATCAAGAATGAAGTTTTTTTAACTTTAACATAGTAAAACTACATATAACAAAAATAGTTATCAAGCAAGAATCACAGTTACAGTATTTAGTCTATTTGTATTTGGCAAAATTAAGGAAAATGTTCTATCATCTATTCTATCTTTGTGAGTCTAAAGTTTCATATCTAATTTGCCTTTCATCTTAACAAAGAAAAACTATAATTATAACTATCTAGTCTTCAACTCCATCAAAGACTCCAGAAGGATATAACATTACCAAGGTTTCAAGCACCTTCCCAAACTCTAGAAGTGACAGAAACATCTGGCTGCCTGGACAGTCACCCAAAGTTCTTCTGTAATGTTGGGGCATCTATCTTCAGCCTATAGGCCTAGAGTAGTCTGCAGACTTTTTGATAAAGCAAGAAATTTGAAGAACTGTCCTACCAATTTTGACGAAGTTCATCAGTAGCTTTCTTCTGTGTCCTGCAGAATGTCTGACAGTTTCTTTTGTAAAGCAAGAACCTGAAAAACCATCCTACCTTATTTTGTTAAAGTTTAGCAGTAATTTTCCTGTGGTCCTGAATGTCCAGTTTATACAACACCCTGCCAAGGTCAAGCAGTACAGGAAAAAGCAGTTCCTTGCCCAAACAACTAATTTTGCCACATTGAAAGCAAACTTCATAAGGAGTTTCTTCAATGCCCATCATCTTCTTTGAAGTAATTGGTGCTGCCAGGAGCAGATGTGTCTCGTTGTCATGAAAAGTCTTAGGTTAACAAAACATTTTGAATGCCATATTCTGTGGATCTTTGAAATGTTTGAGGACAATTTATCTATCTAAAATATATCTCTATATGATCTTGAAAGCATACCCAACATATCTACATATTTGGTTGTTACAATGACTAACTACTAACCTATGTTTTTTTATTATCTTAATAATTTATAATAATAATAGCTTGTAAAAATTAGAACTTATATTTTAAATTAACTGCATAGGTACAATACCTCAAACAAGGGTAGAAATATATGTAAAATATGTTGCAATAAAAATTACATTAACTTTGTATCAATATACAAAAATCCTTTAAACAAGAATAGAAACATATACAGAGTAACAAAATTAACCTTAAATTTATATCACTAAACCAAAATTCATGCCACTGAAAAATATCTGAGATTAATAGTTGTCTTTTTTATCCCATATTCCTATATTCCACTAAATATAACAAACATTCATAATCCACCAAATAACCAAAGACCATCCATACCTCCCAACTCTTGGGAATGTGGATGTCGTTTTCTCCAAACTGCTTTCTGCTGTCTGTGGATGAAGTATCCATAGGGTCCCTGAGAAAATTTGAAATAATGGACAAGTCCAGGAAGACCAGCTATAACCTTTGTTGATAGCTATCACTTATTAAGCTTCAGGATGTCTTCCCTTGATCAAAACTGGTCCATCTTAATCTGATATGAATCCATATCCTCTTGTTTTCTATGGAAACAAAAGCAAAACAGCTTCTCAAAAGCAATGGATCCTTTAAGTTCCATTTTACAAATATATTTTTGACTTCTGTTTTAAAGTTAAGGCAATTTTAAAATGTTTAGGTTGGTGTATTTTATAAGTTTCTCTTTCAATCCCATGTCTCCCAGCAGCTGTCCTTTGCCCATCAGCCATCAAAAATTTTAGAATCAACACAATAACATATAGAATCCATACTCGTTGTGTATTTTCTATCTCTATGCAGCTTATTCATTTTTATTACTTTATTTTTCTCTTTAAAGACTTTATTATATTATTTTAAGCTATTTATTCCATTCTATAACTGTTGATACCCCTTTTAGTTTTTTTTAAGCCTATGCACATTGTAAAAACACATTGGGAACATCTTTTAGCTTTTTTGTCTGTATGAGCAAAAGCTAAATCCCCCACACAGCACATGGCTGATTAGCCTCTCTGTACTGAGGCTTAGCTCATGGTGGCTAGTGGCTGACTCCATTTTGCAGGCAGCTGTTGGGAGACATGTGGTCTCTGTGATACCCCTGGTATGAGACTATGAGACTAAGAAACCCAGTCAGTCTCTGTTTCATTGTGTTCAGAACCTTTTAAAAGCTTTGTCAGGTCTTCTGTGGATCCATGCCAGACATTGGATACCATTATGTAACCAAAGATTTCTCTCCCACTTGCCAATTCCTGAATAACCACTCAGAAGCTTAATGTTATTCATAAATGTTTGACTGATGGTTCAGGCTTATTACTAGCCAGCTCTTACATCTAAATCTAACTGTTCCTATTAATCTATGTATTGCTACATAGCCATGGTGTTTTACCTCATTTTTTACATGTCTTGCCTCCTCAGTGGCTGGCTGGTGTCTCTCAGACTCTACCCTTCTTCTCCCATATCTTTGCTTGGAATTCCCACCTGGCTGTATGCTGCTTTGCCACAGGCCAAAGCAGCTTTATTTATCAACCAATGAGAGCAACACATATTCACAGCGTACAGAAGGACATCCTATGTCAGTACCTCCTTACCTCTCTCACACCCATGGAGTAGCCATAGGACATTGTTGGTTGCTTGGTTCATCCAGGTAAAATTGTGAGTATAATTTTAAGGATGTTTAAAAGTTAAGCTGCATATCTGAGGGGGCTGTGGGGCCTCCTGCATGCTAGGCATGCTCTACCACTGAGCTAACCGGGCCTAAGGATTGTCCATGCATTGTGCACAGCACAAAACGAGTCCTGTATTTTGATCAGTAGAATTCGAAATCCAGGGAATTGGGGCCCCCAGAGTACCACATGAACTACCTGTAGCCACCAAGCCCTGATGTGAGCTCAAGCTGATCCTTTGGAGAAAGAGTCAAAAACTGACTTTGAGATTGTATGTTGCACATTGTGAGTGCTGATCTGGGCAAAACAGAGGGGTTGGGCAGTTCTGTTCCAACCAGACGAAGAAGTACCCTCAGAGGCACACGGGACTCCCAGGTCTGAATAGCTGTTCTATGCCCTGTAAGTGTGAAGATATTAGAATTGTAGCTTCTTAAAAATGTGTGAGCCAAACATGCCAAGGATCTTTATTTGTTAGAGAGTGAGGACAAATATTTGGGTGAAACAAATGTGAACAGGCAAACATACTGGGAATTTTGGCTTTCAAGGTTCCTTCCGGTAATAATCCCAACAATGACTGGGGAAATGAAAGCCACTGGAAGAAAATAGCTGGTATCTATTCTCATGTAAATAACAGAATTGCACAAAATAAATGTCTAGGTAATTCATATTTGCTGTCATATGGCTGGCTGCGCATATGAAAGGCACAAAGCCACAGTAGGAAAGAAAGCACAGTTCTGAAATCTGACACTTGGTCATCATTCCTAGCTGATGTGCACCTGTCCACTGGGTTCCTAAAGGCTGAGGGTAGATAAATGGTTCAACAGTTCTTATTATGGCAAAGTGTCTCTCCCACCAGAACCAGGAGGGTGGTTTAGTCCAAGTCCAAATTCAGCCAATGTGACCACCTGACCTTCTTTAATCTAAGCCACCTCATGAGGACATGCCCACACCTAGTTTCAGCCATAGATCTGCTTCAACAGGACCTGCCATGTTTCCTTGTTAGCAGAGGGCTTCTGTCTGTAGTACAGTATGCTATGCTGATTTATTTATTTTTTTTAAAAGACTGCCTTAACCACCCATCTCTCCCTGGGTAGATGGAGGGCATTAGCCTCTAGTAGAAGAGCCCCCAGTCCATGACCTGTCAGATTCTCTCTTCTGAAAGCTTTGACTGTAGGTGTAGAGCATGGCTGGTCCATGCTGAAGGCTTGCTTCCCAGAGGGTGACCTAGGGCTCAGCAAAAATCAGACTGTGATTATTTACTAGGATTAGTGCTCTCCCACCATGAAAAGTTGTTGGAAATAAAAACAAAACAAAAACCCAGCCACACTTGAAAATTGTAGAACTGGGGTGGCCTTGGAACTTTTAGAAATGGTAAGGATCATATTAAAGCAGTATCAAACTGATGTGGGAGCTGATGCCAGAAAACATGGGTCCTGACTACCTAAAATTCCAATCAAGACTCATATCTTAGGGAGCAAATATCAAGTTGGCCTTTGTGCGGTAATGTGGCTTCCCTTAACTGGTGGATGTAGGGTCCATTGGAGTAATGGTATAAAGGGTGATTAATGCCGGGCAGCCAAAATCAGAGACACTCAACGTGGCCACTGCTACAGCCTTTTTCAAAAGACATTGTTATCATCCTTCCAGCAAATTCCTTTTCCTATTCTTGAGTTGGTTTATGTTATTTCTAATCAAAAAGATCCTTAACTAAGACACAATTAGTTCCTATACTTGTGTGAGAAACTAATTTCACCCTTGGCCTCATTGGAAACCAAACTATAAATTGACGACACAGCCCATAAAAAAATTGACCTGTAGGATCAGAATCCAAGTATGTCAAATGAGCTGTGTACTGGCCTCAGATGGGCGTCCCCCTATCTGTTCACTCTATTCACTGGGGCTCTCAGTGCTCAGCCGTGGTCTCTTCTCCAGCTCCCAAGTAGATAATAGAACACTTCTTAAACACCAGGGGTCTGCGGTTGGAAATACTCTCACCAAATGCCAAACAATCCAATGGCGCCATGGCAACAGTGAAGACATGAGCTCTGTTACCTTGAATCCTTGAGGAGAAAAAAAATGCTTATTGGAGACCAGAGTCCCCGTGACTAGTGCAGTGTGGGCAAGGCTATTCTCTAGCAATTCTTTCTTGGCTATAGAACAGGAATTTCTCTGTTGGAATAAAATAAGGGTGGGACAGCTCTCTGGATCGTAGAAATCAAGGATGGATGGTGTCTGTAGGGCCTTCAGACTCCACAGAGCATTCTCATTTGCTGGGTTTTCTGGTGTATGCAGTGAATTCCCAGCAGGCTAAGATTGAGGTCTGAGGATTGTGCCAGCCTGGTCAACATAGTGATAGCCCAACTCAAAACCAAAACAAAAGCCTCAAAATTCAAACTGTTCCTTCCTGAAGGGATAATATTATGGCAACAATATAGCAAGGGCCATGGAGCTGGCTGGCATGGGGACCTGAGTTTGGATCATCAGTACCTACCTTAAAGACCAGACTCAGTAGTATACTTGTAATCCAAGCACCGAGGAAGCAGAGGCAGGAAGACTCCAAGGGTACACTGCCAGCAACAGGAAAGTTCTAGGGTCCATGAGAGGCCTTGTCTCAAAAATATGATGGAAACATGATTGAGAAACATACCTGCTGCCAACTTCTGGTCTACACAGGGTGCACGCACACCACACACACACACACACACACACACACACACACACCACAGCAGCAGCAGCAGCAGTAGGCATAGAAGTAAGAGCTTGCTGCTCTGCATGCTTGCTGCATTCCTAGTGCTATGCTCAGTGCCTGAGAACCACAGCTTCCTTAATGGTTAGTGTTACTGAGCTTAGCACTCATGTGATGTGACCACCTCCCAAACACACATCTCTGAAGACCATTCAAGCACTGCTCTCTGCAAACAGCACTTTTTGTTGCCACGTGGTGTTCCACCCCATACATAGTCCTGGCCTTACGCCATATGGGCGTTAGAAGGTGAAGATGTGTCTGCCTTCGAGGAGCTCATAGCTGAGTGGAAAAGACAGAATAGCAAGGGGAGAGCAAGTGGCCACCTCACAGCACGCTTTGTGCACTTTCCCTTGGGTGTCAGGAGATGTGGATGCACATGAGTGACGGCTCCCCTGTGGTGGGACAGGGCAGGACTCCAGGAACAGGTTTACCCTGGTGTTCCTCACCTCCCTGACTTCCCTGAGTTTGAGTCCCTTTGTTGTGTACACACACAGTGCCAACTGTATAACACCTTCGGCAACGTGTCTAAAAGCATGAGGCCATTTTCAGGATGTCTCCACCTGTCTCTCCAATCCCACGCCCCAGCATAGGACACTACACCTAGAGGGTGCTCAATGAATGAATTTGTTTGACGAACACCCAGTCTCCAAATTAGACTCATCTTTTTGGTTGTTCTAAAAATAAATTTAACAATTGTGGATTTCTGTAAAAGGTATAGACTGGCATATTTAAGATGAAGTGTAAATCATTCTAAATTTGGACCGTGTGAAAGACACCGAGAACCCAACCTTTTTTGGGAAGAGGAAAACGAGGAGATATATGTATTAATTGTAGGTGCAATTAATGGTGAGACTTTTTTTTAATGAGGTTAACTTAAAATATCACTGAGCCTCCCCGGCTCCTCTCTGGCAATGTGGCCCAACCCTGGGGGGGGGATTCTCATCTCTTGACCTCAGCCCCACTCCTTTTCTGCTGTCCTTGCAGTCACGTGATCTTCCATACACATTCCACACTCAGTACCCACAGCACCATACCATGAGTCTGGGGAGCCATTGTCTGGAGTGGCACCACAGTCCACAGCTGCCCATTCATCACCAGTGACCTTGGACTGTAAGATCCTCGAGAGGTGGTCCCTCACACTCCCACTCAGAAAAAGCGCCCCCCCCAATCACGCATGAGAAGCAGTCTTGATGCAAAAGCATGAGGTCCTTTATATTCCAGTGCACTGGGACCATCAGCCATACGCCATCCCCGGTGCAGGGTTGAGACAGCTTTTATAGGGTTACAACAAAGCCCACACCTCGTGAACCAATCACCTCGTAGCATCCAGTGCGGGCCAATTAATTTAAACTATCCAAGCCCACACTTAGCCCAGGAAGTCTGCTTTCGCACAGGCTTCTGGGTGGGGCGACAAGGCTCATTTCCTGTGTTCACTCATTCACAGACTGTCATAAACATTAAAGTAGGTGACCCTCAGCTTAGGATTTAAGACTCCCAGCTTCCTGGGGTCACTGGAAAATTAGGCTAAATTTTTCCATCCTAACAGGATACCACCAACCTTGAACTGGGACCCATTCTATTTGCCATGAAAGCCCTTGTTCTGGGTCCTGCCCACACTTCACACAGCTGTCAAGGGAGTTGACAGGTGCATGAGGGTGCCTGGGCATCAGTTCTAAGCCATATGTTTTTAATGGAGTACTGCTCTTCTATTTTTTTTTCTTTTTTTTTTTTTGTTTAAACTGATAAGTGTTTTTTATATTATTATTTTTTTAATTGGCAGGTATTGTGGGTACAGCTGAGCTATTTGAGTGTTTTGGTATTTTTTTTAAACAACCATGAAAATTAACATGCATTAATTTTACAAAGTAAGGGGATGGTCAAATTAAATGGCCCCACCTTGGAGCCTAGCTGATACACCCAGTAATAGCAGCATCCCACTTTATGTATTTGCTTCTGCTTTGTAAGAAACAGTCTCAGGCACAATTCATTTATCTTACATGCCCACCATTTGAGCCCATATACTAGGCTAAATTATTCTCGTGGTCTTAGCTGAGCTTGCTGGCAAGTCCTTTGGGACCTAGGATTTGAGGGTGGCCTCACATATAGTAGCTCAACTCTAGGGAGTGAGCTACTCTAGGGGCTTGCAGGTCAGAGCCTTCACTCAGCTTCACAGCCACAGACTGCCCGTATTAGCCGGTGCAATGGCTATTCTTAGTTGTCAATTTGACAACATCTGGAATTAATTAAAACCCAAATGGCTAGGTACACCTGTGGTAGTTTGAATGTAGTTTGTCCCCATCATCTCACAGGGAGTAGCACTATTAGGAGGTGTAGCCTTGTTGGAGTAGGCATGACCTTGTTAAAGATGGAAGTATGTCACTGTAGGAGGTAGGCTTTGTGGTTTGGTTTCTTTTGCCCAAGCATCCCTCAGTGTGACTGCCACTTAACTTTCTGTTGCCTGCAAGGTGTAGACTCTCAGCCCTTCCTCCAGCACCACATCTGCCTGCATGCCACCATGCACCCTGCCATGATGACAATGTGCTAAACCTCTGAAACTGTAAGTAAAGCCCCTCAGTTAAATGTTTTCCTTATAAGAGTTGTCATGGTCATGGTGTCTCTTCACAGCAATAGAAACTCAAACTAAGACAACACCTATGAAGGATTTTTCTTAATTAAATCATTTGGTGTGAGAAGACCTACTTTTAATCTGGAGCTTTTGAGGTGGCAAGATCCACCTTTAATCTGGGTCACACTTTTTTGGTGGCAGTGTATTTAAAGAACATGGAAGAAGGAAGCTTTTGCTCTTTGCCTGCTAGCTCTTGCTCTCACAAGTCCATTCCTTCACTGGCATTAGAGCCTACTTCTTCGGGACTCCAGCATGTACTAAAGACCATCTGAGACATCCAGCCTTGTAGGCTGGATTCTTGGACCTTTGATTGGTAGACAGCAATTGTTGAATTAGATGGACCACAGTCGTTAAGCCAGTTTAATAAATCCCATCTATCTATCTATCTATCTATCTATCTATCTATCTATCTATCTATCTATCCTATCTATGACTATATATTCAGTCTATAAATTCTGTTCCTCTAGAGAACCCTGACAACTACAGATACTTTTTTAGGTTTTTGTTTTGGTTTTGGTTTTTTGACACAGGGTTGCTTTGTGTAGCCCTAGCTGTCAGGAAACTCACTCTGTAGACCAGGCTGCTCTCAAACTCACAAAGATCTGCCTGTCTTTGCCTCCCAACTGCTAGAATTAAAGGTGTGTGCCACCACTGCCCTGCGTACAGCTGGTTTTGCTAGCTCGCCATCACACCAGCACCTTCAGCAAAAAGTAAACTGTCCAGGTGAAGCCTGCATATCTTAACGGTCCCAGAGAAAACAGTATCCTACCCAAGGTCATAGAGCATACACAGCACAGCCAAGACCACCACCTTCTGTCCATTCTTTCTTCATCAGCTACTTTGTACCCTGTCTCAGTTACAGATACTGCTATTCGGAGAGGCTTCTCAAAGCAAAAGTCTTTCTGTTTTTTTTATAAGCATTTGTGACAAATGGCCAGTTGTTTTGTTGGCTTTATTTCTGATCTATCATGAACTTGACAATACCCAAATGGCTCCAGCACCCATTGAACAAGCTGAGTCACCTGATGGAACATTTGGATGCTTTTGCAATGTCAAAATGTTACACAGCTTCTAAATAATGGCCCTTCCTTTCTGTAATGGCAGGTAATGGTAACATCACACCTGAATAGCTTTGTTCTGTGTAGCATCTCACCCTGTCTTCACTGTTCCCAGAAGCTGGGGGAGGCTGAGTGTCTGACTGAGTCAGACACTAAGACCTGGAAAAATAAAGATCTCATCTAAGATCACAGAGGGCTAGGCCAGGAATGGGCTCTGAGACCTGGATACAGCCTTGAGCAAAGGCTGGCTCTGCTTTCCCTCACAAGCACTTTTACCCCCCCCCCAAAAAAAAAAGAAAGAAAAAGAAAACAGAAAAAAAGAGTAGGACACACACCTTTAATCCCTGCTTTAGAGAGGGGAAGGGAGGAGGATCTCTGTGAGTTCCAGGCTCCAGGCCAGCTAAGACTACATTGTAAGACCCTGTCTCATAAGTAAACAAACAAACAAACAAATAAAAAGTCACTTAAGGAAATGTGCTTTTTCTTTACAAGGTGAATCTGAAGCAGAGCCTGAGGCACTGAGGTTGGAGGGAATTTCCCTGTGTGCCAGGGACTTAGGCAACCAGTTCCCCCCTGCCCTCCCCACCTCCTTCCCCCACTTCACAGGAAAGCATTTATGGACTCTTTATTGTCCCCCGAGGAGTATGCAGGTCCGGGGAGTGATGAGGATGTGTCTCCCTGGTTTTTACAGAGCTGCCCAGGAAGCACAGCCACAGCCCTGCTCTGTGCAGTCCAAGTCAGACCAAGTCAGGGGAGAGAAGCAAGGGCAGAAGGCTGTGCACCATAATGTGAAGAGGTTCTAGTCCACCTCTGCCATCCTGGATGTCCAGTAGAATGAGCATAGAACATTCTTCACTGTGTGTCCCGCATGTGACTCAGAAAATGGTGCCTGCTCCCATGTCAGGGTTTAATCTAGGTTTGTCTATGGGACTCAAATCCTGCCTGCCTGTAGTGTTGAGTCCCAGACTTCCTGTAGTGTTAGAAGAGCCATAACCTCTCTGTGTTGCCTCCTGGGCCTTCTCAGACTGACTTAGCAGTCCTTTCAGCCACCTTCCTGCTAGCACCCAAGCAAGACAAGGTGCCCAGGTATATAGGAATCAATACCTCAGATGAATTGCCTTGGGTCCACAGCTAGATGTGTAGGCTTTGCCGAGACAAGCTAAGTCACTCTTAGATCTGGGGCCATGACCCTTGCAGTCCTAGAACTCCAGGACTCTAAGGACAAGGAGTCCTCAGCCACCACTCCACCCAGTGATGGTTGATAGCACTGTATCTTTCCTGTTTTGTATATGCACTGATAGATGGAACTTGCTTTACAGGAATGGTTCAAAAGCAAAAATCACAAAAGGAAACCACATCCTTAGATCTTGATTTCCAGATGTGGACATTGGGATGTAGATGGAGAAGCTGAGGTCCAGTGAGAGCAGCTAGCAATGGGCAGACCCAACACCAGCACCTAGGAGATTTTCTCTGGCCCAGGGATCTTTCTAGCAACCATTCTGCACTGAATTCCTCTTTATTATGTCTCCCCTGGCCTTGGGTACAAGGTGTATCTGTGTAAAGTGGAAACACTTTAGGGGTCCTGATTATTACCCTACAGTCTCACAACCCCTTCTCCTGGGAAGAGACCTCCTGCAGATGTCAGTGTGGCTGCCTCTCTGCGGGCACCATGATCTTCTTGATCTAATGCCATCTCAGAGGGTTTCTCCTGCCTTCTCTTGATTAGGTGGCTTTTTGCCTCTCCTTTCCAATACATGGCAGGCACCTCCTTTCCACGTGTTATTTTCTTCCTAGCCCTTATTAGTAACTGAACTTGTCTTGTTTATTTATTTGTTAGATTAATTAACTATGAAGTCATGAGACCAGGGACTTGGTCTGTCTCATCTACCATTCCTCTCTCATATCCTAGCACCCTGTCTGTCACAGAGCTGGCATTTAATAAATCCACAACTGAATGAGTGTTTGCCTCATTTTGTGTACCAGACACAAGCCTTTTGGAGGAATCGTAATGTATTTGTGTTCAGTGGTGTTTGTCACCACAAATTGCCCCTGCTGACATTCATCACATCTGTGACGGAATCTGTGTGAATCCCTTGTCTGTGGGATGCTCACTGTTGAACTGCTCTGGCAGCAACTCTGTTGAACAGGAGAAACAGAGAAAATGCATCCCGACCCACTTGGCCTTGGTTTCCTGGGTAACCAAGGTTGTGTGCTTAGATACACATGACCAAGCAAGACACTCCCAAGGGACATAGGCATTGAAGACTCAGGCACTAGCTGCATATTTTTTGCTCTTTGAAGTAGTCATGGCCCAAGACAATGACAACAACTCAATGGCTTGATCTCTGGGCCAGACCCGAAGTCTCACTAGAAAAAGTTCCCAACCCCCACACAGGGTTTTTATACTCAAGTTCATGAACACTTACTTGTTCTGCAGTCTGCAGATGATACAGTTGTGTGTTAAGCTATATATTTCTTGTGGATGCACTTGAGATCAAACAAAAGATGAATGGCATGAGCTTCTATGCATGGAGTCAAATCATAACTTATATGCTGTCCTAAATATGTTCTCAATCAGGTCAAATGGTTAATAAAACATAACAATTGTAAATATTTACACACCCAACATTGAAGCACCCCAATATATAAAGCAAACACCACCAACACTGAAAGGTAAACTCAAAAAGCAATACAGTCATAGGAAAAACGTCCAAGCTTCCCTCTCAGTAATGACTGGTCACACAGAGTCAATAAGAAAACAGCAGATGTGGACAGCACTGTAGACCAATGAGCCTAACAGGGGTACGCAGTGTGTTATATCCAAAGGCAACAGGACACATGATGTTTTCAAGTGGATAGACTGTTCTCCAGGACGGACTGTGGGTTCAGCCACAAAACAAATGCTAACAATGCCAGAAGATTGGAGTCACTCAGTGCCATTTCTGACAACAGGACTTACTATGAAGCAAGCAAGCAGTAACAGGACAGTTGAGAAAGTCACAGAGATACAGAAAGTAAGTAACACCCTGCTAAAACCAATGCACAAAGACGAAATCAGAAGGGAAGGTTAAAAATACATGGGAAGCCATGAATAAAAAATATAAGCTACCAGCAGTCAAGGGCTAGCATCAGAGGCCTAGTAGAAGCTGGAAGAGAAAAGTCTGTGACTGTAAATGGCTAATTTAGGGAGGTGAGACCTTAAATAAGCTGCCCAACTTTATACTGCAAAGAACAAGAACAGCTAAGCCTACAGACAAGACTCTCCAAACAGCAAAGAAAGCTGTTAAGAAAAAGTCAATGAAATAGAGGCAGAAACGCAATGAACATATTTAATAAAACAAGATTTGCTGTTTGAAAACACAAGTAAAATCAACAAACCTTTAGCTATATTAATCAAGAAGGAGGTAACAAATTAACTAAGTAAGTCTAAACAAAAGAGGAGACTTTGCAGGCAATTGGAGGAAATGGCACAGGAATGCAACGACCACAAGCCATAACCTGTATGGCGTAACCTAAGGGAAATGGGTAAGGCCTGAGTCATATTCAGCCTATAAAGACTGAAACTTTAATGGACAGTCTGGTCAAGGCAATGATGAGTAAAGAGACTGGCCCAGCAACCCAAAACCTGCTACCTCAAAAGGCCCAAGACCTAACAGAGGTTCTGAAAAATTCCACCAAAGGATTAAACAGAGCCCCCTGATGTTCTTTCAAAAACTGAAGGAGAGGTGACCCTTCTGAACCCATTCTGCACAGATAAGACTCAGATGGGGAGCTTGATCCAAGTCAGGATGCTGTGGGAAAATTACAAGCCAACATTGCTGAAGAATGTAGTTGAAAACACTCTCAGCAAAGTACCCATAAATGGGACCAGAGCAAATAGGAGTTAACTATGGGATGTAAGGACAGGTCAACATGTGCAGAGTAACATATATGACATACACGAGCAGACTAAGGGTAAGCCTAACTCTCATCCCAGTAGATGCAAGAAAGATTTTGACATCCTTTGTGGAAATGCTCCAAACCAGGACATAGAAGTAATGTACCACAGTACACTACTGGTCACAACACACACCCAGTTAGCACTGCCCTGCATGGTGGGAAGCCCCAGGCTTCTGTGAGGTCAGGAGCAGGCTCACCACTCCATGTAGCACCACCCTGGGAGTTCTAGTGAAAGCAACTGAGCAAGAACAACACATGAAAAGATGTGAAGTTACCCCTGTTTGTGGATGACATGATCTGCTACAAAGAAATCTAAAGACTAACAAAAAGCTGCCAAAACTAATCAGGGAAACAAAATCAACAAAAATAAACAAAACCAGGTTTATGTCTAGACACTAACAATGGGATGAAACTGAATCTCTTACACCACTCCAAAAAAAAATCTTGAAATAGATTAAGAACTTAAATTTTTAAGATGTTAATATGTGAAACCACAAAATTCTTAGAAGAAAAAAAGAACGTGGAGGAAATCGTTTATGAGGATTTTTAGCACATGACCACAAGAGTGCAAGAATAAAAGCTAAAATGAACAGGTGGCACCAGATCAAACTAAACCCTGATGCACAGCAGAGGGCACAGTAGATGCAGAGTTGGTGCGTGAAAGGAAAACACCACCCATCCATCTGACACAGGGCTCATATCAAACTGTGTAAGGCACTCATGCATTTCAACATACAGGAATATTATTCAGCCATAAAAACAGAAAAGAACCTTCCATTTGTGACAAGGTAGTGGATCTGGCAAATGACACACACCCACACTTTAACATATATATGTATATATGTTATACATATATGTGTGTGTGTGAATTTTTAATTAATTAATTAATATGCATTAGTTTTTAGCCATGTTTATGCATGTGTGTTGGAGTCTGTGAGTGGATATGTGCATGTGTGGTGTCCAAAGAGACCAAAGTAGGACATTGGATCCCCTAGAACTGGAGTTGTAGATGACTGTGAGCCTCCTGGCCTGGGTTCTAGGAACTGAACTTGGGCTCTCTGCAAGATCAGCAAGCACTCTTAACCACTGAGCCACCTCTCCAGCCTCTATACCTCAACTTGTATGTGGATTCATTAAGAAGTCAAACATCCGGCTTTTGTGAAGCACCCACAGGTCTGCCAGGGTGGGTAAGTGGGTGCCATTATGATGAGCAAGTATATGATGGGAAAATGGGGCAGAAAGAGTCATGGAAGAGGCAGTTGTGAAGAAAGGCGTGTGGTGAGGAATGGGCTGATGGTGGCTGTTCATTGCTACCCAGGACCAAGGTGGCATCTGGGCCCTGGCTGCTGTGTAGAGCTGGGTCTGTGTCTGTCATCCTACCACAGCCAGAGTCTGATTGACATCCATGACTCATCACCAAGGCTACAGGGATGTCTGGGGTCTGGGCTGCCACCAGTGGCCATTTTGGTGCCTGAAGGCAATGTTGCCACTGGGGCCATGTTGATGAGTGACCTGTGCTGCCACTGGGGACATGATTATATCCAGGCCTGGGCTATTGCTGAGAGTCATGTCTGGGTCTGTGTCCTTGAGGCAGCCAGGGTCTGTGCTAATGTCCATGGTTTTACCAACCACTGAAGGCCATGCAGATGATCAAGGTCTGGTCAGACACCTGAGTCTGTGTCAGTGTCTGAGGGCCACACTGTTGCTGGGACCATGCTAATCTGGATGACCTGTCCTGCCACCCAGGGCCATGGTGACATCCAAGCCTGGGCTGCAGTGTAAAGTCATATCTGGGTCCATGGCCAGCCACAGCCAGAGGCTGGATTGATATCCATGGCTCCTGATACCAGCAAAGGCCATGCAAATACCTGGGGTCTAGGCCATCGCCTGAGGCCAGGTGAGGGTAGGTGATCTGAGGGTCATGCTACAAACCTGGGCCATACAGATATGAGTGCCCTGTACTGCCACAGGTTCCATAATGTCATCCAGGTTCAGGCTGCTGTCCATGGCCCATGCCTTGGTCCTTGGCACAGTAGTAGCCAGGGCCTGGGTTGATGTCCATGGCTCCTGTTGTTGCCACCTGGTGCTAAGCAGATGCCTGGGGTCTGGATAGCCACCAGAGACCATGTTGGTGTTTGAGGACCTTGCTGACACTAGGGCTATACTGATGGAGGGAGGAGGCTGTGCTGCCACCAGGGCCATGGTGATATCTGAGCCCAAGTTGCTGCCAAGAGCATGTCTGGGTCTGTGATAATGTTCAAGGCCCGTGTTAGCACAGAGGGTAATAGGAACCATGCTTATTGAAATCCAAAGACTGTGCTGAGCCAATCCCACTCCTCACTGGCCCTGGGGTAGCTGGACCTGCCCCTCACTGGACATTGCAGCAGGAGAACTGCCCCCTAGCACTCAGGAGAGATGGTTTCACCCCTCATCAAGGGTGTGGAAAATCTGGCCCTAATGGCATGGGCCTGGGAAAACTGGCTCTGTCTCTCTTCTGAGGATGTGGTCCCGGTGGCCCTGACAGCTACTACCCAGACCCACATCCTGGGCCTTGGTTTGGCCTACCCTAACATCTATCGCATCTATGACCTGCTGGAGTGTGTAAAGGGACTGGTCCTGCAGAATAATAACCTCAGGATTTCCCTGACTTGGGGCAACAGCAGCAGGATATCCGAGAAGAGTTTTGATGAGGGACCAGTGGTGATGTTCTGTCAGAGACCTTGACCCAGACTCACTGCAATGAGCATTTTGCAGGTGGCGCTGATTGGACCAAAGGGTAAACTGCGTGACCAAAAGGTGTACTGTGTGACACACCACAGTTTTTGATACCAATAGGACCAATGAAGAGGTGTTAGAAGGTCAGAGGAGTGAGGTCAGTTTGTTTTGTTTTTAGCTAGTTTTGGGGGTAGTGCATGCTGCAGGGGCAAGGGGCAGATATGGAGGGACTGAGAGATGAGCAGGATTGGGGTGAATGATGTAAAATTCCCAAAGAATCAATAAAGAATTGTGTTTTTTTAAGTCAAACTTTAGAAGTAGAAAGTAGAATGATGGTTTCCCCCAAAGCCAGGAGATGAGGGTCAAAGGACACACATTTTTGGTACCTGATGAATGTTCTGGCTGTGAAGAGAGAGCAACGATATCCACATTCTTGGAGCTGGTTAAGAAAATGCTCTCAAATATTCTCCACAGACAGTAAGGAGACAGCACCACGTGAAGTGATGAGCAGGTTGGTGGCTGGTGTGGTCACCATCTCACAGTGACATGAATGTCAAAACCCTGCACAACCATAATCACATATTCTGTTTTTATTTGATAATACAGCTATAAATAATATTGAAAACAAATTTAAAAATTAATAACTTTTGTTTCATTTTTTTGCTGGAGAGAGGAAAGTCATAGATACAGTTTCCATTTCTTCTTCTGATCAGCTTAAGCATTTATACAACAAAAACCCCAAGGCCTAGAGCTTGTAGAACTTTCTATGGAGAAAAACTTGTATCCCCACGGTTTCTGGGAGCAAGAATGAGTAACACTTGTATTATAACTGGACAGCATCATGATGCTTCTTAACTAATTTCCCCATTTACAAATCAAGAGTGGTTGGAGCTCTGTTTCCAGGGTTCCTTAAAATTAGAAGACTCTGCTGTGATGTGTCCCTATGTGGCATCATGCTTACCCAGGATGCATCAGGGGTGCATCCCCAGCAAATGGAAGATCTGCAGCAGCAGGTTTGTGTCTCTGCTTGCTTTCCCCTGAAAGGCAGCGTGAGCCCATGCAGGCAGGCAGGCTCTGTGGGACCCAGACCTGGAAAGAGGAGAGGAAGGGGTGGGAGGAAGGCTAGAAGCAGGGCTGAAGGCCATGCTGAAGAAAGGAAATGGCTGCTGGAAGCAGCAGAGGTCTGATTGCCCTGGGGTTTGGTAGAGTAGATAGAATTGCTTCCTGGTGGCTTCAGAGACTCAAAGTTGCCCGTTTGTGCAAATGCCCTGCACCCTCCCACCCCCTCACCTCCCACTCTCACTCCCCACCCCCACAGCCCAGACTCCAGGATCCTCTCTGCTTTGCCTTCAGGATGGATTAGTCCACCAATGGACTCAAACTTGGCCCGGAAGGAGGTAGTGGGACAATGGCTATGTCTTTGGAGGCTGTATTTTGTACTGTCCCTTGCTGTAACTGCCCTCAATAGTTCCTGTCTGCCATGAGGTGAATAGCTACAGCTACAAGCTCCTGCTGCCATGACATGCTACCTCGCCCTGGATCCAGAAGCAGCAGAGCCAAGTACTGTAGACTGAACCATTTGAGCCAAAACAAATATTTTTCCCTAAAATTGTTTATGTTGAGTTTCATATTACAACAACAAAATATCCACCTCAAATAACACTCCAAAGGTGCATGGTCTCTGCTTGGTTAGATTTCAAAGAAAAACTTACCTTGCCTCTGTGGAATTTAGACTTTTAAATTCTCAGAAGGGTTAAAGAACATACAATGCAGAAGGATAGAAGATAATCTGAACCAGCACCTTCATTTTCTGAGCTAGAGAGCAGGCCTGCAAAGCCACAGCTGGCCTGATGTTTGGATACCCCACTTCTGCAACTTTGAAGTTGCTTTGCATTTCAAAATGAGGGAGCTGTCTCATGAGATGGCGTTCCATGACTCTGTAAAGCCTATAAGCATCCTAGAGATCAGTCTCCGCCCACCAAGGCAAGCCTCCTGGTTTGCCCCCAGAGCAGTGGTTAAACACACAAACACTGAACAACAAAGCTAACCCAAAAGACATTCTCTGCTCCTTAAAATCTAAACCTCTTACTTCTCCATTCTGTCTTCTCTTTAGCATGCCTTGCTCCTCAAGCCTGTTTGGGGCTTGGTATCAGCTTTTTGGGGTTCTTAGCTTGAGCAGCATCAACATCTTCTAACTGGTCTTCCTGCCTCCAGTCCCTCCTTCTCAGTCCAGCTCTGTGATTTTGCCAGATCATATTCATTGGCAAATGTAAAAAGCCACTAGACTCAGGGGTTTACAGAAGCAGATCTTCCTGCTCATATTTTGAGAGGTGGAGCCTAGCTAGAAGTAGGTTGCTGGGAAGGGTGGTGTCCTTGCCCAATCCTGTCTTGCTCTTGTCCACCTTGATTTGAGCAGCCTCCACTGTGAGCCACCACCAGGAGCTGAGCTGCTCACCATGCCTTCCCTGCCATGATAAGCTAAAACCTTCTGACTGTGAGCCAGTAAACCTTCCTCACTTCAGTTGTTCCTGTCAGGGGACCACTGTGTGGTCGGTCACACTGACAAAGTAACTAAGACAGTGGCTGTGGCTATCACACAGCACACAGTTGTTTATTTAACTACCTGGTCAATGTGGAACACCTGCCTGTTTTCTTGTTAAGAACTGTTAACAATAGTAAACAACAGCACAAATGTGTCTGCAGCAGTGGGACTTAAAATGAAGTGGGGTGTTATAAAACTTCATCCTCCTAAGTGACACACACATACACACACACACACACACACACACACACACACACACACACACGAGAGAGAGAGAGAGAGAGAGAGAGAGAGAGTTTCCTGAGCATGTCCCCAAATTGTTTAGAAATTATTCCACAATTGCCAAGTGACTCCATTCACCTTGACTTGCTGTTGCCTGAAGAAATGAGACCCCTCGAGGGAGGCTTTGTTTTGTTAGCTTGTTTGTCTACTGAATGATGAAGTGAACAGCCAAAGGGTAAAAAAGGATGATCCAAACAAGGCACCCTGGCACACAATGTAAGGAGACACTCACTTTCAGCAGCAAGCCCAAGGATTTGGTTTCCACATGGGAGGCTGAATTCCAGGCCTGCAAGAGCTAAGGCAATGCAGGAGGCTGTGTTGTGGAGCTGTCTGTGGTGCTGAAAGAGGGCACAGACCATGGTCCAGGATTCAGTTTATAAAGTCTGTGTCTTTGGTTTCTTTGGCCATGTGCAGCCTCAGAGTTCTATAATCCTTGTTTCCATGCATCTGGGGGAATGTAGCACACCACAGGGTCCATGCTGTACTCCAAAATGTGCCAAGGAATCCAGATAGAAAATGTCTCTACCATTTGGTTTCAGAAAAACAGGTGCTATGCAGTATTAGGTACTCAGGGAAGTCTAAAAATACACACCTCCAACTCTGTGGGCCCATTATAAGATGTGCTTTCCAAATTGTCTCTGTAAATAATATCCAGCATCTTCAAATGTCTCTGGGATGGCTTTCAATCCTGAGAGCTAGCAGTTCTTGGGTTATTCTGGGTCTACCCAAAACCATGTAGACTCATTAACAAGTCAAAACATCACTAAATAATCTGAATGGCCTCTACTTGTGTTGCCAAAAATTCTAGACCAGTTAAAACCCTCCCACTGAATGTTTCCCTACACAACACAGCCTTTATACCTACCTGCATTAAAGGGAGGCCTATGGGGTCCTTCTGTGACAGCCGGCATGAAGTGAAACTTCTGTTTCCATTTGAGTCTGAAATATCCTCTACAAGCTCTTGATTTGAATTCCTGTCCCCAGCTGGTAGTACTATTTTGGGAAGCTGTGGGACCTTTAGGAGGTGCAACCTTGCTGATATAAGTAAGCCACTAGAGGATACTTCTGGAAGTTAAAGCTCGGCCATGACTCTTGACATGCTCTTTCCCATGTCTCCTCTGCCGTGATGGAACATACTCCATCACAACTCCCACCACTGTGAGCTGAGCTGCCTTCCCCACCAGGGTGAGCTGAGACCAGCAGCCAAAGCCAGCCTTTCTGTGGAGAAGTTGCTTCCACAGGTGTCCTGCCATAGCTATGCACAGGTAACAAGCATGACCTCTTCCATTTAAGTGGCCCTGCATTTCTTTAATGAGAAGTGCCAATTAAAAAGCATGATGGTTTTGCATGATCTTCCAATTTGATTTCTGCCATATACTCACAGACTCGAGTTTAGTGGTGAACCTCATATAAGAGAGACATAGAATCTGCATGGGTCAGACCTCAAAGATGGAACTTACCCAACTAATTTCTACATTTAATAAGGAAATTAAATAATCTGGAGTTATATAAGAAGCATTTTTTTAATCAGTCACACACAGTGAGCTGGTGGCAGTGCTGGGGACAGGTTGAGGTTTTATAACTGCCAAGCAAACATTCTCACTTCCTTCCCACTAGGGCTGATGACCTGAAGTTGAGACTATTTTGAAGAGCATAGAAAGAGAAATCAGTCATCAATAAAACACAATAATGCTATGTGCCAGACACACTGCTTGAACAAAGACCATGAGGTAGGTGCCACCTCTACAGTTCATCTACTGTTGGCTTCTGTTGCTTGTCACCGCCATCATCATTACCCCTTCTCTGCTGCAAGGACATGAGGAGTGGCTGAGAAACTTATCCAAGGCCACAGAGATAATAAGTGGCTAAACAAGCATTCGGATTGAGACTTGACTCCAAACTGTGTCCCCATCCCCAGCAGTCTCTTGTCTGCCTGCCTTCTTCTTCAGCTCGCTTCCTTTGAAAACATTTGGTTTTATGCTCATCTACGTGAAATGCACTAAATCCCCGGTGATGACAGCATTTTACATTTCTCAGCAGATGTAGCAGCAGATCCACGCCTGAGGTAAATCACAAATTGAGAGTGAACTAATGGGCCAGTCCTTAGTTGTCTTATTATCTTAATTACAGCAGCTTAGTAGAATGCCGATGAATGGGGCCTTCATTGTGATGTCTTGTCACATCTTGCTAAATAATATCTGCCTTATTATTGTTGTTATTATGAACAAAACTTATCAACATATTTTAAGTGTCTGTTACTTGCCAGCTAATTTTCAGAATGGACCTCTCATTATCATCAAGGCAGCCTCTCCATGTAGGCATTGTTAATGCCATTGCTCAAGAAACTGGGGTTCAGAGAGCCCTTGCCCATCTTTAGTGACATTTTAACTGACTTCAATGTTTCAAGGACCAGAAGGTGGCTTGCTTCAGATGGCAAGTCATTCCTCCTGGGGCTGTGTCCCACATTTTGCTAATCCAGCAAGTGCCTGCCTTATTTAGTTTCCCTTGTGTTCCAATGTATTTTGGAGTAGACGGTGATAGCTGCTTAGCAGAAATGATGGTTTACATACTGCTCTGCTCTCTATTACCCTACTACTGGGTGAGCTCATGCTGTTCCAGTGTCCTGAGAAGCCCCTCCTTTCATCTCCAAATACTCTAACTCAGGAGTCCCAGGTCAGATGGCAACCCTTCAGGACATGTCTTCTTTGGCCCCTTAGAAACAACGTATTTCCTCTCAGTTGCTTTGGGTTTTCATCCAAATGATACCTTACTGTATTCACTTGTGAATTCTTCCCTACGCCTGAGAGCATCTACTCCCCATGGACACTGTACTTAAAAGTTGGGGAGCCAAGCATGGCAACGTGCACCTGGAATCCTAGAACTCTGGAAGTGAAGGCAGAACTGTGAGGCCAGCCTGTGTTACCGAGCAAGATTCCATCTCAAAAAACCAGCCATGGAGCAGGTGGTGGTGGTACATGCCTTGAATCCCAGCACTCAGGAGGCAGAGACAAGTGGATTTCTATGAGTTCAAGCCCAACCTAGTGCACAAAGCAGTTCCCAGGCAGGCTCCAAAGCTACACAGAGAAACCCTGTCTTAAAAGCAAGCAAGCAAGCAAGCAAGCAAGCAAGCAAGCAAGCAAACAAACAAAAAACATAGGCATGGGCTACTAAGAAGTATGGGTGGGTAAAAGTGCTTGCTGCCCAGCCTGGCAGCATGAAGGGAACCACACTCTGGAGGGTTAGAACTAACTTCTGCACACTGTCTTCTGCCTTCCATGCCCACACCATGGCACAAGCATCCTCCAACTGCCCCTGCACACACACAAATGTAACTTAAAAGTTAAAAAAAAGGAAATTTGAATTATTAAGCAGAATGTCACTTACAGAAATATCTATGGCATTTATTATATTCTACTCTTTGTCCTGTTTATTTCTTTTTATTTTGTTTCCATTCTTATACATTATAAATTCTTCAGGGGGCAAAAGGCACATGTCAGTTGTCTTCAAATTAGACCCAGATGCAAAACAAACACTCAGAAGATAAATATTATTAGAAATGGGTGAGAATGTGAGTTGAGTCTACAACTTACAATGCTGCTGAATCATTGTTAAGAACAATGGGTCTAATAGCATACCCAGCAACTCAGCAAGAATGTCAAAGTGGGAGGGAAAGGAAAAACTAGAAATCAAGGGAATATTCTGCATTTTGAATTATTTTAGCTTTCTCTTTGCAAAGTTGTGTTTTGTGTTTGCCCATATGATCTGCCTCAAAAACTCCTGGTGAAATATATGTGAAGCAAATTAGAGTTAGGGGTAAATTACAAAACAGAAGTGAATATCTTCGGGAACAGTTTAAGGTGTTCCTGTCACCTCATGGCACACTAGCATTCTGCTCTGTCTCTGGGCCTTGCCGCATGAGGAAGTCAACAACTGGACCTAGTCTCAGCTGGGCCCCAGTTCTTAGAACCATGGACACCTGGCTTGGTGGGACTCCTTGTGTTTGTGTTTGTGGTTTTCTTTCGACCCAACAGTGTGGGTCCCTGGCACTGGCAGGTTCTCTGCTCGGTTGGTTACTTGGCTCTCTGTGCCTGCGTGCTCACCACCTGCAACTAGAATCTATAAAACCCAGTGGGATGAAGTGCTGGGTTTTGTAATTGTTACTGGTGCAAATTTTTTCCTCTTACAAAACTTCTCTTTTAAAGAGCCCTCTTTAAAGTAAACAAACGCCCAAGAAAACAGTTTCATCGTCCCAGGTGCCACAGTGCTGTCTTGTCTGAGAGAAATGCAGAACTGTCACTTGATGGACAGTGGATATGGGTCCCATTTCCTTCTAGCTGTGCTGCATAGTTTTATGTCAACTTGATACAAGCTATAGTCATCTGAGAAGAGGGAGCTTCAATTAAGAAAATGCCTCCATAAGATCCAGCTGTAGGCAAATGCCTGTTGGGCATTTTCTTAATTAGCGATTGATGAGGGAGGGCCCAGCCCCCAGCCCATTGTGGGTGGTGCCATTCCTGGACTGGTGGTTCTGGGATCTATAAGAAAGCAGGCTGAGCAAGCCATGAAGAGCAAGCCAGTGAGCAGCTCCTCTCCATGGCCTCTGCTTCAACTCCTGCCTCCAGGTCCATACCCAGTTTGAGTTCCTGCTCTGACTTCCTCTGGTGATGAACAGTGATACGGAAGTGTAAGCCAAATAAATCCTTTCCTCCCCAAGCTGCTTTTGGTCATGGTGTTTCATCACAGCAATAGTAATCCTAACCAAGACACTACCCTAGGAGTCTCTCTCAAGCTGTAAAAGAAAACCTTCCTGACTATACGTTATTTAACTGGATGAGCATCCAGTTCTCTCCAGCCTTGCATGGATTAGCTCCAAAGCTGTTACAAAATTCTGAACCTTTCCTCCCACAAGAGGCTGCAGCAATGTGTAGGCCACGCAGGTGTTTCTCTCTTCGGAGCAAACACTAAAGTGTTTATGCACATCCGAATGTTCTCTGTACTCACAAAAAAAGATCTCTGAAGAAAGGCGATAAAAAGAAGGGCCTGGGTGGCAGGGCACAGAAGCTGTCTGGGGCACCCTGGAAGTCTTGTAAGGAGCTTGATTCCAGCCACCCAAAAGCTCTCAGTTTTCTTTTATTGGCAAGAGTGTTTGAGAATCAAATAGGGAAAAAAAATTTCCAAAGTTTCAGTTTAATGAATTTATCTTTTTATCAATGACCCAAGAAAGCACACCTCAGAAGAGCCCCTCCCCCTTCTCTGACACTGAAGAATCCGTACACAAAGGAAACATCCATAACTCTCTCGCCTGATTCCTTGCCCCACTGGAGCTGCAGAGCTGCGTTGTTATGGAAATACAGCAAGACGGGGGTCACCATGCACTTTCTCTTTATTATTATTATCATCTTCTCTGCTATAGAAAGTCTCTGATGCAAGGACGCTACATTTGCTTTCATTTCATAAACTGTCATTATAGTGCTATTTTCATTCTACCTGAAGGACTTGAAGGCCATGGGGAATGGGTTGCCACAGCAGCTTGTGAACATTCCCGGTGTAGTTCTCTGTCCTGCTCTAATGAGAGCAGCACCCTGGCTGTGGGCTTGCTGTGTGTCCTCTGTGCTGGGGGACAGCACTCCTCACATGTGGTGTGGGACTGAACCTCCACACTCTTTGAATGGGAAATATGGAGTTGTCAGGAAAATAGCCAGCTAGTAATTTGGTTGCACTTGCTTTACACTTGGGGATACAAAAATCAGCACACAGTAATCAATGGAATAAAGAGAAGAGGGACAATTTCTGTGTAGAGACGAAAGACGGAATTGAGTTACTGTACAGGGCTATGGAGAAATAAAACCCGATTTCCCCCAATGTCATCAAAATTCCTTTAGGTTGAGGCATACATTTCCCTTAAGAAACTTGTATTTGACAATAATTATCTATCCGCCCCCCCACACCCGTTATATAGAAAACCATGTAAAATCCTATGGAAACTTTATCAGGAGCTTAGCTCTTAATCCTGAAGTTTGTACCTGAACTGTGCTGTCTCTGAGAGCCCTTATCTTCCTGGATCATAATGAAACCAAACTAAAAGGTATGTACAGGTCTGAGTGAGACCTCTCACGGTTGACTCTTGTTTTAGATTTATTTAAGACCTTGAATGTAGAAATAGTGATAGATGCCTCCAAAGGAAATCCTGTGTGTTCCAACCTCAAAGCCTAGCTGCAGCATATAGCTTAGAAAGATGATGGATACACACAGCGATGTTGTTAACAAATACAGGAAAGAAGCATGCTTCACCGTGTACTGTCCACCAAGAGTGACTGTGAACCTGGATGTGACTCATGGAATCACCACCTGAGGACTAGAACGCACACAGTAGCAGGTGCACTAGGGAAGGAATGGGGTGGGGGTTGCAAAAACAATAACCAAAAAGATTCCCAAAGGCCAATCACTTAGTAGACTTACCTCCCATCAGGACCAGCTATTCTCCAGGGCTAAAATCTCCCATAAGGTCTAAGCAGAGGGGACTTCATGAATAGCCATTTATTTCTAATCAACAAAGGTAATTATAAAAGAAGGTACAGAATAGGAAAAGGGGATGGAATGTCTTTGTTTGGTTTTCTGATGTTCTTTCTCTCCCATCCCAGTCCTCTGGTATGCCCAGACCCAAAGTTTTAACTCAGTGGAAGATGTGCAGCAGCTAAGTGGGGCAGGGCCAGCATGGTGGTGGGTGCCAACTGATACCTAGGACTTCAAGAAAAAAAAATCCTCTCTCCAGCTAGAGTAGGTGTCACCTAAACAAGACAGAGAACATTTTTGTATTTATTTATTTATTTATTTATTTATTTATTTATTTATTTATTTATTTTTGCTTTTGTCTCTCTTCAGCTTTCTGACATCTGGCCATGGGGCAGATCTTCATAGGAATTGTGCAGTAAGACAGAGAAACTGAAACCCTAGCCTCATACCATAAGGACAAATACATAGAAATTTGGGGAACAGAGTACTAGAAAATTGAACAAAGGAAGCAGTTGAAAGAATGAGGGTTTAGGGAGCATCCCCAAGCTGTGTCTGAATGCATCTGATTCTCAAAAGCATACTGGAAGCATTTGGGGCTAACCATGGGACAAACAGATTTGGACTGCATTGCAAGTAAGTTGACATGGAAACCACAGCCCATGAAATGTTGGTTGTGGCCCAAATGTAGCTGAGATGATTGTTTTGCTATAAAACAAAACAAAACACTAAAAAACTATCTATTGTATTAAAACAAGATCCAAAGTCATAAAGCATGGTAGTCTGGTATTCAAAATGTCTGGGATGTGTTCCAAACTCTTAGCCAAACACAGGATGAAAAGTTTCCCAGCATCTTGAAAACAAAGGACAACCAGTAGACACTAAGCAAAGCAGTGGTGATGTTTAAGTCAGCAGACACACCCGGTGTGTGTGTGTGTGTGTGTGTGTGTGTGTGTGTGTGTGTGTGTGTGTGTGTGTGTATCATTATAATAACACTCCAGGGAGGGCAACAAAAGCACTTGAAAGGGACAAAGGATGGAAAGTCTCAGTGAAGAAATGGGACCTTCAGAAAACAAGAAACATTCCAAGTAAAAACTATGATACACAAAATTAAAAAAAAAAAAATGTTGCTTAATGTGCCCGATGTAGTTTACAAAGCCCAGAGTCAGCAAATCTGAGAGGAGTCTGTAAGTCTCCAGTCTAAACAACAAGGAGAGAAATAAAGAACAAAAGCTTACTTAGCTGAACAATTAGGGACAATATCAAAGGGCTCAGCACCTCAGCTGCAGAGTATCACATGGAGAAAGCACATGGCACAGAAAAATAATTCAAGCGAGAATGTATGAATTGTGTCTAAGTCAGAGAATGGGTTAGAGAAAGATGAATCATTTGTAACATTTTGGCTGGTTGAACTTTCTTTTTAAAAACTAAATCACCTGAGTTACTACATTAGGTAGTGACTTGACAGTGTGAAATTGGCCCCTGCCCCCACCCCCACCCCCTTTTTTGGGGGGGAAAAAACAGCAGTGACCACCTCATGTTGGTGGATTTCACGTTCTTGGTGTTAAGTCCAAACAAAGCTGATGAGGAGTTCTGAGTTTAGTGAACTTGAAAAAGAGATCTGCACAAATCATGGGCAAGGAAAGACAAGACTGGGGGACACTGAGGGGAAACAAGAGCCCACCCTATAGAAATGTTATAAAACTATGAGAAAATTGGTCCAGACCTTTTTGCTTGTGCACAGAGAACTCTCAGTGGCCAGAACTGTAATGGGGCATCAACAACCTGGCTCCACCCCACATTTTGCCTTCCTCTGAGTGACTTCTCTCAATCCCCCATTCCTATTTAGATTCAAGAGACAACAGCAACCACAAGTTCCTCCCACCAGCTCAGAGAACCAGAAAAGAATTTACCATTTTCAGCTCCTCCAGAAAAGAGAACAATCTTTGTTGTCTCAGATGAACTATATCCCTGGCTCCACAGGAAAGCAATTACTCAAGGGGACAAGGTCAGTATATTCGTCTACCCATGGTGCTGGTGGCCTAGAGACATTCCAATTTGAACAGAGACTGGGAGAGCAAAAAGTTGTCAACCAAAACTGAATTGTTATAATTGGTTGGAGAAAGCATAGATTATGGTAAGCAAAACTGTAGAAAAAGAGTTCTACCAGGGTGGGCTGAATTAAGAAGTAAGTCAACCCAGCCTGTTCTAGATCCACTAAGAAGATCCTCAAACACCCTCGCCCCAGAAAGTACTATTCCCCAAGTCTGCCCTCTATAGACACTTGCATTAGCCAGTTTCCTACGATATAACAAATGCCTGTGATGAGTCACTTAGTTTTTTTTTTTTTAATTTTGTTCATTGTTTGGGAAGTTTTAATTCAGGATCAAGTGGCATCACTTGGAACTCCAGTAAGAATACTATTTGAAGACAAAAGCCAAGCCAGACTTGGTGGGTGGTGCACACCGTTGACCACAGCCCTCAGGCAGAGGCAGAGGCAGAGGCAGAGGCAGAGGCAGAGGCAGAGGCAGAGGCAGAGGCAGAGGCAGAGGCAGAGGCAGAGGCAGAGGCAGAGGCAGAGGCAGAGGCAGAGGCAGAGGCAGAGGCAGAGGCAGAGGCAGAGGCAGAGGCAGAGGCAGAGGCAGGTGGACCTCTGTGAGTTCCAGGCCATCCCTGTCTGTCAAGATGGCCAGAGCTACATAGGAGAACCTGTCTCAAAGAACCAAAATAAACAGAAAAGACAAAAGCCAAGAGAGGAAGACATGAGGGTCTCACAGTAGGTTAGAGAGCTTGTCCTCAATGGCCTTAAGGATCTCCCAACAGCTTCCCTTTCAAAGATTCAACCACTTCCTAACAGCATCACTCCTGGGAAAAACCCTTTACAAAGGGCTATGGGGAAGATTTTCTCAGCCATGGCAGTATTCATATTCTAGAAGCATTTTATTCTCATATTTATCTCAAAATGTAACTCACATGAGAGTTTAAATTGTTGAGTCTTGGAATGTGAATTTCCAGGGGGGAAACTCCAGGAGTCTTGGAGCAAAGTATGCACATGGAGAAGGAGGATTCAGATAAATCAAAATGCCTTGAGTTTCCCCACTTACCTCTGGGCCCTTGTTAGGAAAATGTAGCTGGCACAGGAACCAAACCAGACTTGTGTTTGGTGCACAGTTCTTAAAGAAAACATGGATGTACCTACAGTCCAATGGGTGTTATTGGCATTATGAAATTCTTCAGGAAAGAGGGTAACTTCCATTCTGTTTGTCATCCCAAAAGGCCTAGCCCAGCCTGGCCCGAGCAGCAGGCTTTCCATTTCTTTTCCAGGATGTAAGTGGACGAAAGGAGAAATTACTTTGGGCTGATATTCCAATGCAGATTCCTCAGGATGATTCATTTTATCATGATCAAATTTTTAACATCAATGGGCAGAGATAAAAGGCTGATTCTCTGATCTGTGGAAATATTGTGTGTAGTTCTGGGCAAGCCTTTAAAAGATATAAAGAAGCTGGAGAAGCGAGGCGGAGGACATGGAGAATGATCAAGGAGGTGGGGGACAGGAATGCCATTCAAGGGGAGATCAAAATGGGACACTTTGTTCTAGAAATATAAAAGCTGAGAGAGAAATTATCAAAGTCACTGAAATCCTGGAGGGGATTACAGGGTGGGTCAGATTCCTCTGCACACAATGCCCGTTGGTGCACACATCACAGACAAAATTGGGGCGGGGGGCATTCCAAGGCATGATTTCTCATTCGCTCCTCATTTAAGTTGAGAACCAGTTTTGAATGAGACATTTCAAACTCTCCTAAAGGATCATTCATGTAAGCATTGGGCTTGTAGAATTAACTGAAAACAAGATGCTTATATGCTGCTTCGGAAAGTAATTTACCAAAATGTTGAGGTTCTGTAGAAAGTTTCAGGGAGAAGGCTAATCAATGAAGATAAACTGACAGTGTCTTAAAGTCACAGGTTACAAGTGAATGCATATGTTCATAGGGTAGGGACAGAGAGATGTCCTCAAAAACTCCTCCAGGCTGAACTGGAGGCCCAACCTCTCTAGCAAGCCTCCTGCTCATGGCAAATTTGGTGATGTATCTCTGAATTGTACTCACAAGTTGTAAGAGTGGAGCTGTCTACATTGAACTGAATTTGAACTCTGCTTTCGTGACATTTGTTAGGTGACCTTTGTTGCAAGTGATGGGTTGTCTAAATCAAATTGGCTTAAGCACAGAAAGAAGTTTTGGTTGAAGTTCATACAATTGCAAAAGTAGACAGGACTCAAGTATATCATCAACCAACCCTTCCTCCAGCTATGATTGGCTTTCCTGTGTTTAGTGCATAGAAGCTTATGGATTAATGCTTGTAGCCTAGCAATGTCAACATGATTCTAGTGAAAGTGCTGGATCCACTGAAAACCAATTACATTATATGTCCATCCATTCCTGGTATCAACTGGGATTAAAAACTGACTGACTGGGTCTGAGTCACAGCTTTATTCTTTTGTTTGCTTGTTTGTTTTTTCAAGACTGGTTTTCTCTCTATTGCTTGGGAACCTGTCCTGGAACTAGCTCTGTAGACCGGGCTGGCCTTGAACTCACAGAGATCCACCTGCCTCTGCCTCCCTAGTGCTGGGATTAAAGACATGCATCACCAACACCCCACTCTCCACTTTATTCTTAAGGCTGAGGGATATGCCATCCCACTCTAACCATAAAATTTAACTTCATGGAAGCTCAAAGAGCTGTTTGGCAGAAAGGAAACTGAAATTAATCTGTGAGATACAGCATGGAAACATTTCAGCTAGTGACCATGCCCAGCATGTCCTTTGGGATGTGCTTTTCCACATCTCTGCACAAACCCTACACATCTCAGTGATGGACTCAAAGTGTACCCCTCCAAGAATCCCCCTCCTCTCTGTGTAATCCATTGGCATTCACTATTGGCAGTATATCTTCTTTGTCTCAAGTTCTCAGGAATTAAACTCTATTGGACACTCTTCATGTTAGTTCAAAAGCAAGGTCAGCTGGAGGGATTGGAGCACAGGATGTGTGCCTGACAAATATGCTTCTCGCTGACAACAATGGACTTGAACTCTGACAAGGGGCAGGCACACACGTTCTCTGTGAGATGAGACAGTGAACGGGCCTTGTGTGTCAGGGGAGGATGGAGCCACATGAACTGTAGATTGTGTCTTAAACTAGATGTCACTAAAATAGAAGATACAGAGAACTGTGGGCAGAAGGTGTATTGGAGAACACTCTTGAGGACATAGCTGTAAGAAAGTAAGGAATCTTTTTTTTTTTTTTTTTAACAGAAGAAAAGGCTGGTTCACAGTGGGCCAGAAGAGGACCCAGCCAATCCTCATGGGAATTCTGGAACTGGGGTTGCTTTTGGAGTTCCTCTAAATCAAAATAATGTGCTCTCATCCTGCTTCAGCCACTTGAAGCTATGAATTACCCCCTGGGAAGGCTCTCCACCCCAAGGGCAGCTTCCAGCATGGGATGCAGCTGTGAGTCAAAGCAGGTAGCATTCCCAGCAACTGGGGCCTGGAGTATTTGGCTTTGAAGAGGGCATGTGGACAGAGCATGTTCCATCTGGCCCAAGACGTGGTCAGGTGCCACTTGTTTTTAAGCCTTAATGGGGACTGTGTGGCATCCTTTATTTGTGTTCTGCTCATGCCAAATCTTAGTGCCAGACACAGGAAGGCTGGCTGTGGGATTAGTTGATGAAATAACAGCAAGTACATTTTTTTTAAAGTGGAAAATTTGAAGTTAACAATTTTCCTTAAAAGCATCAATAAGTGACTTCTTACCAAAGGATGTCACCACCTGCTAATAGCTCTCCCAGCCTTCTCAGCATTCTTTCACCCCTTGAGCTAGCAGGCTATCAGTATCAGAACAGTTTTGCAAATACAAAAGGTTTTGATGCCAACAGCAGCATGGTTACTGTTAGAACCACTGCCCATTCAGAGAACCCAGGCTGCCTGCCCTCAAGAGAGTTTGGCTGCCCTCTGAGGCCCATTTGTGGGATGGGCCTAAATGATGGGCCTACTAAATGATGAACAACAGATTGGTGAGCAGGGCTATGTGTAGCTTTCACCTCTCTCTATGTATATCCATTCATCTAGTCCCATTATGACCAAATTCAAACCATAACAGGACATCCCTGAATACAAAAGTTAGGAAACTTTGCACACAGCTATCTCCCAAGTCCTGGCAAAGCTAGGCTGGGATTAACTCCAAGACAGGTTTCACAGACAAGTGGGCCAAAATACTGTGGCATGATTCTAAAGGTTGCCCAGATCTATTGCTGAGAAAGGCATCAGAAAAATAGCAATGATTTGCATTGGTGAAGTGCAGTGATATTTTGAGCGTTCCCAGCACAAGCTACATCCATAGGTATTACAGGGAGAGGTATGTCAGCAAACAAGTTCTGAAACTCATGTCTCTGCTAAGTTACTGCCCTGGAGTTGCAACTAAAACTTTGGAGCCTATAGGCTGCATCCATGGTCCTGTTGTCCTCACTAAATCCTTGGTTCTCCTCAGTTCTGCACTGTTCCCTCACACCTTTTCAGTATTTTTGCACTGATACTCAAACTTGACCATGTCATTTTCCCTGGATCTTTTAGATCTTCTGTGGCTCCACTCCCTGCTTGCTATTCTTAGGACCACACAGTGGCTTGGCCCTTCACTTATTCATTTAAAAGACCATAAAACATCAGGAGACATGAGCCTGGGGCATATTTGAAGAGCAAATATGCTTGCTCTGTGATGTCATCTTGAAACAGCTTGGATTTTCTCAGGTAGACATCTCTTCCATCTCTTCCCAAATCTTTGTGGTATCCTCCAACAATGAGTCCCTCCAACTCCCCAAGCCCAGGCTGGACTCCGCTTCCACAAGCCCTAGGCACAGACTGAAGTAGGTGTGTGTGTGTGTGTGTGTGTGTGTGTGTGTGTGTGTGTGTATGTGTGCGTGTGCATGCACACCTCTCTTCCTGTACACCTCACATGGTCAGCAACCTGTAGTCAAAGTCTGGACCAAATAGGCATTCTCCAAAGGTTTGCTGAATGTATGAAACTATAGGAAAGACAGTATTTGAGGAGTCCTTGTCTAACATCTGCTTGGCAATCCAGAAAAGCTCTACTTAGAACACATACCTGCCCAGATCATATCTAAGGACAAGACTCTTTCTCCCAGAATCAGAACCCTCACAGAAGTTCCAGGGAACAGCCCGCCCTCACTTTCCCCAAGCCTGGCTTGTGATCAGCAGCAACTAGATAGGGACCAGATGCTGGCCCCTCAGACATCTTCAGAATCTCACTGCCATTTTTCTTTCTAACCCAACTAGACATCCTCCAAACTCTGGGTATTGTCAGAGCTATTTTGGAGAGCCAGGAGAATAGACAGTGTTCCCAGTGGACTTTTTTTTTCTCCTTTCTTCTCTCCTTTTTACCTTTTTTTTTTTTTTTGGCTGATGTTTTTGTGATTAAATGATTAAATGTTTGCTTCTTCTAGCCTTTGTTTATTGTCTTTTCAGCTTAGCCCCAGGCTATCCTGGGCACAAGCACAGTTGAGCTGGGCACAGAGGAAGAACTTGGGGACAAATATTCCCTCAAGGGAATATTCAGGAGGATCTGCAAAGAGGCTAACTATAAAGTTTCAAATTTTTAGGGTTTCTTAGGGGAGAGACTGCAGAGTGCTGATCTGAGGCTAGACCCAACCCCAGGCATGCTTGATGAGCTCCTTCTGTATATCTCTTTCAAATGGGCTTCTTGACAATGTTTAAGCATCAAAAGACTGCTCAAAGATGCACTCTCTTCTCCTCTTCAGACATTCTCTGGCTTCCTGCTTTAGCTGGGCCCCAGTTCCTCCCTCCTCTCACTGATGCTGCCAATTCTTAGCATCCACAGCTAAGTGTTCTATAAGCTCAGCACCTTTGCCCTGCATCTCAAAGCCTTCCCCCCTGAGTCCCCTTCCCCTCACAGCCATTCCATGTACCTCCAGAGATCTCTTCCTGCCTCTCTGCCCTGCTGTTGTTGTCCAAGGTCCAAGCAGCTAAACTGTGGGCTGGGCAGTCAGCTAGAGCTCTGTCCTGGGGACCTCTAGACTATGGAGCAGATGTGGACTCTCATGTTCTCCAGCCACATGTGGGCCTTTCATTCCTTCTCTCACAATGCCTCCCATCCCTGACTGCCTCTATCCTCATTAGCACCAATCCACTCTGATGGAAAAGGCTGCTCTCTTCCCCCAGCTGCCCTTCCTACCACTGACAAACTGCTCCTATAGCCTTGGCTCCCATCAAGCCACGTTCCCATTCCCACTTTAAATGATAGGCCGTTACATAAGAGTGGCAAGGGTTCCTTAGCAGGACACCCAGAACCTGTCTAGTCACTTTATACTTTCTGAACATTGCAAGGAGAGTGCCAGAAAGAACAGGATTGAAGAACCTAGTCAGACTCAGCTTAAAATCCCAGCTCAATTACAGAGACAGGGTAGAACTGGAGATCATGATGTCAAGCAAAATAAACTAGACAAGGATCATGTTTTCTCTCATTAAACAGATACAAAAGTGGTTGGAAGACTATTGTAGAATAGGAAGGGAAACAGTGAGGGGGAGGGGCATAAATACAGGTAATGGAGGGGTAAATAGGAATGGAATATCTTATACCCATATATGAAAATTTTGCAACAAAACCCTCTAATATATACACACTAGTATTAATACATATTGATTTTTTTCAGGTACTTGACCAAAAATTAGAAAGGCTCCAACTTCACTGCTTAATCTCTCTGTCCTTAATCTCTCTGTCTAAGTCTATGCCCTCATCTTGGCCCCTTTAGGATAGGGCAGCTCCAAATGCTACAGTCTACACAGTGAGTTCTAGGGCAGCCACAGCTGTATAATGAGTCCCTGTCTTGAAAATACCAAAACAAAACAAAACAAAACAAAAACATACATGCACACCCACAAAAAATTAATATCAGTCTCCCTCAGCAGCTATTAATTGCTTATAGCTCCTCATCTAGAAATGGGACCTTGTGAGATTTCTTCACTCTGCAATGGCATGTCAAATGGTGTTGTCACTATTAAGGTTCTATTTGGGCCACCATGATTTTGAGATTTTATATGTGCAGCGTCCCTGTCATCTATAGAAGACACTATTTCACAGCAAATGGCCAGGGTCTCTTGTTCTTAATACTTCCCTACCCCCTCTTTCTGCAATGTACCCTGAGCCTCAGACCTAAATATATGCACATATGAGCAACACTAATTCAGCCAGCTATAGTTATATATATATATGTGTGTGTGTGTGTGTGTGTGTGTAGATAACTAAAGATGGCATGACTTTTGGAGGGAGTAGAAGGGCACACTAAGAAAAATGAAGTTAGGGAGGAGGGGTAGAAATGATGTAAGTGCAGTGTTCATATATGAAATTATCAAATGGTTACAAATAAAAAATACATAAATACCATCCTTAGTGTGTAGCACATTACAGTCTGGGCAGTCAGTACACCCAGTTTCATGCATGGGCATTAGTTTACCAACTTCTGTTCTAGAATTAACTATAATTGTTCATTCTCCCTTCCCTCTCCCCTCCCCCTGATTTATGATAGCCCCATCAATTTGAGGTTGTTCTTAGGTCTTCCATTGCTTTCAGGATTTGAGAAAACACAGATGACACACAGATGCCAGTGGAGAGAGAATGTCTTCAGCAAATTTCATTTTCCCTGTAGCACTAGAAGCAAGAGACAGCATCAGCAATCATTTTGAGAGCCAGGAGGAAGGTTATCTTACTTAAACCTTTCTAATAATGGGACAGAGAAGACTCCAAAGTCCTGATGCCACAATTCTGAAAAGCTGCCTGGCCACACCCTGGAGGGCCTCTCTCACAGATCTTGCCCGCAATGTAGACAAAGACTGTCACCCATTTACACAGCTGGGAATCATTGCTGAGGATGGGTAAATAACTTTGTCCAGGCTCAGCATGCCAAGGACAGAAAGCGAGTTGTATCTGCAATTTTTCCTCTCCTAGGGCTGAAAAGTTAGAAGTTGGTCCAAGAATGCAAGCAATTAAGTTGGGTTTCATTTGCTGAGTGTGGGGCACGCAACCTACTCTGCTGGGTGGCATGTCTGTCCTAACTTACCTCCCTGGGGTTGTGTTTGGCATTTCCCTTGGCCTTTAGAGCACAACCTCACATACTACTTGTGCCAGAAAATAGTTTCAAGCACTTGCTGAGCTATCAGTGGCATTGTGACTGGCTGCCATGATAGTGACAAATGCCATTTGCTTCCTAGCCCTGATCTTCCTTTTGCTAGTGATGAAACCCACCAAGTACCTTTAGGAGGATCAACCGCCTTCCTGTGTAGCCTGTTAGTTCGTGCAAACTGTGATTCAGTCCTGGCTTTTCAGAACACTGCATCCTCTTGGGTCTTGGATGTGCTCTAGAGGAAGTGACTTGGGGCAGGTAAATTGGCAGAATCCAGACGTGAGAACCACTGGAAAAGAAAAAGGTGTGCACTTTTGTTACTTAGCGGGGATAGCATAAAGCTGGTGTTACCAGGAGACACCTTGAGGAGAGGGCCTGCCTTGGAGCAAGGCTAACATAAGGAGACCAAGGCTGAACATGGAAAGGAGCCAAGCTTGGGCCACCAGAAATGTCAGACTTTTATGTCTGAAGCCAAATATCACCTCTCAAGTAGCCAGGTCAGGATTCAGAGGCTTGGTGCTCTCCCTCACTGACATGTTGCCCTCTCTCCACCCCTTGCTCATACATCTTCGGTACCCTGAAGTCCCCCAGGGACACCTCTAAACCCAGCTTAGATGCCAGACTAGGGCAGTTCCCTGGGTCACCTATGACTAGGGTGGTGTCACAATAATGAACAGAGTAGTAGAGTCAATCGTTTTAGAAATGGAGCTAACAAGTCTAACTGGTGGATTATGAAAAGGTGGCACCATTTGAGGGGCAGTAATTTGTGGAATCTGTTACTATCCATTTGAATATCTGCCTTTGCCACTTTCTTCTACCAAGATTCCTACAAAGATACACATTTTCTCATGTGAGGCCGCCTCAATTCTAACAATGCCATGCATTCTATTGTCTTAATAGAATAACGCCCCCTTTTACCATGTGCTCTAGTTTTCTTCAATGTTGGTTTATGAAATATTGACCAAAAGCAACTTAGGGGATGAAAGTGACCAAAGAAAGCCAAGGCAGGAACCTGGAGACAGGAACAGAAAATCAGCTTGTATCAACCTGACAAAAACTACCTGGTATTCCCTCTTTGCTAAACTATTCCCCAAAAGTCAGTATTAAATGACTTAAGCTATATTCATGCTGTCTCTGTTTCTTTTGCTCATGTTTCTGTTAGCAGCACCCCTGGTTTTCAACTTCACAGGACCATGGGCACTAAGTACAAACCCAGACAGGTATCGTGCAGCAGGAATCTACACAAAATTCGATCCATGATCCCAAATAGAATCACGCTATTTACAATTCTCTTTTTAAAAGACAACACAAAATTAAAGGAAGCCAAGATCCTGAGGCACAGGCCCAAAACCAAGTTTTCCAAACACTGTGTGCAATGGGGACCCTTTGACCCAGGAGACCCAGTTGTAAAAACAACTGTAGAGCAGATAGGAAGTCAGTAGAGGTACCTGGGAGAGGTCTGGGTGGTGGGGAAATGAGGCAGGACAAATTGTACCTTTTGTTGATTTCACACTGACCCGATCACCAACTGAGGCTCTAGAAATGTTATGAGAACTGTAGCACCAGTGGAGTTCAAATGCATTTTTAATATCTTCTAAATGCGTAATTTGCTTTTGCTAGAGATGTGTTTCATCATTCCCTCTTGCCCCTTAATTAAGCTAATGACTTTATTTCTTTTCTCCTTTCTGATCGGCTCATAACACATTTCCCAGGTTGGCCTCCCTCCTCAAGCCTGTTGTTTTAGATCTGGTTATTAGCTGTCAAGCTCACGTGTTTTTCCATGTGCCGGGATGTTACAGAATGAGCCTGATCTGCTCAGGAGGCTGTGGGGCTCAGGGACCCCAGCTGGTGCCATCCTCCCACTCTTACAACGAACAAAATCCCTTACATGTGCATACCACCTAACAATTTACAATGCACACACATTATCTCAACTGATGCTCATGAGAAATCACAAAGGCAGGCATTATTAACCCTGCTGTCTTGTCTTATAAGCCAGGATTCAAAGAGCAGAGAGGTTGGTGACCAAACAGGAGGATGTTATTAAAGTTGAGCTTTGCTGCCCCTCTATCCACATTCTTTTCCCCTCCTTCTACACCTCTCGGTTCACCCCACATCAAAAGATGGGTTGAACTCACTGAACTGTTCAGGGCACTGCAGTACTGTGTACTTGGGAACAAGTGTAGATCACTCAGGATGCCTCATGATAATCAGAGAAGAGCCATGCTCTGGGTGGGGTACCATCACTTCCTAGCTCTCTGTGGGGCAGAGGTACTTCTGGAGGACTCAAGAGTTGCCAGCCCCATCCTCGGAATGCCAAATGATGGACTTCATGGGGAGGGGAAAGGCTTACTCTAGAGAATTACTTCACTAGGTTTGTATGCAAACTCTCAACCTTCTCAGGAGCCCCATTTGGGAGGGATGTGTCAGGGATGCCCAAAGACCCCCCCCAACTCAACCACTCACTATAAAAGAACTGGAAACAAGAGTTCAATTTCTTCTTGATAAATGAGGAAATATCAAAGTGACCTTCAGGGCCAGGAGAGGCCAACTTCTGAAGTCAACTTTCTTTAAAGATGAGAAAACTATAGCTCTGATAGGACAAGTGGCCTATATAAGTTTATTCACCATGATAGATAGTTATCTTGCAAGCAAATGTGTTGGTAAGGAGGAAGTGATTCCACACACCAGGAGATGGAATGTGTGTAGGGCAAACAGTAGAAGATGTGAACCTCTTCAGATGTCTGTAAGAAATAACCTTTAATATCAGAAGTGCCAGTGGGATGATATCAGCTCCTGGAAGAGATAGAACTACTCTGTGTGTGACATTTGTGCTAGATCAAAGCAGGAGCATTTAGCAAAGCAAGGCTTTCTGGACCAACCACAGAGACAAATCTACAGCATTCCCAGAATTCACTAGCCATAGGAAGTCTTGGGAGCAAAACCCAGACAGCCAGTCTTCCCCATCATGGCCTTCCCCTATGCATGGCCTTTTCCTACAAATATTGGTGAGAACACAAGATTTCTGTTGAACCCTTCCTCTCAAGTGAAGTGGAAAGTATTAGATAAAGAACTATACAGACACAGTAATGGTCTCCCATGTTCCCATGAACCCAAATCAAACAGCACTTCTATGAAGCCTTCCCCGAATGCCAACCAGACTTGTGAGCAAGCTAACAAGAGCTCTGCTCCATCTTCTTGAACAATGGAAAGGAAATTGAAACAGATGTGGTAACAGACTTTGTGAGGCCAAAGAAAGCAAATGCAGCCTCTGTCCTGAAAAGCCAAAAGTCCAAACCAAAGAAAGCTAGTTTCCCCAGGACTCTGAACACTCCACTTGTCTGTGAGCATGCTGAGTGACATCCTGTCACAGTGATGAGGAGACATGGCCAGGAATTTTGGTATGGAACCACCCTAAAAGGTCACCATTTCTGAGCTGCACAGGAAGCTGAATGGGCCCTTTCACCAACAGATTAATCAGTATGCTCAAGATAATTACAGCTTTAGTAATCTACCTCTTGCCCACGGCAAGCAGAACACATGGAAGGCAAGTGGCTGGCCCCAAAGTAGAGACAGGTCAGAGGTTGAGGGGATGGGAATAAGGCTGAGTAACTGACAGCTCTTCCCTTTGTTACCCTGCACAACAGGCAAGAGGCCAAGCCTGTTGGAGCAGCTGCCAACTCCCCAGGGTTCTAAGATGGGCAAAGATGACACAGTTGGGCCCTCTGCGGCACTTCCCACTTCCGCTGCAAAGCAACCCAGGTGAGCTGTGGTTGCAGATCTGCTGTGCTCAGGAAAACCTGCGTGGTGCAGGATAATATTAGTTCACTCTTATTGCCATGAGCCAGACACCCTCTGGGAGCTTGGCCATAAACCTTTGATCTGCTGGGCTTTGGGAGATGCAGAGTCCAACCTCTGTCCAGCTCCAGCTTGCCCACACATTTCATGGAGCCAGCTCAGAAAAAAGAGCCTAGCCTGGGGCAGTCATTTGGCTCTTCTCTGCAGATAGCATCAGCTCCCGCAGAATTTTGAGAAGCTGAGAAGAGAGAACCATTATTTCATCATGAAGCTCTCCAAGACCCTAGGTGCTCCCAGACCCCAGGTTCCTGGATACCACAATCTCCACTGTCATCTTGTACCTATATGAAATCTTAGATCTTATCCTTCAAACCAATTCAACATATCAAGCTGAAATGTATTTCACAAGAAAGCACTTCTATGACAAAAGCAAGAAAACATAGATGATGCTTGCTTTAAAAATCAATGTAAGAAAAAAATGAACAGTACTTGGCAAATCTTAGCCAGAGTTTGCTTGCTGCTTGCCCTAGCTTGAAGTCTAGTTTTCTGTGGAAATGTCAAGAAGGACTAGCACCGAAATGACATTTTTCTCCTTGGCACAGTGAGAAGGATGAAAAAGGACTGTTCAGACTGTGAGACCACAGCTCTCAAAGCTGGTACCTGCCTCACATGAGCTAGCAGGGACTAAAACGGAAGAGAACTTCTTGCATGCAGCCTGCCCATCTCTTCTCCCACAAGATGTCATTTCTTGTGGCTTTCCATTATTGCCAGGTCTTGGGGCCATCAATACTCTACATATGTTTATGAACATGTATTTTGTTCTTCATGACACTAAAAACTTTTTACAACCTTTAATATCCATTCAAGCTTGGAAATTTGTATCAAAATACCCAGTCAGAGCCTGATGGACAGGAATCAATAATAATAATAATAATAATAATAATAATAATAGTAATAATAATAATAAGCACTAAACTTGATTTGGTTCATTATAAAGGCTCCCTTCAAAAATGAAAGCATGGGGCCTTGGAATAAAAGCAGGCTGTGGCTGGTACTCAGGAGGGGGTCCGGGAGGTGTAATTCCTATGGAGGTGGAACCTTGTCCATGGAAAAGAATGAGAGTATTCCATAGAGGCCCCTTGCTCAGATAGGGGTTTGGAAGTCCTTGCTCACAAGTACATTGTAACTATCAAAGGCTTGACTTTGAAACTCCTGGATGTGAGACTAATTAACCCTTCCTCCTAATGCTAGGTAAGAGTCATGCATGGCCCAGTTTGGCATGTATCACACACAAGTGCGTGTGCATGTTCTGCATAGGCAGTCACTACTTCCTTTTTCTGGGATATCCCCTTCTACCTGTAAACTTAACCCCTTGGTACCCAGCACTGGGATCCCATGCTGGCTTCCAGACAAGCTTCCTTGCAAAGACCCCCCAAGGGGTTAATTAAGTTTTATTGAGCCTGAGTTTATTGCAGCTGGCTCTTGTCTCTCTTTAAACACTAGCTTCTGAGGAAGCTGGAGTCCTCTGGGACAATATTTTCAATGCTATATAGTTGGTCTGTAACCTATATTTTATTTTATTTGTTTTTCAAGACATTCTAAGGAGAGGGTGGATGAGGTTGCCCCCTTTCTGTCCCCCCTATATCTGTTGATGACCCCATTAAATCAGGGTGGTTAAATGGTATGCAGATGTTGCCAATTTTCATATAAAAGAATGCATATTCATTTACATAAATTTCAGTGAATTATTGGCAGCTTGAGTTTACAACTGCATGTCTATCTGTGTGTGTTACCCAGACCTGCCCGGCTCCCTTCAGTGAAGGGCTGTCAGGAAACATGGACAGAAAACCCTTCAGGTTCATGCATGATGTGTTTGTTTCCTTGCTCTATTTTATTTTATTTTTTGAGGTTTCCAATCCTTTCTCAGTTATTTGTAATGGCTTAACACGATTAAAGGCTTCCTCTAATCACTGCTCAATGTGCTTCTGCTCTATTAAAGATTTATATGGAAGCTTTATGGAACACACCTTTTTAGAATTCAGAAGGATTTTGTAGGTTATTATTCATAACATCTGCCACTTACTGCAAAGAGCCTTAAAACATCCCTTTAATGTGTATTTAATGCTTCTGATACAATATAATATCAAATAAGACGTACGTTATTATGGCAGCCGTGTTTGTGTAACCGCACTAAAGATCCACCAGTGCTGTAAGCCTGAGGTGGAGGGTTTATAATGGCCATAAAAACCTGCACAGAACTAAACTTGGCATTTAAGGACACACAGATAATTTTTTTCTTTGACTTGACTTGATACAATGTGGAGAAAAGCAATTTGGTAATTTAAAGAGCCACTGAACATAATCTAGGAATAAAGCAGTGGTCCTTGGAGAAGAATTAAGGTCAACCATTGTTTGAAAACAGCCCTCTCCAACCTTCATGGTTGGAGCCAAACTGTCCCTACTCTGGGCCAGCAGGAGCTGCAGGGAGTAGCCAGTGTGTCTAGCGGTCTCTGGCCAGGTGAATGAGCTACTTGGGGACATACCTTTGGTTATTCTCCTGGTATTTTTTTTAACCAAGGAGCATCTGCTAGCAATTCATTTTCACATTCTAGTTGATAAAAGATATACACAGTGTATATGCCTTTAGCTGCAGAGGTGTGATACACATGTGTCAAGACTTTAAGAATAGCTGTGTTTGGGTGTTGGGGTTGATTTTGTAACACTGGAAGCTGGAAAAGCACGCAGGCCTGGCCTTGGTTCCTTATCAGCTGTGTGGCCCGGGCAAAGGACAAGCTCCTTCCTGGCCATTGGCTCCTCTGAGAAATGGGAATTTAATGACAAGAGATACCCTGTTTCAAGTGTTGAGCAGAGGCCTATCTCTCTTCGAGCATTCTATCTACATCAGCTGTAAGGTGTAGATGGTACCAAAGAATTCTTTCAAAGAAGGCACCTGTAACTGCCAATCAGAAGGCAGGCTCTGTGGATGACAAAGAGTTCCTTAGCTTGCTGAGCAGACCCAGTCCAGATGCAGCCATGCTAGGTTGTCAACCATACTGCCCCGGGGTACATCTGTCCATCAGAGTCTTGGGTGTGAGGGAACGCTGCAGTTCTGTTTCCAAGGACTACTGTTGGAAAGCGACTGAAGGAATCTAAGCAACTTAATTTTGCTGGGGCCTTGATCCACAGAGGAGAAGAGCCCCAACCAGTAGGCAGGAAGGTCTGGCTGTGGGTCTTTGTCCCTCACAGAACTGCCCCACCACCCCTGGTTCCTGCAGAACGGGACTGTCTTCAGTGCCCATGAAAACACCTAGAAGCTCTTAGAGGTCAGACTCTGCTGTCCAGAAGCTCTCTTCCCAGTGCCTAGCCTGCCATGCTCATTTTTGGTGGACTACCCTGCCTGGGAGAGGGGTTTTGAGGAGGGGGTCGCCTCCACGGGCAAGGTTGCTGATGCTGAGAGTGCTTTTATGGTGCAGGCACTCCTGCACCCGCACCCGTAATTCTGTGGGTGGAACTCCCTAAATGCCCACTGGCCAAATTTGCTGAACACTTGACTTTCAAACAGCCCTCATTACAGACCCGCAGCCATCTACTTTCTGACGGGTTGGAGTAAATATGTAATCGGGGAGTTTTTAAGCCGTGTTCTGTAAAGTGCCGCCTGCGTGTGCTGTTTGGTTATTTTATGTGGTCATCAAAGCTGTTCTGGGAGTGCGGGGGTGGAGGATGGGCAGGCAATGCTGCAGGCTTCTGGTACCTACACTGCAGAGCACAGGTCCAGCACCCGGGAGTTTCAGGGTTTGCATAATGCTATCAAACATGCCGGACCCACTGCTTTCAGACTCCCCAGATGTAAATTGCAGGTATGATATGAAACTTATATCATCTTCAAAAAAATCTTTTTATTACATTTATTTTATAACTAATATTTTAATGAATACATTCAAGCATACCGTAAAGGGACTTCACTGAATTTCTGTGAGAGAAGTTCTACCATTAGCATTTTATTATGCATAATTTATCAAATATTTATACATCTATTCATGTTTCTTCCACACATTAATCTCTATTACTTCAGGATAAGTCATAGTAAATTGAAGAGATTATACATTTACCCTTAAAGAGTTCTGCATAGATTGCATTAGCTGAACTTCAGCAGTGGTCTCATCTTCCTTGTTTTGATGTAAAAATATACACATAATGGAATAGGTACACATTACTCAAATAGATAAGGTGTGGAACCAACCATCAGTGGGTCACTGGATAAAGGATATGCAGTGTATATAGACACGGAGTATCATTCTGTCACAAAGGAGAAAGAAATGCTGACATTTGCAGCCAAGTGGAAGGAGCTGGACATCAAGTGTAAGCCATATGCAGACCAGCGCTAAACATTCCCCACACAGAAACTACAAGTCCATCCTAAATATGAACTCCTGCTTGCTAGAGATTGAGAAGGTCAGAAGGAGGCAAAGGGAATATGAATTTGGACAGTGATGCTGTATCATGTGTTGAACAATTACACTGAACCCCATGTATGTACAATTAAACTGTTAATCACAGCAAAAACACTGCAAAGTGTGCAATTCTAGTGCATTCTGCATTGTAACAAATGTGGATAAAAACAAAGCCCCCAAGATACAGAGACACTGCCCATCACCCCCAGACAATTCTTCCCTCATCCCCAGAGCCATCTGCTCTTCTGGTTCCCACCACTGTAACTTAGCTTGACCTCCGGAAACCCATGCATGTGAGACCAGTGTCTACATTCACATTAGTCTCACTGCATTCAAATAATGGTGACAGGCCATCCATGTTAGTGTGGAGTTAGCCTGCTCTGTTCATGTCTGAGTGGTGACACACCATCTTGCTTATCCATTCTCCTGCCCATGGCCAAGGTCCTTGGCTCTTGTGCATTAAGCTACAAGGAGCATTCCTGTGCATGACTTTCTGTAGACACACTCTTCTGTTTCCTCGGAATATCACTTGCAAATGGAATCACAGGATGATGGCCATCTTATTAATTCAGCAAATCACCTGGTCTTTTTCAAGAAGTGTTAGATTATTTTACATCCCCAACAACAAGATATGTGGGCCTAAGCTGCTTACAACCTTACTGTGTTTGCCGTTGTCTGCTTTTCAGTCCCAGCCCTTCTGACTGGAGTAAAGTGGTGACTCCCTATGGTTTGGATTTGTGTTTCCCTAACGACTAATGATGCTGCCCATTCTTCGTGTGTTTACCAGACACTCATATGTCTTCTTTTGTGAAATGTCTATTCAGATCTTTTGTTCACTTTTAATTGGGTTGTTTGTCTTGTTATTGTTGAGAAATAGGAATGATTTACATATCCTGGAAACCAGTGGCTTTCCAGGCCTGTTTTGGCAATATTTTCTTCTGATCGGTGACCTGCACATTCATTTTTCACGCTTGCCCTTTTTTAAGCAGTGTTCATTCCAGTGAACTCTAATAATCTTTTTCTTCCTGTGACCTTATAAAATCTGTGCTGTCTCCAGAAGCTTTGTGACTTTAGTTCTTGCATTTACATCTAAACACGTCTTGAGCCAATGTTTGTATAAGGTATGAAGTAGAAATTTTGATGACCTGAGTGAATAATAAGGATATAGAGTTCTTTTAATACAATTGATGGGAAGGTTCTATTTGGTCCATTTGACTGCCTGTCTCCGCTTGATGAAAGCAATTTATAGCATATATGTGAGCTCTCTGCCCTATTTCACTTATCTGTTTGTCAATCCTTATATCAGCACTGTACTGTCTTTTTTGTAGTTTAAGGGTATGCCTTGAAGTTTTCTACATTTGTTCTTCTCTTCCAAGATAATTTTTTGTATTTTAGCCATTTTCATTTCCGTATAGATTTTTCCGATGTGTTTCTGCAGGTTGTTATTTCTCTGGAAGGTCTCTAATCTCCCTCAGCAAGGTTTTGTAGTTTCTAGTGCAAAGTTTTTGCATGTATTCATGAAATGTACTCTTAAATGTTTGATGTTCTGGGTACTATTTTAAGTGGAATTTCAAGTTTTTCTTTTTGTAATTGTTTGCAACTAGTTCAGTGACTCCCAGCATCCACAAGGTTGAGTCCAGGCCCCTGCAAAGTCTGGAATCTTAGGTGCTCAAGTCTCTCAGAAGATGACATGGTGTTTGTACATAACCTACACATTCTTCTGTGTACATTAACTCTCCAGATCACTTGTGATGCCAAATACAATGTAAACGCTCTGTAAATGGCTTTGTGTTGTGTTTTCTAAAAGATAGTGCTAAAGAAACAGGCCTGTACCTGGTCAGTAGCTCATTGAGTGCAGATGCAAACCCATGTACAGAGGACATGCTGTATGTAAATATATTATATGTAAACATACATTTGATTTTTGTAGATTAGCTTTGCAACCTTCCCAATTCATTTATTAGTTTTAGTATTATTTTTACAGACCCCTCTGGTTTTCTATGTAAGTAATTATGTCATGTGCAAATAGCTTAAGCTTAATATCTTCATTTCTAATTTCTATTTTATTTTTCTTGCCTCATTGTGACAGCTCAGACCTATGCTGAATAGCAGGGGGATCACAGTTCAGGCTTAGTGGACTGTGTGCAGTACTGCATCATCGCATATGATATTACCTGAGGGGTTTATGTTTTGCTCTTAGTTTAACCCAGAATAGCACTTTATTTATTTACAATAAAAATTATACATGCATACTGAACAGTCTTTTCCAGGTTTCCTTCTGTGACAAACAATTCTGTATGTAAAGCCAGGTTATATTTAAACCATTTTTTGTTAAGCGTCAGTGCAAACTGGAAATGCAACAATGGAGAGATTAAAGAGAAAACATAGCTTATGAAAACAATTGAGAGTGTAGAACTTCAAAATGCAATGTACATGTTTTCATTTACTATTGAGTACTATATTTGAATCTTTCTCTTCCATAAAAGTTCTTTGGCATTTCCAGAGCCTCGTAGTGCTATAAATGACAATAGAACACTGTGAGATGATTGCCACACTCAAGCTAAATAATATGTCCTTTTCTTACGTTCTCACCATTGTTGGCACAGGAAGAACCTGTGTCATGTCAGCAAATCTCAAGTGCACCATGCCTTTTCTGTGATCTGTAGTCACTGCTAGGTCTTCTAGCACTTTCGATCACACAGTGGAAGGTTTGGGTCCGTGCTCTGATGTCTTCCTTCTCCAGCCACCAGTCCTTAGACAAACACAGCATACACATACAAATAGAATCTTTAAAAACATAGAGCCCACAGCTGGAGGATTTTGGAAGGTATCTTTTACAAGAATATTTACTCGCTGTCAGGTGAGAATCAGAAATAAGTTGAAATTCTCCAATGCTAATTTAGTATCTTCTTGATTATGTGTTTTGTTATTTTTGTTTGTTTAATTGACTGATTGATTCTGGTAAACCAGCTTTGCGTTCCTAGTTTAAAAACACTGTTTTCTATCATCTAGAAATTTTATTTTATGCCGGCAGTGGTGGCACACACCTTTAATGCCAGCACTCAGGAGGCAGAGGCAGACAGATCTCTGAATTTGAGGCCAGCCTGGTCTATAGAGTGAGTTCCAGGAGGTCTATTAAGGAAGAAAGGAAGGAAAGGAGGGAGGAAGGGAGGGAGGGAGGGGGAGAGTCAGGAAGAAAGAAAGAAAGAAAGAGAAAGAAATTTTGTTTTATAATTATTAAAAGCACCTCTGTTTCATGAATATTTGGATAAGAAAATAAAATGTTAACTTTTGGATGCATGTAATGAACTTTACAAATAGGTTAAAGTATTCATAAGCTCTGTTAGGTTTATAGTTCTAATCTTGTTGAATATTTTTTCATCTCTGAAGTACCATGTCTCTGTTTTTCTACACAGTGTTATCTCCTTTGCTGTCATGAGGAATAGTGACACAGAATTTACTAAAACAATGTTTCTTTCCTATCATCCCAAGATTTATTTTTCAGGCTATAAGCTTTGGTACCACGCACACCAGCTTGCAATCCCAGGATGCCTGCTGCCTGCTAGTAAAAATGGTGAGATACATCCTAGCTCATGGAATGCTAAATGTAAATAACACCTAGCTCAAAGAACTGTTGAATACAATAGAAACACACACACACACACACACACACACACACACACACACACACACACACGCTAGAGATATTTATAAGGGGATTTCATTTGCTTCATGATGCATTCTGGTCAGGTTTGAAGCTTATAGGAGAAAATATTGTCAGAAAAGATTAATGGAAATTTTAAGGAAATTCACTTAAAAGCCTTCAGGAATAGCTTCTAAATTCCAACATTTAACTTTAACTGGGAGGCCATCTCATTCACCAAGTTCACTGAGCAGGTGAAAATTTGAGCTCCTGCTGGGTCCACTAGACCAGTATCCCAGAGGCCTGAGTGTGTGTGTGTGTGTGTGTGTGTGTGTGTGTGTGTGTGTGTGTGTGCATAAATTGGGTGTGTATCCCATGAGTCTTGCCAAGGATGGCATCAAGTCCTAAAGTCTAGACCTCAATGTCACAGATTAGGGAGACAAAAGCCATCGCCCTCCTTACTGTGCCATCACTGTGAATGAGTCACAGTTGCAGTGTGTGGCTATTAATCACTCCTGTTAGTCAGACTGCATCACGAAGGCATGTTGTTTGTTATTAAATCATAGCACTGCTCGCTCTTGGGTGGCTGTTTCTAACTGCGTGGAAAGAATTACTGGCCACATCTCCCCCAATACTTTTTTCCCATCACAGATGAAGCCCTACTGGGCTGAGCTGAGTTCACAGGGCCTGGTTTCTCAGATAGTGAGAACCATTTCAGGCTCTGGCCTGAGACTCCCACACAAGTCACCCTCTGCTCTCCCCTCCTCTGGGCAGATGTCTCTACGGTCCTACATCCTATTCCTTTATTCCTCTCCAGCCTTGTGCCAAATCTTCCAGTGTTGGTCATCCTTGCCCTGGCTTCTCCCCAATCTTCCCTGTCCTGGGAAGCAGGGTGACACCTACTTAGATGGTAGACACTGACCAAGAGAACACAATGACTTTAGCTTTCCCTCAAAGCTCATCCTAAGTAACTGTGTCTGTTCTACTTCCAAAGAGACACTAACTATGACTACATCACAATTCGTCTAAGCAAGCTCTTCTTGATGAATATTTGGGCCATGACCCCACCCGAGTTTGGACTGCCACAAGCATTCTAGCTCATAGCTTTGATCTTTCAGTAAACATGTGTGTGTTTTTCTGTTGGATATACTCCTGGGAGTGAGATCACAGGACCACTGATTCGTGTATAGCTCAAGTATGCAAATAGTGAGGTGTTCAGGACAAAAATAACACACAGCTATGAGAGCCTATGACTTGCGACTACACATAAACATATGCACAGCTCAGAGTTCCAGTCTAGATGAGGGAAATTAAAGAAAGTAAACAGACCCTGATTGTGCTGATAGAAACCATAGAGGAGCAGGGCAGTGGTGGCGCACGCCTTTGATACTCAGGAAGCGAGGCAGGTTCTCCATGAGTTTGAGGCCAGCCTGGTCTACAAACTGAGTTACAGGACAGGTTCCAAAGCTACACAGAGGAACCCTGTCTCAAAAAAATAAAAGAAAAGAAAAAAGTAACCATAGAGAAAATCAACCTCTGCCATCAAATAAGCCATGAGGTAGTTGGTGAAGTAGGCACCCCTGACCAGAAAGGTAGTTCAGGGACTCTGGAATGTCTGGAATGTCATGCTGCTGTGATTTGATTCTTGAGCTGGGTGATAGTAAATGGCACAGAGTCTTAAATCCACCCCTTTCCATATGTGACAAGCATACTGTGCTGAAGGCTTTTGTCACCAGGTAGTATTCCATAGATTCTGAGTGATGGAGCCCAGCTATGTCAGGCCTTGTTTCATAAGCAATTCCGTTAAGCTTCAAGACATACTTAACATTTAACCTATTTGCTGGGAAGATGGAAGACACTCCTGAAGTGTTGGGACCTGGAAAACAGCCAGTCTAGAAGAAAGCAGTCACATTAGAGTAAGGATGGGTGGGATATCATTAGACTCCTATGGTTGACAGGCACTGGACAAGATCACCAGACCTAATTAAAGCTCTTGTTGAGAATTAATGCTCTTTCAGAACATTAGCAAAATCTAGGAACTCAATTAAAACTTGCACACTGGGTGAGGAAAATGAAATTAGTTTGATGCCAACTGGATCTTCCCAGTGGAGCTCTACCCAGTCCTCACTGAGAACAGAGAAACTGGACCCTGTGGGAGTGGCTGCAGAGGAGAGAGAGCCACACTTTGGGTGCAAGGGAGGCCTGGAAACAGGCCTGAGAGTAACTGAGGCACCAGGATGAGGAGCCAGCAGGCTCTAGAGGCTGTGCTGATTAAGAAGAGAGAATAGGAGGTGGAGATGGGAGACAGCATCTGTTCAGAATTGACAAGGGGCAAATCCTTGCAGGTTATAGTGACTTCTGTGAAGCCCTGGGTGAGCAGGGGCCCTAGTACGTCTGCGTGGGGTCAGGCCAGAGTGGCTGGAGATTCAAATTCAGAGGCGCTCCAACAGATAACAAAGGGCACATTGGGCTTCAGATAGGCAACTGGCCTTTTATCCCACAGATGCGTGGAAGTGGGGTAGTGGGGACGCTTGTGACCAGCAAAGGACTCTAAGGATTTCAAGGAAAAGATGAGCACAGCTCAATGGAGTTATAGCGAACAGTAACCCTGAGCAGAGATGACAATCTTCAGTACTTCCTGAGGTAGGCATTGTTTGGAAGAAGCCCAGGCTCACCATGCTTGCTGCGGTAAATGGCAACGCTACTCCAGCACACTGTTGGGAAAGGACAGAGAGTGGGGTGGAACAGTAGTAAACAGCTATGCATCTGAGGAGAGGGTTGACCCTCAGCTCCACACACTGCCGATATATGCTATATAACCTGGTTCTCTGGAAAAGCTGAAAGTTGGGGTGCCAGAAGGCTGGAGCACACTGCCTAGCTACCTTGATTTATCATTTTGTTTTGTTTTGTTTGTCAGAGAATTGTGATCTAAACAAATTACAGCCAAAGGTATACCTCTGCCCCCCAAAATCTATAGAATCCAGATATTACCCCCCTCCCATGTCCTGGGGAGAAGGAGACGGAGAGTAAGCATTTGCAGCAGCTGCTAACGTTGTTTTGGAGCTGTCTGGGGTGCAGTCGGGACAACATTGATCATCCCCACAGCGCTTTGTGTTTCTAAGTCTTATTCATTTGTTATCTGCACGGCTGGGTTTTTGGCCGTCAATATTTTGGGTGAAGAGAGACATCTTCCTCTAATGACGCCTAATCATTCCTAATTTCCTCTGCAAGGATTGTGCACCATCAGGTATAATGAGCACATTTGCTTTAATGCTCCTGCTGCACAGAGTTCCTGGGAAATGGTTCGAAGGCACGTGCACAAGTCAACTGCAGGGAGCTTGGGAACAGCACTGACATGGGAGTGACTAGGGGGTCAGCAGGTGTCCAGAGGACAGTATAGCCAGGGGTGGAACATAAGCCAGCTGAGCCAGAGCATTCCCCTCACACCCAAAGGTTCTACTTTCATTAATAATCTTAACTCCCTGATTTGCAATTAACCCAAAAGCTCCGTAATGATAATGAGATACGTGTGTGATTCAGTGCCAGAAGATGATAGATTGGCAAGACTGGGGTCTTTATTAATCTCCCTGCTTTGTCGTTCTTAGTGAGGTGAGCATCCTCTCATCCCAGCCTGCTGCAGAGGGGACCAACAGGGAGCCCCTGTAGGTTTGCAACCTAGAATGACTACCAGCTGGGTTCCACTCCCCATAGGGATCTTGAACAGGGACCGAAGTCTACCTCTCTCTGTGGCTGGATGCCACTGCAGTCTTGCTTGTGTGACCTGCGTGGTGTTCTTGAGGAAATATGAAGCCTTTATTAATATTTACAAAGCAGGTTTCTTATAATCATCTGGATTTCTGTTGTTAGGAAACATGAGAGTGTCTGGCAGTCCTTAGTTCACCTTCCCAGAGGACAAAGCAGACTGAGGACACATTTCCTGTGTGTCCTCACCCTACCTGACCCATTCCTCCTCCATTCCATCCTAGACCTGTAGGCAGATGTGGATGTGTGGGACAGAAAAGAGGAGGCCTATTTCAACCTCCCCTATCTATCCCAGGCACATCTGAACCTACTCCTCACTGGCTCACCAGCCCCTGTACATGCTCATTTGTACAGCAAGAAAGGTGTCTAACTTCGAGGACACCTTTCTTGGGGTGCAGGTACATGAGCACAGCAGGGATAGGGTAGACGTAAGCAAAACCGCCACTGGACAAGATTGGGAGGGCAGAGGCTGATAGTCCATGGAACTCTGAGGGATCAAATGGTACTGCCCTGTCAATGGGCGGTGGATTGTCTTAGAGTATGATGGAGCTCACGAGGGAAAGACTCCACAATCGATTCATATAGTCTTCTGCTGTCCAGGAAGAAGGTACTAGAAGCATATAGACCTGAATTTCTTACCTCTGGTCCTAAGGGAAGAGCAGCAGAATGAGATGCAGGACTCTCAGGTCCAACTCTACCTCTGGAATCCATTTATCATGTGACCTAGAGAAGAGGCTGCACTGCAGAGAGAACACAGAATCTGAAATACAGGTAAACAATATGCCTCATACCCCTTTTGGGATATAACAAAACAATTTGTTTACCAGACATTCAAATTCACCAGGCATCCTGTATGCTTATAGCTAAACCTGGCAGCCCTGCCTGGGGAACATAAGTCCCTTTCCCTCCCTACACATCCTGTTCTTCATCTACAAATGAGTTGAGCAAAAACAATAGTAATACAAAAAGCAAACAAACAAAAAAAACTTCAGCTTTCGAACCTTCCTTCAGAATTAAAGTGCCAGTGCACACCAAGTGTAAAAAATACAACTGAGGCTGCTCTGTCAGAAGATGGGCAAGGGAACTGATAGCATTCTCAGAATGTGACACCATGCCCTATAGGAAGCAAAACAGCAGGGCTTAGTGTGTGGGGCCCACAAGGACTTGAGAAGAAGCAACACAATGATTCCCCCCAAAATACAGGAGACAGGAGCACTGAGAAGTTCAAGCCAATGGGAGAACGGAATCTGAACTTAGAATCTGAGTCTCCAGCTCACACCCAATAGCATCTGGAAATAATAGACAGCAAGTCAACAACTCAAGGCATGAGCTTCTCAATGCTAGAGGTGGGCAAGCAAGCCTAGATGATGGATGCCCTGTTAGGGGTTGGCTATGGAGCTGTCCTTTGGTTAGTGTTTAGACAGTCCTTTTCTATTCCGAGGTCCTGTATCTCAGTGGCTCTCTGGAATTTTACTAATAAGACCTAGATCTTTATTTACAAGGAGTTTTAAAAATGATAAAAATCAAATAAAATCCTTTCTAAAAATCATCCCAAACATAGTCCCCATAATGATTATTTGATAATGACTTTCAATTCACCAGGCATTTTTATATGGCATCTTCATCACTTTGAACTCGTTCCCTAAATTGTTGTTATGCCCATTGGAACCATTCAGTGGGCTGGTGAGGTGGCTCAGTAGGTGGGCTTGCCACCAATGCCCTGAGTTCGATTCCCAGAACACACATAATAGAAGGAGAGAATCTACTCCTTCAAATTGTCCTCTGACCTCCACATTTGAATTATGGCAAGAATGCATGTCATATACAAAATATCTAAATAAGTGTATAAAATTTTCAAGAAACCATGAATTGAGGTTGAACTCCATTTGTCCTTGACAGCTGGCTGCCATAGCTACTTTGCCCAGCCTCAACCTGGGTTTGGATTGCATTAACTTACAAATTGCCAGCAGCTGCAAATAGCACTTAGGCTGACTCAGAGGCCAATTTTGTAGGAAAGAGTGGGTGGGTGGTCACATTCAAGGTTGAGGGATGAATAAGAGACAAAGCAGAATTAGTCCAGAATGAAGAGCCATTGCGATACAGGGTCAATGAACCTGCCAAGATACCCAGGCAACTGATCGTCAAAGGGAAATGATGCTGACTTACTCACTAAATGGGGGGGGGGCAACAGTAAGTACTCTACAGGGATGTTCCTGGAACCAAGAGAGATCTGTAAAATCTACAGCTTGGCTCCTGCCACTGAGTATGCACTCAGCTACACCAGTGACAATGCTGACAGGAACCTCATCTCTTCCTCCACACCCTGAGCTTCCTAGGTGGGCTGAAGGCTGCACTGCAGGACAGAGAACAGGAAACAGGCATCTCTTTACCTCCTGCTGTTTCGCTTCCTGGGCAAAGGCCAGGACAATGCTGGGACACAGAGGGACACTACAGGTGGTTCTGCTGATGCCAGCACCCCTCTTGATGGCTCAGTGGGGTCCAGGAACCCAAGCATGAGGTGCAGGCTATGGTAGTCTCCAAACTATGTCTTCCTCTGTGTGGAGAATGCCTGTCTTCCATCATGACACAGCAAGTCACCAGCCGCTGGAGATGTATCACCTGGTCTTGGCTGAACTAGAAATGGCCGACACCAGCCTCACCAGAAGGTTCATGGTTGCTATGCTCAGGCCTGCCCTGTCCCCAAACTCCAACCACATCTCTGTGGTTGAACTAACCACACCTCTGGCTAGCACCTCAGGGCAGGACCTCCTGGGGCAGGCAGTTCCTACAAGGTAGCTGATCTTGAGAGATCAGGGAGGTCTTCAAATGGATTACAAGTTCCCTGTGCAACTCACTCCAACAACCTCCCTGGGTAATTGTAGTAATGCCCTCACCCACCCCTGCTCCTGCTGCTCACCCACTCCTGCTCCCCCTGCCCTGCTTCTGCTGCTCTAACTTCCAATCTCCGCACAGTGGCAGTCCATAGCATTTATTGAAAGTTCTGGGTATTCATTTCTGTTGTCTTACAAACCCCTAGGGTTCCTGTGGGCAGTGACACACCTCTCCCAGTGACACACCTCTCTCCATAGTCCCCTCCTACCATCACCTACTCCAGGCTTGGCCTAGCTTGCAGGATACTGACTTTGCCCAGCCTAGAACGTTCTCAAACCATTCTCTAGTAGCTGATTCTTCCATGTTCCTCCCTGGAGAAAGTATATCTGAGCACACTGTCCTACACAGCTTCCCAGCCCTGTGGTTCACCACTTATGCCTGCCTTGATCCCTTCAAGCCCCTTTCCATCATCTGTTTTTATTTGTTTATTTCCTGTCTTCCATACTAAAATGCAAGCCTCACATGAGGAGAGCCCTCGTCTGCCTTAGAAATTACTGCTCCCCCTGGTCAAACTGCCAATGCCTAATAAATGCCAGATGTGTAACTAGCATCACCTATTAACCCCTGTGGCCACTGCAAGCCCTCATCCCAGCCTCTTACATTGCCTCATTTTTTCCAAGTAAGCTTTTGAAGATATGTCCCTGTTTCTGGGTGATGCTCACCAGATCCCAGAGGCTCCTGCTACCTTTCTACCAACCCCCTTCCCACCTCCCTTCCTGGACCATGCTTCCAGTCATGCTCAGCCCAAGAGTGGGCTCAAGCAATAGAAAGCACAGGTGCAGGGAGAACCAATCTCCCTCTGGGCTGAGGAGGACCTACCAGAAGCCAGTGGAGCCCCTGCAGAGAACCTCTATAGTCCGTGAAGCAGAAGAGAGCCCGATCTTAAATGCCAGTTGCTGGTTCCTAGTGAGCCCTGACTTTACCCAGCAAGGGGACTGCTCATCATTTGCATCAAGGGTCTCCATGTGTCAAATAGCACATGAGATTTATCTTGTGTAAATTCTAAAGCACCAAGACACAGAACAGGACCTCATCATGCTCATTTTTATATAATTCTAATGAGCATTGGTGTTTTGCCTGCATGCATTCCAGATCTTGAAATTACAGACAGTTCTGAGCTGCCATGTGGGTGCTGGGAATTGAACCCAGGTCCTCTGGAAGATCAGTCCGTGCCCTTAATCATTGAGCCATCTCTCCAGCCCCTCAGACTCATTCTTAACCTCAGTGAAGACAACAGCTCCATTATAGCTAGACAGCGTTCAGGGTTAGACATTGTAGGTTCAGACTCCAGCCCTATCAATTAATAGCTGGGTGTTCTTAGGAAAGCTATTTAGCATCTGTGCCTCTGGTTATCATATATAAAATTCATCTAAAGAAAATAAACACTACTTTATCAGGACCTCCACGAGGAGTGGTGATAACTGTATGCATACATGTACAGTGACATTTGGCACATGGTAAACCTGCATGTGCAGAGAAAACAGTTCACTTTCTGAAGCTGGGAGGCAAAATGTAAAGGTAAAGATCCCAAGAACACCTTCCAGGGCATACCCACTCCCTCTCTATCACAAAAGGCCGGGAATAAGCCTGCGCATGGCCTCTGAGGGGCATCTGACTCCAACATCCCCTTCCTCACATAGCCAATTCCTACTCACTCTCCACTCTCCTCCCATGTCTCACTTCCGAACGCCTCAGCTGCATTTCCGGCTTACACGCAGCTCAGGCTGAACTGTGTCCCCACAGAACCCTTGTGGTGAAGCCCCTGGGTTTCAAGCATGACTGCCTTTGGGGATGGGGCTTTTGAGGAGGTAGCTGAGTCAAAACAAGGATGCTAGGTGGTCTAGCCCCCTTTGGCTGTGTCTTCACAAGGAGGAGAAATACAGACACTTAGAAGGACACCAGGAATGGGCACCCACAGGTAGGACACAGAGAGATGGTCATCTACAAGTCAAGGAAAAATGCCCCCCCCCACAGCTGAAGTCCACCCCAGCTTTGGCCTTAGTTTCCTAGCTTTCCAGAACTTAGGAACTGAGGTCCTGCTGCTCACACTCTCTGCCTGTGGCACTGGGTTTTGGCAGCGGAACAAACTCAAACTGTCTCAGAATTCGGTTCCCTTCTTCATGCGCTCTGCTCCATTTGTAAGCATACCTTTGGGGGCAGCCCACTGCTGCTCCGTGCTTGTGATCTTCTTCCATCTCAGGACACAGAGAGCTAGACCTCCTGCCTCCCGTGATTAAGAGAGTCTTAAGACTTACTTTATTGCTATTGTCGTTATTGCCATTAACTTGCTGGGTTATATAAAGCCATTTTCGTACAAGTATATAAGATGATTTGGGCATATTGTTCTACACCCTACTGATCTTCCCTTGCTTGCCCCTTCCAATTAGTCCCCATTGTTTCCTTAGTTTCATTTCTACTTTCATTTATATTTATATAAAACATAGAATCCACAGTGACATAAAGCATATTTGTCTGAGACTGTCTTAATTCGCTTAATGTGATAATCTCTAGTTGTGTCCATTTTCTTATAAACGACAGCTTCATTCTTCTGTTGTATATAGACATGAGTGGAAGTTAACATCTGTCACTTCTAAGTGAAAATATTGGGAGACAATTGCATGGTCCTCTGTGCATTCTTCTGCTGTGGACAGCTTGGGCACATGACTTCTTAGAGGTGTCACACACAGCATCAGCATGACCTGTATATCTGAGTCAGCGTCTCTCTTTGAGCCACTGGACCTGCAGTGAACTTAAGAATATCTGTTGCTACCCATCACCGAGCCTTCTAGTTTGTCATTAAAATATAACTAGCCCATGTGCCTGGTTCCATGTTCATTTATATTTTCTTATTGTTTGTCTACACAGAGAGAATATGATTATTTTGCCAACAAAGCTCTTTTGTCTATGAGGGATCCCATGTTTTGTCTGCTAACTGGCCCATCAGAGACACTTGGTGCTGCAGAGTGAGTTACTGGTTCCACGGTGCCCAGGATAAGTGTGGTGGCTCCATGCTTGCTTGGGGTTTCTGAAGCTAAACAAAATGGTGTGGATTGGGGCCTTCTCCCCAGTAATGCATATTCCTCTCTACCCAGGTCAGACCCAGCCCTTCCTCCCCAACAGAGTAAGTAAATTGTCACCTTGCCTCACAAGTGTCACTATGGCTCTTGGGCTTCACACCTCTCCATTTGCTATCTAAAGATTAACAGTCTGGCGGGTTTTGCTGAAGCAGCGCTTAGCTCATGCCATTCTGAGTGAGGACAGTGCCCCTGAAAACAAGACAGACAAGCCTCTCCAGAATGCAATTACACAGGTAACAGGCAGCTTCAGACTCTTACTGTTTCCTGAAGTAAGGAAGAAAGCCTGAAGCTGGTAGGTAGGCTGGACTCTCTACTGCCTCCCCAAGCAGGCCTCCTGGTATGGACTGTCCCTGAGACACAGCATCCATTTGGGAAAGAGCAGATGACTATGGGGTACCCTGTCCTGGACATTTCATCGGATCCATTAGTATGTTGTAATGAACACACTCTTGGCCTATCACTTGGAAGTCAGGGATGATCAGAAGGATTTATGCATGAGTCAGCTCCACCAATTAAAATCAGCTTTAAGAAGAATGGAGGGAACAACTCAGTCAAAAAAAAATTATGTCATCCACAAGAGATATCTGCCATGGCCATGGGATGGTGGTGGAAGGAAAGCAGAAGAATGGCATTCCCATGTTAGCTGAGGTCCAGAAAACATAGACATCCACTCCGCACCCCCCCCAGAAGACTGAGCATCAACTGTATACAATGATCCACAAGAAGCCTGCTGTCTTCTGCTCTCGAGGAGACAGAGTCTTGCTCAACACACACACACACACACACACACACACACACACACACACACACACACACACACGCACGCACGCACGCACACACATGCGGATTGGGGAGAAAGGGAGTCAATTCTTTTGCAGCCATAAAAACAAAGCCATTGGAGGCCTGTGGTAGAGTGGAGATGACTGGGAAATCCCACAGTGAAGCTGAAGGAATAAGTCCTGCATACAGCTGAGACCTATCACCTTTCTGCAGAAAGTGCAGAAGGTACAGAAATGTGTGGTGTCCCATTCAGGGTCACTAACATGCCACCTGCACAACTTGGCTCAAGAGGCTATACCACTTAATTTGTTGTTTATTTACTTGCTTATAGAAGTCAGTTGTCTTTTGGTCTTAAATAGATTTATTTACTAATGTAAAGCCGGTAAAGATACTAGTGATACCTCTTAAAGTCATGTTCATTCATTAATGGCAGACTGTGTCTCTTCTAGTACTTACAATACTCCTGCAATGACACGGTTTCTCTGTGAGCCCTGGCTGTCATGGAACTCAATTTGTAGACCACGGTGACCTTGAACTCACAGGTCCACCTGCCTCAGGCTCCTGATGGCCAGAATTAAAGGCACGCACCACCATGCCCAGCTATTGCTCATGGGCTTCTGAGAAGTAAATCTTATGTATTCTGACTGTGTGGATTAATCCACTGATAGAGTCATAATATGATAGTATTAGTGGGAAGAAGTAGGCATTTGGAGGAAGTAGATTACTGGGTACATGTCCTTCTGGGCCCCTTTCGATATATTCATTATCCTTCCCTTCCTCCCCTGGCCATCAAGAGACAAGTTGCTCTGCCCACCATGATGAACTAAAGGCTCTGAATTTATGAACCCAAAGAAAGCTTCCCTCTGCTTACATTGTTACATCATCCTTTTGACTCTATTTACATTGTTGTCAATGACTGTAAAAGTCACTAGCAGTCCAGATATCAAAATATCTGCTCCTCAGATGAAGAAACTAAAACTCAATAAATTTAAGCCATTTTCCCAAAGTCTCAGAGTTTAAACGTGTCAAATGTGAGATTTCAACTCAGGTCCAGCTGAGCCCTGATGTTGGGCTTTCTATTTAGTGTCACTCTGACCCCTACAGCCTGGCCTCTAGGGGCTTCTATGATTCTCTGGAAGATAGGCAAGAGATAGAACCAGACCAAATGCCCAGCTCTTAGACTTCAGAAGCCAAACAAAAGCCCACACCCAGGAAGCATTCACAGTTCAGGCTCTGAGAGGCCCAAGCCAAACGAAGTACTTTCTTCAGGGACCAGAGAAGGTCGGGGTAGATGAAGGAATTATTAGGATGCACTGATTAACAGATGGGCTGACATAATTGATGATATGCCTGGAAGGTATCTACAGAATGACACCTACATCCAGCATGATTTCCAAGAGACTCCAACTCAGCAACAACCTAAAGGTAAAAATGCTGAACAATGAACACTAAATTACCTCTCCATTGTGCACAGTGTATTAAATAAGGGGGAAGCAATTAAGAGCCCATTGCAAGGAGAAAGACCACAGAAAAAGTAAATATATCTGTAATTGTCCACATAGGTAGAGAGAAAGACCTGAAAGTATCTGACAGCAGACGGTTAGCACTGATTGTTTCCCTCTGGGTGGGAAGAGGGAGCTGAAAAAAGGAGTGGAGGGGGCATACAATGGGGAAAAATAAAGTTCCTTGTGAAATTAAAAAAACAGCTAGCATGTCACATAAAGATATAAAACACCATCTTCACCATCATTGCAAATATTTATAAATTAGGTAAGCATGCGGAAGAGAACAAGGTTACCATATAACAAATGCAAATGAAAACCCTGATTTGATTAGACAAAACACCTGTGGGCAGTTGTTCTAAATAGCTGCTATTTAAATTTTTCTGCAGTGTTGTAACACAAAATTATCCTGCTGCAAAGCTTAAAGTCATTGAAAGTGTTTTTTAAGTTTCTGGCTACATCCAGGAAAAACAAACAAACAAACAAACAAACAAACAAACAGAAAGCCCAGTGATTTAAAGTACAAAGCAGCAGTGTTGTGGTGTGGAAAGCAGAGCAGAGGGGGCTCTGGCAGGAGCCAGGCTAAACTTCCCTAAGACCACCCAAAGCCAGGGACAGGCTCTTGGTCAGCCACAGATTTGTGTTTGGCTTTCGTATTAGTCATTTCATTTCGGGGTCAAATGAATATGGATAACTGGTGGCAAATATCCCCGGGCAGCAGAACCCATGTTGGCCAGTTAGAAACACTGGTTGTGACTTCTCCATGGCACCCCGATGTCCATGCTAATCAGATGGAGGCAACTACAGACCTCCTTAGCAAGAAAGAAATGAAGTTTTTCATCTTTTATTAAACACTGGAAATGACTAGAAACCTTACCTCCAAGAGGCAAGTATTAAGGACGCAAACTGATATATTTTGCTAATTAAGCCATTAAAAACCTCATTTAGGTGTAAATAAGAAAGGCACATTAAATTTTAATGTATAGTGTAGGGTGTAAGTTTCGCTCCAGGCTAAGTACCCAGGCTGTGACCCCAGGAATGTGATTAAAACTGGAACACTCACCAAAGCGCTGTCTTAACTCTGGCTATAAAGTCATCCAGGCATCATTTCCATATACTTCTACTATGTGATGTAGATCATAGTTGGGCAAGCCCCCTCACTCCTGGCCACTCCAGACCTGGAGGAAAGGCAGTTGTAAAACCCAGAGAGCCCAAATGGGCCCTGGACAAACATGGAAACAGCCAAGGAAGGGGTATGTGAGTATGAAATTGTCACTGCTAGGCATAGAGCCTAGGGTAGTCACTTGCTATCTTAGCTTTTAGATGCATTAATCTTCCTGGGCTTTAGGTCACTGCATTGATAAACCAGCATTGGAAAGAGCCAAACTCCCTTCACATGCTTAGATACTTAGATGAGACAATGTATATGAAACTGGCAGGGCTCAGGACAGGATCAGAGCCTGTCTGAGTTGCCTTTTCTGCTGCTGTGATAAAATACCTTGATCCAGAGCAACAGTAGGAGGAAAGGGATTCTTTGGCCTACACTTCTAAATCACAACCCACCACTAAGCAAACTCAAGAAGAAAAACAGTAGTTGAAGCAGAAACCATAGAGGAATGCTATTTACCAGCTCACACTTTGGGTCATTTAGCTAGTATTCTTACATAGCCTAGGTCCACTAGCTTAAAGAATGGTGCTGTCTACAGTATGCTAGACCCTCTTACATCAATTACTTAAGACAATCTCTCACAGACATGGCCACAGGCCTGAAGAAATTCTTCAATGAGGTTCTTTCTTCCCAGGTAACTATAGGTTGTGTTGACAATCAAAGCTAACTCCCACCCCTTGTCAATGTCACACATAAGCATATCACTGTTAAATTGTCTTCCTTTCCATGTTTATCCTCCAGACCGCCTGCCAATATTGTAATATGAAATACAGTATAACTTAAAAAGTCTCATAGTCTTTAAAAACACTTGAAACTTTTAAAGCTCAAAGTCCTTTAACTGCGGGCTCCTGTAAAATCAAAAACAAGTTACATAATTCTTATTCTAAAGGGGAAGAACAGGGAACAGGAATGATGTGGTCAAAGTAAACCCAAAACCTAGCAGTATAAACCCAAATTCTGCAGCCCAGAGTCTGCTATTTGGTTTCCAGGGGGCTTAAGCAGTCCCACCTCTCCAGCTTGGTCACTGGTGGCTTGTCTCCTAGACTCATTCCAGTCCTACTCCACACTTGTCTCTGTGCTTGGCAGATAACCCATGCATCGTGCTGGGATCTCAAGTGTCCTGGAGTCTCCTGACACTGAAACTGAGCCATCACCCAGGGCCTCCTAGGTTTCTCTTCAAGTCCTCCAACTCTGCCACACGATGGCTCATTGCTGTCTTGATGCCCCCAGTCTTACATCTTTCATGTCTTCCAAACCAGAACCACGTGGGTGATTCTTAACACATTGCCAAGCTCAGCTACCAGTTTGAGATGCAGTCTTGGCCTTTTGGACCACAGCTTCAATATCCTCATCCTGGAGAAGTAACTTCCAGATTTCAGTCAGTGATGCTGGTCTCTTTGTTAATCAGAGCTGATACTTCAGCCCCAGATGATAAGGAATTTTCTATCCTCTTGCCTCTACCTCATCACCAAATCCTACCTGTGTGTGCTACCACTGGCTAACCAGGACAGTACCCAATAGATACTTTTAACTATTAGTCAAATAAAATACTCTCTAAAACACAAAAAATATAGTAAAAAATTATTTTTTCAATGTACATCGAAATCTGTCAGTGTCTTCTAGATGGTTTTTACTTTCTATTATTGCTTACTGATTGTTTCTAATTTTCTGTAGTAAGATTATGTTGCGAATTTTTTACAAATACTCAAAAGATCTTCATTTTCTGACATCTTACTGTTAGGCCCTAAGTTAACCTATAATCCCATCTGCCCAAGGACCATGTCACTTCCTGCGATTCTGGGAGTTGGAATTCTCAGAAAGTAACTACAAAGCCTCATGGGAAAGTTCAGTGGCCTATGGGTTTTGCCATATAAGCTCCACCAACAAGCGTCTTGAGGCCACTCACTCTGAAAGTTTCCAGGTTATAGCCCTGACCAAATTCCATCTTGGTCAGTATTTAAAAATCTTGCTTAAATTTGGCCAAAATGGTGGAACTTCTTTTTCTGGTAAATTTCAGGATTAACATTACCATTATTCAAGTGAAGCTGCTATCTACTTTGACGTCCCACTCTGTACACTTTAACTTTAACACATTAACTTTTGGAGAAATTGAGTGAAGAAATGAATGGGTTGACTAATCAAAACTGGTAACACTGAGAGCCAGAGAGATGGCTTAGTCAGCAAAGTGTACTGTCTCAAAAACCAAGGTGATACTACCAGAGGAGGTGAACTTTGGTCTCCATATCAATGTATATACACATGTATCTCCACACATGAATACACACATGCATGTATATGTATTGTGTATATGTAAATATATATATATACATACATACATATATGTATATACAATACGATAACACTTTTATTTACAAATAGGGTAAACACATCTGGAAATGAGTAGACAGCCAAACTATTCTTTATCCTCAGCTTGGCTGCACCACATGATGCTTTTGAAAAATATTTATCAGAGAAAGCAATTATGAGCCAAACTTTCCATTTCCTTCTCCATCATCCAGCTAGGTGAGTCTCCCTGACCTCCACATCTCCCAGCCCGCCAGTTCTATACCAGGTCCCATATTCAATGCCCCAGCCTACTTTGCATAGGCCCTGCCTGTGCTGCAACCTAGCTCTATGTATCAACCTATCTCTAGGTATTCCCCCAGGACCCACCCCACCTGCCACTACCCACAAGTCCCTTTTATAGTGTACCTGAATCTCCACCCAACTAGATCTCCCAGTTACTTTTCTAAGGACTAGCCAATGAATCTCTCTGACTTCCCTGTCTATACTTTCTCCCCACCCATCAGATCTGGCCCAGGTCTCATCTAGTGTCCTGACCTAGACTGACCCTTCCTGTCTGTACCACAACTAATCTCTAGGCTTCTGTCACGACTCTCCTACCAATCCTCCAGCTCACAGGCACCTTCCATGACTCAGTCAACCTTTCTATCCAATCATATCAATTCCCACACTCCAGGCTTGGACCAAGAATCCCATCCTTTACAACTGTCCTTTGTCTATCTGTCTTCATTACATCCAAACAATGTCTAACTTATAGGCCCCAACCTCCTCAGTCCAAACAAGACTTAGAAAAGAACAAAAGAACTCCACATGTTTAAATGTCATCACAGAAATAGCAACAATGAAAGATCAAGTGTCTTTTTTTCAAAATTTACCAATTCTGTAGAAATGCTTGTCAATAAGAATTGCCTAGATTAACCCAGGACACAGAATTTAAAAGAAAAATCATAAATTTCATCAATAGAATCAGAGAATTTAAAGAAAACACAAAGAAACAGCTAATGAAATTAAGCAGAAAATACTTATGGACAATAAATGCCTGAGTGGTTAGGAAAACACCAATAGAAAGCTGACAGAAATGAGGAAGATGATCCAAGACATGAGAATTCAATAAGGCTATATAAACATTCAAGAGGCAAAATGGAGATTGGACTTAAAAAATCCAATAACTCAACTCTCAAACTCAAAGAAAAGGCTTACAAGTAGAATGATTCAAGCAGAAGATTGAACATCATGACTTGAAGATAAAATAGAGAATCTAGATCAAATAAGTAAGGAATATGAAAAATAAAACAGAAAAAGAACATATGTGTGGAACACTATGAAAAACTCAAACTTTTGAATTACAGGCATAGATGAAGGAGAAGAATCAACAAGATCATTGAAGAAAATATGGCTGAATTAAGGGAAGACATTCTCATGCAGATGCAAAAAGCACACAAAACAGCCGTGCATGGTGGTGCATATTTTTATTTCCGGGACTTGGGAGGCAGAGGCAAGGCTAATCTCTGAATTCTAGGTCAGCCTGGTCTACAGAGCAAGTTCCAGGACAGCCAGGGCTACATAGAGAAACACTATCTTGGGGGGAAAAAAGAAGAAGGGAAGGAATGAAAGGAAAACAAAGCAGCACACAGAACACCAACTATACAAGACCAGAAAAGAAAATCTTCATGGAATATCATTGTTAAAACATTAGGTGTAGATAACAAAGACACATTGAAAGCTGCAAGAGAAAAACACAAGTTATATATAAAGGAAAACCCACCAAAATAACAACTGATCATGGTGACATCTTGCTTGTACAAATAAAGTCAGTCTGAAGATCAGAGAATTGAACTTGCCACTAGCTAACACAGAGGTCTGGAGGTCTGTACAGACAGACAGGAAGTTAGATGACTGGGCAGAGAGAGGATATAAATGGGAAGAAACAGGAACTCGCTCTCTTGAGCTGAGATGCTAAGGAGGTAAAGTATGGCTGGGGCTTGCTCTAAACCTTCCTTTTTATTTAGACAGAAAGGAGATGATGGGGGATGATGTCCTTCTGTATGCTGTGAATGTATGCCTCTCTTATTGGTTGATGACTAAAGCTGCTTTGGTCAGTGGACAGGTAGGATTTAGCCAGGTGGAAAATTCAAACAGGGAGAAAAAAGGCAATAGGTAGAGTCAGAGAGACACCATGTAGCTGCCAAGGAAGCAAGAGACCTGGGCATCACCAGTAAACCAAGACAATATAGAGATATACAGATTAATAGAAATGGGTTAATAATCATGAGAGAACTAGCTAATAGGAAGCCTGAGCAATAAGCTAAGCAGTTTATAATTAATATAAGCCTCTCTGTGTTTATTTGGGATAAACAGCTGTGGGATTGGGCAACAGAAATATCCATCTACAGCTAATTTTGCAATGGAACCTTTGAAAGCCAGAAGATCCTGGAACAATGTACTCCAAGTTCTAAAAGACTATGATGGCCAAAAAAACTGTCTGCCATAACTAAGGGAGAAAGAAAAAATTCCATGGCACAAACAGCATTAAAAATTGTATATCTAACAAAATAAACATAAAGAAAACACAGGAAGCAACTTTTGGGGCTGAAGAGTAGAATCAGCATGCAGGGAGACTATGCGAAGAACTTGACAGCTTAATTATTAAAACACTAGGTACCACTGAGAACACAAACTGCAAAACCAAAATCAACAACACAATAATTGTCATTAACACCCATTTCAGCAATAACTTTAAATATCAACAGCTTCAATTTCAATTCTCCAATCAAAAAACACAGGCTGGAAGAACAACAATGAAAACAAAAGCTGAAGTTGGGTGGTGGGACAGACCTGGAGTCTAGATCTAGATCTAGAAACAAAATCTATCTATTGCCTTCAAGAAACACATCTTGGCTTTAAAAAGTGTACCACTTGATTTAAAGACAGAGTAATGTCAATCCATTAATATTAAATGATTTCAATACCCCACTTTCTTCAATAGACAGGCCATCTGGAAAAGAATAGAGAGACACCAAAATTTATTGACATCCTACATCAACTGGACTTAACAGATAGCTAGAGAATATTCCACCAAACACTAAACAGTACACATTCTACTCAGCCATACATGAAAGCTTTTCTAAAATAGACAACATCCTGAGAACCAAACAATTTTCTACAAATTCAAAAAGATTGAAATCACTCTCTGTATCCTACCTGACAACAATGCAATAAAATTTTAAATTGACCACAAACAAATCTCTAGTAAATACAAAAACTTGTGAAGATTAAACAATTCATTACTGAATCATGAAAGGATCAAAAAAAAAAAAAAAGAAAGAAAGAAAAGGAAAAACCAAGAAACAAACAAAACTTCCTAGACATGAAAACACAGCACAACAAAACCTCTGGATCTCACCAAAAGCAGCCCTACAAGGGAAATTAAGAGGTCTAAGTACCTACATTTAAAAAATTAATCAGGGGGTCTGAAGAGATGGCTCAGAGGTTAAGAGCACTGACTTGCTTTTCCAGAGGTCCAGAATTCAATTCCCAGCAACCACATGGTGGCTTACTACCATTTATAATGTGATTTGGTGCCCTCTTCTGACATGCATACATGCCAGAAAGCTATATTCATAATAAATAAATAAATCTAAAAAAAATAATCAGTAAGAGAACAAATAAATGACTTCATGGTGCAACTAAAAAATTTGGAAAAACAAGAACAAACCAATTAGAAACCCAGTCAACATAATAAAAATCAGAGCAGAAATCAACAAAATGAAAACAAAGACAAGAATCAACAAATCCAAAATATGATTCTTTGATAAGATTAACAAGAGTAACAGACCCCTGTCCCAAAGAAATAGAGGACGCAAATGAACAGAATCAGAGATGAACAGGGAAACAAAGAGTAAAGAAATATAAAATATTATCATGGACTGCTTTAAAAACCTGTGCTCATGAAACTGGAAAACCTAAAAGAAATGGAAGAATATCTAGATTAATCCAAACCACCAGAATTAAACCAAGAAGTTCACAACCTGAACAGACCCATACAGATGAGGTGATTGAACTGGTCAAAATAAAATAAAATAAAAGCCTTCCAACCAGAAGACTGTTCAGGGCCAGGGTTAAACCCAGCAGAATTCAGAATTCCATCAGCTTCTGATTTCTTCTGCAAAGCCAGGGTCTCTGTAATACCAAAACCAGGCAAAGACACAATTAAAAAAAAAAAGCTACAGTCCAGTATTCCTGATAAACACAGACTCAAAAAATGTCAATAAAATACTTGCAAGCAAAATACAGATGTACATCAAAAGATTATCCACCATGACCAAGTTCGCTCCATACTGAAATGCAGGGATGGCTCAACATACACAAGTTGAAAAATGTAATAAACCATGTAAATAGTCTTAAAGACAAAACTACACGATCATCTCAACAGAGGCAGAAAAAGCCATTGACAAAACCCAACAAATCTTTATGATAAAAGTCTTAGAGAATATCAGGCTAGAGGGACCATAAATCAGTATAATAAAAGCTATATAAACCCTCAGCCAACGTCACCCTACATGAAGAAAAGCTTGAAGTAATCCCACTGAAGTCGGGAATGAGCCAGCCCCCACTGTTTCCACTCCTTTTCAACAGTGTGCCCTCGCACTAGCTGGAGCAATAAAACAAGAAAATTAAAAGGATATAGATAGGAAAGAAGTCAGACTATCCCTATTTACAGATGAAATTACACATTGTAGTTCCCAAAAATTCTCCCAGAAGACTTGTAGAAATGATAATCAAATGCAGAAATGTGGCAGGAAACAGAATCAACTCATACAAATCACTAGCTTTTCTATACACCACCAAGAAACATACAGAGAAGAGATCGTGGACACATTCCCATTCACAATACCCTCAGAGAAAATGAAATATCCAAGAATAAATCTAACCAAGGAAGTGAAGGACCTGTACAGTGAAAACCTTAAACTAAAAAGAGACAGCAAAAGCCCATGGACTGGTAGAATTAATGTCATGAAATGACCATTTTGCCCAAAGCTGTTTACAGAGTCAGTGTGGTCCCAATCAAAAGTCCTACTTCATTCTTCACAGAAATAGAAAAAAAAATTCTAAGAGTTATATGGAACCACAAAAGACCTCAGACATCCAAAACAATCTTGGAAAACAAATGATGTAGGGATTGCCATTCCAGATCTTAATACATGTTGCAGAACCATAGTAAAAAATAAAAGCAATATGGCATTAGCACCAAAAAGACATGTATATCATTGGAAAAAAATTGAAGACCCAAACATGAGTAAATGTAACTTCAGCCATCTGATATTTGACAAAGATGCCTAAACCAGAAGCTGGAGAAAAGAAAGCATCCTTGACAAAAAGTGTGGGAAAACTGAATGTCCACATGCCAGAGAATGTTAAGACCTGTATCTACCATTTTGCACAAAAACTAACTCCAAATGGATCAAATGCATACATGTGAAGCCTGAATTGAAACTTCTAGAAGAAAAAGTAGGCAGTACCCTACACGATATAGATGCAGGAAAGAACTTTCTGAATGGGACTCTAAAGAATTAAGAGCAACAATTGAGAAGTGGCCTTCGTAAAACTAAAAACTATCTGCACCACTCAAGAAGCAATCAACCAGGGCAGAGGAAATCCATAAAGTGGAGGAGAATCATTGTCAGTTCTACATATGATGGAGGATTAATATCCAGAATATGTAAAGAAACCAAAAAACAAAGAATCAAAAATACAAATGAGCCATTCAAAAACGACCCTGGGACCTAAACAGAGCATTCTCAAAAGAAGAATAAAATGACAAAGAACTGTCCTCATTGTATACATAGAACTACAGGCAACTGAGGAAAGTTGGGTGTGGGAGAGGTGGTCCTCCTGGGAAGAGCGCTCCAATTGGTTGTCTAGGGCCAAATGATTAGTCCTCAAAACATGAGTACATACTAGTAATATTATATGGGCTGAACAGATTGTATCAGAAATAAATATGTATTGTATGCATATATGCATACAATAACAATGAAAGAAAGGGCCATGAATTTGAAAGAGAGCAGATAGCAAGAATGTGTAGATAAGGAAGGTTTAGGGGAGGAAAGGGAAGGGAGAAATGCTGTAATTATAACCTCAAAATAAAATTATTGGGGGGAAAAGTTCTTGCCACTCAAGAGGGATGACTATTATTCAACAAGGGACAGATGATAAAGGGGAACAAGTCAGTGTCTTGGGATTTGAATATATCTTCTAAATAAGCAGGGGAAGATGGAGTTGGCTGATAATGTGCCCAGAGAGCAGTAAAAAAATAACAACACCAGAAGCAGGTGGTGCCAGACATCCAGGAACAGGATTCATCCAGTTATTGAATGAACCATTCGGATCACTCATTCATTCAATAAACCTGTGTTGAGTGCTTTCCATATGGCACGCATTGTGCTGAGATGCCGAAGTGAGCAGAATAGGCTTGTTGAGAGCTTGGAGCCTAGTTGGAGGTGCAAAGAACAGTAAAAATGAGCACATTTTACATATGATGAAGGCCATGCCATCTGGTTAATAAAGTAGCTGAAGGTTGTCCCTGAAGAAATGTCATGCATCTGGAACCTAAAGAATATGTACAGATCATCCAGGTTACAATGTGCAGAAAAGACCATTCTAGGAGGACACTACATAGGCAAAACTGTGACAAGAGCTACAAATGTTCAGGTCATAAAGGGCAAGCTAAGAGTGGGGTGTTGAGCCCGGAGTATAATTTGGAGATTATCCTAAATGCCATGGGAATACATCAAAGACAGCAAGAGTGTGACATTCAGTTTTTAGTAGTGAAGAGAGTGATACATTGTATTGTCTACCCATCAGTGTATCCTATACAACACACAGAAAGCCTGGTTTTTGCTCATCACCAGAGCCTGCCACAGTGACAGTTCTATATCAGAGTCTTCAAGAATAAAAAAGAGAAAAGAATAAATGAGAGAGGGAATAAGTGTATGGGCAGGGGCACTGGTGAATGGGTGAACTCATCCGTGGCATCAGATCTATTAGGTATACTTCATGGCCCTCAAGGCCTCCCAGGGCAGTTGGATGGGGCAGGCATGGCCACAGCAATATTGGAGATGCCTTTTCAGAGGCACTTATTTTGTCTCTCCTGTGCTTGGCAGCCCTGTTTATTCTTCAGCTCACTAAGGACAGCAACGAGCAGCAGCCCAGCCATGCAGGATGATTGCTGTGGTCATTGCCCTTGGAATCTATGATATTGAACAATTCCATCATTTCTGGCTGCTAAGTGAGATTTTAGACAAGTGGCTTGTGATAGGGGTGTGGAAGAGAACACAGATATGGGTGAAATAGGGGATGAAACTCCTGTTCTTTGCTTACTCTGAGCCAAATATCAAAGCAGCTGTCTTAGTTAAGGTTTCTATTGACCCAAAGAAACTCCGTGACCAAAAAGCAAATTGGAGAGAAAAGGGTTTATTTGGCTTACACTTCAGCATTGATAAACAGGACAGGAACCCAAACAGGGCAGGAACCTGGAGGCGGGAGCTGAAGCAGAGGCAGGAAGGGTGAAGCTCACTGGCTTGCTCCTCATAGCTTGCTCAGCCTGCTTTTTATAGAACCAGCCCAGGTGTGACACCATCCACCAAGAGCTGGGCCCTCCCCTATTGATCACTAATTAAGAAAATACCTTAATAGCTTGATTTCAAGGAGTCATTTCCTCCACTGAGGTTCCTTTCTCTAATGACTCCAGACTGTATCAAGTAGATACACAAAACTAGCCAGTATAGCAGATAAACTTCTTAGTGTGCTGTCCATATCCAGGATCAAGGACTCTCCAGGCCAAAATATTGCTTGTTATTTGTGCATTCTCCCACAAATCCCAAAAGCTTTGCCAGTTCATCTACAGCTGTATGTGCAAGACCTGCTGCCAGCCTCCAGCACTGCGGAGCAGTGAAGTGTACCAAGTACATGATGATGCCAGTGGGACAAGTGGGACAAGAGAGGAGCAAGAACATGGATAAGTGAGAACCCAGAGTCAAGTTCCTCACCCTGAGCATCCGTAAAATAGGTGGGACTTGGTTGGCATCCCGGTGAGCATTAATTATCATCCGGACACAGATTAGAGTGAAAAAGAGTCTCAGTTAAGTAATTGACGAGATCAAGTCTGTCTATCAGGTTTGTCTGTGGGAATTATCTTATTGGTACTTAATATAAGAGGGTCCAGCCCACTGTGGGTGGGACCATCCCTAAGCAAGAGGTCTTGGGTTGTATAGGAAAGCTAACTAAAGGGAGGAGGAAAGAAGGATAATGCAGGTGGGTGAAAGGAGAGATAGATAACTCTAAGAATGTTTTTTAAAACATAAGGGAGTATATTGTTTTATAAACTTACTTTATACATACATATGTGTCTGTCTTTGTGCATGCATATATTTTAATGGAGTTAAACTACCTGATGTCCCTTCCCAAGAGCCATGTACTAGCTAACAAAAACCCTAGTGTTTAGCATGAGAAACCTCCAGTCAAGTTTTTGGTCAGAGAAGTACAGAGTTCCCCAAAGTAATATGACCTATCACCAGTGTTCTTGGTTGCCTCCCAGAACTTAAAGATAAAGCCTGGTTGGTAAAGGCGCCACACACTTTAGGACTTTGGGACATAATCCTGGAAGCCTTCCCCCTGAAAACTGGTTCTCATAGTATCAGAAGGTGCTATGCAAGCTTCCAAAGAGCAGAGCCATCATAAAGCCTATGAACTATGAGCAATGCTTGGACTGAAAAATATATAGAATAGTATAACAATACTGCTTTGGGGGTAGTCAACAGCGGTCACCCAATAAGAGGAAAATCAGGCAGTACAATAAACCTATCCAATTACCCATAGCTGATGCACCACTAGACCTGAGAAAAGAACCTACTACTCCTGTTTCCCTAAACCATGTAACTTTTCAGCTGTATTCTAAATACATGCCTTTAACCCCATAGATAAGTGTAGCTCTCCCTATCAAAGAAGCTTATTTTTACCACGGTTCTATATTCTATGAAGCAGCAGCAAAATCACAATAGTAGTAGCTAAAATCTATGTTATTTTTAAACTATCAATTTAGTTACTGGGTATCAGAGGACAACTTTTAGTAGTCGGTTCTTACCTTCTCTTGCCTTCCACCATCTAAGCCCCCCAAGGTGAAATTCATGTCTGCAAACTTGGAAATAAGAATCTTTACCTGCTAAGCCATCTTGTGAGCTAAAAAATGTAGAATTTTGTCTATTAGCAACTAGAAATACGTTTCTCGGAAAATACACTGTATTGAAACTATCAGAAGAAAAGCTTCTGGAAATAAGATATACATGGCTTAAAAATAACTTCTCTAGTCATGGTTACTTAAACCGATCTTGCTATCAAGACAGTTTTATATTAAGCCTTAGTAATGATAAATCCAAATGTAACAGTCTACAGAGTTTCGTGTGTGTGTGTGTGTGTGTGTGTGTGTGTGTGTGTGTGTGTCCTGATTCATTGTTTGTTTATTCAGTTTTTATTTTTTGTTTGCTTGTTTGTTTCTGAAGTAGAGAATAAAAAGGCTTAAAGTTGGTGGTGGGGAGAATCTGGGAAGATAAAAAGCATTATCAGAATATATTGTATGAAATAAATTTTCTTTCAATAAAAGCAAACAGAAGAGTTTGATCCTGTTTCACCTTAATGCCCTTCAAGAAGAAGAAGAAGAAGAAGAAGAAGAAGGAGAAGGAGAAGGAGAAGGAGAAGGAGAAGGAGAAGGAGAAGGAGAAGGAGAAGGAGAAGGAGAAGGAGAAGAAACTTATTTTTGCAACAGATGGAGACTAATTCAGAGTTTCACAACCGGTCAAAATGAAGAGAATAAGGAACTGGAAGGTGGGGAGCAACCCCTACTGATGCACCTGCAATACAACTTCTAGACCTAAACTTCAGGGAAACCCATGGAAGCTCCAGTAGAAAGACGATAATAATCAGAGGTTCAGAATGCCTATTAGTTAGAAAGGACCCCACTAGGCATAACAAGGAAAATGCACCCACAGAACCTTAACAATATGTTTGCCTGAACAAGCCTGGAACAATGACATCAGTTGACAGGCCAACATAGACCGTGGAAGTTCCACATGGTTTCACCCCTAGATGAAGACCTACAGGTTGTCAATGCCAGCTGGAAGAGGGAAAATGAGTTTCTTCCAGTTATTAGACAACACAGTCTGTCTAATTCCAAGTGGTCATCCCTAGACACAAGTACATGCAAGCAACACCAAATAAACTCAGTAGGCTATATGTGTGTGTGTGTCTGTGTGTTTGTGTGCATTATTTTAAAATGTATAAATGGCATGTGCTATGTACATACATGTAACAATAATAATTTTAAGAGACCATAAATCTAGGAGGCACATGGGAAGAGTTGGAGATAAGAGAGAGGAAAGTGATGTAGACATGTGTACTTGTATGAAATTGTCAAAAAAATTAAAAAATTAAGATTTAAAAAACAATAAAAAACAAATCTGGCTAAGTTTGAGCCTGAAAGTGAGCCAGAGTGCGAATCAGCAAGCAATGTTCCTTCATGGTTCCTGCCTCAAGGCTCCTGCCCTGACTTTACTCAGGGATGAAGTGTGACCTGGAAGTATGAGCCCAATAAACCCTTCCTCCAACAACTTGATTTTGGTTGTATCTTTTTAGTGCAGCACAGAATGAAACTTGGGCTGAGGGGCTGCTATAGGAGCAGGTAGAACCCAGGTAGGAGAGGAGGGAAGAGGGGGAGGAGGGCTTCCCAGCCTGCCCTGGTGAGGCAGTGATTGGTCCAGCCTTGCCTCAGTGACTAGCAGATTACTGTCACCATCCTTTGCTTTGCTCTCAGGACAACAAGGAAGCCAGCTAGTGCCCCATGGAGAAAGGATTCTTTCAAGCAGACCAGCAGGCTGTGTGATGTATATGCCACCTTCAGAGTGTGTGTCTGGGTCTGCTTTATAACCAAGAAAGAGCGACTCAGGCTGCCTCCCTCTCAGAGGCTGTTTTGATGTCTGGATAGCACTCAGGATGCTCCTCCAAACTCTGCCTCTCACTCTTGCTCACCCAAGCTGAGCTGTAATCTTTCAAGAGCCGGGCGCTCATCACATAATAATCAAATCAAGATGGATAGAGGAAGAAATACAAAGAGCATCCTACTGATTTTGCTTGGAGTGGGGGGTCTTCCCTAGTGAGAGAGACAGATAAGAGGAAGGCTTAAGTAATGCTCACCTTTCCCAGGGTGAGGGAAAACTGGTGTTTATGTTTCAATTCGATGCATTCCGGTAAAGGAGGCTCAGAGCTAAGACACTGTAACCGCATTCTCATTTCCAATCTTCTGCACTGTGGTTCTAGGGACTCAAATGAATTGTTAATTTTTCACATTTTTTTCTTTCCCTATCGTCAAATAAGATGAACAATATCTAATGATCCAAGAATCCTTGTCCATGGAAATGAAGTTCAAACTTAGACACCTGATTTTGAGGGAAGTGAAAAGGAGGAGAAATTTCCTCTGCCCTTTCTCCAGGCAAAGGAAACAGAAAGTACAAGAGAAAGGCAGGAAAAAGCCTGGCTTATTTGAAAACATAACCACAAAGGCTGGTGGTGGTGGTGGTTTGGAGCAGATTAATGGTTTGGAAAGCTGTGTGGAGATAATGCCAGGGATGGAGCTGGGAGTTCCTGTGCATGAGCTTCCAGGACGCGGTCATGCTAGGATGGTAAGAAGACATTCATTTGGCAGAAGTATGGTGTGGTGTGATCGGCATTGTGAACAATCATTCTGGCTGCTAATGGTTTGGGGTGTGTGGAGACAAGGTGTAAGTACAGTATGAAGAACTTAATGAGGCCCCTGAAGTCCTCCAGGGAAGACATCACCATAGCTAGGAGACAGATTGGCTACAGTAGATCAATGAATGAGATGTATTCTTCGGTGATCTGTAGAATCAGGAGACCAATAGTATCCTTTCATCCATCCCTCCTGTTCCTTCAGCCCAAGTTGGTAGCATGTCTGCCAGGTAGCTGATGCCACACAACTCCCATCTAGTTACTTTGGATAAGAGCTGTCTGGTCACATCCCCTTGGTTTCCCCCTTATAAACACAACTCCTCAGCTTAGGAAAGATGGACAAACTCAGAATTTTGCACATCTTCATGCTCTAAAATTTTTTCTGATAACAAATTGACATCGTATTTTCTTTCCTGTTGGATTTTCCTGCAAAGTACAAGAAACTCTAGTCTGTACCTTCAATGTTTCACTTAAAAGTCTCCCTGATCAACTGTAGATCTCCCATGGATGTCCTAGACTCTGGTAGAGACAGGCAGTACCTGCCTTGGCAACCATTCCTGTCCTTATCCAAGAGCCTGTCTGGAGAAGGAAAAGGCTAAGTGAATGGAAGAAACCCAAGTGACAGCATGGGAGTTGTGTCTATTGGAGCAGAAGCTAACCTGTGAGGGGACTCTTATTAGATATTGGTTGTCTGTCTTCTGCTTGATTATCTAGTCAATAAGTTTAGCTTTCTTTGGAGAATATTAGCTGATTAAAAACTTAAAAGTTTTTTTTAAGCCAGGTGCTGGTGGCAGGTGTCTTTAATTCCAACACTCAGGAGGAGGAGGCAGAGGCAGGAAAATCTCTAAGTTTGAGGCCAGCCTGGTCTATAGAGTCAGCTCCAGGACAGCAAAGATTACACAGAGATACTCTGTCAGAAGGAAGGAAGGAAGGAAGGAAGGAAGGAAGGAAGGAATAGGAAACATTTCATAAACTGTGGAGTTACATTGCTCTAATCTCAGTCCTTGGGAGGTAGAGTCAGGAGGAACACAAGTTCAAAATCACCCTGAGCTACATAGTGAGTCTGAGGTCAGCATGGGCTACACAGAGGAACCCTGTCTCGGAAAAAAAAAAAAAAACAAAGTTTGGCAGATATTTAACATTTAAGAAATTAATTATACACACACATACACACACACACACAAAGAGAGAAAGAGAGAGAGAGAGAGTGATAAATATGTGATGCTATGATATAGATACAAATGTTTCTGTCCATTCCAGAAAGGCAAACATCATTCACCTCAAACCAAATTATGTCCAGGGAACAGGTTCAGACAAGACATGTGACCATCACAAATTCAATAAGAGTCTATCATGGGACTTTTGCTTAAATTAGCTGCCAACCTTGTGTAACACACAACCAAGGCCACCAGCCATGACGGGCCTGCTTGAGGGAGGGGTCCAAAAGACAGAAACAGCTGCAAAATGAAGCTGAAGACAACGCTGCTCTCAAATTCCTGAAGTTTGTAAATAAATAAGCATTTTCCCCTTTCTCCATATGCAAGTCACTCTGCAACTGTTCAATGCCATTTGCTAGCTCATTAGTGAACTAGCACCCAGTATGTATATAAAGACAAAGCCCTAAGACCAGGCACGGACGCCTCAGTATTCCACAATGTGTCTTGACCTTTCTTGTTTCATTTGTTCCCACAGCAACCTTATAAGCAGAATGGAATCCAAACACTGCATATATACCACCCCAGCAGTGCCAGAACCCAAGCCCACTTTCCTAGAAGGATACTCCAAAGACCTCACCAGCCACTCACATGCTGGAGGAGGTAACTCGCTGGTGACTTGAGGCTGCATCTTGCCCTGGCCCCTTTTTATACACCTCTTTCTCTTTGCTTATCAATCATGAAGTCAACAGCTGTCTTTTACCGCATGCTCCTGTTTCTGTAGTATTCTACTCAAGTTCATGAGGTCAAGTGACCATGAACTAAAACTTCTGAAGTCGGAAGCCAAAATGAATCCCTCTTCTCTTGAGTCCTTCCTGCAACTGGACCACTGCAGAGAAAAAAAAGCAACAGATCCAATGGTACTGGTATCACATGGCAGAAATGCATGTAAAATGGGGTGACCATGGTCTGAGTTAGGGAGCCAGTGAGTGGGGAGTAGCCAAGCTCTCTAACCACCTCTCAAGAGACAATGTTTTCCCAAGAACTACATTCACCTCTTCTGATGGGAGCCCCCCAATGACCCATAGACCTGCTGCTAGACCTAATTCCTTAATGCTTCCACACCATACTAAGGACAAGGCCTCCAACATAAGAGCTCCTGAAGGATATATTCAGGCCCTTCCTATCTTTGGGTCTCAAAAAATTGCAATGGGTTTCCCATCGATCTTTTCTACCATGCTATTCTCTAAGTTTCAATTGGGGAGGCAAGAAGGAGCTTCCTATAAGATACAAAATTAGCATTTCAATAACCCAAAATTGTCCCAAATTGCCTTCACTGTGATTACAGTCTCATCTTCCATTCAATCTCTTTGGATTAGACCATCCAAAGCAAATAGGGAGCTGGAAATTTGAGTGGACACCTACTGTACAGGTAACACATTACATTTTGTACAAGATGCATGCTACCATCTCTGTTTCAATGGCAAAGGTGCCAAAGTCAGAGAAGTTAAATCTTTTCTTGGCTCACATGAGAGACAAACCTAGTTCTGTCTGATTCTAAAGCTATAGTATAAGCCTCTAAATGTATGTATGTATCTGTGTATATGTATATATGCATGTAGGTATGCATGTGTGTATGTATGAATGTGTACTATGTATGTGTATTATGTATGAATGTTATGTATGTATGTATGTTCATTTTTTTTTTTTTGGACAGGATCTCCCTATGCAGCCCACCAGACTGGTCTTAAACTAAGGTCCTCCCATCTTGACCTCCCAAAGGCTACAATTAAAGGCCTGAAACAGTATACTTGGACTAAGGCTTTCAAGGCTCCATCCTACTTAATCACATTTCATCAAAGGTATTAAAAATTGGGGGAATTTAACTTTGGTAGGAAAAGGAAACAAGGCAAGAAAGAGAAAGTAGTAAGGAGGAGTCAACATGGAGAGTCCGGAGAGGTAGAACGCCAGCCGCTCTGGCCGGTAAGATGAGCCACGTGGAAATACTTAAAATAGTAGTAATGGGTTAATCATTAAGACAGAGCTAGTCTGTAAGAAACTATTAACTGACCAACAGCCTTATATCAAATACAGAGTCTCTACGTGTTATTTGGGGCTGGCATGGCGGTGGGACCAGGCGGGCTGGCGGAAAACAACTAGCTACAGGCAACCATTCCATGAGCCTCAGCTTTGATTCAGAGTCCTCTACCAAACCATGCCCTCCCCACCACAGGCTGGGGTTACTGTAATTGGGTCCTTTCCCCACTCTGAACCTACCTCCACAAGCTGGGAAGGAATTTTAACCTACTTTATTTCTCCCCAACAGTGCTGTCACAAGGGCATAGAGATGCTATATAGCACAAAGCCATGCAGGTGACACACCCTCTCTGCTGTTACCATGGCTTCAAGTCTATCTGCTGCATTATTGGCGTTTGTCAGGAAGTTACAGCATCCAACCAAACACTGCATCATCCTTCACAACGGCATTCTCCTACAAACCCCTCTCAAGGATGAAGCCATATTTTGCCCTTGTCCTTTATTGGAAGCTGACGTCACATACTAAATTATGCTGGCCTCCCCCGTCTCTGATCCCTCTGCAGATGCTGAGTGAGGTTAGACTGGGGTTATTGATGTACTGTTTCTAATTTAAATGCAAAACAAAAGAGACACTGTTTGTCTTGAATGCAAAAACAAGCCCGGTGCATTTTTCAAGCTGCCCAGATGCAGTTGGTCTAATATTCATTTCAGTGGCAAACAGAGCAAGCAAAACCTCACAGATTTGAGGTGTTTGTGTCCCTGTGAATATAATCAGACAACTCGAAGGAGACATTTTCTAATTTGCCTTTGCTTGGAAACCTCAAATTTATATATGAATGTGCTGGAAACAAAGCCACTATGTCCTTACACTATTCCATCTGATTTCTGGAAACTGAGTTCCAAAAACATTACCAATAACTTCCCATCAAGCACATGATAGATAAAGCATTGCTTATTGCTCATTGATCTGGCAATCACTGGGGTGTCTGTCATCTTCAGAGAAGCCTGTCCAAAAGGGCTTGCATGTGTATAGCTTTAGATCAGAGAGGCCTGCTGGAAAGCAAGGGCTAAGAGCATCTCACTGTCTCTTAGCATCCACAGCTGGTTTCCCTCCCATAATATGGTGCTATTCCTTTCATTTGGGAAACAAAGATAGTGACATAATTAGCTCCTTAGAATAATAGGTCCTTAGTAAGTAGAATTTTCTTTAGATAATTAGATTAATCCTATAGGAAAAGATAACTTCCCTGTAAGTTTTATTGTCTTATTTCTTTAAAAAAAAAAAAAAAGTAAAAAAGTGTCACTCTTTCTTGTCACCCAAGTCCCTTTCTGAACACACACCACAATCTTTTGATTCCTGCTTATGGAGTGACTGTTCCATCTCTGGGTTTCAGAGCCAATGCTGTGGTTCTCATGGATTCTGTGAGTACCTTCAGTTAACTCAGTGGTGATGCTGTGGGGAGAGAGGAGGTACATACACCTCCAAAGAATCCTTCCTGCCTTCAGGATCAGGCTCCCAGTTGGATGGCAATCATCCAGCTCCTCAAATACTCATCATTCAAGGGACTAAATGGTCAGTGTTAAACACAAGATTGTAGGACAGACAAACGTGGGTGCTGACCTGCCTCAAACTGATCTGGGTCAGTCTGAAGGTGTCCCATGTTCACCAGTCCAACCAAGGGCTAGCAGCAGAAGAGAAAGGCTAGTACCAGGAGAGGCTTGTGTTTTCATCATCTCCTCACCTCCTAATTGCTCTGGGGTCTCCAAAAATGCACTAGTACCTCCAAATTTCCTTTCTGAAAGAAGTGGCTAAAATCCCGGTGCTTTCATCAACAGCAAGGCGATGTTAGAGAGAGGACTACTTAGGACACAGAGCACCCATGAGCATTTAGTGACTAGCATGATGTACAGCGGGGACAGAGTCTAGGCAAACACTGTGGCCTATGAGTCACAAGTGTGAAGTGTGCAGGCTTAAGTGGCAAGAAGTAGTTGGGGTCTGATCTTTTCTATTGTTATGTAGTGGACCAAAGACATTGACTGGGTGCTGGGCATCATTCATAGAGAAAACCCTGAAAAAGTATGACTGGAAGTCCATCTCTAATCTTCCTATCACCAACTACCCTGCCTCATCAGTCTGGGTAGCTCAAGGGATGCTTGCTAGTTCCCACCACTTATCTACTTGATTTAATAAGGAAAGCAAGGCTAAAACACAAAATTGCAGGAGCAGTCCAATGTAGGGGTTATAAGTTATTTTGAGAAAGCATGGAGCTTGCTAAATAACGGACTCAACAAAGCCTTCTAAAATATCCTTCTTTCTCCGTAACTATCGGTTGTCATAAGTAAGATACATTATAATGTCACCCGAGATTTTTGCTCCTTACACCCACTTTTGATAAAAGGATATAGTTGGTCTCAAAACCAGCACAACCAAAGCACCTGTACTCTCCTCATCTCAATCCTCAAGAAACAGAAATTCATATTCGAGATGAGGACTGAAGGTCCCTTGGTCCACTGTAGCCACCAGACTGCCCTTTCGAAGACAGGAAGTGGGCTCATGTTTCCTAGAGAGTTGAATATGGAAGTGGTTTTAGAGGTTATCCAGACTCCTCCCTCACTGATGGGAAAAGTGAGACCTAGAGAGGAAGAAAGACTTATTCAAAGCCAAACAGCTAGCAAAGTGAAGTAGGTCTCAGCACCGACTGCCTGGCCCTTTATCACATGATGCACACTGGAAAGATCACTGGCAGTGAACAGTGAAGTCACACGACCAAGCCAGCACTGGAGAAACTCACTGGAACAGGCTGATAACATTAGATGAGACTGCATTCCTCCAGTTAGTTTGTCCAGGTGTACCTATCCTCAACTCCCCACCTACTTAAATGACAGATTCATTCTTCACCTGTATCTTTAGGTGTATAAAATCACCTAAATCTTCCTTCTTCATAGAACAGCCCTTTTGAGAAATACTTTAATATTTAAAATGCAACGTAACATGTTGGTGCATAGTTTTTGGTAGAAATTTAATAACATAGCAGTAGTTCTGTGAATGTTTCCCCTTCTGTAACAATTTCACACACATGTAGAATGTATTTGGTCATATTTGCATGTTTAACTCCACCCCCCCATTACTCTCTTTATTTTTCTTCCACTCCTGCTGACTTTCTTCTTCCCAACTAGTCTACCTCCTCTGCCTCTGTGTGTGTGTGTGTGTGTGTGTGTGTGTGTGTGTGTGTGTGTGTGTGTGTGTGTTCGTGTTCTTATGCTTAGGTAATCACAGCTATTGTGTGTTCATGATTGCAATGACCATGTCATATCCAAGTAACAGAATTTCATAGCTCCCCATCTTCCAGCTCTTACAGTCTTCTGCCTCCTCTTCAGTAATGTTCTCTAGACTGGAGGGGGGGGGGATAGAGCTGTCCCATTTAGAGCTGAGCATTCAACAGTCACTTATTGTCAGTTGTTTGGCTGGTTGTGGGTCTATACATTAATTGTTACCATCATCAATAAGAAATTTCTCTGACTTATTACTTTATGGGTAGAAACATACATGTTTAGGAGGTAGTTTGACTACATGTCTGTTTGACAAAACATCAATATAGTGTGTTCTACCTTGGAGCCTGTGACTTCCCTAGCCAAAGCTTTTGATCATGTTTACAGTTCTAGGCATGACTTCCCTCCTATGGAGCTGGCTCAGAGCCAATCACAAAACAATTAGTTACCCCCACACAGTCTTGCCACTACTATACCAGTGAGCATATCTTGCCTGAAAGGCTGGCATTTAGGGTCCACATCTGGGACAAACTATTGACAACTTTCTTCCCACATTTGCCTCATAGTACCTTCCAGCACTGTGATCGCTAGCTAGCAGAGAAAAAAAAAGCTTCTAGCTCACTTCTGACTTGATTTTCCTATGTCCAAAGTATGTAGTGTATACAATGTGTAGAGCGTATTTAGCAATAGGGTCTTAAGCCATCTAGCTCTGGTGAGCATCTAAGAACAACAACAATAGGTTTGTTGTTTGGAGAGCCTTTTCAGGTGGTGCCCACTTCTGGAACTAGGGTTTTTCCCTTAAAAGCACACAGCTTCTTGGGACAGCATTATCAACTTATATAGAGTACTCAAACTCTTTCTCTAAAATAATAGTTTCAGCTAGTATATACAGTACCAGTATCCATATGGTTTTTCATACATCCTTAGTTTTGGTTGTACTTCTTCCCAACCCTGACCTTTCCCCTATCCCTGCTGCATCTCCATTCAAACCTTCCCAGCCCCCTCTGGTCTCAAACCAATGTGTCGTGTTTGCCCTTCAGCCACTCCCACTCCACCATATCCCACACTGGCCTCTACAAGCGCTCATTTCAACTTAAACACAGAAATTTAAGAAGTTCAAGGTTAGGACCTACATGTAAGGGAAAACATTTTTGTGTGTAGGTCTAGATTTCCTAAGTATAATATTTTCCAATTCCATCCATTTTACTGCAAATTTCTTTTTGAGACTTAACTTTATTTTTAGTTATGTGTATATGTGTGTCTTCATGTGCATGCGGGTGTGTACACATGAGTGCAGGTGCCCATAGAAGCCAGAAGAGAACACTGGGTCCCCTGGACCTGTACTTAGCAGGTGGTTGTGAGCTTCCTAATGTGGCTGCTGGGACCTGAACTCAGGTCTCCCACAAGAGTGCTATCTGCTCTTAACTGTTCAGCCATCTCACCTTATAATTTTATTCTTCTCAAGTGCTTAATAGAATTCCATTGTGTATTGCATTTTTACTGTCCATTCACCAGTTTATAGACACCTGGGCTGATTCCACTTCCTACCTATTACAAACATGGAGGCATTGAATGAGGGTGTGTGGAATATGTGAGGTAAATGCCCAGGAGTTCTGTTTTTTAACTTTCTGAGAACAGTGATTTCCACTGTTGCTGTATGGTTTATACTCCCCTGTCCCTATCTCCTTTGTCAGCAATTTGTTATCTTTTGTTTCTTGATATTAGCCATTCATACTGGGGTAAGCACAGACTCCTGGAGTAGTTTTAATTTGCACTTTCATGATAATTGATGATAGGGAATGGTTTCTAAAGTATTTGTTAGCTAATATATTTCTTCCTTCCTTCCTTTTTTTTTTTGAGAACTCTTTGCTTAGTTCATCATAATTCACTTTTGACATTTTTTAACTTATTTATTATGTTTTATTATGTGTATATGTGTATGGGCACATGCATGTTATAGCACACATATAAAGGTCAGAGGTCAAATTGCAGAAGTCAGTTCTCTCCTTCTTTCATGTAGGTTTCAGGGCTAGAACTCAGATCATCAGCCTTGGTTTTGCAAACACTGTCGAACAATGAGCCAGCTTGCCAGCCCCCAAAGACAGTTTTAAATTGGGTTGTTTTCATGCTGTTTACCTTTTGCAGTCCTCTGTATATTCTAGATATTAATCCTCTGTCCATTGCAAAGCTGGCAAGCATTTTCCCCATCCCGTAGGCTGCCTCTTCTATTGACAGCATCCTTTGCCAAACAGAAGATTTTTCATTTCGTGAGGTCCTATTTGTCAGTTGTTGATCTTATTTCCTAAGCTGTTGGAGACTTATTTATAATGTTATATTTTCAAAACACAATTTTATAACTCAGTAAAAATAAACACATTCCTCCCCAAACAGATATGGCTATTGTTATAAAATATTTGCAGGTCAGAATGGCAGGTTGGTTTGTGGAAAAGGGAGCTGAGACTGATCACCCTTTAGAATAAACTTTATGAGGAGATGGACACTTCTTGACCACAGAGGAAGGAGGTCTATGGTTAGGTCTTAAGTGGAAGAGCAATTGGGAGGGATAAAGCCTAAGATCAGAGACAATGTGCTGAGGGCTTTAAAGGAGGGTGGGCGGCTTGCTTTAAACCCAAGCAGGTGCTTTACTATAGAGTCCTTGAAAGAAGAGATGGCTACCATGGGTGGGGATTTTCTGACTTCTATTGGTTTTCCTGAGCTGGAGGGAAGCGCCACATCATGTGATAGTCTGGCACAGACTACATGCCAAGAAACCTGGTACTGGTAGAACTGAATCTTTATCTTGCAGCAGTGATGAGGAAGGGGCTGGGCTTGCTTTGTTTCTGTATGGGTCTGTATGTTCCGACCTTCAAAGCTGCAGGGAGCATGGTGTGAGCTAACAAGTGCCAATACTCAATGGTGCATCCTAGTAAATCCCAGGACTACTGGGGACTGAGAGCCTTTGGAAAGGGCCAACCTCTCCTAAATTCTCCACAGCACAGATTATAGAATAGTCCTGAAGAGTGGCTGCATCAGAAGTGGCTGGGAAGGTTTTGATTTTTTGTTTTTTTGTTTTGTTTTGTTTTGCTTTGCTTTGCTTTGCTTTGCTTTGCTTTTTCACAGTGGCTATTCTGTGAATAAAGACAATGTGGGGTTTTGCACAGCCATATAGAACAAAGATATGTTATCTGCAGGAAAATAGAAAGGGCTAAAGGTCATCATGATAAACAGAATAAGCCAGACTCAGAAAGATAAATATTGCATATTATGTCTCAGAGTGCAATCTAAATTTTATCTTTAAAGACGTGAAAGTAGAAGAGAAAGAACAGAAGGGACCAGTAGACATATAGAAAAAAAGGCAAACAAAGTACATCATAAACACATAAGAAAATCTCGCTTTTGGAGACATTATTTTGTGCAATTAATATATATGTATGCAAATTAGCATGTCTTTAACCATTAAAATGTCTGCTTTTGGGTTCCATCCATGGAAACCATGACTCGGTAGGTCTGAGAGGAACTGATAGCTGCATTTCTGTCAGGCTTCTAGTGTGCTTGTGAGCACTGAGTCTCATTGCCACACACGGGGCCAGCATTCCGTAAGGACCCCATTAAATTCCTGCTAAATGGTCTTTGAAGGAGATATTCAAACCCTTTCCATAAAACCAACAATTTTGCAGATCCCTGAGAGGGTTTTAGTGCGCCCCTGAAGTTGTGGGGGCTGCAGGGCATGCTCCTGCCATCTTCTTATTCAAAGTCATAAAGGAATTAATCTCTTTTTGGGATAATTTGTTACAGGCTGTGCAGGTGGATGACTAGAAGATATCTAATCATTTATAACCCAGCACAAGTTTGCTTCAGTGTAATGTAAAGGTATTAAAAATTACCTTCAGATCATTTGACAAATAATGTCAAAGAAAGAGAGAAAGCTTGGGAGAGGGGGACATTCCTTTGCCAAGACCAAAATAAATTGTACTTACTCTATTATGACAACTGCCTTGCCTGAGGGAGATGAAAGGAAGATCATAAATAAAGAAGTTTGTGGCCAGAGGCCAAGCTTCTGCCTAGGAGCCAACAGACACACTTAGGCATACCTTTCCTGGACTGTGCCAAACTCCAAACCATTACCAGCAGCTACAGTCCCCAAGGTGACCCAGGGCCAAGGTGCATCTAGACATGTCCTGGTTGTGGCCATTTATTTTAAGGATTTCTGCTAGCAATGAGTAACATGGCTTGAAGGACAGAAGATGGTTGATGTAGAAATATGAGGTTCTCATGATGGGGTGAAGCAGGAAAAGAAATGAGTGACCCAAGAATAATCCTAATCCCGAGGTCCAAACCTTAGGGCCCAGTCAGGTATTTGAGCCAGAGTAGGTAAACGTGTCTTTGATATCTACTTGTAGAAGATCCAGCTTTTTTTCTTTTTAAAGGAGACTCCTCAGAGGTCAAACTAAAAAACAACTTGATGTCACACAATGCATATGGATAAGAACTGTCGCCACTTGACTGATGACAAAGAAGACTTCTGAGATCCACATTTTTTTTAAAACCTGCTGGCCTTTCCTTGTCCCTAAAATAATAATATCACAAGAAGGGCTGAGCCAACTGGCAAGCATCCATTAGCAAGTGGTCCCAGCGAGAACTACTCACTCTCAACCCCCGGACAATGTGACACTCTGATCCCCAAACTGCCTGCTCAGCATCCTCCCAACATCTGAATGTCAGTACCTCCACACAGCAAAGTCATCTTCAGAGCAAAGGGAAACTCAAAGAATCTGGAGAAAGATGAGCCTGAGAACTTGGAGACAAAGGATGTGTGTGTGTGTGTGTGTGTGTGTGTGTGTGTGTGTGTGTGTGTGTGTGTGTGTGTGTGTGTTTATGTGTGTGTGTATGTATGTATGTATATATATATATATATATTATTTTTTCTTATTTTGCATATCGACCCCAGTTCCCTCTCCCTCCCACCCTCCCTCTCATGTTCCCCAACCCCCCCTCTCATCCCACCCATCCCCCCACTTCACAGGGAGGGTGATGCCTTCCAGGAGGGATCATCAAAATCTGTCAAGTCATTTGGAGGAGGGACTAGGCCTTCCCTCCTGCCTCTAGGATAAGGGAGTATCCCACCATGGGGAATGTGCTCCCAAAGTCCTTTTGTGCACCAGGGATACATCCTGGTTTCACTGTCAGTGGTCCCTTGGACTGCCCAGGCCTTTTAACTGAGACCCACGTTCAAGGGGCTGAGGGACAAAGGTTTGTAAGTGTGCCTTCCTAGGTGCTGTGGCAAGCAAAGAGCAAGCCTTGTCACACTTCCCAGCAGCATCCACATTAGATGAGTTCTACGAAAAATCCCGAGTTTGTTTCTGCATCCTTAAAGATCACGAAATATCATAGCAGAGGCATCCTCTTCATCTCACAGAGTCACACTCTTCTTAGACTAATGGGGAAATTGAGGTCAAAGAAGTCAGCTGTGTAAATGAATAACTTAAAGCTTGTTTGTGAATTCTTTTTGGTAGAAAGCTCAACATTCTTTCACATATGCCATGCAAGAAAGGCATGAGAGGTGGCCAGGTGGATGGGTAAGAGACAGATAAATTCCTAGCTGAGTGCCCTGAAAAACATTTGGGATGCCTGCAGAAATGCAAAACCCAGTAAGAGAGCATTGACCAGGGGTTCCTTCCAGTTATTCCCTCTTCCTCATCTTCCATTGCCTAACCAAAGATAATCACTGCAGCAAAGCTCCAAAGCTGGAGGGTGTTAGCCCACTTTTCAAGCCAGGCTCTTAATGCGTGCCCCGTTTCTCCACTGAGCTCATCTGATCCCACAGCATGCATTATCCTGATGCTGATGTCTCCAAGATCTGGATCCCCCACCTGGACATCTATGCTGAGTCTGATCCACATCTAACTGCCTTTGCAACATTCTTCTGATGGCTCACACTTACTATACCCTGGACCTCTGACCTCTGCTACCCACACCTCATTCTCCTGCATTATCAGTTTATGGCTACTTTATCCTTTTGACAGTTTTAAATTTGGAATCACCAATGATTCTATTATTTCTCTTAGAGTCTATATCCAACTTATTGAGTTTCCAATCATTTTGTATTTCCTCTATTTCTCAGAACATCTGCTGAAGACTTGCAATGACCCCTCTAATTCTTCTTGTCTTGCTTCCTTCAGGTTCTTAAACCACAGATCAGAGAGGGCTCATGGGCAGAGTGACTCGTGTCACTTGTGGGCTCAGAATCCTCTGAGAGCTTTCTATCTCACGCAGAACATTCAAGGACTAAAGTCCTTGAAAGGATCCACAAAGCCCTGTGAGTCCCGGATACTGTCACCTCTGGCCACTCTTTGTCCCACTACACCAGCCATACCCAACTCCTCTTCCAACATGTCAAGCCTCGGCAAGGCTCAGAGCCTTCACCTTCTCCATGCTCCCTTCCTGGGATCCACTCACCCACCCTGTATGCACACAAACATGCACTTCTCCCTGTTCCCTGCCTCATCTTCCTCATATCCTTACAGATATGAGGTGACACTCAGGTGTCACCACTCAGAACAATTATAATCATAGACTCCACCCTCAAACCTCTTTCCTTTTTATTTTTCCCCATACCCAATGATTTCTTCCAAGAAGTAAAAGGACATCACATTGTCTGTACAAGTACCCATTTTGTCCTCGATGCTCTTTTCTCTTCCTTTTCATGGACACTGTGCAAAGTTATGAAGCTTGACTCTTTCTTCATTTCCCTGGAAATCTGGCTCTAAATTCAGAGCTACAGGCCCAAATTAAAGATATTGATTTGCTTAAATGAAGCACACTTTCTGACACCCAGCTTTACGAGAGGAATCTCTCAACACTGCCATTCTTTACTGTGTTTTGCGGCCTTGAAACAAATACCAGGAAAATGTCATTCTTTTTGTGACTTTTTTTTCACCACCTATAATGTTTTTTATTGTATTTTAATTTTCCTTTTAATACACAAGGGACAGAAATGTTTCAAAAGATATTTCTATGGCTTGAGCTGAGGTGAAAGAATTTTCATGATGCACACTCATATACACATGTGTGTGCACACATACCACAAATGCACAAACATGCTCTCACCTCACACAACCTTCACACACCTATCCATTTCTTCTTTCTCACTCAGAGATATGGGCAATGCCTTCTGGGTAGTGTCCACACTCAAAGCCCCTCTTGGCTATGGCTCCTGCTAGCAAGCTGCAGTTCATATGTCAGATGTCTCATGACCTCGTCTCACAGGCTGTTTGACCCGTTTCCACACTGGGTATTTCTTTACTTGTTAAAGGACATGACAATCCAGGGAAACTAACTCTCAAAATTCTCGTTTTACTTCTCACATGACTGGCCACATTTCTTGCTACTTGTAAATTTAGCTGTGTCTCTCCACAGGCAGGAACTTCTTTCAGAAGGGCAATCATTACTACAGGGTATTTGGGAGGTCCCAATATGTCTACAGTGGGAACTTCCCAGTTCATTTCCCAGTTTCTAAATTCACTCCCTAACTTAGGCCTCAAAATGGCATTTAAGGAAATAAACAGAGGTCATGTTTAGAGTCCGGGGATGAATCGTGTTGGGTTGAGAGTGCTGTCCCAGGCCTCTAGCCTACTCCTTCAGATCCCGCAGGATGTCTCTTACCTCCCTCTTACCCTAAGTCCTCCCTTGGTCTGCTTCTACTATTAGAACACCATGCCATAGCTTTTCAATTACATAAATGTATGTCTAAATGTATGTCTTTCAGTTAGTTCTAGGGGCTGGGAAGTCCAAGTTAGTGTGCAGCCAGACTTGTTCCTCATAAATGGTGACGTCTAGGCAGCCTCTCGTGTTAGAAAGGAAAACAGACCCCTTCCTGTCTTGTTTCCAAGGTCACCCCAAGACTTAATCACCTCCTAGAGGCCTCACCTTCTAACACCATCACACCACACGGGGACTTAGGTTCCAATGAAAGCGTTCCAATGAAAGTGGGGGACACACACAGCCAATAGCCCTGAATTGCACTCTTTAATTTGCCCTGTACAGCCCCACTGCCCTTTTTGCTTAGGGTGAGCTCACTCCTGCCTCAATGCCTTCGTATTATTTGTTAGCTGTTCTGAAAAGCACCTCTCTCCCCTGTGCCTTCCTGGTTGGCTCCTGAAAATAATTCAAACCTCATCCCTTCTCACAGAGGCCTTGCCTGACCTCCCACACCTCCACCCCTCCCAGAAGCTGCCCACTGCTAGATAGTTTTGGCAGCTCTTACCACAAGCAAGAAATCTCCTGCTCACCCGACTTGTTTTCTTTATTTGTAATGAGGGATAATAATAGCACCTAATTTATCGGGTCTTATGAGGAATAACAGAACATTCTTTTAAAGTACTTAGTCCAAGTATCTACACAATAAGCGAACAAGCCCCAGCTGCCACTCCTGATTACCGCTGATTGCTATTGTTAGCCTCAGCCTCATGACGTGATGCAAAAATTGTGTGGGGATAGGAGAAAATCAAGACGGAATCTCTCTGTTCCTTCTATGCCTCCTAGACTCTTCTACAGCAGCTGCCAGTCGCTACATCCCCTTAGGTATGAGATGGCATCTATTCAACTCTTCCCCCGTGCACACTCCTGTCATAGATCGGAGCCAGCCACCTGCCCCTAAAGACTTGACACCCCTTAAAAATTGCACCTCGAGGGACAGACATTGGCACTCTCAAGCTCAGCACACTGACATCTGCTCTTGATCCTGCTTAGTTTTCAAAGGAAGGAAAGGGTTTGTTGGTGTTGATGCTGGTGCTGTCCCTCTCATGCTGCAATGTGTTACAGTCCCCTCATGCTCCCCCAGGGTCGTGGCAACAGAAAACACACCATTTTATGTTGTCTTCCCCACTACTGACTGGACAGACTTTGAGGACCCTTTGAAGACATTTTGGGGTATTGTTTCCCAGCATATGTGGGCAGCATTACTGCTTCCAACCCCTCAGGACTACTTAACAACATCAGCAAAGCAATTAAGGCCAGTTTTCAGGAAGATGCCAGCGGCTCTGCAGAGTCTGGATGGGAGTCTCAGCCCAATTATTTCCAGCTAGTTGTGAACTGCAGAAAAGTGGACTTTACTTCATTAGAACTTCAGCTCCCACTGATTAAAAGTCGGCTGTGTTGGAGACGGTGAGGAAAAAATGAAACAATTAAACTTGTCATCAATAAAATTGCTGCGTATTCCTCAACACAGGGTTTTACTTCTCTCCAGAGGAGTGATTAAAATGAACTGATTGAACTATAATTTGATTGACTGGAGAGCCCCTGTCCATTGCACCAAAGCTGAGCTCCCACTTATTGCTGTTCTTAGCTTAGGACATAAAGTTCGCCTGCACTCGTGCCAGAGTCCAGCGACAGATGCTCTGAATCCATCAGGTGCTGGCTCTGCTTGGGGACCAGTGAGGGACAGTGACAGGCAGTGCATCTCCTCACATGACAAAAGGGACCTGAGGGACAGTGACAGGCAATGCATCTCCTCACATGACAAAAGGGACCATGCAGATGTGACTCAAGTTGGACACTTTGAAGTGAGGAGGTTATCCAAGTGGATAACCCAGAAGCTGAGATCCTTTCCTGATGGTCTCAAGGGTCCTGTGACTAGAGGGAAATCAGAAATTAGATCCTATTGCTCTGGAAATAACAGATATGTCTGTGAGCTAAAGAAGAGAGGAAGTAACATCTATGAGACCAGGAAGGTAAAGAGACAGTTTCCATTGGAACTTCCAGAAAGGAACCAACCCTGATGATTCTTTAATTTTAACCAGAGGAATCCAAGGCTGAGCCTTAGGTAACCTTTGAAGGTAATAAATCTCTGTTGTTTCAGACTACTAAATCTGTGAAACAAGTAATAAACACAGAGAGTCCCAAAGTCTGGGTTGGAACCAGATATCAGGAAGGGAGTAATCTGGTGTGGACCTGATGCAGGACTTCAAGGCAAAGGTGAGAAGGCACACCCCATCCCCCGAACATGCGGCAGAGGAACTCGAAAGCCATGGTATCTTAGGATTTCTGTTGCTATGAAGGGGCACCATGACTATAACAAGTTTTATAAAGGAAAATATTTAGTTGCTGCTGTCTTACAGTTCAGAGGTTTAGTTCATTTTTATTATGGTGAGAAGCATGAAAGCATGCAGACAGACATGGTGCTGGAGAAGGAGCTGAGAGTTCTACATCTGGATCCATGGGCAGCAGGAAAAGACTGGGACACAGTGGCCAGGCTTGAGCATCAGAGACCTCAAAGCCCACCCCCAGTGACACATTTCCTCCAACAAAGCCACACCTACTCCAGCAAAGCCACACCTCCTAATAGAGCCATTCCCTGAGAGCCCTTGGGGGTCATTTTCTTTCAAAACACCACACGTGGGAACTTTGATTATGGTGATCACATTTCTTTCCCTAAGATCCCGCACACAGTAGGTGTTCAATAGCAGTTGAGCGATTTAAAGATGATTGATGTGTGTTAAAATTAAAAGTGAATTTTTAAGTGAATTGAATAAATGTTGAGTGAGTTAAATGGCAACACTCAAGTATACTTATGTAGACAATCAGATATTTGGTCAGTAAACTACACACACACACACACACACACACACACACACACACACACACACACACATTTTACACCTCAAACCCCATGGAGACAAAACAAAAGACTAGAGGGAAGAAAGCACAGGTCAACTCCTAATTCCCTTTTCTTTCCTGGTACTTTGTGGCCATCCCTGGCACTGATCTGAGATTTGCACTTATGTTCCAACATCCTGAAAGTCAACTGAATGTGAGTTTGGACCAATATACCCTAGTCAGCTCCATAACAAGATATTATAGACTAGATGGTTTAAAAACATGGGGGCCTACTCTCGAGGTTTTGGGAGATGGTAGTCCATGGTCATGGTACTAGCCAATCCAATTCTGTGTCTGTTCAGGTCTTTCTTGGTAACATGAAGACCCCTTCCCATGTCTACAATATGGTCTTTCCTCAATACACTAATGGCAATGTCACTCTCTGATCAGAAAGACCACAAATTAGATCATGAAGGTCACACTGTCAGGACATCTATCTCCATTATCTCCTAATATGTTCTTTCCAAAGAGCATTGCACTGGGGGTTAAGGATTTAATCCATGGATTCGGAGTAGATAGAAACATTCGGTCTCACCCCACAGCAGTTGTGCAACATTGATGGTGTGGCTTATCCCTAACAACCTCCCTGAACTCATCTGAAAGTTGGGGTTTGGAGAACAGGGCCAAGGCAGCATTAACTGAGGGCTTCCTACAGCATCAGCTGTAAACAGATGTTCGATAGACATTAACTCTTAGCACTCCCACTTACTCCATTCAGATTGGTGGTGTGTATCATTTCCATTTCATACGCAAGGAGATGCAGGAAAATAAAGGGTACACCTGAGGTCACAGTGGCAGAGACAAAATTCTGACTCAGCTCTGTGTGAGTCAGGAGCTGGATTCTTAACGCAACCTCAGGGTATGCTATAATCAAAACTGATGTTGTCTTTTCTTGAAATTTCTTCAGCTGTAGACACATTTTGCAGTTTGCCTCTGGAAAGACAAGACAAAAGGAAACACTAAATTATCTATAAGGAACAAGTGGTGTATGTGGTATGTGGTGTGTGATGTGTGTATGATATATATATGTAGTGTATGTGTGTGTATGTGGTATGTGTATAAGTGGTGTATGTATGTGTGTGTGTAGTGTACATATGTGTGGTGTGTGTATGTGTGATGTGTGTATGTGGTGTGTGTGGTTTGTGTGTGTATGTGTGGTGTGTATTTGTGTGTATGTGTGTGTGTGGCATGTGTATGAATGTTGTGTGGTGTGTGTATGTGATATGTGTGTATGTATGTGTGATGTGTATTTATGTGTGTGTGGTATATGTATGTGGTGTGTTGTGGTGTGTGTATGTGGTGTGTGTATGTATGTGGTGTACATATGTGGGGTGTGTGTGTATGTGTGATGTATGTATGTAGGGTGTGTGATGTACACATGTGCGGTGTGTATATGTATGTGTGTGTATGGTGTGCATTTGTCTATGTGTGATGTGTGTATGTGGTGTATGTATGTGTGTGTGGTGTGTATTTGTGTGTATGTAGTATGTGTATGTGTGGTGTGTGTATATAGTGTGTATACGTGATGTGTCTATGTGTGTGTGGTGTATGAATGTGTGCTCTGTGTGTGTGTGTGTGTGTGTGTGTGTGTGTGTGTGTGTGTGTGTGTGTGTTGAACACTGAATTTGCAGACACTGTGCAGAACTCCCATTGTGCAACAGAAATGTATGCATGGAGCAAAGCCCAGAGCAAGGCCTGCCATTCATGGCGTGTCCCCTAACAATTGATGCCTGCTACCATTTTCTATTGGAGGAGAAATGTGATTTCTGTATGTCAGGTGGCAGTCTTTAAAAATCCTCCAATGATTCATATTTCAACATACATCTAATCCTTCCTGGAAAACAGCCTATGTGTGGCCTCTCCAATCGCCTCCTTCCTAGCAACCAAAGCCTTTTGTCATTCAAACACGAAATGGATTGTGGTTGCTTTGTGTGGGGGCCTGCCTCTCCTCATCAGCTCAATGCACTGAAGGAGAGATGGGTCAAGGTGGCCTCTGTCTTGAGAATGATTTAGTGTCAACAGACCATGTCCATCTTTAGCACAACCCAGTGCATCATGTTTCTCAGAAATGAGGACTTAGGAAGAGATGGGCCTGGTGTTGAGGCTAAGTAGAAACAGTACTGCAACTATCCATGAGGATGGCCCCTCATCAGCTTTTGGGCAAATCTCCAAAGGGCTCATCTTCCAGCTCCCATGATGAAAGAATCGATAAGAACAGAGTGAAGGGGGTAGGAATGTGCTTTGGTAACATGTAACATTTGACCCTACAGACAGACCTGGTCTCCTCTACACAAGCCACTGTTTGCCATGCTTTGCAACAGCAGCTCTATGCCAAAAACTCCCCCAAGTAGACTCCGGCCATTGCCTAAGGACCGTCTCTTGCTGTGAACCATGAAGGGCTCTCAAACCCACATCTATCTGTCTCATCTCCCACAAGTATATGACTCCCCATTCTTACCTCACGTTTAACCTACCTCAAGAAATACCTGTCTTTCTGGTATGCCACTTTTCTCCCTTTCTCTTAACCTCTATGTCCAACTGACTAGCCAGACTACATACTACTTCCCAAATACACCGTAAGCCTACCTGTGTCTCTCCAACCCTGCTATAATGCAGTCACCTGAAAAATGGCAGAGACCCCATCTTTTCCCCCCTTGCTGAGGGTGAGTCCTCCACTTTGCCTGTGCTAGAAAAAGTGCTCTACCACTAAACTACCCCCTGGATCCCACAGAATCCCTTAGGGTCATGATCTCCTCATGGCTATTCTTACCCGTCTTCCAAATTAATCACTCTTTACAGTGTCAAGATTGATCTTTCTTAATAAAAATAAATAAATAACTCTGATCACATTTTCTGCTTTCAAAATGGGTCCCACTGCCCAGCACACCTTGCTCTGGTGTGCTCAGTTTCTCATGGAGCTCTTCCCCATCCCACAGTCAGCTTCCTTATTGCCCCTGCCCTTGCTCCATGATACTCCTGCCCGGACTGCTCTGCTGTCAACCACACTCTTCCAACAGTGGTTTGCTTCCCATCCCCCGGCCTCAGAAGCTGAGATTTGCTACCGCAATCACGTGTTTTCTTCTCATCTCACCCATGACCCCTCCACATGACCCTTCATCTTGCACATACTACGATTCCTTCCTTCCTTTATTGTCCTTCTCCCTTTCTGGCCTGAAGGTTTCATGTCTGCTTGTTCCAGGCCTGCAACAGAAACAATACCCAGGAACTGCTTGGCTCATCTCCGCTTGTCTAGATTAGCTACCCAAGATCCCACAACTGACAAATGACAGAGCCCAGACTCAAAGCCAGAGCTGGCCCTCTCCAAAGTCTGCATGCTTAAGACAGTTACAGGCTAGACCGAAGGCTGGTCTTTGGCAGAGCTGTGTGCCTCCCTCCAACTGTGATACCAAAAACCCATTGGCTGAGTTGTCATTTCCACTGAAGGGTCAGTCTAAAATGCCATCCCCACACAAAGAAATCAGGAGTAAAATCCCAAGAACGTAAGAGAAAGAGAAGTGACGGGAATCTGTGAACAATCCAAGGTGGCTTTTTGCTCTGCTTATGTTTTAGGTTGTCCCCAGCTAGGACATATTCTTTCCCCTGATCCAGTCAGTACTAGAAACAACCCACTACTTCTCCCAAACATCTCCAACTATCCTTGTGTTCCTACAGCCTAAGCCCTGTGTGGGTAAGACCACACAAAATCCTACAAATACTTTGAGTGTTCAGTGTCATATATCATAGGCCTACTCAATTCCTGGGCCTCTGTGGGGCCCCCTCAACACCAACGAGCATCCTACTTCATAGGTGTTTTAGCACATATCCAACTCATCTGTCCAAACATGCTATCAAATGCACACTAACCTTCAAGCACTAGCTGGGGCAGCCCAAAGTGTACCCAGATAATATTCACGAAGGGTACTCTCCTCTGGGGGACAATGCTTAGCCCCAGCTACCTGAGGCAACAGCTCTGTGATAGTTTACAAGTTCCTCAGAGGAACCCCAGGGTCCTCTCTTGCTTGTTTGGCTGACATTTTTCTTTCTCTTGCTTTTTCTGCTTCCTCACTCTACATATGCGGTCACCTATTGTAACACGAATCTAATTTGTCTTAATAATGAAAACCCAGAGTCAGATATAAGGGGGTGAAAGCTGAAAAATCAAATAAGTAAAGCATACAGCCACTAAAGTTCTCACCTATATAAAATTATCAGACAGAAAGGTTGAGCTCCTGTCTACACCCACATTTTTATATTCTTCTCTCTGCCCAGCCATATCACTTCCTGTCTCCATCTCCCAAGGGCTGGGATCAAAGGTGTGTGCCACCACTGCCTGGCCTCTATGGTCAACTAGTGGCCAGCTCCACCCTCTGATCTTTAGGCAAGCTTTATTTGTTAGAGCACAAACAAAATATCACAACCCATAATTAAACCATTTGCATCCAGCTCTGTGCCTCAGCCTCTTTTTTCAGAGGAAGCCAAATTAAGAAAGGTTCAATTCCCTTTCAGTTAGTTAGTCATCATCCAGGGAACCTGTGTCCACAGGGGTTTCAAGCTGAAAAGGAAAGAAAGGCAGTGGTATCTTCCCAGACAAGTCCCAAAACTGAGCAACTTGATGGCACAGATCACAGCCTACCCAATGATAGCCTCCTTTGTCCTGGGACCACCAATGGGGCCTGAGATTGTAGGTCGTCACCCTCTGCCCTGAACAACCTTGTCCTCTTAGCCTGGCTCTGTCACCACACTGCCTTGCTCATTTCTCTGCAATTGTTTCTCTGGAATGCCTTACCCCTTCTTCATCTTCAGATGGAAAAATAACACTTCCCAACCCCAGGGCCTGTCCATATTAACCCTCCACCTGTGCAATCCCACTGAACTCTTACACTTAGAAGGGCTCTGCTTTCATTTGGGACTGGACCTCTGCATATAATGTAGTCATGTATTGTGTGTGTGTGTGTGTGTGTGTGTGTGTGTGTTGTGTGTTGTGTGTGAACACATATATACACAATTATAAAAGGGATTTCTTTTGGACTACCTTAGATAATTGGGGTCTGGGTAGTCTGATAATGACGACCTGTATAGAGAGATTGTGTGTGTGGTAACTACTCAAACCAAGAATCTGGAGATCTCAGAAAAAAATGGGGGCCAAGGATGAGCCCTAGCCTAAAGCTAAAGGCCTAGAAGCTCCCTGGATGGCTGCTGGTACTGAGTCTATGTAGAGGGCAGAAGCAGCTGGCATCTGATGTCCACAGGCCGTGAAAGCAGCCATAGGCTCTGCTTCATCCTCACTGGCTGGCTTTGGCCTCCACTTCCACTCTGTCCCAGCTCCCAGCCTTTTGGATGGTGCTGTTCACATGCAGGGTGAGTCTTTCCTTTCAGATACTGTCCCAGATGGAAACACCCTTACAGACACTCCCAGAGGTGTGCTTTCCTGATCTCCTAGGCATCTGTCAAGTCCATCAAATTGACAGGATTATCCATCAGAAATAAAATTTACCTACAGGATCTTGCATCACAGTAGAATCTCACTCCTCTGGGCTCATCTCACACCAGAACACCAGTAAGTCAAAACTGGATTATCTGGCAAGAGAAGGAAGTTTCCAGGCTGCTTCTTTGCCTGTTTCCTCAGGGAATTTGGGATCAGGTCACTTCATCTGGGGGAAGCCATGTATTCCCAGAGAGCCCATAAATATTGCCTATAGATGGGGGAAGGGCATATGGGGAGCTCTAGGAGGGCTATTCCAAGAGTGCTTTTGCATACCTTTTCTGCAGAGTCTCAATGTCTTATTTTAGTATTTTGCAGGTCTTTAAATACCCATGGTTTATTTATGAACTAAGGGTTATTAACTGTTTGAAACTTCATTAAGTCCTTCCCTGGGGATAGTCTCGGCTGAGGTCCTTTTAGATGATCCCTCCCCAAATATCTGTCCAATTTAGATTTAATAGAACAGTTTATTGTATGTTGATAAAATAATAATGAATTAATAAAGCCTTCACTGAGACTTAGGTAACAGATACATAATCTATCGCTGTAAAGCACCATGCAAATGCTTTTAATAATCAGCATTTACTATGCAGCGACTCAGATGTAAATCCAGTCTAACCACGCATTTGAAGATTCATTTTAAGAAGCTCATGAGTTTCTTGAAGACGGGAAAACATTGGGAATGATTGTGCAATGAGCCATATCGTATCCTTGGGCCCCTTAAAGCCTGGTAAGAATTCAGAGACCTCATCAGGAAAGGCATGTTGCAAGATGCCCCCAGTGTCCCCTCCCTGAGATTAGGTCTGTGGATGCTTGCTAATTCAGCCATTCATTTAAAGGAGCTCCAATGAGGAAATGAATCGAAGCCATCCCTAACCAGGTGCATCCCATGTTTGCTTAAATGTGTTCTGGACTGCCACTGTAGGGCTCTTGGGAGCCAAGTGGGACATGTGGAGCACTCAGCCCATGAGTAGTGACTAAATCTTACCTGCTTTTCATCTTTTCTGTATCTCAGACTTGCCCTCCACCTATAGTTGTCTAGACAAGGAATGACACCAAATTTTTAGCCCAAATGCTACAGTCATGCCATCTCTTCTTTTTCTGTATCTTACCTTTGAAAGAATGTTGGTTCTTGGGTGACTAACACTTGTGCATTCTCTTAGATTTGTGCAAGAGGTTACATCTCGTATTGTGGGCCTTTTATGTACTTAGAAAGTCTCTCTTTAAGAAATTTAAAATGACTACCACGTGATACAGCTACCCTACTCCTGTCTGTGTAAATACCCAGAGAACTCCGTATCTTACTGTATTTGCACATCCATGTTTATTGCTGCTCCATTTATTATTAAAAGGAAATGGAACAAACATAGATATCCATCAACAGATGAATAAATAATGAAGGTCTTGCAAATATAAAAAATGGAATATTATTCAGCTCTAAAGGAAAATAAAGGCACAATATTTTTAGAAAATGGGTGGGCTTAGAATATTTAATATTAAGTAAGATCAGAAAGAGAAAAAGACCCATATATTCTTCCATATGTGTGGTTTCTAGTCTATATTGTGTATGTATTTACATGTAAATAAGTAGGACATTTAATAAGGAGAACAAGAAAGGGTAGCATTAGGTGATGAGGAAGAACATTCAGAATGCAGGCAAAATGAGTCCTGATTTTAAAAAGGTATAAAGACAATTTTCTCTAGTTTCTACTCTGTCATAGTTTCTTTCCTTTCTGTGGTAGATAAGTGCATTAAAGTGTAATTGATAGTGAACATGTAAGACCCGAACTGAAGCTCCATAGCTTCAGGTCTACATAAATGATGCATAGATGAGATGTATAGAGTTTGGAACATGGCAAGTGTTTGAGTGCCTACCATAGTTTAGCTGTGTGGTGTGAATTTGTTATTTGTGAGTTTGTTACAATAAAGTTTATTCAAACCATTAAACCAGAAAGTCTGCAAGAGAGAGGAAGCCAGCAGCCATGTTGAACCCAATTTTGAACAACTTCTTTTCCAACACCAAAAAAGTTGCCTCTGCTTTTATACACAGACCCAAAGAAAAGTCAAACCATCTCTACCACTGCCCCCCCCCAACCAATTCCTGGGCCATTCATCCATCTTATATTAGAAGTTAACTGTAAAATTAGGGATTGGAGAATATCTCAATGGTAAAGCATTTACCTACTATGTATAAAGTCCTAAGTTCATTACCCAGCACTGCTAAAAGGAAAAATAAAAGATTTTAACTATATAAAACCAGAAGTTGGCAGAATATACCATCTTGGTAGCTGTGTGATGTGAGACAGTCCATTTCTTCTGTGTCTTAAGAGAGGTTGCTTTCCTGGACTTAAAGTGTACTTTTGGTCCCTGTACTCTGCCCCTGTACTCTGCTGTACTCTGCAGCACTCAAGTTCATTAGCAGATACACTCAGTCAACACTGATTAGTTTGCTCAATATGAAAACAGTATAGAGAGTAGAGAGCATGTCAACGCCACAGGCAAGTCTGAAGCTAAACTGAGGGCTGGTATAGTGCTTGGGGAACAAGTACTAACCACAGCAGTAGAAACCTTTGGGCTGGAGAGATGACTCAGAGGTTAAGAGCATTGACTGCTCTTCCATAGGTCCTGAGTTCAATTCCCAGCAACCACATGGTGGCTCACAATCATCTATCATGAGATCTGGTGATTTCTTCTGGTACAGGCAAATATGCAGACAGAACACTTATTATGTAATAAAAATAAGTAAATACATTTTAAAAAAGAATGAGAATGTAAGGGGAGAATAATGGAGCCCAAAGCTTCCCTTGGATAGCCTTCCCTGGCTAGCTTTCCCTGGGTTAGTCTTTCCTGGGCTAGTCTTCCAGCCAAGACTTATCTCTGGTCATGGAGAACAAGAGCTCTCCAGGCTAGGTGGCTGGTCCCAGAAGTTGGTGTGTAACAGCCTAGCATTTGAAGCCAATCCTGGCAAGTTGCTTAAAGTACCATCTTCATGCTTGCATCTAGAAATTGGTACTGATGATTCCCTGGGTCTGTGGTGAAAACCCTGAGTTCACATATGTGAGATGTAGCTCAAGGGGGACTTGCTGTGGTAATGATCTCCCCTTCACTCCACATTCCTAGCTTAGCGTTAGTGGAGACCAGAAGCTATAGAGAAAGAAAGACTGAACCCTACTTCCTCCAGCTATAGCCCCCCAACATGCCCCATGCCTCCCTAAAGATTCTATCATCTTCCAAATTATGAAGCCAGGAAAAATGCTTGGGGCAATGCCCTGGAGTAACATAAGTGATTATAGCCCAGCTGTACTCAAGCTGCCAACTCGTGTAGAATTGTTTTCTTCAAAACTCTGAAAGTCCAAGGAAGAAACTATAGCAGCTTTTAACCTGTAATAAACACCTGCTTTATCGTCTTCAGTGATTCCAGATGTGCATTCTTATCTTCTTATAACTATATATATCCATGAACTAGAGAACATGTCAGGTGTCTTTAAGAACTAGAGAATCTAGGAAGCCATCTCCAGACTCAAATTTAGATTCCAAGTCAACCTTAGAAGCATTGTCAATGGCCAATGTGGAAAAGAGAAGGGTAACCAGGGGAATAGTGTCCCGTGGCTATTGAGAAGGTCCACCTATCAGATACCCTATGGAAGCAACCTGGCGTCAGGGGCCTCTATTGCTGGAAGACAGCTTTGCAGGGGCTCTCTCTGCTTCTTACAGCCCTTGTTCCCAAACCCAGCTTTCCTATCTCTGAATAAAGGAATTTGAGAAAAATTCTTGGCAGATCAAGGCTGACCAAGAGAATAGCAAAGTTCATCTTAACTGCACACCTGAGTGATACTAGAGGGGCCTCAGACAGACTGTGTTTAGAGTTCTCCAGGGACAAGGGTCAGGCCTTCTGTCTTATATGCAAGAAAGCTCTAAATGTGAAATTGCTACTGTATTTCTTTCCTATCTGCTGACTTCAAGTCATTCATGGCTCCTTGTCCCCACATGCCTTCGTGTCACCTCTCACATCAACCCTAGGACCAATGTTCTCATGTGGCACCTGCTACAGACTACATGACAACTTCTAGCTGTTCGGTGATGTTCCCAGAGTCATTGTCAAAGAAGGAGTAGCTTCCAAGCAGTGAAGGAGCTGAGTGGGATGCCAGGATCCCTTCAGATGCTGCACACTATCCAGAAAGCAAGCCTGCCATGGGAACCATGCCCACCTGGGCTCCCTGGAGTGATCACAAGAATGTCAGCAATCAGGAACTCCCTAGTGTCTCCCACAGTTTGTCTGCCACAGTACAAAACACACACAAGAATCAAATGTTCTTCAAGGGGTGGGGAGATGGTTCATTAAGTAAAGAGCTTGTTGCACAAGCACACGGGCCCATGCTTAGAGCCCCAACACTCATGGACAAAGCTGGGAGCAACAATGCACATCTGTAACCCCAGCACTTGGGGGTGGATAGAGACAGGTGTGTCTCTAAAGTTGATTGGCTGGCCAGCCTAATAGATAATGCGATAGAGGTTCAATGAGAGACAGTGTCTCAAAAAATAAAATGGAGAGCAATAGAGGAAGGCACCAGACATCAACCTCCGGCTTCCAAATACATACACACATATGTGAATACACAAACATACGTGTGTACACGTGTGCTATTACGGAAAGAAGAACTCCTGTAATAAATACACACTGATATGCGCACTCTGGGACACTGGATAATCTGTGGGCTTAATTCTGCTGGGCACCACTCAGAATGTATGCTCTTTTTCTGCCCTCAGGTGGAATCCTGCAACCCAGCAGGTGAAAATGGCCTGGGAAATTCAAGACTCCATGAAATGACTGAGGAAGCACTGGGTCTGGGAACAAGAACTGGCCTAGGCATGTGTAAAGAGGAGCTTACATTTGAGATGCTAATCCTACTGCCTGATCTTTTTGGAGGGCTGAAGGACCAGATGACAGTTTGGCCTCTCCAGTCTTCCCATGTGCTGAGATCCTCAGGAACAGCCCCCTCCCCACTGCTCCTTGGCCCCTATTCCTGTGTTCCCAGGGCTCCCATGTGGAAAGACAGCATCTTCATTTGGCAAGGTGCCCCCATTACATGACTTTGAGCTCAGTTTCCCTAAATGAGTGCTCTCACATAGCCCCTCCTCCAAGCAGCCTTCTTTGACCCACCTTTCTGAGGGATTGTCTTTCTGACTACAATGTGCGAATGTTTGCCTTCTTCATTTCTCCTCGGACCTAGGCTTTTAAAGAAGAAAACACTTGCTTATCTTAATTTTAAAGAAGAATACCCTTTGCCTGACACGTAGGATATGCTTAATAAGGGTTAGCTCCAAGCTCAAGAAACAAATGTTGACAGGCATCCTGTCATGGCACCCCATCACGTGGTCACATCAGATCCTCTCACTCTTCAATGATTGGACTTTGATAAGTTCCCTTGTCATCTCTGTATTTCAGCTTCCCATCTGGAGAAGAACAATAACAGAGCTGTGCAAGGAGTAAGTGAGCTAATACGTGTAAATGTTTAAATAGTGGCTGGTTTATAGGGAGCACTTGGTGCACGGTAGCCATTACTGTTACATCAAATCCATTCCCATCCAAATCCATTCCCATCTGAACAATTGTGAAGATTTTTCTTCTAAATCGATACCCTCCAGAGGGGGCCCACCAAGAAATTACTCTATTTGCCCTTTGGGTTTTGCAACAATCCCTTCTCAGTGACTCAAACACCCCCTATTTAGGCTGAGTGGACTTTATTTACAAGGGCTTAGTTTATCAAGTCCATCTGTAATGTAAATGTGCTTCTCATTATGCGAATAAAGCACTAGACATGCAAATCCATAAGCATTTGCATGCCTAATGCAACAGTTCCTGTCCATCCTGTTCTGTTGCTATTTACTATCTAGTTTTTATGACTTATGGATTTCCAACCCTTTAAATTTATATCAGCACCGTGACATATCTGCAAGCAGCGACAGTTTTATGAGCAGTAAAAAAGCTGCAGCACACCGCCACTAAATACTAATGACATAAATGGTAGCTGTAATGGCTCCTATTTTTATTACAATACCAAACCTCAATATATCGCAATTACCTCTGCACTCAAAGCAAACCAAGCTACACTGTACAGGATCCATCTCACAGTGGGGAAGAGACCAGCCCAGCTGCAGTTTCCAGTTTGAGCCAGTCTATAGCGCTGAAGAGCTGAGGCCAGTTGTGAAGGGGGATTCCCTCTGAGGCTTAAGAGGCACAGGGCTATGGCCCACAGGCTGAGGCAAGACACAAGCCCCAGGTATTGCTCAGAGATGTCTCACAAATGACAGTCATCTGTCCTATCATCCCCATGAGAGGAAAGACTAAAATGGGAAAAAAAGCACTGCTTTGTGACTGAACAAGTCCTTTCTCCCTCTGGACCAAAGAGAGCCCATCAGGATGGGTAGAGATACATACCTCTAAGGGATTGCCTGCTGTCAGCAGCCTGGGACTGACTCTATGGAAAATCCAAGTCCAAGATGCAGCCATTAATTTTCTACAGAGTGAAAATATATCCAAGAGGACATTTTTATACCTGATTTTATAAGTTCTGATCTTGCACCTTAAAATAATAGCACCTTGAATTGATTTTATATTACTTTCTGTCTAAAACACTTTCCCACCTGTTAATGACATTTATTCTCAGCATCCCTGGAGATCAACCTTTCTATTGTACAACTAGGGAAACTAAGGTAAGGGGGGAAGTTGTCTAATATTATATAACACATCATGGCCAGTGTCAGGTCATTAATAGGTAGTCTTCTATTAAACTATGTTCCAATGGCTCTAAGATCACTCCTTCCCAGATCTGTAAATTGGCTCAATATCCTATATACCATTGGTTCTCTATCTTTCTAATGCTGTGACCTTTTAAGACGGTTCCTTATATTGTGGTGACCCTGATCATAAAACTATTTCATTGCTACTTCATAACTGTAAGTTTGCTACTGTTCAGAATTGTAATGTAAATACCTGTTATATGACTATAACATTAATAATAAAAACCACAGAGACACATAATGGGGTTCAAGCTTCAAGCTGATGATCAGAGAGGCAAAGGAGCTGGCCACTAGCTCTTACATCTACCTCAGACCAAAATGGATGATTCTGTCTCCACAAATCCTCAGAGCACAATGCTGACTGTACTGCTCTCCACCAAGCCTCAGACTGCAACTCTATGCCTTCCCTGTCTGGAAACTAAATCTCACATAAGATCCTTTGATTCTTTTTATACCTCTCACATAATCTGGGATTAAAGGCATGAGCTCACTAAGAGATGCCCTGCTACATGGATCTCTTGGACTCTGGACTATTCTTCCTGCCTCCATTGTCTTTGACTCATCATGCTTTTGTTAGTAACCCTAATAAATGCACTGGCTCATTAAGCTAGACTTAGTAAAATTGCTTCCTTGGTCTGTCATCAGTGCCTGATCTTGGTGAATTTACATCTTCATAGGAAAAGTTGCAAAACATCTGCCTATAGGAAAGCACGTTTTAGACCCAGATTCAGAGTATACACAGCCTTCTGGAAAACATGCCCCAGCCACTGTTACCAATGTGCTAAAACTGTGTCTTTAAAAGACAGTTCCAGTATTCCATCAAGTCATATGCCTCAAAATAGTGGAGGACAGAGCATGACCAGTGAATTACATGCACTTGAACCAACTGCCACTGCCACACTCACTTGCCTGTGAAATGGGTTCTTTGGTCAGAAGGAATGCTGTGTAGAATACCACAGTGGTGGATAAGACAATGCACTGTGGAAGCCCATGGATAGTAGTTTGAGCAGAAGCAATACATGCTACAAACCTGTTACCAGAATATGTACATATTCCTGGAAGGAAAATACACAGTGTAGCCAATCTGCCACTAGCTTGCTGGTTAGTCATGCCAACAAACGCCACCATTCTGAAGTTGGTTTTCCCTCCTCTGTTAATCTTTTCTAGAAACATCCTCACCACCCAACAGTGTGTCTGTCTCCTTGGAGTTTCCAGACCTCCCTGTGGTTTGATGTGAGATGCTGCCCTCCCCAATCACATGCTTGAACATTGATCCCCTGTAGGGCTGGTTGGGAGGAGTGTGAAGTCTTTAATACATGGGGCCTCACTGGAGGAAATCTGGGTAGGCCTTGAGGTTTTACAGGGCAAGCCCACTTCCAATTTGCTATTTACTGACTGCCTGCAGATATAATGTGATCAATTGATCCCCTGGTCCTGCCACAATGTCTTCCCCTCTTATTGCCCACCATTATGGAATGATCCCCTGGAACAGTGAGCAGGAAAAGAAACCCTTCCTCTCTCTGATGCCTGAACTGGCCTACCCCTGTAATCAGATTGGTGAATATCCCAACTACCATCATAGAGCCTTCACCCAGTAACTGATGGAACCAGACACAGAGATCCACAACCAAGCACCAGGCTGAGCTCTGGGAATTCAGTCAGAGAGGGAGGAGGGAGCATATGAGCAAGGGAGGTCAAGATCATGATGGAGAAATCTACAGAGACAGCTGAACCAAGTTCGTGGAAACTCATGAACTCTAGACCAACCGCTGTGGAGACTCCAGGGACCTGACTAGGCCATCCATATGTGGGAGACAGTTGGAAAGCTTGGACTATCTGAGGGGTCCATGAAAGTAGGACCAGGATACAAGCCTGGTACATGAGCTAGTTTGTTGGAGCGTATCCCCTATGGTGGGATGTCATGCTCAGCCTCAATGCATGGGAGAAGGGCTTGGCCCTGTTTCAACCTATTGTGCCAAACTGTGTTGAGTCCTCATGGGAGCCCTTACTCAAGAGGAGGAGTGAACTTATGGTGGGCTAGGGATGGGGGGAGATGAGAGAGCGTGGGAGGAGGATGGGAGAGAGAACTGTGGTTGGAAGGTAAAATGAAATTTGAAAGAATAAATAAATTATATAAAAAAGAAATCCTTCCTCTCTCATGTTGATTCCTGTCAGATATTTGGTCACAGGAGTGAGAAAGTAATCTAACCATTAGTAACGTATCTAACCATGCGATATAACTATCATAGCCTGTCACAGCAAATCCCCACCAACTGAGTGACACCGATCAAGCTATCATCTCACAGTTCTTGGCTTAAGGAGTCTGAAACCAACATGGCAGCCCAGCCATGCTTCTTTTGGAATCTCTTGGCAAGAGGCCCACCCTCTGCCTTCTCCAGTGCCTGTGGCTCCTGGTCTCAGTGGCTCCTGCTCTCTCTCTCTCTCTCTCTCTCTCTCTCTCTCTCTCTCTCTCTCTCTCTCTCTCTCTCTCTCTCTCTCTGGTTTTATGAGACAGAATTTCTCTGTGTAGTCCTAGCTGTCCTGGAACTAGCTCTTGTAGACCAGGCTGGCCTCGAACTCACAGAGATCCATCCATCTGCCTCTGCCTCCCGAGTGATAGGATTAAAAGCATGCATCATCATCTCCCAGCTGACTGGTATTTCTCATCTTGTGGCAGTGATATGCTGCCCTGCCTCTGCCTTCAATGGCATTCTCTCCCATGTCACTTCTTTCAGAAACACCAGTTGTCCTGGCTATAACTTGTTTCAAGTTATAGTCATCTGAGAGTAGGAAAAGATTGAGAAAATGCCTCTGTAAGATTGGGCTCTGGGTAAGCCTGTAGAGTGTTTTCTTAATTAGTGATCAATAGGGGAGGACCCAACTCATTGTTGGTGGTGCTAACCCTGGGCTTGTGGTCCTGGATTCTATAAGAAAGCAAGCTAAGCAATCCATGAGGAGCAAACCAGTAATCAACACCCTCCATGGCCATTGCATCAGCTCCAGACTCCAAGTTTCTGTCCTGCTTGAATTTCTGTCCTGACTTTCCTTGATGATGAACAATGCTGTGGAAGTGTAAGCTAATTAAACCCCTTCCTCCACAACTTGCCATTTGGTCATGGTGTTTCTCGAAGCAATAGAAATCCTAACTAAAACACCAATTATATTGACTTACTCTATATAGTGAAGGCAATGTATTGTTTATAATGGCATATAATGGGTTTAATTCCAATTTTCAGAGAAAAATTACAAACTTCCTAGTCCCCCTTATGTGCCATTGTATTACTTCCACATCTTTTATGTCAGAGAATGGTTTTCGGGCCAACTCTAAATCCTACACTTAGCTCAATAAAAACTGAGAAATTCCTATTTATAAATAAAGTCCCATCATAGCTACTAGCGATTAAGAATTGAGTATATTTTTCTGGAGAACCCACTATATTTGATAAATATTGTTGTTAATTTGTTCTTAAATTAGTACAGTTTTTCCTTGACTTATAAAAAAATTTTAAGCATACAAAAATAAAATGAGTGGCAAAATGAACACATGTATCCACTCTTGCCTTTAACAGATGTTCCTACTCTGCATTATTTATTTCAAGTTTTCCTTTTCTTTTTCAGACATAAAGTAGAGGATTTCAGATTCCACTCTTCATCCCAGAGGCAGCAGCCACAGAAAGCCGCTGTGTATTATTGCCACTCCTGTTTTCATCCCATAGTGACTGTGTTGTGCTGTACCTATCACATGCAATCTCAGAACTGCATTTTAGTCTGTCATAAACACTACCTTTGAAATTGGCATTTACCATTCAATATTGGCTTGCTGCGATTTAGCCATGTTAATACTACTTATTTCACCAACAACTGACTTTTTTTCTGCAGAAGACCCAGTAATAAATGTTTTTGACTGTGTGAGCCATCCAGTCTTTCTCAAAGCTATCTAATTCTGCCATTACCACGTGAGATTAATCATGCAATTTGTCCATGAATGACCACAACTGTTTCAATAATATTTTATTTACAAATCCTGAAGTATAATTTCATATATAATTTCTGCCAGTTATGAAATGTAACTGTTGTTATTAGTATTTTTGCAGCTGTTCTAAAAAGCAGGTGGTAGGCTGGATTTAGCCTGATGTTTGCCAACCCCTGGGTTGAATGATTGCCAAGCTGCCAGTGGAATTCCTAAAGTCATTATATCATCTTGTAGGATCCCCCTCTCTATGCTGCAACAGAAAACACACACATGCACACACACACAGACACACAGACACACACACCCACACACACTACAACACTGCTTCAACAGCTTAAATGTCCTTGCAGGCCTATGAGCATATTATGTCTCTGAATTGCTAGAGGTAGGGTGTTTCTAATTACCATTCTGTCACTGTGATACATACTATAACAACAACAACAACAAAAAAAACAGCTTGGGGAAGGAAGGATTTATTTATTTGGCTTATACTTCGAGATCGCAGTCCATCATTGAGGGAATTGAGAGCAGAAACTCAAGCAGGAACCGGAAGCAGCAACCACAGAAAAGTGTCACTTGCTGGCTCTCTGGCCCATGCTCAGCCATCTTCCTTATACCACCCAAGATCACCTGCCCAGGAAGTGGCACCACCCACAGTGGGCTGGGCCCTCACATATTAATTAAGGCAATTAAGACAGTCCTTCATAAGAATGTCCACAGATATAACCTAATAGAGACAACTATTCAAATAAGGATTATGTTTTCAAGGTGATTCTAGGCTGTGTCAAGTTGATAGGTTTATCAAATGCTGAATGAAGTTAGCTATCTATAGATAGCAAGGATACAAAGGTTCAAAGAAAGAGCTCATCTTCAAGGGAGTTTCTTCATATTTCATACACATACACACATACAATCCATATATATATACATAAATATATACCATATATATATATGTAAACATAAATATAAATACAATGTATTTTGGTCATATTTACCTCCCTCTTCCCCTTAACTCCTTCCAAATGCACTCACTTTTCTAACTATCCCCTCCCCTCAATTTCATGTCCTCTTTTTTTTTTTTAAGACAACTCATTGAATTTAATTCATGCTGTCCATATACTTACAGGTGTGATATCCGTCATCCACTGAGGCAAAAGTGGACTGTCTCCCTAAAGCTATCTGTTTGTCCATAGCAGCTCAGTTAGAGGTGAGGGCTCATGAGCTCCTCCCCTCCTTATGCTAGAATCTTGGCTGGCTTGATGTTGTAAAGGCAAACACAGCTGCTGTAAGTTTATGAGTGATGCTATCCTGTCCAGAAGATGGTCTTCCCTGTCTCCAGCTCTTACAATCTTCTTCCATTATGGTCCCTGAGCCTTGTGGAGAGGGGGTGTGATATTAGATATCCCACTTTGTAGTTAAGCATTCCACTGACATTTAATTTGTGTGCTTTGACAAGTTTCTGAGTTTCTTTCTTAATCATCATTCAGTGCACAAGGAAAGGTTTCTGACAAAGCAAGTGTCTTAATCATTGCACAAATCCATACAAAGACAGGCCAACCAGAACAAAATTCAGAGTCCCTCAATCCACAGTGGTTAGACTTAGCATCTTTCTCTTAGACAGGGCCTCATGTATTCTTCCTGAATAGCTGAGAATGATCTTGACCTTCTTATCCTCCTGCCTCCTCCTGCCTTTCAAGTGCTAGGGTTGCAGATGTACCCCACTACACCTGGTTTATGTGATTCAGGGAAGGAGCCCAAAGCTTCATGTATACAGAGCAAGTATTCCACCAACTGAGCAACATTCCCCCACCCAATTTAGGATGATTCCAGTTTATGATGCTGCAGAACCAATATGCTTTGGCAGAATTCCACTTCAAATGTGGGGCTTTCCTCCTTTCCCAGGGTAGCAATCTTCGGTCTATAGTCTCAGAATGCTGGACAATGATAGCAAATTCTGCACTATGTAGTCAAGAAGGGAAACACACAATAATCCATATTGTGCTGTGCCTCATCGAGGGTAGTGAGCAGTTAGATGCACTCCATATATCTTAAGGGAATATTTTTCAGGTTACTGAGAATTTATCATGATAAATAAATGTTAAGTGAAAAAAAAACATCTATACTTGGGGATATATCCAGTAAACATTGAGGAAAGAGGTTATAAGTTGTTTAAAAAAAAAAAAAAGAGCTAAGCAAACAAAGACATACTCTGTGCTCAAAACCAGGCCACAGTCACACAGGGAATGGGCACATATTTGTTTGGTAGGACACAAATTATATCTTCCTTCATAAGTTCTGGAATTCTTTCAATTAAAGTGCCACCCACCTCTTTAATTATAGCACTGTGTTCTGGCATGACGAAGTTTATTGACCACACGCTTTTGTTTTGCTCAGGTTGGCAGTAAACTCTGCCCATATGGCTTAAACCAAAATGGAGTCCTGTTTGAGATGCAGAACTTAGATTTTAAAGTGTGTGTGGGGGGGGGAGAGAGTGTGAGGTGAGGAAAGGAAGGAAGAAGAGAGAGGTGGGAGAGGGGGGGATCTGAGAAAGGAGGAAGAGATCTTAAAGGAAAACATGACATAAAAGAAGGAACAGGACCAGCCAAAGGATTGGAAGGGGCATTGGAGAGGGTAGAAAATTACTGATAATGAAGAATAACAACACCTGTTTGAAAATGCTGCAATGAGACTTGTTAACTCTGTATAACTTGAATTTTTGAGTTAAAAGGGAACTCCTGAAACAAAATGATTCTGTGAGTTTAAAGTGGACAAGTAGAAGCATTTTGAGACTCAGCTAGAAGTTGAACTATGTTGGCTTTCAAGTCTTTGCATGATGCCCTCTAGCAGCTCCAGAACACAGTTCTCTCATATTGAATTGGCTCACACAGAATCACTGAGCCCATCACTATAGCAAGAGTTCTCAAGACTCTGATTGGCTAAACCAGAGTCACATGCCTAGAGACAGAAAGGCAATTGGCTTCCCTGCAGCTGGTAGATTGCTGTGGGAGGTAAGGGTAATTCCCCAGTGGTCACCTCAAAAGGGAAAGGGAACAGTGAATGGCTGGGTGAATGACCTGACCACAACCAGTATCTGTTTTCCTGGCTTCTTCTTAAAAGTGATTTCCTGAGTGATTCCCCTGAAGGAGCAAAACCTAGACATTACTAGACGAGGCCAGTCTGGATGAGGTTCTAGATCCATTCTGAGATGAAGACACCAAAGAAGATGGGAGACCTGAAGGAGGCTAGACTGCCAAAGTCCTTGTCCCTCAGCTTAGAGCCATCTCAGAATGGGAATGGAATGGTAAAAGGGGATTTTCTATTGGAGAAACCATGTTTGCTCTTCCAGACCTAGTTTGCAAGGTTCCTCTTGGACCACTACTTTCGGTTATACTATGGAAAAAACTTGGAAGCTGTCTTCACTTGTCCTGATGAGGATAACTCGGGAGGGGGGGGGGTGTAGGGAAACTAAGTACCAGAAGTTTTTCTTGGACCCATTAGAAAACTGGGGAGCTGCAATCCAGGTCTCCTTACCTGGAGCAAAATCCTTAGTATATAATAGCAAAATACTAAAATGGGTGAGCAGCAGATTGAAGGTAGACTGGCTTCCAAGTAACTTTCACAGGTTTTATCTCCTGAAATTCTACCAGCTTCTCACTTAAAGAGCCAAAAATAAATAACATTCCCTCATGCTCTGGCAAAAAGAGAGGACGAGGAACCATTCTGAAATATGCCCAGTGTGTTCTCCACGACAATGGGCTGCTGTCCAGTGAAAGGACTTCATCAGAGCTTGCTTCGTAGAGGCAGAGGGCAATTACTCAACCACAGCCCCTCCAGCCTCTGTCTCACCTAATGGGCTGTGAAGAAAGGCAAGAAACACCTGGGAAGGCCATAGCTCAAAAGGCAGGCCCACCAAAGTATTAAGCTTTAACCATAATCTTAGGGACTGCTTCCCCTCCCCAACCTAACAGGGCTCCCAAGAAATAATGGATGGGTTAAAGCCAAAAGAGCTGCAAGCCTCAGGCCCTATTTAGAAAGAAAACGCAATGATGACAGACAAAAACAAGGACACTGGAAGAATTTGAAGCCACTAATGTGGATAGCTGATGAAGTCCTGAGTTAATGTTTTACTGTTGCCATGAACACAGCCATGTGAAGGACACCAAGGACCCAGACTCCTGTCAACAGCAAGACCCTCCTCTGTTCCAAGTACTGATGTTGACAAATGATTGATTGAACTTTACCTAAAAACAGTACCTACAAAGGTGCCAAGGGCAGCTTCCTCCTCCCAAACACATGGCCACGCCCCCAACTGCTCCCTTACAGAGACTTCCTACTGAGACCCCCACTGAGATCAGCTACTATGCCTTCAGACAGCCCATCCAATTCCAGCTTTACTTTTCCTCTGTCAATCCTAGTCAGGTTTCTAGGACCCAATCATGCCAGTCACATGATGACATCCAGTTAAAGCAAATCTTCAATATAGGCCAACAGTTAACCAGATTCAGATAAAACCTCTTAGGTAAGGCCTAGATAACAAAGCTCCTCTTGCAAAATGCATGTGTTCAGTTTTCAACTAAAAAAAAAAAAAAATTACAAGACATCTAAAATAAGTACAATTCCTTACTATGTTAGTATTTCTAATAGGAAAAGAAGTAGACAACTTGTAAAAAGAGTTAGGTAATGGAAACAGAATAATGAAGCCCGAAAAAGAAACCAAAAGAAAAGCTAAAAATCAAAACCTCATTAATGGAAATGAAGACCCTGGACTGGGCTCATCAGCACACTGGGACAGACATGGATCAAGAGTCATTGAGCTTGAGGAAATCTCAATGGAAATTTCCAAGAATTAAATACAAAAATGTAAATGGAATAGAATATTCCAGAACTATAGACTAATTAAAAAAAAAAAACTAACATCCAAAAACAAGAAAGAGAATAGGCAGAAAAATACTTAAAGTGATAATGACCACGAAAGTTCTAAAATTCATGGTATGAACCAGAGTATAGATCTGAGAAGCACTGGGATACCAAGCAGGACAATAAACCTAGCTCAGAAAACCAGACAATGATGAGAGAATGACAATCACAGCAGGTCTCCTGGAAACCATGAAAGCAGCAAGAGGGTGAGGGAAAGGACCTAAGTGTGGAAAGGAAAGGCCTATGAGCCTAGAACTCTATAGCCAGCAAAACCATCCTCCCAGACAAGTGAAAATAAAGGTTTCCACAGACTAAAGCTGAGGGAATTCATAGCCAGTCCATTTCCCTCTAAGAAACTATTAGAAGTAGAACTAAAAGGATAGGGAAAGATCATAGGTCAGAAACTCAGATTTCTGCGGTAGAAGGAAAAGGTAGCAGTAAGGCAAAGTCTCTTACTGTTACTGTTATTAGTCATCCTATGATTAGATGTTTGTTCAAAGCCACAGTAGCATCAAGCTACTCTGGAGTAACAGTACATGGACCAATAGCATGTAAGATGGATATTTCCAGCATAGAGAAATGAAGAAAGCAATTCCACAAGAGATGAGGGCACTGGGAATACCCTGATGTAAGACACCTGTACTCTGTGAAGTATTGGTGTTATTTGAGAGTACGATTAGATTATCTGGAAAGGTATGCAGCAAGCTCCAGGGTAATAGTTTCTAAAGTATATTTTTCTTTCTGTGTTGTTTTTGTTGTTACAGGTTCTCATCATGTAGCATAGAATAGCCTCAAACTTACTGTCTCCCTGTCTCAGTCTCCCAAGGGCTAGGATCACAGCCATACATCACCATGAAGTATTGTGCAATTATATAATGAGCAGGTAGAAGATGGAACATTGTGCAATGCTTGAACAAAACCAGAGAACAAGAAGCATGGTGGGCTGAGTACAACAAGCAAAAACATTGAATTGGGGTGGCCATGACCTTTAATTCCAGTACTCCTAGAGACAAGTAATCCCTGTGAGTTTGAGACCAGCCTGGCCTACACAGTGAGTTGCAAGACAGCCAGGACTACATACCAAGATTCTGTTTTGTTGTTTGGTTTGTTTGGTGGTTTGGGGTTTTATGTTTTTGGGGGATTTTTGTTTGTTTGTTTTGTTTTGTTTTGTTTGTTTTTTGTTTTTTGAGACAGGGTTTCTCTGTATTGCTTTGGAGCCTGACCTGGAACTTGCTCTATAGACCAGGCTAGCTTTGAACTCACAGAGATCTGCCTGCCTCTGCCTCTGCCTCTGCCTCTGCCTCTGCCTCTGCCTCTGCCTCTGCCTCTGCCTCTGCCTCTGCCTCTGCTTCTGCCTCTGCCTCTGCCTCTGCCTCCCGGGAACTGGCATCAAAGGCAATGACGGGCACCAACACCAGGCAAGATTCTGTTTCTTAAAACAAGGAAAAAAGAAAAGAAAATTACAAACAAGATAATTATCAAAAAATACTTGAAATATGAATGATGTAAATATACAAAATGGAGTGTTTCAAGATTAACTCTCTTTCTATATAAGTGTAAGTAGAATAATATTGTACTGTATATTCAAACACCCGACAGAAGGGACTTAAATGTTCCCACTACAAATGATAAATTCTTTAGGTGATAGCTTAATTACTGATTTATCAAGTCACAGTGTTTATGTACTGAAATACTAATTGTATACCACAAATATATACAATGATTATTTTTAAAGTAAAAGTAAATTCACAGCAAAAGTAAGTCAAAATTCTTCAAAAAGCAAATGAACTGATTGATAAAGGCCAAGATGCCATAAGAAAAGAAAGTCACAGATCAGTACCCCTGATGAAAAGAGATACAAAAATCCCCAACAACACTAACAAACCCAATGCAACATCACATTAAAATAATTATAAACCATGAGCAAATGGGGTTATTCCATAACATGAAAGAATGGTTCAATGTGCAAATCCATATCAATAGTAGACCATATGAGCAGAATAAACGCTGAAACTCAAGTAATTACCTGAATTCACATAGAACATCCATTTGGCAAAATTCAGCATCTTTTATGTGTTAAGTCTCTTAGCATATTAAGAATATAAAATGGGCTTCGATGTAATGAAGGCCATATATGATAAGCCCACCACAAATATTACACTCACTGGTAAAAGCCAAAACATTTCTCTAGGATTAGGGACAAAGTCTCACTATTTCTATTCAACATAATGCTGCATGTATTAGCCAGAGCAATTATTCAAGAAAAAGAGATGAGCAGCATTCAGATTAGACAGGAAGAAAGAAAACTGTCCATCACAGAGAAGTATCCTAAAGACTCCACAAGAACCAGAACAAGTGAATTTAGTAAAATTACAGGGAACAAAGTTGATGTACAAAAAACAAGTTATGTTCCTCCTCTCTAACAAACTATTTGAAAAATAAGTAAAGAAACAAAGTATCTTTATAATAGCATTGAAAATAATTAAATATCCAAGTGTGGTGGTTCAAAGGCAGGCAGATCAGAGTTCCAGGCCAGCCTTGTCTACAAAGTGAGTTTTGGGATGGCCAAGGCTACCTACACAGAGAACCCTGTCTCACAAATAAACAAACAAACAACAAAGAAAATAATAAAATGCTTGGAAATAAATTTAACCTACAAGGTAAAAGATCTATACTCTAAAATTTTAAGACATTGATGAAATACATTAATGAATACAGTAAATGGAATGATATACCATGTTCATGGATAGGAAGAATTAATACTAGAATTTCCAAGCTGTCCAAAGCAGTCTACAGATTCAATTTATCAAAAGCCCATTGATAACTCACAAATGTGTTCAATGATTGTGTGTTAATGAGATCTTTTAGAATCATAAATGTATATAAACTTATAAATCAATAAAATATGCACTATCAGCCTTAGGAAAAAGTAAGCCTGTTATTGTGACAATATCTATGCACCTAAAGTGAGATATACCATGAGATAAACCAAATGCAGAATGATAAATAGTGGACAATATTACTTAAACATGGAGTTGTTGTGGGGGTATCTACTGAAAAAGACTACTCAGACATGGGTTTAAGCCAATAGAAAGTTTTTATCCAGGGACTACACTGGATGTTCTGGATTCAAGTATAGCCCCAAGCCTTTCTCATAGTGAAGCTTTTAAGTACAAAGACCATATCCTGGTTGACATACAGTTAACCAGAATGGAACTACTGGAGCCAAACAACAAGGTTAGTCTATTTAGAGATCTACCCAGAACTATGGACTTTGATGGATTAGGTATTTGTTTTAGTTTTATCGGGTGGTACTGTCTACATGCTGAATTTTATGGCCTGAATTGTACTTCCATCATTGAGTCAGTAGTACTAAGGTGTGTGTGTGTGGGGGGGGGGTTACAGAATAAAAACATGTTGGATTCATAGGGCAGAGAATAGAATGTGGTTTCTGGTGGGGGGGCTTGGCTGGTAGAGGAAGGGATGACAAGGGTGCTCAGTGTCTGTGGTATGAGATAGATTCATGCAGAGGCCTAGGTCTTATTACAGCAAGGCAAATAGTGCACTGCATACTGTAAGTTTGCTAAGACAGTAGACTTTCAGTTTCTCACCACACACACAAACATACATACATACATATATACATACATACATATGTATACACATATGTACACATGCATACACACAAACATATACACACACATGCATACATAAACACCCATACATACACACATACACACAGACGGGTTGGGGTATGAGGTGACAGATGTGCTGAGCAGCTTGAATGTGGCAATTATTTCACAATGTGTGTGCTTACCAGGATTTCACATGGTATGGTTTAAACATATACAATTTTTATTTGTCAACTCTACCTGCATAAAGTTAGGAAAATTAACATTTTTAAGGTAGATAAACTGAGAAAGCTATATAAATTGGAGCAGTTGAGCAATTCAAAACAAGGACAGCTATCATGGATAAAGAGGGGCATTAGGTAATGAGAAAGGAGTCAATTTTTACAAAAAAGGAAAAAAAAGATACATTAATCTTTGACATGTATATAGTTATCCACAGTTACCACATTTCCTGAGGTAAAAACTGCAGAGAGAGAAACGTAAAATTTAATGTAGAAATAAATTGAAGGTGAAAAATATATATATATAGAGAGAAAACAAACCAAACTTGATTCAATTCCAAATTTGGAACTAGAATTGGTTCTTTAAAAATATCAATACAGTGATAAGCCCCTAATCTTTAAGCTAATGAAGGGCAGGGGTGGGGAGAAGACACAAATTCCTCCTATCAGAAATAAAAAGGAGTCCTCGCTGTTGATTCTGTGAGCATTAAAAGAGCCACAGAAAAGCAAGAATAACCACACTTTGATCATTGAGAGGAGATCAGCCATCTTGAATTACAAAAACTGAAGCAGTCGCTATCTATTACAGAAACTAGGCATGGTGACATACACCTGTAATCCCATCACTAGAGAGACTGAAGCAAAGGGACAGTGAGTGCAAGCTCAGCCTGAGCTATAGAACACATCCTGTCCCCAGAAGAAAGCAGCAGGGCCGGGGGATTACACCAGTGAAGTCTTCCAATGGCTTGAGGGGTAAATGAGACTGGCTTTCTGTAGTAGCTTCCAGAGAGCAGACTCGGAAAGGCTACTTCTAAGTCTCTCCATAAGAGTAATACTGAAACCAGATAGAGGCATCCGAAGAATAAAGACTCGTGAACACAGATGTAAAATCCTTAGTAGAAATACCAATGATTCCAATACAACAGTGTTCTAAATGAATTACACAATATGACCCAGGCAGTGTGTTTATTCGTGTATGAAAGGGTGGCTCAGAATCTAAACTGATCAAAGCAACACACATCAACAGGTTAAAAGAAATGAGAAACCATATCAATCAATGGAGAAAACACATTTCACAAAACCTGTCAGACACTCATGATTAAAATAAAGGCATGGAGAACTAGGAATAAAAGGGAACTTTAGCAGTCTCGTGAAGCACATCTCCAGAAACCCTACACTAGCACTACACAGAAAAGTAAAAAACTGGGTGCTCCCCCGCCCCAGGGTGGGGGAAAGGCACCTCACCAGTCCTGCCCACTTTCATCTTAGCTACTACAGTAAGAAGAAAGGAAATGACAGAGAGGGTGGAGTGGAAAGAAATGAAAATCCCAGAGAATCAACACAGTAAGTCCTGGAACTTACAAGTGATTACAGCAGGACTGCTAGTTAGCAACTGAACATTTAGACAGAAATGTCCTTCACTTCAGCAGTGCATGAAAACAAAACACCATTTATAACCAAACTAAAATAGCAAATACTTAGATATAAATCTAACAAAATACGCACATTCTCTATATGCAGAGAAACTAAAACACTGTGATGAAAAAATGCATCCATATTTTTTTAAAATATCAGTTTCCACAGTTTCCATCTTTTTCTAATCTTGCCTCAAAGGGTCCTGACTGACAAGTGCAGAATGAAGAAACCTCTAAACGGAAACATAAGCAAATACAGGTGAGTGTGCGCTTGGCAATGGGCTTTGAGATCTGATACCGCAAGCATGGCCTATGAAAGAGAAACCAAACTGGACTTTACTAAAAGTTAAAACCTCTGCAACACAACAAAAGAGTGCTGTGTTGCAGAATGAAAGGACGAGCTACAGACTGGGAGAGAGATATTCTTTAAACATATATCTAATAAAGAAATTGCATCCCAAGTAGACAAAGACCATTGAGAACTTAAAACACAAAGAAATCTGTTTTTAAATGGATCCAAATAGATATGACACTAATAAAAATAAAAACAATAGTGAAAGAAAATGCTAAAACATACTCAATATCATTGAAGTTTGTAAGGTGACCCACAGCTAAGCATGGAGCCAAACTCCTGGAATCCAGTTGTAGACAGGGAGGAGTGATGAGCAAAGGGATCAAGATGGTGCTGGAGAAACCCACAGAAACAGCTGACCTGAACAAGAGGGAAGCTCATGGACTCTAGTTTGACAGCTGGAAAAACAGCATAGATCCAAACTAGGCCCTCTGAATGTGAGTGTCAGTTGTGAGGCCTGGGCAGTCTATGGAGCCTCTGGCAGTGGAGCCAGTATTTATCCCTAGTGCATGAATGGACTTTGGGAGCCTATTCCCCATGGAGGAAACTCTCAGCCTAGATACATGGGGGAGGGCCTAGACCCTGACCCAAATGATGTGACAGACTGATACCCTATGGGAGGCTTTACCCTCCCTGGGGAGTGGGTGGAGAGTGGGATGGGGGTTGGTGGGAGACGCGGGAGGATGGGAGGGAGAGGGAACTGAGATTGGTATGTAAAATAAGATTGTTTTAATTTTAATAAAAATGTATAAAAAAAGAAATTTGTAAGGTGCTGATTTTTTTTAAAAATGAGATACTGCTATATACTTAAGCAATTGAAATCCAAAAGCACTTGATGCTGGTGAAGATACAGAGCAATACATTCATACATGCCTGGTTTCTTGTGACAACACACATTCTCACTATAATCCATCATTTGTGTGTGCTCTTGGGCATTTCCCAAACCAATCTGAAAGCGTTTCTCACGATACATGTATGTGCTTGTGTGTACACGTTCTTTGTGTGTCTGTGGAGGCCAGAGGACAGCCTTGGGTGGTGTTCTTCAAGAGCACTGTCCATAGATTTTTTTTTAAGACAAAGTCTCCCACTGAGCTGGAGCACAGAGTGTGTTAGATTGGCTGGCCAGTGAGACATTCCTGTCTCCTCCTCCCCAGTGCTGAGAGTACAAGTGTGTAACATCGTGACTAGAACTTTTTTCTAAGTGGTTTGAACTCAGGGCCTTGTGCTTGGAAGACAAGTGCTTTACCTACTGAGTCATCTCCCAGGCCTCTACTCTGAAAACTTATGTCCACACAAAGCCTACATTCTGGTATCACCTCGATTACCCCAACTGTAAGCATTCAGCATGGCCTTCAATAGCTGAGGATAAGAAAGTTGCTGCCTCTGATGCATGCTAGTAAAAATAAATGATCTGGGGCACATGACAAGATACAAGAGAACAAGTAAGAGAAACCAGTCTGAGAAGGCTACGTGCCATATAAGTTCTATCTTACAACATTCTTACAGCATGAACATAGAGACAGTTCAAAGGACAGTGATTGCTGGGAGCTCAGGAGAGAAGATGGAGGGAGGGAGGGGTAAATATGTGAAGCATAAGGTATTTTTAGGACAATTAAAATTTTTTATGTATGGCATGGTAATGGTGGATGAGTGGAATTGTACAGCTTTGAACTCACAGGAGGTTTCAGCACAAACAGTATATTTTAAAATATGCACGTTTTTAAAGTTACGAGGTAGGAGAATCCTAAGACTTAACACAAACCATAACTAGAGACTCTATGAATGTTCAGGCCTAACCTTGGTAAAGAATGGGAAGAAAAGACACCGAACTAAATAACTAGAAGTGAGGCAAAAGAAGGTGACATATGCATCCTGGCTGATAAGATTATTCCCTATGTAGGCACTGGCTCTGAACAGCTCTGAAACCACTACACATGCCATAATTGAACCATTAGGTAAATAGATGTGGCATGGTCCAAGCCATTTTTCTTATCCTTAGAGTGAAAGTTTACAGACAAGAGTGAAGGCTGGGCCTGTGGTGGTGGCACACACCTTTAATTCCAGCACTTGGGAAGCAGAGGCAGGTGGATCTGAGTTCAAGGCAAGCCCTGTTTACTGAATGAATTGCAAGACAGCCAGGGTTTTACAAAACTGTGTCTCAGAAGAAAAAAAAATGGTGGAGACTAGAACAACCCCTGTGATACTGGAAATATCACTGAGAGCTCATTTTCAGTGTAATGAAGGTAAAGATGCTTATGTATGTATAGATATATTTACTGATACACAATATACATGCACATATGTGTTACAGACCACACACACACACACACACACACACACACACACACACACACACACACACACACACACACACTTCCTTATTCTGTCAACTAAGAGGTTCCACAATAAATGACACTTGATTTCTGTGTTATTCAGCTTTTTATTACCACAACAAAACACCTGAGACAAACTATTGTTTTGGAGATTTACTGGTCGGATGAAGTCTCTATGGCAGCTGGCAGAGCATCTGGTGGATGGTGGAAGGCAGCAATGAGTAGCAGGCACATCTCAAGTCTGAAAGAAAAGAGATGTGTTTGGGTCCTCCCCAGTCCTTTCTGAGGGCATGTCTCCAATGACCTAAAGACTTTGTTTCCCACAAGGGGTCGCCGCAGCAGTTTCCAATGTCATTATCCAATGAAAAGAACCAGTTCTTAGTAGTAATTCTAAGACTGACTTGGAAAATTCTTGGGATGAGCCTGTGGTATCTTGATGTGTCCAAAGTTAAATATCTCTAAAAAAATACACACCCAACTGAAGGGATGTGTCAAGTGAACACAGCTGCCAATTGAACACAGCTCTGAGACTAAGCTAGAAGCATTGTAACACAATGAAAACCACACCCACAGGTTGATATTGACATAGACGTTGCATAAAGAACTGGGAGAAAACACAGCTCTCCCTGGCAAAAGAAGCTTCACTCACTGATGTACTCAGCACTCGTAGAGACAAGTCTGCCTCTCACTCCTTGCAGATCGGCTGGGTGTTGCGACACCCTAACAGGCAAAAAGATACAGACATTAGGGAAATGGAGATGACCAGCCATGGAAAACCAAGCAAACACTTCCTTCAATCAAGAATCGTTGGTACCAGCAGTGATAGGTCATGGTATACACTTTTACAATGTGACAAAATAGCATTTTAACTTTTGAGGTCTCCCTACTCTAGTCAGTAGCCCCAGTATAATCATGAGGAAATTACTGGACAAATCACCAATCCTACAAAGACTTGACAGTTCAAAACAAGGAAAGGTCCAAGAAACTGGACTACAAAGGAGTCCAGAGAAGCATGATGGTCAAGTGCATCATAGTGTCCTGCTTGGGATAATGAGAAACAGGTACCAGGTAAAACTAAAGAAAGCTGTTTCGTTAATCATGATAAACACATCACACCAGTGTAAGGCATGGTTACATTTTGTTTTCCATAGGCTCCTGTTTTGAATCCTGGCACTATTTTGAAAGCTTTGGAAGTAGATTCCCAGGGGCAGAACTTTGAAATTTGCCTGGCCCCTGCTTTCGATTTTGCTAGCCCTGTTTTCTGGCCCACCCTATGAAGAGTTTCCACCTCATGCTGCAGCCACCATGGACAGAAACACTCTTGTAGCTGTGTTCTCCCCATTATGACCGACTGAAATCCCTCTGATCCCTGGAGCCCAAGGTCAGCCTTCCCTGCCTTTAAACTGCATGAGAACTCCTGCTGCCTTTTTAATTTCTCTGCAAAGCTAGAACTTCCCTAAACGAGCAAAGGCTGTTGAGAAGTCTCCTGCCTCTGCCAAGCCTCATTGCCACTGGCCTGTGTTGAGCCTACTTGCTCCTGAGCCCTCCTCAGTCCCATCCCCCACACTGAATAAAAAAAAAGAAGCACATGCTCTGACAACACGACCTGCACTTACATGCACACATTCCCAGTAAGCCTGGGATAGCCTGTCCCCTGTCTGTTCCATCTCCTGGCATACTGCTGTCTCCTACACACTGGCCTCTCTCTTCACAGTCCTGGAGTGCTCTACACACCCAAAGCCCAAGCCCCAGGACCAGAGTTCAGCTCAGGCCTGCCTGGTCCTGCCCAGCTGTCCTCTGTTGCCAGTCCAGGGACCTGAACCCTTCTGCTGCCCTGCGGATCCTGTGCCCAGTTAGAATCAGGAGCCTGGGCTTTCCTCTGGACAAGGAAGCTAAGCACTGCTATTTTTAAAGCCCTTGGCTTCCGTCTGTCTCACTCAGAAGGGTGCTCTAGGACACAGTTTGGGATGAATGTTCCATCTCTTACCCCACCCCCACCCCTTCTCTCCTCCACTTTTATGCCATCACCAATACTGTCTTCCCCTGGTGCTGTCAGGAGAAACAGAACTCGTAATTCTACCCAGGAAGGCATTAGAAAGGGGGAGATAAAGTTCAATCAAAGTGTCAGGCTTGAATTGTTTGTGTGTTTGGGCGTAGGTGAGCAGACCCATTTCTAGACCTCATGCCCTCTTCCCTCTCCTGCCTGAGTGGCACTGCCCCTTCTGAAGTCCAACCTCTATCAGATGACAAGATCACACACACACACACACACACACACACACACACACACACACACACACACACACACACCTCTTCTGAGTCTTTGCAGCAGTAGCAGCACACCCACCCAAAGTGTCCCCTCCTGAGTCTCAGTTTCCCCACCAGTTTGCTTCTACTCAGGGCTTCAAGACCAACCACATCACTGCTGTGGCCCCAGGCTATTCCTCCAGCTCCGACCCATGCTCTGGCCCCCAGAGCACCTATTAAACATCTAGTTGATATACACATGGGATAGCTGAAAATACCTTCAAATGCTACCTCTCCCCCGCTGACCTCCAGTTCCTCTGCTCCCAGTTCCATTCTCTCCCTCGGCACATGCTCATCCTATGACACAACCAGAGGTCACGGGAAAAGCGGACCAACCTTTCCACACCTCTCCCTCCTCTCCCTGTCTTCACTCAGTCCACAGGATTGGCTGCCAAGTCCCTCTCATGTCCATCTTCTATGCTCAAGCCTCACCCACTGCTCACTGCTCACTGCCTTAGGACACCTGTCTGTGTCCCTCAGCCTGCTGCTGTCACAGTCTGTCCCCTTCTGCCTGTTCCCATACTTGCCTTGCAGGCCTTTTCCTTCTCAGCAGCCAGCATGATGCCTGCTCAGTGCAAGACATCCCAGCATCCTCTGCTTTTACTCCTTCCTCTCACAGGTCCCAGCACTGTTAGAATGAAGGTCGGAATCCGCTCCCTGGCTGGCCTCATCTTGGCCTCCCTTCCTGCCCCACTTTGGGAGGACATCTTCCCTTCCTCCATCTTTCAGAGTTTCAAGGGATGTTTCCCAGCCCTGGACACGCTTCCTTCTGGCCGGAATGCACCCTACCTCCACCAACTTGGGGAGCTGATACATGACTTAAAGATCTGTTCCCATCAGGTCTAAGGTTCCAGAAGATGAAAACTTGTCTTCTGCAACTGTTCTTTTATATTTATGCATCTGTTTTGTACATACATGGGTTTGCCTGCATGAGTTTATGTACACAGCAGAAGTCTGAGAATGCCACAAGAAGGTATCCATCCCCTGAAACTGGAGTTATGGGTGGCTGTGAGTCATCATGTGGGTGCTGGGAACTGGAGTCACTGAAAGAGCTTTTCAGTCAGTGGTTCTCAGCCTTCTTAATGCTGGACCCTTTAATACAGTTCCTCATGTGGTGGCCCCCCAACCATAGTATTATTCTTGTTGCTACTTCATAGCTGTAATCTTGCTACTGTTATGAATCATATTGTAAATATCTGTGTTTTTGGATGGTTTTTGGCAACCCCTATGAAAGGGTTGTTTGACCCCAGAGGAGTCGCAGCCCATAGGTTGAAAATTACTGTCTTAGGTGATGAGCCATCCTTCCAGCCCCTTCTTCAATATCTAACTGTGCATCTCTGTGAGAATGCCAGCATGTGGTATGCCTGTGAGCCTGAGGCCAGGTCAAGGGTCTAACCAGTAACATTGTAAACCCATTCCCTAAAACAGCAAGCAACTTAGAGCAGGAGCTAAGGGGTTTATACCTGGACACCAGAGCCCCCTGTCAACCCTAGGAAATTAGTTTTTATCTCTTTACTTCCTGTACAGCTCAGTGCTACTCTGCCATGTATCCAGATCATACAACCATTTGTGGCAGAATTAGGATTGGAGGGGGTTGGTTAGTTGCTTCCAAAGTCCATGCTGTTGATGGGTCACTTGCATTGGTGTTCCTGTTTGTGGGGCCTGGGAGCCAGGAAAGTCCTGAGGCTTCCTTCTTGTGGCCACATATTCACAAGTGAGGGGGGTAGCAAACCATGGGGGAAATAGGGAATGGGAATGGAACTTGCAAAAACCCATTCATGAGTATTTGATATCTCTCTGCCTGTCTCTCTCTCTCTCCCTCCATCCCTTTGCCTTTTGTCTTACTACTAGCCTCTGACATTCATAGAGGGCCTCCCTGTCCTTTAACAAGCCTCACCACAGCCTTGCAGGTTATCCCCATTTTCAGATGAGACACTTGAGTCCCAGACCAAGCTAAAAAGAACAACAGCTGCTGGAAGCTGAAGTGGGACCCTGGCCAGTCAAGCCCCAGGAGGCTGTGTTTCCTGCCTTCACTCCCCTGAGGAGCACACATGACTCCTTCCGCTGCTGTCTCAACATGGGAAATAATGAGAAGCCCAGCCCTTCCTTAAACTAAAGGAACTAGGGACCCCACCCTTTCCCCAGGGGGTGTGAATGTCAGCTAAGTGACTAGCTGTACCCCAAAGATGGAACCCAAAGGGCCATCACCATTTCCTATCCCTGAACTCTCCAGCTCAGCATTAGCCTGCCTTTGTGCTCAAGCCTTTCTTTGTTCTTCTCTTAAGTTTTTGTGAGCTACCCAAGGGGATGTGGAGCAATTCCCATTGTGCTTAAAGTAGCCGGTTTCTGTTCCTTTCTATCACAGCCCAGCTAGAACATCAGGATGAGGCCCAAATCAGAAGGCTGGAGCCTTTCATGTCCCCTGACAGGTTCTCTATACTTGGAAATTAAAGGGGTGTGGTAGGCATCACAGTGAAAACAGCAGTGGTAAGGATGGACCCAGGCTTTCCAGGTCATGTCAGAAATCATGCCCTGCCCAGAAATTAAGGGGCATAAGGAAGGAACTGGGAATTCATACACTGGAAGACAAGCAGGCCCAAGGGTGACAGAGAGCAGGGAGGGACAGCAAACAAGGTGGAACTGACAGTGTGGAGGGGCCTATTCCACTGACAGGATTGTGGTGGGCAGGCTCTCCAGCAGGTGCGACTGGTACAAGGGCCCTTGTGAAGTTGCCTTCATTACCGCATGGAAGCCAGACAGGAACATGGAGCACTGCAGTGGGCTGTCAGAGCAACTGCAGGAAGTGCCGCCACCCTGGCATCCTGTGTGAGGGGAGCCTGCTGGCTACATGGACAAGACTTCTCTCTCCTGCGAAACAGAGCTAATTGCACATCTCAGATGATCTCTTCCGGATGACACTGTAACAGCCTTTGTGTAATCATGTTTCATTATGGGAAGGAGCCATTCTCCTGCTTCCACATTGCCCTGGTAAGCACACACCTGCACAGAGCTGCTGACTCAGCCTATGCTGCCTCACTCCCCTCAACTGGCAAGTGTCTATAAAAGCAGGTCTGGACAGCAAGTCTCTCTAGCCAGGGTGATGCTGCAGAAGCCTCTCATCCTGTGCACACTCATAAGATCAGAATCTTCAGGGTCAGGAACTAGCAGGTACAAGTCTCGGGGTCTGTGAAGAAGCTGCAGGAACAGATAACAAAGGGACATGACACCTAGTGTACATGGACTCTGAACAAGCAGAGATGCAGTATCTGAGGCCTGACTCATCTTTTAGTGGGACCATCCAAGAGAGGAGCCATGCAGCACAGTCCAAGAACAAGCCAGAACCAGCTGGGCTGCTGCTCCTATCTAAGGGACATGAGTCTTTGGGCTTAGTTCGAAGGTGATGCTTTCAGGATTGACTGATAGATACAATGGTGGTTACAAGGGAGAATGAAGAGTCAGGCTGATGCAAGAGTCTGATCCTGCCACCAGAAGTATAATGCTGCTATTGACTGAGGCAGAAATCTACATCACACACACACACACACACACACACACACACACACACACACACACACACACACACAGCTACACATGCACAAGCCCACATATGATAGATTGAGCAAGAAATCTAATTCTATTTAGGATCATCGAGATAACACCCATGAACATGGGAACTAGAATTTCTGCAAAAGCTCAAAAGCAAAAGCCTGGACATTATGGAATGTTGTAACCTTTGTCAATCATTTGAGATGCTTCCTGGCTCTTAGATTCAGTGCCTTCTTTCACAGCTGTTCCCAGTGATAGTCACATACCAGTGAAAGGAGGCATTTCTTTTGTGTTGCTGTGTACCCAACTTAATTGTAAGATAGCCACAGTGTATAGCTTTCCTGGTTGCACTCAACACAGTCTTTCTTGTGCCATGTGCCCTGGCGATGTGATGTCACCAAAGGCATGCATTGTTTCCCTGGAGGAGCAAAAGCCCATGCGTGCTAATTTGTGTCTCCAGATTCTTTGCAGATTTTTCTGAAATACCATTTCTCATTCCTCAAATACAGGTTGAGGACTGGGGATTTCCAACTCTAATAAGCCCTTGGTTAGTAGCAATGGCATCAAGCCACATAGATATATCCCATACACATATCATCTTAGGAAAAGCTGGGATTTCTTTTCTTGCTTGAGAAGAAAATTTATTGTGGAATTACAAGACAAGAAAGAAAGAATGAGAGACAAAGGTCATGTAACTTGGTCCTGGCATCTGGCTTTTGTCTTCAAAAGGCACATTCAACAATTTTCATTCCTCATAGTTCAAGAGAGCTGCAGAATCTCCAGCCCTTTCATTGTCCTTGCTTCAAATCTATCCAAGAAATCTTGGCAAAATTCTCATAGCCTTTCATTGACACTAAAGAAGTGTCATGCCAGTCTCTAAATCTCACCCTGTGAAAAGGTGATGGAGGTACTAAAGGTCAAAGTCATATCTTCCTAGAAAAGTTAGTAAAGGGAGTCCACTTTACTTTATCATTAAAGGGAGGGACAGACAGAGACAGAGAGCAGAGGTTGATGCTAAGTGACTGCCTCAGATGTTCTCCGCATTATCTTTTGAGGCACAGCTGTTCCCAGTGATAGTCACATAACAGTGAAAGGAAGCATTTCTTTTGTGTTGCTGTGTACCCAGCAGTTATTTCTTCGGACAGGAGAGGATGTGGAGGGACAGAACCGCACAGCCACACAGTGATACTGGAGGTTACTTTGGTCAGTTCCTGGTCTGGGAAATTTGACTGGGGCAACATGGGTATGAAGAAAAAGACATGTACATACAGTAAATCTGGGATTTGATGAGTTGTGCATACTCTAATGAAAGGTACCTATGATGTAGGCTGGAAACTCAGTGAGTGTATTCCATTCATCAGAGGGAGACCTTAGCTAGTCTCTGCAGAAAGTCTCTGTAGGGGATCAGTCTCAGGCTGTGAACATCCACAAGGAGGGAGTCACATTGAAGGCCTTCTGGGAAAGCTATCACCATTTATAATCCATGGGATGATTGTGTTATGTCCCTGAGCCTGACTTGGGTAAGGCTTTGCCATTCCCATGGGTCTAAGTGTTGGGGGTCGTTGGCACGGCCAAGCTCATGTCAATAACACACTCATTGGGGGTTTCCTCTGATCCTTACTTCACTCAGAGCTTCCTCCACCTCACCCCCCCTCCCACAGGTCTGGGTACTGGTGAACCTCCAGAGCCATTTCCCACCTAGGAGACCTCAGAAGCCCCCAGAAGTAAGGAACCCACACAAATAGGCACCCTTAGCCTGGCTGGTACTGAGAGTGTGCCCTGTCTCTCAATAACTTCAGAATAACCCATCATCTGAAAGGCACTCATCCCAGAAGACAGAATGAGAGGGAGAGAGTTGAGAGCATTGCTAAGGTGAGCACTGTGAGTTAGCAGCATCAGCAAGCTATGAGCAGCAGCATCTTCACTCCATATTTGGACCCACTTGGTCATTATAAACTCATCTGAACTCTCAGCAAAGTATACAATAGGGAGTTTATTTTTGAGCCTCTCAAAATACAAGGGAGAATCTTTAATACAAGGTCTGAGCAGCGTGCACACGGCTTCCTTTCAAATGAGGAGGAAGAAATGTCCAGTTGCCTCTCTTTTGTTAGTAATTCCCTCTTTCCTCTTTGAAAGCTTGCAGTAATTTCTGACTGTGGAAGAAAGGGCTCTGGGTGCTTCATCTGATGAGCGGGTTTAAGCGGGCTTCAGAACAGTCCAGAGAGTTCCCTGTTGGACACTGGGGCTGAGGAAAGGTGGGGGCATAAGTGTTACAGCTCTGATCGGAAAGGTTCCCGCTATAGAAGTGTTGCAGCTCTGAAAGACAAGGTATACTAGTAGTTGGGAGCCATGGACTGTGACAAAGTCACATCGCACACCAAACCTCACACAAGAGATTTATTGTGAAAGACACAAGAAGGTGGCTGCCTCTACTCAGGCAAGAAGCATCAGGGAAATGAGCATGAGGCAGACTATATATGTAGGGTTTCTTGGGGGTGGAGTTTTCTAGGGTGCAGATTTCCAAAGTGCAGAATTGGTGGAATTTCAAGTTCTGAGTTTGGGGCAAACACAGAGATTAATGGGATTTTGAGCTCAAGGATTGGTGGGATTTTTACTCTATGAGAGGACTTGGAGAATCCTTGATTGGGGGGGTAAGGAGACAGCAGAATCTAGGTCACCCCCAGGATCTTTCCATCCCAAAGCTGTGAGTAAATTCAGAGTCCATTCTCTGTTAATTAGGACAAAAATCCCAGAGATGATATGGCTACTGCAAGTGGAGTTGCCATACCCACCACTGGCCAAGGCTGCTCTTTGTGCCTGACAGCTAACCTGGTTTCATCAGATCCCTAGTGCTGTGAGTCCTCTGTAGCCTATTACTGGCAGTTGGTGTTTCAATACCTACACATTACTGTAAACAAAGTTACTTGATCCTGGATTCCTGAAACAAACAATCAAATAATGCTAAACCATGATATTTTTTTAAAGACTTTAAAATTTCGTGTATTACTTGGGTGTGTTGCATACTATATCCTATTTGGGGAGTCAATCTTTTCCTGTAGGGCCTAGGATTTGAACTCAAGTCAACATGCTCCTGTGGCAAGCACATTTGCTAGAGAGCCATCTTACTGGTCCTGACTCATGGTATTTCATGCTGGAGGGAAGACAATGTTGTTCTTGTCCTTTAAGAAAAATAAAGCCTGGCCCCTGCACACATGGTGCTCACAGCATGTTGAGCATGATTTGGACAAGCAGCAGGGAAGATGAATTGTAGGTCAACTACAGGCAACTGATGCAATGCAATTCCATGCTAACACAAATGTAGCTGTCCAGAAGCACAGTGAGGATTTAGGGAGGTGCCTAATGCTGAGCCTGTACTTTGACTCTTGTAATCCCATGAGCCCCATAACCAAAGAATCCACAGCCATCCATCTGTTCACCAAAAGATACTTTTCTTATGTATTGCTGTGGGTAGGTATAATCTAAGAAGTAAGATGGAGAGTCAAGGGGTACATGCTGGATTGCAGTTAGGGAAAGCTTTGTAGAGCTGAGGTGGATTCCTGAGGTCAGGTTGGAGGCTACTCATATCAAGGCAAGTGTCACTTGGCCCTTATCCCACACTGTCACTATATCCTCAGAATGATGACATACTTGGGATCTGGAATGTGTCCACACAACTTCACAGATGGTCTTATTCATGCATAGAAAAGCACCTAGCAGACAAGACCTAGCAGATCTGAACACTGTCCCACACATCTTTTCTTAGCCTCCTCCTTATTGTCCCTGCTTGTTGCCATCCTAGAGTCACAACTGGGACTTCCTGGGGACAGACTTGTCCTCTGGTGAAATGGAGAGAGTGAGGGAGGGAGCCAGAAGATCTTCCCAGCTTCAAGAGGACAGGGGGTATTTCCACATCAGTGTCCCTGCTTGGGAAATAAGGGGGTGTTGGATAAGGGAGGATGGACTGGGGGCTTCAGGAAATCCTCCAAAGAACAATTTTGTTGGCTCTGCTCAAATCCTGCAGTGTGCCAGGCACAATTTGAAGATCATGACATCTTCACAAGACACTGGTCCTACACCAGGTGCTGTGCTATGCACGCAGAGGCAAGGAAGGAGAGGACAAAGGAAGATAGTACTTTGGAAGGAATCACACCTACAAAGGCATACACAGGCCAGCAGGGAACAGTGTCCAGGGTCTAATAATGAACACATAAGCCTGCACACAAAAATGTTTGTTCATCAGCATTGAAAAATGCAAATATATAATAAGCAACAGGAATGAAGAAGAATGTCTGGGGTGGAGGCTGGGCCCTGACATGGGGACCTGTGATGGTGGAGGACCTCCACAGGATCCTGTCCTGAACCCACAATGCCCTATACTTGCTGTATGTTCATTTTAAACCTGGTTTCAGATTTCCAATGTGACCAAAATGGAAGTCCTACATGTTCCCTTATGCTCCACCTCTGTGACAATGTGGCAAAGGTGTCTAATACTCCTTTTTGTCATGACCATTTATTCAGTACCTACTATATGTCAGCTGGAGAGGAGGATGGAATATCTTTAACCATAGTGAAGACACTATTGCCCCCATTTGGAATATGAAGAACTGAGGCTCAAGAGAGAGTTGTGTTCTATGATGACCCCTGTGCAAAGAACTCATGAGACCTTTGTAATGACCTCTGGGAAACTTATTTCCCTCACAGTATTAGTTCAGGAGGGCAGGTGTGCAGCTGCCAGATTATTCCTGCTGGCCAGGGATACTCCCCTAGTCACTCAGGGCTTCACTGTTTTTGTTGTAACTGTGATGGGAGCAGAAGTGCTTGTTGACAGGGAACTGGCTGAGTGCTGGGAAGCTTAAACTCCGATTAGGATAAGGACAGTTAGTTAGGCCAAGTACCAGAAACTGTAGCCCACCCTTAGCATTCTGGAGCTGAGGAAAATACAGCTCAAACTGGTATAAAATCACAATCAGAGAAGGAGGGGCCTTCCCCTAAATTCTGGGCCCCAAAACCTAATCTGCCTCCCACCTTCACCCGCTGGCGCCTGCCTCTCCCCTCTTCCACTGCATTAAGGCGGGTGAGGCTCTCTCTCCACCTGAGTAATTATGTTCTCATTAGGAGCTGATCCACAGCAGCATGCTGCTCATGCTCAGACGAGTCCCCTGTGGGCTGCCCCAATGCTGCGAGCTCCTGGAGGCTCCAGGGACCTTGGATGGGCGGCCCTGCCCTCGGGCCCACAGGATTTCTAGGCACAGTGTATTCTATGAAGCTTTCCTGAGTTCCCCTCACTACACTTCTATGCTTCTTGCTGCACACCGCCCGCCCCGTTACCATCATGGAGAATAAGCTTTAACCTCTGCCCTCAGAGAGGCAGCGGTGTGCTATGATAGCACTAGGTAAGACTCCACACTCCACAGAAGGGTGCAAAGAAAGGATGACAAGTCTGCTGTCCTGGGGTTTAGAAGTGGGGGCGGACACTAACCAGGAGAAAGTAAGCAAGGCGACCAGGAACTTGGGGGAGAAGCTTTTTCAGACCCAGGGAAAGGCAAAATTTGGGGTGGTCCTGGAACCCCTCCAGGTTGGGATCTGAAGCAGCTTATTTTAGATGAAAGCAGGAGGCACGGCCCAGATCTGCCAGGGATCAGAGGCTTCAAAGCCTTAAAGAGAACCAAAGGAATGTGTAGGTTTTTAAATCGCCCCACCCACCTACCCACCCACCACCTCCCAAGCTTCTGGGTGGGACAGGAAGGAAGTCCACGGGGAACTGCGGCTCTACAGGGCCTTTCTTTTCCATCCATCTCCAGCCTGTCACTTAGAGTCTCTCATGACCCCATCTGGGGACCCAATTTTCAGGCATAGGTTGTCTCACCTGTTTCTGACCCAAGGAATACTCAGCCTCCATCTTCACCCCAATGAGAAGATGATCAATTGTCACACACCAGGAGCATGGTGGAGGTGTCCACCACCCTGCTCAGGCAAATTGAGTGGCCATTCCATGTGAAACCTAAAGCAATAAGAGGAGACAAACCCCCAAGCGGCTCCTTCTCCACTAACACCACACTGGGTCCTCCCTGGAGGGCAAGGAGCGAGTGGGCAGAAAGCCTTCTATCACCTGCTCTATGGGCTGGGACAGCCCCCAAGAAGAGGCAGCCTTTTAGGCCAGCTTAGGTCCTCTGTAGAATGGGATTTTGGAAAAATTAAGGAAAGAATGATAGTTTCAATTTCAAGGTTTAGGTGGCATGTGTCGGTACACAGAGAGAAATGGGAGATGAGTAGTCAAATGTCACAGGGAAGGGCTGACAGGTGAAGGAAGGGGTGTAGAACCAGATGCTAACTCGGGTTTCAATGCCAACCTAGGGAGCATGGGCCCAATCCTACCAGAGGCCAGGTAGATCTGGAGCAGAATCAGAGAGAACTTTTCCTCTTCTTTCTCTGGGTCCACTGGCTCTAGCTTCTCTTGCTGAGACTCTGATCTGGGCCCCTGTTGGGGTCCACAGCCCCCTGCCCCCTTCCAGGTTAGTGTAGTGCCAGTCACTCACGGAGGCCATAGGTCCCTGGTTCCAGACCAGAGAATGGTTGGGTCCCCAGAGGAGGGACTCTAGAGATCTTTAGGCTCCTCCCTGCCTTTACACAGAAGGGCAACCTGAGGGCAGGGAGACTTGCCCAAGTTATCCAGGTGGAACTCAGCCTGTTGGTTCCCCAGCACTGGGATGGTTCTGCCCTTAAGAGGAGGAATGGACAGCATTCTGCAAGCAGCTTGTAGTAGCAAGCACTTAACCCCCACGGCCTGTAAGCCCGGAGGAGCAGTGGAGCTGGCCTTGTTGGTGGAGGTAGTTCCCTGGCAGAGTCCCATTGTCCTTGACCTGTCCTTCCCAGAATGAAGCCTGAAGACAAAGCCCTTACTAAAAAGAAGAAAAGAAAGAAAGAAAGAAAGAAAAAGAAAGAAAGAAAGAAAGAAAGAAAGAAAGAAAGAAAGAAAGAAAGAAAGAAAGAAAAGAGTCGCATTTCTACTAAATTCCTGAAAGGCCCCTCTTCCGATGGGACTGAAGCAGGGGGGAGAACTCACTCAGGAAGCCCCTTGTCCCCCGACCACTGGGTCTGTGAAGGACGCTGCTGCGCCTTAGGCTCTGTGGTTGAGAAAATGAACTCTAGTCACCAACCCAGTGATGTTTGTGAAGCGAACAGGGGAGCAGAAGGCAGAAAATTTCCTGCTGTAGCTGTTAACCCCGTCCCTCCTCTCCTCCCCTCCCCCAGAACCACTTAAACTCAAATCTGAATTTCAACCCAAGAGAAACCCTCGAGGAGGGCCCAGAACCATGGAAGCCCACCCGGACCGCGGAACTCGGCCCTGGGCCCTGTTTCCACCCGCTTCTGGCGTAGTATCACCCGCGTCCAACACAGGGGCAGTGTTCCAGACTTAAAACGAAGTCGTTTATTTCAATTTTGCTTTCACATTATGTTTCGATACAATCAAAACTTCTGGACGCACCCCCTTTAAAGTCCTGCGAAAGAGCGCAATCGCAGGTCGGGGCTCCCCGGATTGTTTGGCGGGTGGATCTCGGGTTCAGAGGCGCTGGTACAAAATATAAGGTGCTTCGGGAGCTGCGGAGTGGGTAGAGCTGGAGACATCCAGGGACAGTAGGCGCGAAGACACTGTCACAAAGGGCAGGCGGGTTCGGGTCCTAGAATTGAAGGTTATTCCTGATGCATTTGGAATTGAGGGTGGACAACAAACTGCTTCCAGGCCCTCAGTCACGCCTAGCAGGATTTGGGTCAGATCTCTCAGGTCCCAAAAAAGCAGGGAGCACAGGGATGGCGAACCGGCCTGCTGCGGGAGGAAGCGCAAAACCGGCTCTGCAAAGAAAAGCCCCTTTGCCCCGGCCTCTCTGGTTGCATCTTCCAAGCCTCCTGCTTCTCCGCCCATCTTGGGCAGCCCAAGCCCTCAACCTCGCAACCCGGAAAATGCGAAGTTTAGAAAGCTGTTTCAGAAAAATAAAAGTCCCACTTTGACTTTATTGGATTAAAGCAAAATTAAATTTTGGCTATTCACACGTATGTTACAGGGGAAGAGGAAGCGTCCCGAAGAACCTTCTTGGCGGTTGGTGGAGCCACAGAACACGGGGCATTGACAAGCATCAGAAAACAAACACCAAGCAGCCTTAGATTTCACGATCACTCCGAACAGGACAGAAATACGGAATACAGCCAGCGTCCATCGTAAGAGTTCTTCGTGTACAAATGATACATATACATATTTATGTATAGTTAAACCAGTCACCACGAAGGCGAGTCCTTCCTCCGCTAACAAGCAGCTGAGGGCGAGTCTCTCAGGCTTAACTCGCGCGGTATTTGAAGAGCAAAACCTGTTATATTAAAACTACCTGCCCCATTCAAAAACAGAAACAGAAAACAAACTGACCCCCTCTTCAAACTGGGGGGGGAGGGGTATACTAAGTTTCAGTAAGTGGCAGGGTTCAGAAGGGGGTCGGGTCGGGAGAAACATTTCACATTACTTCGTTAATTGTTGGGGACATGGACGGGTAAGGAACAATGACAAGGCAGTCTCTTCCTCGATTACCGCGACTGGCTTGGGGGAGGCGAGTTTATTTTTGGAAATGGGAGTGTGCAGAGCTAAGCGAGATTTACTTCTCTTAGTAAGGGAGCGGACGAAGTTGGACCGCGGGCGGCGCGCACCTTTGTACCCAGTCGTAGCTAGGAACACGTAGGAAGTTTCCGGTGGCGCCGCTTCCTCGCCCTGGTAATTTTCGGCCTCTTTTTCACTCCCCTCCTGCCTTTCTCCTGCCTCCATTCCCGTTACCGAGCCAGTCAGAGGGGAAACACGAGGAATCCAGAGAAGGTTGAGTACTTCCAGCCCCCCATCAAGTTCCCCCGCTCCAGCTTGAGGTATGCTCGGTCGCCTTTCTCCATCTGGATGAGGACGCCGTTGCTGGCGGCCTCACGGGTCACGTCTTGGTCACCGGCGAAAGCTGAAATCACCGGCCACCCGTTCAACATGAGGCTCACCTGAGAAAGAGAAAGGCCTGCGTCAGACGCGCCACCTAAGCGGGTACCCAAGCGACCCGGCAGAGCCAACCTAGGTGCTTGGCCAGCTGCCCCAAAGGCCTGGGGGCACCGATCCGGCATGAGGCGAGCGGGGCGAAACCCGGCTTAGCTGCTCACTGCGAAGGCTCTAAAGGCGACCCACTTCGTATCTAGGTAGCGGAAGGTTCTACCTCTCTAGAGCGGCAGGAGCGCGCCAGGCGAATCCCGTCTGGGCATAATGCAGATTTGTAAACCTGCAGGTGGGTGTAGCGTCCTGAGACCTTTGGCCTTTCGCCAGCTTGCCCGGAGCAACTCCGCTCCCCGCGCACTCTAAACAAACACCCGCACCCGGGGCCTCAACCGGTGTCTGTGGCCAGGACACTGGGGGCGAGGGGCGCATAGCAGAGAGACGCCACCAGGGCAGGATGCAGATTAAAAGCGGCCAGGAGTGGCTGTCCGGAATTCCGAGACCTGCGAAACTGCACTAGAGCTCCCTCCCTAAGCCGCCCGCTCAATTCTCGCATCAGATGCTGCCGCGCCCGCCATCGCCTGGTTGTGTGCCCTTGCCATAGCAGTGTCGGCCTAGGGCCAGGCGCCCTGTCCCCAGTTGCGCTTTCTGCCTCTGCGGGAGCTCTAAGGTAACCCGGACATCTTTGGGGGCCTGGCTAGCGACTGAGTGCTGGCCCGACACGGCTGGACCAGGAGGAACTAGCACTATCCCTCCTATCCCCACCTCGTCCTTTTGATCTGCCCACCCTTGGAGAAAGACTCAAGTTTAAAACACAAGTCTGCAAAGGAAGGGTGTTGGGTTAGGGGGACAGTATTCTGTCCGAGGTGCTGAAGAAAATCGGAAAAGCTTCCAGAGAGGCTTTGGGCTGCAGCGAATTGGTGGGTGAGCCTAGAAAGCCGCCGGCATGGAGATCTTATAGAAGCCATAGCTGTCTGTGGAGCTAATCACCTTTACAGGAAGTCCCCGGAGCCCCTAAGGAAAACTGAGGGACCTTTACAGAAGGTCCCAGAAAGCGAAGGACAGAAAATTGTCTCCAGAAGTGGAACTGAGTCTCAGGAACCTTGGACAGCTTAAGAGGCGTTGCACACCTAAGAACCCTGAGGCCCCGCTACCGGTCCTCGGAGAAGCCAGGGCAAATGCCGCTGATTTCTACCTCCCTCTCCCACAGGGCCGCAAACCCCCTACTGTGAGCCTGGCCCCCAAGAGGCAGCTGACCTGGATGGTCTGTCTGTTGTAGACTTTCACCACGTGGAAGTTAAAACTGTAAATCCCTTTGCGCGGGGCGATGAAAGTGCTCCGTTCTGAGTCAAAGTTGTTCCCGATGTTCACTAGTACCTATAGGGCGACAGGAACGAAAGGGGGTAGACCGGAGTCCATCCTCTAGCCTCCGCAGAGCCCTTGGAGAGGACCCCACATCTGATTTCCACGCTCTCCCAGCCACCCCCTCACCAATCCATTCTGGATGCTGCAAGAGAATGGGGGAACTCACCTGGTCGAAGTAGATGATCATGGTGCGATTACTCATCTCGGACGGCTCATGGTTGGTGCTCCTGATAGCAGAGAAAGCCACCTTGGCGCTGCCCGAGCGCACGGAGATGCCCAGAGCAGTGCCAGTAGGGTCAGACGTGGGGTTGGAGTCACACACCACCAGACACTTGCCCTCCAGCACGATGGGCTCTGTCTCATTCTGCCCGCGGGCTGGGCCTGCCAGCCACGCAGCCCCCAACAGCAGCAGCTCCACGACGCCCAGCATCGCGCCGCCGGCGCCCACCCCGCCCCCCACCCCGGGGGCTGCCAGCGCCAGCTGCCCCCCTCCCCAGCCCTGCTCCGAAGCCCCCTCCTCAGCTCTGTGCACAGCTCCGCCGACGCCTCCCGAGCCACTACGCCTCTCCCTCGGACTCCAGGACAAACGTCCCCTCTCGCGGTGCACCCGGAGCCCGGCCCGGGCCTCAGGGGTGCCGCGGCCGCCCAGCCGCACTTGGATGCATAGCCTCTGCTGCCTGGTCCCCGCTGTTGCCGCCGCCTCCTGTCCGCACTCGCCGCTGCCGCCGCCGCCGCCGCTCTGAATTATTGATGCAGCGGGCGCTGCAGCCGGAGCGGGCAGAGAGCGCGCGCCGGGCACAAAGGCGCGGACCAAGCCTGGCCCCGCCCCCGCCCCTCCCAGCCAGCCTCCCTGAGCGGCTCCGCCCCGCCTCCGGCGAGGCCCCTCCCCCCAGCCAATAGCGACGCACCGCGCTCCCCGCCGAGCCAATGGCTGCCCTGTCCGCGCGCGGCCACCTGACCCGGGGCGCCGTTGTTATTAGGCGCGGCGAGGCGGGCGGCGCGCGGCAGCGGGGCTGGGCTCCGTCCGGGAGTCGGTGAAGGGAGCGAGGGAGGGAGCGCGCGCGCGTTCCCGGACAGTCCACCCGCCTCAGCCGCTCTCCCCGAGTCTTCTCCCCGGTCGTGGTGCCCGCAGCCTCCTCGACCTCCTCGCGCTCCCTGTTGGCCGGCTCTCAGGTAGGAGGTGGCGCGCGGCGGGTGGCGAGTGCAGGATCTCTCTGGCCGAGAGGTGCCGCGTGGGTGCGGGGATTGGGGGTAGCGCGGGCAGGAGCGCCCCCCCGTGGGCGCGGGCTCGCGGGGCAGCAGCAGCCGCGGGCTGGTTAAGGGCGCGTACGTGCGGGGCGGGGCCGTCCGGGGGCGCACGTGGTTCGAGCAGGACATCCGAGCGACCCGGGGTCACGCGTGGACTCGTTCTCTCGAGGGCAGGTGTACGGGCGAGACAAGTGGGCCTCGCGCCCACCTCGTGCGAAGCGAGAGCCGGTAGTTTCCTCCTTGCTTCTTGGAATGTGTTTTGCGTCCGCGCCAATAAGAGCTGTGCGCCTTTCCTGTGTGCCGTGTGCACCTGGCCCTCGACTCCCCCGCTCCGCATTCCCCCGTCCCTAAAGACTTAAACCACACACGTATTCGAAAGCAAAATGAAAAAGCACCCTCGTCCATGTAAGGACAGGAACTGCGGAGGTGGGTCGGTCCCGCGTCTCGCGGCAGGAACGCAGACAGGTAGGCCGAGGCCAGAGGGCCATGGACCTTGCGTGGAATCCAGACTGAAGCGGGCGGGGCTGGTACTTGTGCACAGCCGGAGCGCGCAGAAGAGGTCACCCGCTGCAGGAACCTGGCTGTGTGGCGGTGAAAGCCTTGAGCTGTTGTTGCCAAGGTGGCCTCCCGGGAAGACTGACAGCTTTTCCCTCACTAGCCTCAGAAGTCCCCTACAACCAACCACACCTAGCCCTAGCCGCTTCCTTTGTCTTTTTTTTTTTTTTTTTTTTTTTTGGTAGCAATTTAAAAAGTTACCTCTGCCTCTGTTGTGTAGCCTGCATGTAAGTGCTGCGTGAGCAAGATGAAAGGGGTGGATGGACAAGCAGCATTTTCATTTTAAAACAGGATAGTTTTTCCAGTTCCTATATTTTGAGAAATGCCAAGAAAGCATTGCTAGCTGTGGTGATGCCTAATGTTCTCATGCTTATGCTCTGGCATGAAATAAAAGGTGAGAGCTGGATAATGAGGCGATAGCTCTAACCCTGGAAGGTGCTGGAAAACACCAACAGGAGCAGTAACCTAGCCTTGCAGTGTCCTGGCCACTGCCGACATTGTCAGCCACTCCAATGTCTCTTAGTACCTGCTGAGTGATGCTCAGTTCAGGTGCAACCAAGGGCAAGACCCGGGAGTCAGAATCCTGTTTTCGTGGAGCACATAAACAGGTAAGATTGCCTTAACCTAGGTGGGCCTGTTCATCCCATCCTCCGATGAGGCCTTGGTGACAGTGCCCACTGCTGGACTATCAACAATCAACGTGATGTCAAGGATTCGTCTGTTGTATTCTGTCTGGTCCACACTTGTGCTTCTCAAAGGCCTGCAGGCCTTCTTTGCATGTATGTTCTGCAGACATCATTAACTGAGCCATCCTTTGTTTTCTTCCCTGCCCTCAAAACCCGAGCTTCTTTTCCCGTCTCAGCGGACAGTGAGAGAACCTCCCATGTGTGACCTGTTTCCATCCCTGTGTCCTGTTTGAGCCATCCTCATTAGGCTGCACTTTGGTTCACGATCTCTAACCCGGGTCACTTGCCAGAACCTGGTGGTGTACCTTTCCCAAAGCCAAGACTCACATCCTGCCTTACCCTCTATGCCTATGCCACCATTTGATGAGTATCTGTGAAGGCCTGTGACTGTGACCTCCACGTCTTCATGTAAGATTTCAAATCCATCATGCCCCTAGCTCCCTCATCCCTTTCCTGTGTACTGTTTAAAATAAATTAATGTTAATGTAATGTTTGTACATATATGCTGCCCTGAGTTGTGATGACTAAAAGATACCATGTAAATGAGAAAGAAAAGTCATTAGAAATGTGAAACTCAATCACTCTTTTAGGCTTCTTTTGTTTTTAGAGTCAAGATTCCTCTAGACCAATGGTCTCAACCTTCCTAATGCTGTGACCCTTTAATACAGCTCCTCATGCTGTGCTGACCCCCAACCATAAAATTATTTTCATTGCTACTTCATAACTGTGCTACTGTTATAAATCATAATATGGATATCTGGTATATGACCCCTGTGAAAATGTAGCTGGACCCCTGAAGGGGTCTTGACCCCAAGGTTGAGAACGGCTGTTCCAGGGGCAGGTGATAGCACCAGTTCAAATTGGCTTAAAATTTTTACTTGGTCAATGCCATATGTCTAGTGTTGTCTGACCACTTAATTCCAGCATAGTTGGAGCTGTGACTCAGATACTAGGCTTTCTTTTCTAGCTTTGGCTGCATTTTCATACAGATTGTTTTCATATGATAAATCTTCACAAGGTACTATCACCTGAGTCCTAGAAAGAAACAGCCCCCTTTTGTCAATACTTAAAGTCTCAGAACCATTTTTATATGGGACAGTTTGAGTCACTTGCTAGTTATCCCTGATTTTTTTTTTTGAAGTTTATTTAGCCTTAAAACCAAAATGCACTTTACATGGTAGAACCAAATAAATATCAATATTTGATTGTAACATTTTATTTTTTCAAAACTCTGTTGAAATTAGTTTTTATCTTTTTATTTTTTAGGTTTCCAGAAGATAGATACCTAAAATTTCTTAACATTCATCCAATGATAGGAACAAATGAAAAATTGAGTTGGAGCAATAAAAATAGTTGGTAGTTTTTGAAATGTGCATCTGTGGGCTTTAACTTGTTTCAGCCTTCTGGTATAAGGTGTTACAAAACTGCTTCAGTGAGGCTTGTAAATTAATGTGGTATAAAGATTTAGTGAGCTACAGATTACCCATAATGAATTTGAGCTGTTTTTGTTATCCCTTACTCTGGCTTTAAGCATGGTCTTGCATTTTTTTGGTGAGCTCAAAGGCAGTTTCCTCTTGCTGTGTTCTGAATTTCCATCTGCAGTAAGAAGGAAATACAGCACCAGCCTCCACGGGCGTTATGATCCTGCTCCTGGAAACCGTGCTCCTCCCCCCCCCTCTTGGCAACAGTGCTCCCCTGCTCCTGGCAGCCGTGCCCCCCCCTCCCTGCCACCCAAGAACAGCCTGGGAATGAGAGGACACATCCAGGAAAACCGGAATTTTCTCACAGGACTGGATCCTTTTGTTAAATCAAAATGGATTTTCCACACCAAACAGGATTTCATCTCTGTAGTCTTGGTTCAAAGGCCCAGCCAGTGCTGATCCCTGGGATTTGGTTCATTTCTTCTTAAAGTAAAAGGGAGGGACTGCTTTATTCTGAAAAGTGTTACATTTAGGGTATCAAAGGCCATTCAATTCAGTGCCTGGGAGATAGATATCCTACAATCCGTGGGTCTGATCATAAGTTATTCCAGTGAAATAGGCTTTTGGCTTTCATGGAAGCCTGAATTCCTGTTGCCTGGTCAGACTCAAGTTGATGGAACATTGTTGCTCTCCAGTCCTAAAGGTTATGCTTCACAGTTAACTTCGTAATTAGACACCTTTAATAAAACTCAGCCTTTTGTTTAGTGAAGACCAGGTTTGCAACATTTTGCTTTCTAATTTTTTTTTATTCCAAAAATCAAAGAATACATATAAATTGCTCTTGGATCTTATACCATTTTCTTACCATGTTCAGATAAAAAACCTGTTTTCTGAATTAAAAGATACAACAAAGTATTCAGAATGAAGCCTTAAGTATGCTGTAACATGTGCAGGTAGGCGTTTCATGTGAAGATTTTCTTCAAATAGGTGAAATCTCATTTAAGGTCAAAGGAAAAAACATAATGGGATCCTGCAGACGTACGTGTGTGTTTGTGTGTGTGTGTGTGTGTGTGTGTGTGTGTGTGTGTGTGTGTGTGCACCTTCAAACACTAGTTAGGCTTTTTCCCAAGAAATAATTATTTGCTGTTTCCCATACTTGCTTATGGAGACAAATGAAGGTTTAGCCAATTCAGCAGACATTCATGGAGTGCCAACAGTGTGTGAAATAAGGTCTCTGTTGCACAGAAACCAGCAGTGTGCACCATTTCTCACTTTTGCCTCTAGCTCTGCTCAGCAGGTTTCTTGAAAATGACAGCATTGACTCTTCCTTCTTTGTGTTTACCTTTATCCTGTAATCAGAAGGTAGAAGGTAGATAAAATCTACACACACACACACACACACACACACACACACACACACACACACACACTCACACACACTGTGCACACAAAGTTAATGAATCAGAGAACTTAAAACAAATGATTGAAGTGTATACTTCAAATTGAATTGTGAGAGAGCTGTTGGGTATTGTCACTGAGGATGGCTGAATTGCCATTTTGGAAGAGTTATCTCCAGTAGGGCCTTAGGTAAACCCCTGCACTGTATATTTACCTGCAGTTAGATGAAGATTCCCCATGGCTCAGAGAGCTCTCAGATGCACCTTTGAGAAGGCTGCTAACCAGAGAGATTGTTGAACCTGAAAACAATTGAGTAGATCTTTAAGGATGGAGAATGTAGAAACATGATGATAGAGACTCTATTTTTTAAAAAATTCCTCTCAAAAAGAAGCATTTCCAAATGGTATTTCCTAGCAGACTTATTGCAGATAAGTCAGAGGCCCATGCTCCATCTTCCACTCCATGTCAGACCTCCGTGACAACTGCATGAGCAATCGATTCCCTATGTGTGCTCCCCTCCACTGAGCCACCCTCCCTTGCCCTGCTCTTGCTGTAGCAGCTTACCTCTTACAACTTTCAGTTGGTTCTGGCTCATGAAAGATCCAGGAGAGATTGGAGATGGATGGAAAAGAAGCTGAGGTATCTACCTGCACTTTTCCTAGTGCAGCCATAGGGTGTGGGAAAAAATGGTCCTGGAAGATCCTGCTGTGATGTCTCCCTTCAATAATCAGTCCCTACCCATCGACCCTGTCTTCACTCCAGAGCACCAGTGTGCTCTGAGAACACTCTTCCATCTTCTGCCCAAGGCCAGGAGGTTTGACAGCATCTGCTAATGAGCTCTCACCCTACCAATGCCTGTTGGTAAAATCTCTCCATTTCACATTTTAGTTCCTTTTTTCCTACGATCCCATAAAACTGCATCAGAATAAAATCTTGTGTCCTGAGAACTAATACATTTAACATACTTTATTCTTTTGTAGGACCATTAGTTGTCTAATTGTAGAAAAAATGGCTATGAATTAAATGCCGACTTAGTACAAATTTAAAATTACCTACATGACATTACCAAAGCTATATACTTCGAATTAACAAACTAAGCTTATAGTTTTTTAAAAATATTAAAGTTAAAATATTAAAAAATATTTCTTAAATTGGCCAGTGCAAACTCCCATAGTAAAGCTTGTGTGTCCTCACAGCACAGACAGGTATTAATGTCTTGGGAAGTCACAAAGCTATCTTGAGTATTTGAATTATGAAGACCTTGCCAAAATATCTGCGCTGTTGGAAAAGCATAACAATTCTTGTTCATTTTTAAGCTTGTAAACTTTTATCTGTGCCTAGTTTAAACAAATAAGGATTTTATTGTTATTGCATAAAATAGGTGATGATTTATATTTTAAAGTTAACAGATTGGAAGCAAGCCACAACACAATATATTTCAATATTTAGATACTTATGAGGGAATCGTTTTCATCAGTCATTTAACTAAACTGTGCATTTTATAACTACTGCTTACATTACTTGAGGTTGGTTTTTGCCAAAACCCAAAACACAAAGCCTTTGGAAAGTAACCTTTGACAAATGAACTATCAGAACACAGCCACAAAAGCTAGTACAAATTCAATGACAACACTACTCAGCTCCTGTTCCCAGACTAGAAGAACAAGCTGTCTGAATTCCTAATATTGTCATGTAGTAACTGTAAATAAGTATGGATGTTCCACAACTTATCTCATTTTCATGCCACATTAAAATATTTCCTGAATTTTTTTTAACCTACTCAATTACTATGAAATTGGTACCACCATTGTGTAATGCACCTACATTATCAAGATCTTATGGTTGTGTTGAGATAAGGGTTCTATAGCCATTTTAGGCAAAACCAAAACTTCTGGGTGCCTGAACCTTAATTCTTACTGATAGCTCTGGAATGTACATTGTCAGAGTGCCTTGCATAGTGGTTTCTCTGTCATGATTCCAGAAGCAGGATATAAAAAAGAGCAGGCAGAGTCTCCTTCCTGTACCCACTAGGCTGGCATCTGATCAGCTGTCACCTCTCTGCAATGAAGAGGGAATGAAAGAATCGGCAGTTGGCTAGCCATAGCTAAGAGCTTCCTCTACCCCCAGAGCCCCAAGTTCATCCCACTGTTTCATGCTTGCTCCATACTTCCTAAAGCCAGGTGAGTTGAAATCACTCTTGGTCAGCTTTTTTTGAAAGTCTAGACAATGTCTTTCTTTAGTTTTAATAGACAGAAAATCTTTGACCTTAAAATTGAAAACAAAGATGACCTGTGTACTTAGTAACAATGTGTACATAACTGGCAGTTTCACAGACACTATAAATCTTCTTTTTCTGTGTTTATTCAACCATTGTGTATTGACTACCCTCCACATAACATATTCTTTACTGTAAGGATGGGATATTTGTTAGTAAACAAGCCCAAAGTATTAGGAAGTATCTGATTTTTGTAGCTGTCATGTTTTCTCCTTGTATTATCCCTGGCACAAATGGTAACTTTTTCCTTATCCTGCACATCAGACTGACCACCAAATCTAGACTTTTACGCAATTATGACAGCTATATTATTTTTTTTCAGTTAAAGCATCCTTTAAGAGATACTTTACAAGCCAAGATTTGGCTGTTTTGTAGATGACATTTAATTTTTTGCCATTTCTAACTGAGGATTTAATTGGAAATCAGCATTATAAATTTTATGTTGTCATTTCTATTTTTAAGTTTAAGCAATTTCAAGGAGTGTGGGTCTAGCTGCCTGAAAGTTAAAGATGAAGGTAGTTGTGATGTTAGATTTGTACATTCTGCCATTTTAGAGTTGTTTCCTGGGCTTTTGTCTATCTATGGGAAGTATAATTTTACAAAGTTGATTAAGCGAATGTGGTACTCCTGTTTAAGGTCAGGAACAGAATGTATAGAGACTGCACTCTGGTTCAGCCTTCCCTCATCCCTGATTTTTATTCAGTCAGGGAACCACACCTTGCCCATCTGACCTCTCAGGTTCCATATGAGACCTCATGCTTATTAAGTGTATGTGATCTTCCATGTCCCAATGCCATGGGCACTTCAAGGTATTGTTCTCCCTTCTTACTATGGACCCTCTTGGCCTTGTCCCCTCCATGAGTGTGGAAGGGAGGCTTTGATATTATGCTTGTGTAAACATAGAGCTTGCCATATTATGCTGGAAGTGTAGTTCTTTAAATAGAATAATCTCCCAAGGAAATTGTCCACAATGCTGAGTACACCTTGTAAAAGTGAGGCTAGAATATAGGGTGCATTCTCAGCATTGCCCAGAAGCTGAGTGAAATCTCTGGAGCAGCCAAACTAAATTTATAGCAGTTCATTATTGTGAGGGGTCATGGGAACAGCAATTGCCATCATCATGGCAGAGACAAAGAGCTCAGACAAGGCTCACAAAATGGAGCTCTGTGGAGGGTTCTCTCTTATTCTATAGAAACCCACGTGCCTGTTTTGAGCCCAGTTTTCTTTAGAGCATATGTCTTGCTGAGCAACTAAAAGGATGTTTATATCCTAGTCACTTGGCACAAAGTCTGACACTGCTTTAGGGAGATTCATTTCAGACCTAAAGGATGGAGCTAAAAAAAACAAATTAGGTTTGTTTAGTAGTCACAAGAACTGGCCCTATTGCAAATTTAGTTTTTCTCTTTTGTTGCTAGATGGAACTACATTTTTAAATTTTTATTTATTTATTTTTTGCTAGAAGATAAATAGGGAGTCCTAAATCAGTTTCGTTTGTCTCACTCATTCTAAATGAAAGCAGGTCTGCTGTTGTCCAAGGAGATGAGAATTATTTGGAACTCTTCATGATTGGCATTGCCCACAGAATTGTTTCAATTATATCAAATTGCCCTATGTTCCTGAGACGATTTCCAAATGATTGCCCGTGAAGTTTACTTGATATTATTAATCAGGGAAACAAGATCCATCAAATACAGTATTTCTGTTAGTGTTTCTGGAAGAACACTGGTAGGGTAGTGTTCAACACAGTTAACAGTTATCATTAGTCTTCTGGATTAGGATTGTATCCTTTAACCTTTTTTTTTTTTTTTTTAGTTCTGTATGTGTCCACCCCACAAACCTCAGCAAATGTGTGTTTTAATACCATTTTCTTAGATACCTGAAAGAGAGGGTTTCCTTTTAGTAGTTATAGAATTCACATAATGGCCACTGGTAATATCTAGGCATTTCTCCATCCCTTTCAGCCTTGCAAACCACGCATGAGGATGCTCGTGGAAGTGCCTCTCAGGCCCTTGTTTGCTTTCACCAATAAATCATTCATAATTAGAAGTAGAGACCTTTTCTTCCCAGCACAAGCATTTCTTTGAAAAGCATTTCTTTTTTGTGGATGATGTTTAACGTCTGAGGAACTAGAATAACCTTTTTTTTTTTTTTTTTTTTTTTTTTTTTTATGAGTACTGCTCTAACCAAAGCATTATTTTGTGGGGTGGACTCAAGGTTACATATTTTAAGAAAAGCATCAGACTAATTCCAGTGAGAAATCGATCCTATTCACAAACTGTGGATGCATTGAAAAGACACTGTCAGAGAGCCTACACAGGTATATATATGCCTAGAGAGAATTAAGTAGTGTATTTGAAATTTGGCAAAACAGGGCAATTGCCTACATTTACAGAGTGCTAGCTACTGAAAACTAGCATCCCTTCCACAAACAGATGCACTCAACACAAGTCCTCCGGGTACTTATTAATACCAGTGTCTGGAACTGTAAGCGTGGTAAATAAAGCTGAGGTAGGACTTGCACAAGGCTTTTGGCTTACAGACACGGGATGATTGTCTGTCTCCTCCCTCTAAAAACCTATTTGCTTTCTCTTGTAGCACTGTCCCTTGTGAAACTAGCCCTAGGTCAGGCTCAAGTTTTGGCTGGCACTGACTTACCCTTAAATGTGATACTTTTTTCTTCTAAGAAATAACATTTAATTTGAAATTCTGTTTTGTTGTTTTTAGATGGGGTTTCACTATATAGCCCTGGCTGTCCTGGAACTCACTCTGTAGACCTGGAACTCACTCTTTGGCCTTAAACTCACAGAGAGCTACCTGCCTCTGCCTCCTGAGTGCTGGTACTAAAGGTACTTGTTGCTATACCCAGCTTAATTTGAAAATTCTTAAAGATCATAAATCCCTCAGTTTTATTCTCATTTGTCCCTAAATGGTATGCCATTATATTTCACTGTCAGAGACAGATTATTGGCTTGTTTGTACCTTACAGTCATTGCTAAAGCTGTGACATGGCAATGGTTATAATTGGCAGAGGTTGGGGGGCTGGGGAGATGGCTCAGTCAGCAAAGTGCCTACCTTGCAAGCAAAAAGAGCTGAGTTCAAATCCCAAAGCATAGGTTAAAAATCAAGCAAGCGAACAAAAAACATCCAGGCTTGGAGGTACATGTTAGGAAGTGGAGACAGTTGGGTCCCTGAAACTCACTGGCCAGCCAACCTACAATACTGTATATATTCTCTCACTCTCTCCCTCTCCCTCTCCCTCACTCTCTCCCTCTCCCTCTCCCTCTCCCTCACTCTCTCCCTCTCCCTCTCCCTCTCCCTCTCCCTCACTCTCTCCCTCTCCCTCTCCCTCTCCCTCTCCCTCTCCCTCTCCCTCTCCCTCTCCCTCTCCCTCTCCCTCTCCCTCTCCCTCTCCCTCTCCCTCTCCCTCCCTCTCCTTCTCCCTCTCCCTCTCCTTCTCCTTCTCCCTCTCCCTCTCCCTCTCCCTCTCCCTCTCCCTCTCCCTCTCCCTCTCTCTCTTTCTCTCTGTACAGAAATAAAAAAGAAGGCAGAGGAATGAGGAATAAACTAAAAGCAGTGATATGACACTTTTGCCATCTGATGTTTTGGTAACTGAGGTGATGTGTTACTAATCTTACACTACTTTTAATATCTCAGCTTTAATCTCTTCCTGCCTGAAGACAGAATCCAGAAGCTTTGATCTGGCCACAATGTAATGAGAGGGAAATTGCTTTTCTAGTACTTAAAACCTTCCTGTTTTCACATAGAGGAAGACTGCTTACTTCATACCCGGCTAAATGGTAGTGCTTAGTAATAGATATGATAGTTTACTAATAAGGTATATTAGTAACAAAATGACAGGTAACTTCATTAAAGTGAAATTTGACTCCTTCAATGTGCAAAGTGAGTAGCTGAGTTTAAATATATGCATCAAACACATTGCCCTTCCCAATTGGAGATTTAACATGATTTGACAAGTTAGTAAGTTTGTGGATCATCTCTGTTGTCCTGCCATTTTTAAAGATTTAGTGTCTCTAATTTTTAAGTTCCTTTTTGTTGAGATGCACTGCTGTTTTTTCCCTGTTTTTAAAAAGAAAGGTCTCCATTGCTCCTCCTCCTCACTCACCACTACTTTTGAGCCTTTTAATATCTTTTCTATAGCGACAAAGTTATGAACGTGATAATTCTTGAATTGTCCCAAGAATATGAGTTCTCCTTGTAGAGTATGCAAGACTGGTGTTTTAAAAGTGTTCTATGACCATTGTACACACAGAAATGAGTGATACACAAGATGCTTACAAAATTGCTTTAAGTATGTTTTATCTCTTGTTTTGTTTTTTAAAATTTATCTGGAGCCAGGAATGTTGACTTACACTTTCAGTCCCAGAACTTGGAAGACTGAGGCAGGTGGATGACAAGTTTGAAGCCAACTTGTGCTACACAAACCCTGTCTCGGGAACTAAAGGACTAGAGATGTAGCCAGTGGTAGCCTGCTGGCCTAGCATGTAGAAGGCTTGGGTTTGGTCAGCAGAACTGCCACCAAAGCAAACAAAATGTATTTATCCCATTTTCATGTATTGGTAGGCACCTTAGCCTAGAAGGCTGTCCCTGGGAAGCAACCATAGTAAGAATACTTTTCCCCTCCTGTGTTATGTGTGTAGTGTGTATGCATATATGTGTGAGTGTTTGCACGTATGTGCACAGGTTCATGTATGTGGAGACCCAAGGTTGATGGTGGGACTCTTTGTTCATCATTTCTACCTTATTCATTGAGAAGGAATCTCATTTAAAAACAGAGCTCACCAATATGACTGGTCTGACTAGCCTGCTTGTTCTGCGGAGTCTGTCTCCATCTTCCAGGAGCTGGAATTACAGGTGAGCCACCACTTCTGCCTGGCACTTACATGGGGTCTGGAGAACTGAAGGGTAGGTACTTTTAAGTTCCATGAGTATACTTTTTTACAATTGTTAGTGTCATCACTTGTCTTTGTTTAATTTCTAGCTTATTTTACTGTTCATTTTCCTATATCAAGTCACTTGTTTAGTAAACTAATAGCAAGAACGAAAAAAAAATGACTAAAGTGTCTTTGTATTCTTAAACCACATGATTTGGAAATATATCGAAAATAATACTGCTTTTCTCCCACTCAGTATTCCTTTGCCATACAGAGTTGATTTTTCTATGAATTCTATACAAACACACAAAATTGTAGTGACTCTTGGACTTAATATATCTTGAAAATGCATTTCTGCAGCTAATATATCTTGAAAATGCATTTATGCAGCCAGCACACCAGTTTTAGCTGTAGCAGTTTTGGCTTCTCTGTGGAATATAAAGGAAACTTTGTCAACCAACAAAATCTGGAATCTGGTGATTCAGATGCCATTAGAAACAAATAATTGAGAGCTAGAACTAAAGGTTAGGCCTCATGGCAGCTTGCCATTCACTAAGTTTAAGTGTTCCTAATCAGATTGAGTATTCCTTATGTGAGCAGAGGGAAGTGACCATGTTTACATTGATGAAACTGGGTTATAGCTATCCAAAGGGGCTCCAGACTCTTGGAGGCAGCAGAGATTTCTTCAGTGTGTTAAATATCCACACAATACTCTATATTTTACTTACAGATTTTGGTAGCTAATGCAATAAGTACCATGCTTAATTCTCTACATGCATTATTTCAATTAATTGTAGGAATAATCTTATGAACTAAGTATATTTATCTCATTTTGCAGATGAGGAAATGAAGAACAAATAGTTTGTCTTGCATCCCATGGGATGTGTTGAGTAGACATTCCAGTGTGTTCTGACTTTGGAGACTGTATCTATGGCTAGTCACAACACACAAACCCAGCTGTGCCCACATAAGCCTTCCTGCCAACTTCACAATACACTTAGGATGGGTTATATTATCTCTCTTGCAAATTGCAAAACTAAGCTCTAGAGGCTTCCAGAGGCCCATCCAAAGCTGTAGGCTAGTGAGCAGTGCACTAGGACCATCTGGTCTTGACAGTACATGGAGTGGTCCTTCCTCCCAACCAGTAACACCACTCTTTCCTCATGGCCTAGAGATGCTGTCTCTGGTTTGGAGTGAGCACTCCCTGGATCTTGTTAATCAGTGTCTTCTCTCCAGCATATACAGCTGCAGCAGGGGTGGATTATAATGCCTCCATACATGGCCTGTCTTTGTTCCATTCCCATCTTAGGCAACAATAGAGAGGGCTGGCAAGGTGGAAAACAAAGGATTTGTCTTGTTCATCATTACCTTCCCCCTTCTCTGACCTCTGTACATCAAGCACACACCTTCCAGATCCTTTAGTTCATTAGTACCTTGTGTTCTAAAGTGCCTCCCCACCATAAAAATAGAAGATGATCTGTGAGTCATTTACACTTTAGCTTGAATGTGCTTTCGTGACTTTCCCAAGGCTATTTGTGCTTAACTCCTTTCTTCCAACTGCAGAGTGAAGGTCTCTGGACTACCTGACTTCTTAGACAAGAAGAATGAGCTAGGAATCGTTGGCCTACATGTTGTACCATCGGAGACCCATTGCCTGTAAGTGCTTGCACTGAGTTTGATGTAGACCTGGCATCCAGAGCATCCTTTGCTGAGCAGTGGACCCTCAACCTCCCTCTCCCTCTCTGTTTAAATCAGGTGGACTCTTGCTCTTCTCTTTCCAATTTTTCTGACATTATTCATCTTCCTAGGGATCACATCTTGGATCGCATTTTTCCTGTGTCCTGTAGCATGGTGACCTGGCTTTCCTCAGGAACAGCTACAGACTTAAAGTATAGCCCTTCTGCCATCTGCAACCATCTGGTACTCAGAGAATCCAGAGGTGACTGTCTGGCATTCCCACTAAGGTTCATATATTTGGTCAGTGTGTGTGTGATCACATGCTTCATGAATGTGGATTAGGAAGCACTTTGTGATATCTGTGTTAGTTAACTATTTTTACCTGCTGGGACAAAATGTCTAACATAAACAACTTAAAAGGAGAAAAGTTCTGCTTAGCTCATAGCTTCAGAGGTTTCAGTTTGCCAGGCACAGAGAGCATGGCGGAACAATGGCATCATGGTGGACAAAAAGCAGAGAGAGGAAGAGACAAAGATGTACCCCTAGTGATCTACTTCTTGTAAGCACTGTCTCCCACCTACAAGAGAGTGACATCATCTGGGGACTAAGCATCGAACACATGCCTGTAAGTGACCTCAGATTCAAACTGTAGGCTGGTAAATGTCAGAGAAATGCTCAGGGAACCTCTGAGACCTTTAGTTCCTCAATCAGATATCGTCAACATCTAGTTTATGTTGGTCCCCAGAAACTAAAAGAGGTAAGGATCAGGGCACAGTCCCTTTGGGAGATGATGCCACAAGACACTAGTGAGCAGAGAGATGCATCAGTCAGAAGATGACTGTCTTGGGGGAATTAAGGAGTTAGGCATTCTTCAGGGTCTCCAGTAGTCTGAGATGCAGGCTGGATGAAGTTATCTACAAGTTCCCAGCAGCTGGTAGGAGTTATTTCCTCTCACTTCGTGTGCTTATAGTGGGTCATCAGGCTTCCTTTAATTTTACAAAAGTCTTTCAGACAAGATCTAGAGACTAGAGACGGGTGTTTCAGGAGCCCATGGATAGCAAGGTTTGAAGGCTGTAGACAGAGCTCCCATGTGCTTCCTTCAGGTGTGGAGGTGGTAGGAGTAGGGCAGAGAGCTTGCTGTGCAAAACCATCCTCAGGAGGATTTCTGCAGTAGCACACTGGAAAGAATTAGTCTTTGTGTCTCCCGAGCAGCCTGTCATTGCAGGTGTTGCTGTAGCTGGGAATAACTGACAAATAAAAGGAAGAAAATGTACCAGCAGTTCATTCGGCTAAACGCAAGAGGCCTGCACTCATTGGGGGTGAACTGCTTATTATTAATGCTTATTACAGTGCTGTCTAATAATGATTATGCATGCCATTAAATATGTGTCAGATTAACTTTGTCATAAAATTTACATCAGTAAGTATGATTCATGCATGCAACTTTTATAATTTATTGCTCATGTAGCATAGCTCTGATTTCAAAACAGTCTCCAAGACAGTGTAGGTTTGATGAGTATGTTGCTTATGATAGGACAGTTTTTTTATGAATGAGAAATGTTCACCATACATGACAGTTGTCATCAACTCTGCCTCCAGTGACAAGACAGTTTCACTTGTCTAATCAGGTAGCTCAGAGATTGCTCCCTCTTTCTCTCTTGTCACAGATCATTGACTCTTCAACTGACTTTTATCTGAACTAGTCATATAGATTGCATTGTGCCATATGCTGTGTGTTTAGATGTGGATTTGAGCCTGATTCTGCCCTTGCAGCTTGTGGTCTAACAGAGAACCACACTTATTTTATAGATGATTGTTAAAGAATGAAGTGAATATAAGACAAATGTGGCAGTGCACACCTATAATCTCAGCATCCTGTTACTTCAGCATCTAAAACAAAAAGATTGTGAATTTGAGGCCAGCCTGTGCTTATGTAGTGAGAGACTGTCTCAAACAAATAAAAAGCAGAATGTAGTAAAAGTAAGTATTGTTATTTGATATCCAGAAAAGTGTCTGTAAAGCAACCTGTCATTTTGTTTTCAGAAATGAGTAGCTTTTGTGTTGAGAACTTACTAAGTCTAAGGGTTTCCTTTTGCTGAGTACATAGTGATATCACTTTTTGAAATCGAGTTTAAGATGTCATCAGATACTTCACAGAAAGCTAACCAAATCTTCACTCCTACAACAAAGGCAAATGCTCTCCAGAATAAGGCTTAGCATTCTCACAGACCCAGCCAAATATATGCTTGAAGTTTACAAGTTCACATGAAAAGAATACATTGGGAAGCTGTGGTTTACTGCATCTTTCAGAATTGAGCTCTTAGAGAGCTGAAGATATAACAAGACCTTCAGTTCCGTGTTTATCGCCATGAAGGAAAAGGACAGTGAAGCTTGGCAGAAAAAGTCAAGGCCAAGAATGGGACAGAGCAAGTTAAAGGCTAAGGAAAGAGCTAGTGAGAACTGAGCGTCTAGGGAGGCCAAGTGTGGGTAGCATAGGTAAACCAAACCAAGGCACATAGAGACCTTCCCATAAAAAGTTTTAGTGTGAAAATCATTAAAGAGTCTATCCCCCATGTTTCCGGCTGCCAGCCTAGGAATGTGCAAGATGACCATGCAATCTGGGGCTGTGATAAACCCAGTGTACATAAAATGGCCTGTAAATGGCAGGCATGGTTTGAAGGGACTTAATTCCTGGTTCTGAGTGGAGCAATAGTCAGAGACAAATACCAGCTTCATCAAATGAGTGTCTTAGTACTTCCCTGGCATTAGAAAGGACCTGGATGTGCCTGAAGTCAGTGTGCTTTTCCCTCCTATTCCTTATGTGTTCCTGACATTGCTCCACACACACTCACTGCCAGAACTTCAGAAAACTTGGGACCCTGTCATCACTCCACCCTCAGCAGGACACAGCACTCTTCCTCATCTAAGATCTGAGCTTTGAATCTCAGTCCTGTGACCCATGTCCCCTCCCACTCCCCCTACCCACTATCCCACCTTGCCACTTAAATTCTGTTTTCTGAGCCCAGTTGGTGGCTCCCTTGTTGCCTGGGCTCTGGTTAAGCCTTGGCACTCTCCTCCAGAGCCCTCCACTTCCCTGCCCCTCCAAAGCCATTTTCTGACACAGTCCCATCATCAGTTCTCACCTGTGCCCTTCTTCTGCCCAGATCACTGCCTCTCTGGAATATTGCAAACCCCTCCAGCACTGAGCATACCTGTGTCTGAACTCCAAATGCCAAGACCCATCAGGAGTTTGCCATGTTGGTTATAGCTGTTGATTGTCATCTTGCATAGCTTTGTAACACCTAGTACAGTAACTGAAGACGTAAGAGAAGTGCAAACAATAGGATTAATTTTTAACTGCAGTATGTTTTGGGATATCAGACTTGAGGCTTGGTCTTTATATCACTGGTCTTAGCTCCTAGCTGTATAACAGCTGTGACTTGTTTGAGATGGAAAAGGAAGAAGACTATGGTATCCCAGAGGAGGGAACCAAGCTGGAAATCTTTTCAGAGGACCAACTTTTCCACTCCCGAGTAATACTCTGCCATTCACTCATGAGCCTGACATTCAACTCTGTCACTCCCTCTGGACACTGACATGGGCTGCCTTATTGTCAGCAAACCCCAGTCAACATGGGCTCCTCACCTTCCTATAATCATGCCAAGACTCAGGCCACCTGATGGTTGAGCCCAAATCATGTCTGAGCCTGAGCTACAAGAAAGGTGAAAGAATGAGCCTCTGGCTTCTATGGGATTGTTAGTCTCTACTCTCTATCAATACCTATGAGGGAGGGAATTCTGATCAGTTCAGATGCGGGGCCATGAGTAATAGAGAGTGCAAAGAGAATGGCTGGTGCTGGTATACACAGTGGGACACACTCTAGTCTTTTTACCTGGAAGGGCTAGGCTGCAGAGTGAGACTGTCTCCAGAGGGAGAGAGAAAGCATGCCAAATGTCTACTAGAACTTCCTTTCAGGGTACCTAATCCCTAATTAAGAGTGCCCTTTAACACAATTCTAGAACTTAGCAGAGATAAAACAAAAGCATAATGTTCAAATTAAATAGTGGACTGGACGAGGGAGAACCAAAATAGAGGTGATGATACCCAAGGACATGTAGACCATGAAATTCCATAATAGGCAGGCACCACTTCAGGGCGACCAGTCTGGAAGCCCTAACCACAAGCCTCACTCTCAAGGCTTGACAGTGATTTCAAGAGAAACCCTGGCTCCCAGATCTGGACATGGGCTGCAGTGGTATGTGGAAGGGACTGTGTTAAGGGGGCACAGTCCCCAAGCAGCTCCCAGAGTAAAAGCAAAAGGAGTGGATATTCTGGATCCTTCATTTCCTATGACCCTGCTGAGGACCCAACCCCTCCTGGAGGTTCAGAGGCTGGGGAGCATATACTAGCTGCCCTACTGGCCACAACTGAAGTCACAAGCATGCTGACCAAAGGAGAAAACCACCTCTAGGGGAATCAAACAGAAGACAGGCATGCTATACTTGTTGCTTTTTTTTTTAATTCAGTGTCTCCTTTGGGTATCACTTTATATTTTCAGTACCCCAGCCCACAAGATCAGCACTCTTCAAGTGTTCTGATACTGTGCTACATTTAAATACATACTCTTTTCCCTTAGGTTGCTATTTAGAGCATTCTGTTGTGTAGCTCAACAGCCTGCACCATTAAAGGTTAACAACTATCAATCAGAACATTTTTTTTCTTTCCCAGGATTGTGAGAAAAGGGTGAGCTGTGTAGCCTGTGCAGATACAGTGTCAAGAACCTTCCCAAATCTTGGTGCAGAAATCCCCTCTCCATCTGGTCTTACCCAGATAGCCTCCTGTTGTCACTCAACCCCTCCTCATTAGTACCTAGTCTTATAAAGGGGTCAGATATAAGAACAATCATTAAATTAGCTGCCCCATGCAATTAATAGAAGTCTAAGGCCCACAAAGGACCCAAATGACCCATACTATGAGTCCTTTTGAAGTACTTAGTTACTTGTGCTTTAGAAATGAATACTTGGGCACATTTCATCATTTTCTTCTGGGGCATAATGTGTTCTTCACAGAGTATAGACACCAGCTATTTTTCCATACACTAGTACAGTTACAATAACACTTGAAAAATCTAGATAAAAGTTTTTGTTTTTCCTATTTAAAATGACATTAATAAAATTCTTATTTTAAAGTAGCAGATAATTTAAGAAGTGCAGATAGTAAGAGTGTGTCCACTCCCACCCCTACCCCTCAATATTAGCAGTGTGGCAGAAAAAAAAGATGTTTTGATCCATGTGACCTCCTGCTGTAATACTGTGTCCCTGTGGTACTCGGATGGGTGCGGTCTCTCCATTTTTTTTTTTAAGTATGGTCTTGATATGCATCAGAGGCTGTCCTTGAACTTGTAACTCTTTTGCCTCAGACCCTTGAGTGCTGGCATTACAGGTATGTGACCCCATGCTTACCTGATGCTTGCATTTTATTAATTTGTTTGTTTGTTTGTTTTTGAGACAGTGTCTTACTGTGCTGTCCAGGTTGGCCTAGAATTTACCATCTTCCTATCCCACCTCAGTCTCCCAATTAGCTAGGACTGCAAGCACAACTACCACACCCAGACTAAGGATGGGATATTGAGACAGTTTGTACTCAGCTGCTCTTGTGATGTCCAGGCCAGCCTTGAGCCAGCTGGCAGTGCAGAAGCTACATCTCACTGAAAACAAAACTATTTATAAAGTGCAAGCCTGGGCTGTGTCCTTGGCAGCCAAGCCAAGGACCTTGTTCTTAAGCAGCTTCTGTCCCCATAAGTGTTAATTATACATATACAGCTCTCTTGCCAACATAAGAATTCGGTTTATTATGTTAGAAAGCATTTAAATGAAGGAATCTACTGGTGTGCTTAAAATTCCTAGTGTGGCTTCTGTCATAGCATTTGTAGACATTGATTGCTTATATATTTTTGTTAGAAGGAAATGTCCAAGAAATGAGTGTGATTGACACTTACGCAGAACATAAGAACCACATGTTTTCTGTACCATCCCAAACATATGGAGATTCCCACGTGGGTCTGCCACACTTCAGAAGCAACTCATGTACTTCACCCTGGTAGGACCAGTTTGGGCCATGTTGGTCCTCTTCACACAATGTCCCTGCCCCTCTTTGTGGCCTGACTACTGATCACAGCACAGAACATGAGCAAGCTCTGAGCTCTCAGACTCCGCGGACTCACTGCAGGCAAGCAAGGAAGTGATGCTACCAGGAGCCAGTAGCCTGTAGGCTGAATTTAGTTAGCTCTCTCACAAGATCCTAACCCTCTGTGTGTCCGCTGGGCTGCGTTCTTAGCTTTCCTTACATGATCCTAACCCTCCTGATCCCTGTGAGAAAGTATGAGCTTTTCTGGCCTCTTCACTTAGAAGAACCTTCTATTCACTCTTCTATGTTTCCAAGTAGAGCTTCTCTGAGGTCGTGTTTCTGGACTACTTTGTCCTACACCTCTCCCTAAGACCTGCTGCCTTAGTTGGCACCAGAACACCTGTTTTGCAGCATTTACCTAATGTCTTTCTTCCCTACCAGACTGTGAGATCCATGAGGGCAGGAACCAACCCCATTGTATTTAGATATATTTTATTCACTATTGTGTGAACGGTTTACAAATATTGCATGATAAATATTTATAATGCAGGGATAAAGTTAGTATGAGCTGCTTTTAAATTTATTTGAGTGTTTCCACATTTCTTACCTGTATTAGTAACTTTTTTCCCTGCATAGCAGCATACCTGACAAAGGCAATTGAAGGAAGACTAATTTGACTTAGATTTGAAGGTACGAGCATATCATAGAGGAGAAGTCATGGCAGCAGGACCATGAGGCATCTGGTCACATTGCATCCACAGTCAAGAAGCAAAGAGATGAACACCAGTGCCCATTCTTTCTCCCTTTCAGTCTGGGACTTGAGACTGCTGAATAGTGTCTCACACACACACACACACACACACACACACACACACACACACACACACACACACACACACACACACAGGGTGAGTCCTCCCTGCTTAGTTAAACCTTCCTAGAAACATCTTCATAGAAACCTCCAGGGGTATTTTTATGGCATTGCTGAATTCAGTCAGACTGACAATGAAGATTAAACATCACACTATGTAAGATTGTTTTTATTACTGTTTTGTTGTGAAATTTGTTGAATCCTACCTTTAAATGAACTTTATACATGCATGTAAATTTCTGTCAAGAGTACTTCCTTACTCAGCCCCCCTCAAATGTCCAGCATTGATTTGTACACTTCAGCTTGCATTTCCCAGCAGCCAACTCAGGTATGAATGACCCTTCCCTCATTGTGCACCTTACTCCCATTTTATAATTTCATCTGTAAATATTTTAGTCTTTAGATTTCTAGCAGAATAACTCTTAAAAACCAAACAAAACAAAACAAAAACAAAAACAAACAGAAAAAAAAAACCAACTAAGTCAGGCCTGGTGGCATGGGCCTATAATTCTGGCTGTCTGGAAAGCTGAAGCAGGACGATTGCAAGTTCAAGATTACTTGGGCTATAGAGCAAATTCAAAGTTAGTCTGGGCAAGACCCTGTCTACAGAAGAAAAGTAGTCAAGGGGCTGCAGTTTAGCTCAGAAGTGGGTGCTCACCTAGCAGACAGTGGGATCCACCTCAGGACCACAGAAAGCAGAAACATAATCTTGTCATTATTCCTTAAAGCTTTATCTGGGAAGGCACTGGTGGGAAGCTGAGCATGACTCAGCATAATTAGGGGGAGCTGCACATGACTCAGCTTCACTGGGAATCAGCTCAGTGTTTCTGTCCTCCAGATTAACCCTTACCCAATTACTTGTTGTTGTCTGTTTGAGTTGGGATCTAAATCGGCCTGTATATTAATTACCATGTTTCCTAAGTTACTGTCTCTGTCCCCCTCCCCGTGTGGACGAGTGGCCTGTCCCTGGTCCTATCTTTGCATCTCTGTTTCCTGTGAATTCACTCTGCTGGAGATTCAGATTTTGTTGTTCCTTTGGAAAAGGGGTAACATGATTGTTTCATAAAAGGTTCTATACCTCCATCTCATGGTTCATCTGGATCTGGGAGTGGCTGCCAGCTCAACACACAGGAGGGTGAAGTGAGACGATAGAGAGTTTGAGACCAACTGGGCTCCAGGCAAGACCCTACCTCAAAAAAGAACTAACAAACAATAAACAAAAATAGTTTGCAATGCCTTGCAATCTCTATTTTCATAATAATATATCCACCTATGTGGATTAGGAGTTGTAAAAATGGTCATACTCCCCTGTCAGTTTTTCTTCATTTACTAGCTATAATGTTCTGTAGAGAACACTCCTCTTTTCATCCCTACAGCTACCATCAGGAGAAGTTGACACTGGAGGGGGTGAGTGTGTGCCTTTTTTTTTTTTTTTTTTTTTTTTAGAGATATAAAGCTGTTAGCCTGTTACTAGCATTTCTTATTGGCTAGCTCTGTCTAAAATATTAACCCCATTTCTATCAATCTAAGTATTTCCACATGGTCTTATCTTACCGGAGAGAGGATCCGGAGTTCTACCCTGTTGGTCCTACATTTTGAATCTCCTCCTACCTCTTCCCACATCCTTCTTGTCTCCTAGTCTGGCCCATCTTGCTTTCCTATTGCCCAACAGTGTTTTATTCATTAACCAATAAGAAAAACATATTTACAGAATGACATCTCCCATTATCTCTTTTCTGTCTAAAATAAAAAGAAGGGTTTTAACTATAACATAATAAATATATAACAAAATAGTTAATCAAGTAAGAACCACACTTAACACTGTTTAGTCCACTAACATTTAGCAAGATTTAAAGAAAATATTTTTATCATCTATCCTATCTTTGTGAGTCTAAAGTCCTATATGTAACTTATCTTTAATCCTAACTAAGGAAAACTATAACCATAACTGTCTTCAACTCCATCAAAGACCACAGAAGGATAATATATAAATTCTAGAAATGACAGAGACAACTCACTGCCTGGTCAGTCACCTGAAGTTCTTCTCTAACATTTCATCTTCAGCCTATAGGCCATACATAGGGTGTCTGGCAGACTCCTCAGCAAAGCAGGAAACTTTAAATTGTCCTACCTGGGTTGGCAGTTTGTCAGACATTTTTCTTTGTGTCCTGCAGACTGTCTGGCAGACTCTTCCATGAAGCAATGTCCATCTTGTATCGGCAGTCACTTTCCTGTTAAACAACATAAAGTCAAATAGTCCAGACAAGAGCAGTATCTTGCCCAAATGGCTTATCTTGCCATATTGGAAGTAAACTCCATAACAAGTTTCTTCGATGTTCATCTTCCTTTCTGACACAGGTGGTGTTGCCAAGGAGCAGTTGTGCCTCACTGTCAAGAAAAACCCTAAACCATTTTAAATGACATATTCTGTAGGTCTTTGAAAGGTTTGAAGAATTCCTTTCCGTCTCAAATATATCTTGAAAACTTAACTAAGTTTTGACTATCATAGGTAAATATCTATAATCTGTATTAACATGTACATTGCATTTCTAAATGAGCTATGATGGGAGATGTTATTCTGTAAATATGTTTCTCATACTGGTTAATGAATAAAGCACTATTGTTCAATAGGAAAGCAAGATAGGCGGGGCTAGGAGACTAGGAGGAAAGAGGAAGTAGTTAGGAGGAGTCAACAAGGAGAAACCTGGGAGGTAGTAAGCGGGCCCGCTCTGGCCCGTAAGATGAGCCACGTGGAAATACTTAGATTAATAGAAATGAGTTAATATTTAAGACAGAGTTAGCTGATAAGAAATGATAGTAACTGGCCAACAGCATTGTATCAAATACAGGATCTCTGTGGGTTACTTGGGGGCTGGCGCGGCGGTGGGACCGACCAGCAGGGAAAAGCCTACTCATAACAGCTATATAAACACAATACCAAAACAAGAAGAGAAATATACAAAATGAAAATCCATTCCAAAACAAAGTGTTCATATCTACACCATAATCCCCTTTTTACCTTTAAAGAGAGATTGATTGTGGTCATTAACTATTTATAACCAACTCCATATAAATGAAAACAAACATTTATAAATGATATTTGGGAATTTGGGCATCGATCTTTCCAAACTGCTTCCTGCTGGTAAGGGGCGCTGCCTTGGGGAATCCTAAGAAGATGTAGAAATTCTGGCTGTAGTGGTTTGCAAGGTTGCCATGTCCCAACTGTTTTGAATGTTGGATCACCTAGGACACTGCTTCGGGGGCGGGGGGGGGGGTCTTGCTTGATCAAACCATGTTAGTCTGGAAGGAATCAACAGCTTTTTATTTTCTGTGGAAACAAAAATAGATTTCCTTTTCCCCAGGAACCTGTCCTTGAACTTAAATTTTGAAGTCAAAGCATTTTTAAAATATATAAATTGGATTAATTCAGCAGCATTTAACAGTTGTTGTTATTTCCTCAGCAGTCAAACAATACAAAGATAACAGAACAGCATATAGTATCCAGACTCTTTTTTGCGCTTTCCATCTTTACATGGCTTTTTTTAAATTACACTATTTCTTTTGTTTTTTTTTTTTTTCATTTTTTGAGACAGTGTTTCCCTGTGTAACTCTTGCCTGTCCTGGAATTAACTCTGTATACCAGGTTCACTTTGAAATTACAGAGATCTGTTTGCCTTTGCCTCTTAGGTTCTAGAATTAAAGGTGTGTGCCACCACACCCAGCTACTCTCTTTTTATTCTTTTTTAAGCCATTTTATCCTGTTTCATTTTCTCTTTCAAGCCTATATATATTTTAAAACACACTGTAAACCTTTAGGGGTTTTTCTTAATCTGAATCTGTATTTATTGTAAATCTTTATCTTTTTGTGGCCACGAGTCTTTTATGAGGTAAACAACAACATTGCTAAAATGAAAGCCACAGCTGTATTAGCTGAGGTCTATCAAAGATGGTTGGGAGGGGGGTATGTTTACCATCAGAACTGAGAACTGTGCTCACTGCCTTGGTCTTTGCTACCATCCAGCAGCATGCTGCTGACTTGGAGATGTGGTCAGTGTCATTGCCAGCTCTAGTAAACACCATTCAGTTGCTAGCAGAGCTCTTTGAAAAGCCTTGCGGTTTTTTGCCACTATGCTGAGTCAGGAAACCTCCCTTAAAGGAGCCTCGCAAATCTCTGCTTGTCTCTAACAAAACAGAGTCCAACTGAGAAAAAAATGCTGTTACCAAAAAGCCTTGCTTGTCCCTGTTCTTTTGTTTCTAAAACCCTTTCTTAAACTTTTGCTAAGTTTTAAGTGAAAGTTCTTAGTAGCCATGTTTTGGTGACATTTTTTTACATGCAGGTTTTTCCTCCAGCCTGGTCCCACCGCCGCACCAGCCCCAAATAACACACAGAGACTCTGTGTTAGATAACACTGTTAGCCTGTTACTAGCATTTCTTATTGGCTAGCTCTATCTTAAATATTAACCCATTTCTATTCATCTAAGTATGCCCACGTGGTCTTATCTTACCAGAGAGAGGATTTGGGACCTCTGTTCTCTTGGTCCTACATTTTGAATCTCGAGTGTGTGCTTTTTATTTCCTTTTACAGAATGGTTTGCCAAGTAATAAGTTGTTTTCTGGTATCTTTCAAAAGTGACAAAGGAATTAAAGAATGTGTTTGTGGTCCTTTATTCCTCTGCCTTAATGAGACAGGGTCTCTCATTGATCCTGGAGTTCTTCATTTTGATGCCAGGATAACGGTAGCCAGCCAGCCTTCAGATATCTCTACTGGCCCCTGCCACTAGCACTGATGTTTTATTGGCTCTTCAGTGTACCTCCTGTACTAGGCATCCAAACTCCTCATGGTTGCACTGCATGTATCCATATCTCAGCATGATTGCCACATTTTATTAAATAACAACAAGTATTTCTAGGATGTTCTTTTTTATCAAGGAAAAAGAAGAGGCACACAAATACATTCTTATGGAGAAAGGATAAATCAGTTTTCTTTGAGACAGGATGTCACGTAACCCAGTAGCCTCAAATGTAGCCCAGGCAGACCTAGAACTCTTGATCCTCCTGCCTCTGCCTTCTGGATGCTGGGATTATAAGCACCTGTGTGACTACACCTCCAGTGTGCATCACCACTCCTGCCACAATAAGGAAAAGATAAACCATGTTTTTACATGATTCTTTATAGGAAAAGAGAATGAGGGAATGTTAGATCTCAGTATAGCATCAATACTTTGCTTTATTGATTTAACTTTGCAGTCCTGTAGATACTTTGGTGTTTATAAAGTACCACACCAAGTTGAAAAAAGAATTATTAAAAATGTAAAACAAATGGAAAGGATTGAACCTCACACATAATGGTTGGTGGTCTGCCCACACACAGCCTGCTGTAGGGGTACCTGAGAAAAGGAAGAAAATGGCAAACTCATTTCACTAGACTCTATTGACCAGTTCATGTGATTACCCTGAGGCTCTGAGCAGTGCAAAGTCATTAAGGCAGAGGAATAAAGAGGATACTTACTGGTCACCTCCAGCACCCACGCAAACATACCTAAACACACAATTTTTTTTCTTTAGTTTGCAGTTATCTTTTGGTGGCAAATGTATATTTGTGATATAGACACTGTTTCAAGGTGCTAAATACAGCAAACAACTTTAAGGTTTTGTTGTTATTTTGTTTTGGTTTGATTTTTTTTTTCATATCTGAACATGGTGGCACATGCCTGTAATCCTAGTACTCGAGAGGAAAGTGAAATCTAGGCTAGCCTGGGCTTCATTGTGAGACTTTGTCTAAAACAAAAAAGCTATCTGCAGATTCATGTGCCACATCTGATCTGTCAGAATACACCTTCAAAGCCCAAAGCCTAGCAGGCTTGGTGTATAGGCCTATATGTAATCCCATGGTTTGCTTGAGAAGCTGAGGCAGGAGGATCACCAGTCCCAGGCCAGCCTGGGCTGCATAGAGACCTACCTCAAAAACAAAACCAACACAATAAAATGAGGCCTGATAATTAATCATGCCTCCCTTGTGGTGTCCTCTCACATACATGGTGTGGCCCAGGGTTATTGCAGTGCCTTCTCTAGCCACAGCTGCCATCTGCCCTTGGAGCTCCCTGGTGTGTTCTCAGCCCTGCAGCTACCACTGCCCTTCAGACGAAATCAAATCATGCCACTCCTACACTCAAAAGGCTCCACAGGATCCCATTTTATGATGTGAGGGCCAAGTCCTTCCCAGGGCTCAGATCTAGCCCCACTTGCTTCCGGCTCCCCCATCTCTCAGCTCTCTCCTGCCTCTCTCCTCACCCACTACACTCCAACCTGTGCTGATATTTTGTTTATGATCTAACAGATAAAGCTTGCCTGAAGATTAGAGTGCAAAGCTAGCCACACTAGTCAGCCATACATGCCAGGCAATAGTGGTGCGCACCTTTAATCCCAGGAATATAAGGTAGGTGGAGACAGGAGTGCAGTATACTCAGTCTTCAGTCACGCTGAGGACAGGATCGCCCCAGCCTTGGTAGATAAAGGTAAGAACTCCAGTGGCTGGCTGCCTTGCTTTTCTGATCTTCGGCTTGAATATCTGTCTCTGGGTTTTAATTATTCCAGCTACACACGCCCATAGCTGCCCACTTCAGGGTCTTCATGCTGCCAACCGTGAACTTCCTTCTAGAATTCTCAGTTCCCACTCGCATCCTTCAAGTCTAGGATCACTGGCACCTTCCCAGGAAGCATTACCATTCCTGTTCCTAACGTCTCAGCTGCCTGTTCCCATTCTTACCTCCCATCTTGGTACAGGAAACTTAATCTCGATATATGCGTGTTCTCCACTAGGATGGGACTTCCACAAAGATAGGGACCCTTACCACATTAGTTCACTGAAGTGTCCCTACTGCCTGCACATCATAGGTGCTGCGTTAAGTGTAGAGTGTATGAATGGAAACCACAAAGTAGTGCTCCCTAAGTGTGGAGTTTATGAATAGAAACCACAGAGTAGTGCTCCCTAAGTATGGAGCATATGAATGGAAACCACAGAATAGGTGCTCCTTAAGTATGGAGTGAGTGAATGAAAATTTTCTGAACTTCAACTGAAAAATACTAAACTATGAGCCAGTGTTACATGGTCATTCAGAGTGCACAGGAAAATAAGGCTCTCTTCCCACCACCAGAGCATGCCTTTTTCCTCTCCCATGTCTAGTGGCTCTGGAACTTAGCAATGCGGAGGGCCAGAGGCCCTTGGCTGCCTTCAATCAGAGAACTGAAAGGTAATAATAATAGCTTTCTGCTTAGTTGTTGTTCACTGTGTTCATAAGAGCTCTACAGGCACTCACTAAATCATATCCATACAACAACCCAACAAGAGTGGCATGATTACCCAACTGGAGCCAGAGTCCCATGGGGTTCAGCTTCAGGACCAGGCTTTAACCCAGTGCTCTGCAGGACTTTGGGAGATGTTCTTTGTCTGTGGTGTTCACTCAGTACCTCTACCAGAAATGGATACTGAGCACTTGACATGTGGCTAGTTGCTCTCAGTTCCACTTCAATTACATTTAATTACTAGAGTCTTAACCGATTTACCTTTAAACAAGAACACACGGCTGGCTGCTACATTGGAGCTCTGTAAACATGACTGGCAGAGTAGCAGAATTTTTTAAGTCTTTACTACAGTTTTTGTCATTCAAACCCAAAGATACAACCTGTTTCCTGGATTTCAAGAAATGCTTGAACCCATGAGCTTGGAGTCCTCCAACATTGTCATCCATAACTCAGGAACTACACCACTCTAGTCTCAAACAATGACACACGGGAAAACTGCTGCCCACATATGTGTGCTTCTTTGTGTTGGAATAAATGAAGGCACAAAATGTTCTAACTTCAGTATTTGTCTTTTTTTTTTTTAACAGCATAATTGTGTAAAGTAATTAGAACATGGCATTGCAGTCACTGCGGCAAATATCCAGCTACATTTTTATTGATTTTTAAACTAACTTATTTTTTACTTTAGAAATTGAAAAAATAAATAAATTTATTTTTTAATAAGGAGAAAGACCAGTAAGACAAATTCTCAACACTCACAATCACTTTTATATTCTCTCTTATGTATATAGAAAATGTGTGTGTGTGTGTGTGTGTGTGTGTGTGTGTGTGTGTGTGTGTGTGTGTGTGTGTGTTTTAGCAAATAAAGCTTGCCTGAAGATCAGAGTGTGAAGCCAGCCACTAGTTAGCCATAGAGGTCAGGCAGTAATGGCCCACATCTTTAATCCCAGCACTTGGGAGGCAGAGGCAGACAGATCTCTGTGAGTTCAAGGTCACCCTGGGTTACAGGAGATTGATCCAGTCTAAAAGAGAAACAAAGCTCACATCTTTGATCTCAGTGCTTGGAGTCACACAACTTTAATGCCAGCACTAGGTTGGTGGAGACAGGAGTGATATGATTGGCAGAAAGAGGTGTATAAGGCAGTAGAAGACTGGAGCTCATGGCCCTTCAGTCTGAGGATTCATAGGGACAGGATTCCCCTTTGGTCTGAGAATTCAGTAGAGGTAAGAACTAGTGGGGGCTGCTTCTCTGATCTTTCAGCATTAACCCCTATATCTGACTCTGGGTTTTTATTATTAAAACCAATTAGAATTTGAGCTACAAGTGATAATGAACACATGTTTTCTTTTTATAAAAAAAAAAAAAGCACATTATTAAGACAACTGTCCTCTGTGTGTGCCTCCAAATACAACGGTAGGCAGTAGTGTAAACTTGAAGTATATGCTTCTAGCATTTTTGAAATAATTATTTTAAGCGTATATGCATTTGTACTTTCAAGTGCAAGCCTGTAAAGCCATCACTCTGAGGTAGGAGAACTGGGAGTTCAGAATCCCCTTTAGCTGCTTACAAGTTTGAAGCCAGCCTGGGCTAAGGGAGACCCTGCCTCAAGAAAAATGAGAAAAAAAATAAAGAAAATAAAATGCTGATGACTTTATTATGTGTGTGAATGGCAACACTATTTTTGTTTTATGTGTTCACTCATTTCTGGACTCTACATGAATATACCACATTTAATTACCCAGTCGTTTGTAATGAATATTTAGAGTGTGCCAGTTTTTTGTACTTTAATTTTGATAAAGGACTATATCCTCTGGAGAATCTGTACAGATACTCTGAAAAGATAACTGAAGAGCACATAATGTAATCATCTTCTATAATATTGGGTACTAACATTCCCACTTGTGTGCCATTCAGATACCCACCAATGAGTGTATGAAGCCTTCGTCCTGCCTTCCACCAACACCAACAGCGCCTACTAGCCAACAGCAAATATTGACCTAGCTGAAATAGGTGACTTGTGATTTCCATCTATGTGCTCCTATTTATTAATGAGGCTCATTGCTCTTTATTGAGAAGTAGGACACCTGAATTTTCAGATCTTGTGAAACCCTTGACTATGTCACTACTCCTTTGTGTACTGAGTGGTCTGTGTGTTTGATTTGTGGGATTCAATATAAATCCATGGTCAGCCCTCTTGTTCACTGGCTATACAGCAAATGTTTACTCCCTATTTGCAGCTGACGTTTAACCTTTTTGAGAATTATTTTGTCATGGTGAAGTTTTGTATTTAAGAATTTCATAATGGCCTCTAAGATATCTCTCATTCTTCTTGAATTGATTATAAATCTTATGGAATCTTCTAGAAGAGATGGAACTAATGTATGACTTCCTGATTTATTGGTTGATAGCCATTTCTGAAGGAAAACTTTCCTCTTACATATTTATAGCATCCCCTTAAGGAACAAAGTTCATTTTTATGTCGGTGTGAAATGTTGTGCTGTGGAGGTAATGATTTTTTGATATCAAATAATAAAATGTTGACAGTGGTAAAAGCCTTATAATAGATTTTAAAGCAAGAATTGATTTTGGTTTTCATTGCATGCTCTTTGCAGTTGTTTGATCATGGCTCTTCCTCTTAGATTTTTTTTTATAAGTTATTGGGATCTGGTATCTATAATTACACTGAAAATGAAATTCATGTGTTTAAAAGTGTTTTAAATACCATCTCTCTTCAGACTGAAATTACAGCAGACTAGAGTCACTTCACCAACCTTGAATCCCAAATCTGCTGCCTGCAACGTGGAAGCTAGCAAACCACTTTTAACTTGCTTGTTGGTTTCCTTATCTGTTAAGATGGCCAGTGATAGTGCAGACCTCATGGGATTACTACAGCAGATAGATGAACTGTGACTCCTCAGAGCATCCCAACAGTGCCCCCAGAGACAGCACACCAGAGCTGATGGTGTCTGCCCATTCAGTGTCTTTAGTTATCATAAGTCAGAAGAAACAATTTAGTGCTCCCTGGAAAGTGTGTTTTAGTTAAGATGTAGCTACTATCACTGATTGTTCCTTTATGCCATCAGTGACTCAAAATCTGCATTGCTAGGTATGGCTGAGCCATACAGGCTGTTTTTCACAGATAGGTCCCCACTGCACCTTCCCAGCCACCTAAACTTGGTGCTTTCAAACACAATAAATGGAAAATGAAGAAAAACCCTGGGGGAAAGTGTGGGGAGGGGTAGACAGACAGAAACAGAGAGAGGTGGGGTTGGCTTCATTTCTCCCTCTAGTCTTCAGGATCTGTGGAAGCCCAGGCAGTGTATGCATTTAGCCTCAGGCTGGTGGCCATTCTTTTCTTGTTGTCTCTTAAGTAACAGCTAACAATGTATATATTTGTAATACTATGCGATTAAGCCACAGTAACAAATACATTGCCTCTGGTGCTTATTTTTTAGGGCTTAAAACGATTTCAGATCCACTTTTTATCAGCTACCATTTCAGTTCTGATTCTGTGTCACAAACACTGAAAACATTCCTCCTTGCTGAAACCTTGTACCTCATTCTCACTGCTTCCCTTTGTCTCAGCTCCACTGCCCTGGCCTCCGGCTCCCACCACTTTGCTCTACTTCTGAGTTCAGTTTTCAGTTGCCCATGAACAAGATCATGTAGTTCTTGCTTTTCTGTTCTTTGTTTATACCACTTAATACCAGACTCTGTGAACCAACCTCCCATAATGGGGGACATCCATTCCGTCACAAATGTCAGGGTTCCCTCCCTTAAAGGTGAGGGTCCAGTCTACTGTAGATGTGCACTTACTTGTTGATGGATACTGATCACTTCTGTGCCTTGGTTCTTGTGAACAATGCTGCAGTGGACATTGAGGTGTGAATATCTCTTAGATAAACTGATTTCCATTCCTTAGCAAAGACATGGAGTTGCTGAAATTTTCAGTGTTACCTTCCATAATGGTTGTACTAGTTCACATTTACACCCTGGTAGTAGACAAGGGTTCCTTTTACTACAAACTCACTAGGACAAAGACTAGCACACATACAACAGGGCCCAGACCACTTTCTCCTTGTCGTGGATGGTCACTCTAGAGCAAGCACACCCTTCCCCCAGCTCCCTTCCTATGCCCTGGAGGCTGAGCTGAAAGCCTCACCCATGAGACAACCACTCACTGTTCCCCTCTCCACAAAATCCACCCAGCCTGCCAAACAGGCCTAGCATGTAAAGGAGTCAATGAGCAGGCAAAGTAGGCCTGTCATTGGGGCTGGCTGCCTTGTGGGCAGGACATAGCCCTGATCGCCACCTGTGCCCGGCTGTGCATCCTGTTTACTCACCATCTTGGAACTAAAGGGACCTCAGACATTACTGTGTGAGTGTGTGGGATGCTTCCCCAGGGGACTCCCTCTGCACTGACAGCTCTTCACAATCCTGGGTACCACGAGGCCTTTCTGTTAAAGGAAAGGCCACAGCCAGTTTTCCATAGGAACAGTAAAGTTGAGAAGACCTTCTCAAAGAGAAAAATAACAAAGTTCAGGGCCAGGGGCCATTCATTCTTTCTTACAGATTTATTATCCCCACCCAGCCCTGTTGTCTTGCCTACCCAGTCATGAAGGAACTAGTCACTTAAGCAAGTTAACAGTACTTCAGATCTCAAGAACCTCAATTTTCATTCTTACCAGTGTCTTTTTAAATGAATAATACAGTGACCTTCAGCTTTGTCCCCCATTATGGGAGGTTGGTTCACAGAGTCTGGTATACTTTCTTAAATTAAGGCAGCTGCTGTCTGCATTCCGTTCAGCTCTAGCATTAGTGTTGTCCCAAGTGTGACATTTATGCTCTTTCGCTTCTTCCTTATAAATAAATATCAAAGGAGGAAGACCAGTGTGAACTCCACAAGGAATAATAAACAACAATAATACGCCATTGATTTCTGTGCATGATGTCTAAGTGTGTTTTTATGATTGTGTATGTTTATAGCTTTTTCACACAAGCAACATGAATTCTGGGCAATTAAAAAGGACATGAATTTCGAGGCATTTAGGAAGGAAAAGTCTGCTCTTAACGCTGCGCATTTTAGCAAGTTGGAACTCCTAATGAAAACTGGAGATTTCAGACCTCTGCCTTAAGAAAGGAGAGTTCTTGCCATTTTGTTTTGTTTTGCAGTATATTACCCTGAGACTACTGTAACAATTTAATCAGGGGCAGATAAAGAGTCATTTACCCATTGTGTATCCCCCTGTGAGTACCCTCCCACCAGGGTTCCCAGGCTGCAGCTGGAGTCCAATGAGGTGGAGAGAGGGAAACATGTCCCCTTCCCCACCCCTCACCCCACTCCCCACGGAAGCAGGGGATTCCTGTGAGCCCTACAGAGTTGCCAGGGACTGTGCATAAGGGACCACAGTCCCAAAGATGGCTTCGGGATAGTTGTTCTTAGGAATTCAGTGAGGTAATAGACAGACCCTGTACCACTGGGCACTCTCTGTCCTTTCTGCCCTTCTTAGAGCACTTGTACTGTTCCCTTCAACTCTCTAGTGTGTGCTTTAAATTATTCAATAATACATAAATACCAACCCTTTGAAAAATAACTACAGCATTGCAGAGAACTCAGTCGTTTAGGCTCCTCCCCAAGACAAATTTCTATTCCTCTCCTGTCTCCACTATCCTTCACCCTCTCAGTGGTCACTGTGCCTTCAGCCATTTTTCATACATTCAGGCACAGTGTGAAAATCAATAGCAACTAGACAGAACTGTTCTTAAAAGGTCCTAACCCCTTTATCTGAATACTCTTTGTGTGTCCTGCCATGATAGTCTGCCCAGATCTGCTGTGTTTGTATCAGTTCTTATGGCGTGCCTATGCTGTAGTTTGCTTAGCCTTTCTCCCACTTCAGGCCATTTGCTCTCCTGGTTTCTGCTTTAGGAACCCCTGAAGTCTGTGGCTTTCTTGGGCTCAGGAATGTTTCTCTGGGTATGTATCTACCCACTGATGGAATTGCTGGGTCATATAACATGCATATCTTACCATACAAGAAAGTGACAGCTGTGTTAAACTTCTCTCCAAAATGGAGGTTTCCATCTATATTCCCACCTGCAGGGAATACAATTCCCACCTGTTTCCCTGAATCCCCACCAACTGTTAATATTACTAGACACTAAAATGTCTATTCCTTTCATAGGTGCCAGACAGCATCTCATTGCTTTAGTATACATTTCTCTTATTACTAAAGAGATTGAACCACTTTTCATGTTTATTGGCTGTTGGTATTTCCTTCCTGTGGTGTGGCTGTTCAAACGTTTTGCTAGTTTTTCTTTTGGGATGTTTGTCCTACTGATCTACAGAAGTTATGCAGTGTGTGTGTGTGTGTGTGTGTGTGTGTGTGTGTGTGTGTGTGTGTGTGCCGGTGTATGTGGGATGCCTGTGGTGTGAAGTAGAGGTGTTGGTATTTGTGGTGTGTGTGCACTGCATTGTAACCCCATGTCTGCTGGGCATGTCCTAACCTCCTAGATCATTCCTAGATCATGACTGTGTTTTAAATTCATTTATGGTATGTGCTTGCTCTAGGTTTATTCTTCCCATTCTTATTCCTTTACCCAAATTGCCTTGTGAACCCATATGGTACAGTGATCATTTCATGAGCAGCATACATGGGTGATGTTTCCAAGTGGCTGTGCTCATTTGAAGTTCAGAGCTGAGACTGGGCAGTGCCTGGGTGTTGGGAGCATCTCTCTTATACAGACATGGAACATATCTGTCATCAACACCCATTTCTTCAGCACAGTGGCAAAGCAGCCTGGGCATTGTGTTAGACTTTCCTTGTGGCAGGTGATAACTAATATGAACAATTGAAGGGAGGAATACCCCTTTCTCATTATTTCAGGAGATTCGATCCATAGACCTTGGTCCCTTTGTTTCTGGGGTTGGAGTGAGGCAGAACATGATGGCCACAGGAGCTTGTGGAGGAAAACAGCTCCAGTGAGGAAGACATAGATCAGGTACCGTCTAAGGGCCACCCCCAGTGGCCTTCCTTCAGTTAGGCCCTCACCTTGTAACATTTCCAGAATTTTCCCAAACACCACCAGCAGCTGAAGACCAGGTGTTTAGCACAAGTCTGAAGAGGACATTTCATATTCAAGCCACAAGAAGTGTCAAACTCCTCTCTCGCCAGTGTGTCTTGGTAGCAGGTTGCAAGTCTGTATGTAAAAAGGGTGTATAGAAATGATACATTCATTCATTATACACAGGACAGTGTGTGTGTGTGTGTGTGTGTGTGTGTGTGTGTGTGTGTGTGTGTGTGTGTGTGTGTGTGTTTGGGAAAGAAAAACCTAGCTCAGCAATTTCCCTGCTGTCTACTTTTCAGAAATTGCTCCAGACTCCCAGGGCTGTATTCCAGGTTTTATTGTACACTTTAAATTGGGATATATCTCAGCAGTTGCATTTAATTGGGTGATTATTAAAAACCATGAGCAAGTTCAGTCTCTCACCCAGAAAATGCTCAGGTGTCCAGTTTGAGTCAGACCACACTTTCCTCACTTTCACTGTCCTGCTGGGAGCTGCATGGGGCCGGTGAGCATAGATAGAGCTGTGGGTGGCCATGTCCCCACATGATAGGGCTTGGAAACCACCTCAGCAAGGGCTGCCGTAATGACATGATGTGCCCCTCCCCCATAGTGTTTGCTCCAGTTCCTTAAATTACCTGCTTCTAATCATAAATTCACTTAAAGGGTAAGTTTAACGCTTATCACTGCCACAATAGAAAGCGGTTTCACAGTGGGCACAGAGCGCTCACAATTACAAGGGTGTGGGATACTCTGCCCTAACCTGAAGTCTGAGCTAGCGACCTTGTTTCAAAGGGATATTGAGTAACAAAAGGTGCTGTTATGTAACAGCCCACAGAAGGGCTTGGAAGAGAACATGGAGAGGAAGCACTTGCTTCCTGAAGGACTCAGCTGTGTCATCTAAAGCCAGTTTGGGAATCCAGTCTCCCACACTTGGGAGCACATGGCACAAACAATGGATTGAATGTCTGTGGGCTCAAGAATCCTTGGTTTAGGAGTGAGTGCGTGGACATTCTAATCCCACTGATTCTGCCTGGCAATTCTGACATCCAAGTTGTATCTTCCCTTGTCGGCTTTGTATGGCTCGTTCCATGGTGAGGAAGGAAGAATGACTTTAGCTTATGTTTTCAGAGGCTCCAGTCCATGGTCAACCAGCTGCACTGCCTTCTCCCCTGTGGTGAGGTGAATGTCATAGCTGGGCACATGGTACAGCTCATTGACTCATGTCATCGAGGAGGGCAGTGGAACCCATCCATGTTTGGATTATAGCTGACACAAGCACTCGCGTGTAATTTAGGCTGCCTGGACATGGGAAGAGTGCAGCATCCATTCTGTTTGCTTTGGGCTCTCATGGCAGCATGCACCCATTAAAGAATGTTGTAGTTACTTTCAACAAATGATGTAAGTAGGATTTTTTTAATTATTGGATAATACCCATGCCTCTTGTCCTCTGGTTACACTCCCAAAGGCAGGCAGTTTTGCTTCTTTGTTTTTAATATAATTCTTTATGATTCCTTGGAAATTTCAGATCATGAACCCCAATTCTGCTCACTTCCCAGGCAGTGTTCCCCCCAAAACGAAAAATTCTTAGAAATCAAAACAAGCAAACAGAGAAACATGAAGAGAAAAACAAAACAGCAAAAAACTCTTCACTCCTCGATCTTTCCTGCCTCTCCAACACCTCTTCATTCCTCCTGGGGCATTGGGAGCCTTGGTGTGTTGTACAGTATATGCTTTTGTTCTGTCAGCTTTAGTTGCAAATGTTCATTGCAGTGAGTCAGTGTTCTGGTTCACGGCCTCTGGTTTCTGGTACACCATCATCACTGGATGCTCACCAAAGTCCTCTGGGATATCCCTTAGCCAGCCCAAGTCATGGAGATCCTGCAGTTATGGTTCCACAGGACCAGTCCCTTCAAGAGTTCCAACAGGTCCTAGATGGGGTAGAAGTTAGGGTGGGTGGGGGTTGGCCCACCCAAGCCCAGCTGTGAGTCTGAATGGTAGCTGAGCTGGTCATTCCAGGCCCCTGAGGCCCACCCCACTCAGGCGAGGAGCAGGGCCAGCTCTTCACCCATGCAAAGGCAGGCAGTTTTAACCCATTCTATGTGTAGACTGCCACTGCAGTTCTCAGCCTTTGGTAAGGTGATCTGTTTGTTTTGGGGGGGACTTTGGGGAATCCTCTGTGTATTTCTATAGCTCAGAAATTTCACAATGACATGTAAAATTGCATACCTAACTTTTTTGGGTGTTTTCAAAAATAGCCTCTTTCATTAAGTTCTTGGTATCTATGGATGTAGTAGAAGCAGGGAGAAGGCCCCACTGTCTTCTTACAGGTGTTTTTTCTGCCTCAAAATCTACATTTCTTTCTTTTTTTAACTTAAAGACTGACTCTTTCACTGTTTTTAGGCAAATTGGTGATGGCATACCTTGCTGTAACTTGCTTCCTATCTGATGTGCTTCATGAATCTATGGTTTTATTATTTGGTCACAATTGGAATTTTGGGTCATTATTTTTACCTCAAGGAGTTACCTCACAGCCCACGATGCTCTCTGATTTATAAAATCCTCCTCCCCTTGTCTTTCATTGTTAATACCTTCTATAACCAGAAGCAAGTTTCCTGATGTTTCCTTCTGTAATCTCCAGTGTAATTTTTTTATATATTAGATGTTATGGTCTTTCTAGTGAGTTAGCTTGGATCTTTTGATATGAGTGTGTGTGTGTGTGTGTGTGTGTGTGTGTGTGTGTGTGTGTGTGTGTGTGTGTGTATCTGTGGTCCATTCAAGTACATTCCTCTTGTGCATCCACCCTTCTCCTTCCTCACTTTGCACAGTAATTGTTTCAGTGGGTACTGAAGACTGTTGTCCATGTTTTGTTTTGTTTTTTAAGACATCACTGCTTATGGAAACGCTTTTAATGCTCAGCTCACCACTGTAATTATTTATCTAAACTCATATTCTCTAAGTGGACTTCTTGAGGAGTAGAAACCACATCTTAATTATTTGGGGATCACTAGAGTGCTGGATTGGAACTCAGTAGATATTTGTTGAGTGAACAAGTGAATGGTGCTGCCTTATTGGTAACCGAGACTACAGATAAATGTGTTTCCTGAAATATGAAGGAAAGGGCAGTTTACCCTACAGAACATCTTTTTTTCAGGCTACAGCTCTTTGGGAGCTGTTAACATTAGCGCCTACCCTGCCTTTGTGGCAGGGAACACTTCACAAGAAAGCTGTCACGCCTTGTTCTGTTAGGATCAGTCTAAGTCACTTGGAGGAATTTATTCTTGATGATTTGTCCTAGTTGCCTTCTAATCTGATCTCATGTGAAAATTATTGTGGAATGATAGAAAAAAATGTATTTCCAGCCATCTATCCTTTTGTTTAATTTTTGTGGAGTTTAGTTCTCAAACAGATTCTTAAGGTCCAATGTATGATTATAAAGAACATTGATCCATTTAAGATTGAGTTTCTTCACTATTTTTTCTTTCCCAAAGCATGCAGGATTGAATCATATGTTGACTTAATCTTCCAAAGATTCAGAAGCAGAGAAATCAGGAAGTCAAAATATGCCTCACCCCTGGCTTAGAAAGGCCACATCACTGAATTTGGGTGCTATGGACCCTGACTGCTGAGACTGCATCCCTGCTCCTGCTAGCTGTGTGCTCTTAGGCAAGAAGCTCAAGCTCACCATGCCTAGCTGTCCTATCCATGAAGTGCTGTCATAATAGTATCTGCTCCGATTGTTAAGATGGTAGAACTGGCTGTTCAGAAATGCTGTAACTGACCCTCTCCTTTGCTGAGTGCTGTAAGTGCTGATGTGAGCTCGGGATGTGGTTTACTCCATCTTTCAGCATTTACCCTGCCTGCACTTTCCAAGGAGGAAAACCCCTTTTATAAACATGTGTCACCCACCGTGTTGTTAGTGGCGATGTTAGTAGTCTGTGTTGTTAGAAGCCCACTGAGTGGTGAGGGAAATGATGCCCTCCTGGCTGCCTTCGGGGCCTCAGCCCATCAGTAGCACCACCTCCGTGCTGAGCTCACTGGGCCATGGTCAGCAAATGTCTTCCCCTGTGCTAGGATCTCACTTGTAGTTAAATCCTACAGTTTTCTTCCATTTAACTTTAAATTATGCCTTCAGAGTGTACTCTTCCCACTGCGGTCATCTTATACTGGAACTATTTCCTGGGATACTTTCACACTATTCCTATAGCTTACAACCTTACTGAATTCCTTTCCAACCTAATACCCCTATTTTCTGTAGTATTCTCAAATCATTAGAAACAAATTTGATTTGCCATTCCTTTTCCATTTTTCAGTTTGTCTGCTTTATTATTAGTGTTTGGATATTTTTCCATTTGGCATCATCTGCCTGGGTTGTTGTCATGCTCACATTTCATGGCTCAGCTATTAAGAGCATAAGCCACTGGGATGGTTTAATCAGAAGTGCATGGCTGGCTGTGTTTTGTAAATAGAAGACTTGGCTAATGGGCTTTTGAAATTTATGTTGACTTTTTTTTTAATTTAGTCATTGTGCTGGCTAGTTTTAGGTCAGCTTAACTTAATACAAGTTAGAGTCATTTGGGAAGAGGAAACATCAGATGAGAGAGTATCCCCAACAAATTGGCATGCGGACATGCCTTTGGTGCATTTTAGTGATTGATGGTTATGTGGGAGAGCCCAGCTCACTGTATGCCACCCCTGGGCAGGTGGCTCCAATAACATAAGAAAGCAGGCAGAGCAAGCCACAGCAAGCTGGCCTATAAGCAGCGTTTCTCCATGTTTTATGCCTTGGTTCCTGCCTCCAGGTTCTTGCCTTGTGTTTTCGTTCTGACTTTTCTTTATGATGGACTGCAATTGGGACATGGAATTCTCCTCCAAGTTTCTTTTAGTCATGGTTATTTTTTCACAGCAATAGAGACCCAAAGTGCAGCAGTTATCTTGAGCTGGATGATGCTGTTCCCAGGAGACTTTCATGCACATGCTTAATGGATTTATTTATGTCTGTTTCTAGCTGAGGGTTTGTCAGATTCGCAGGAAAATGTGGCACATGAGTCTAAAATTCAGATCTCATCGTTACCATTAGACTTACTCTCAACCTAGACCAGTCCTGGGCCACATCAGGAGATGTGACAACTGTCAAAAGGGCCTCCGAGACACTCATACCCCGCCTCCCACTGTGGAGAGTCAGGGCACTGCAGGTGTCCATGGCAGTGACTCTGTGGGCATCTGAAGAGGTGGCTTCAGTTGTGCAGGCCACACTCCACCAAACAGCAGCCGAGTAATAAAAATGACTTGTTGTGAGAGTGAAGATTAAATAAAGGTACATTGTGACCGGTCACAATTTCTAAATGAATCTCCCTGACTGATTGGGGCCTGACATTGCCAAAGCTTCTGCTATTACTGAAAGTGTAGGGGAAACAAGCTGAGACAAGCTGGTGGGGTTCTGGAATGCTTGCTTTTGAGTTGCCAGATCTCTCCAGAGTATGATGGGTGTGGGTAAGCTGCTCTTAAGTTGAGCCCTACCATGCCACCTAACAGCCACTGTTGTACACAAGCCATACCAGTTCTATGGCAAAACAGAGGATCTTTTACCTGTGTGTAGTGGTGGGTTTTTCTGTCTCTTCAGACATTCATTATCTCTTATAAGTCCTTAACTGAGAGAAGAGAGGAAAGAATGTCTCTTTTAAATTTAGCAAAGAGCATGTCTGTGCATATGTGCTCTGTCACATCTAGGTGGTAATGGAAATACCATGGAAAAGCAAACCATAGGCTTTTAGTGCCATAGGCCTGGGCTTCCTTCTCTCATCCCTCCTGGGGAGATGGTTAGGAGAATGAGCAGCTTCCCCAGTCTGAGTTGATAAGCTTGCTTACGGTAAAATGTCAGTTCTTTTTTAGGCTCAGGATCACACTATAATGTGAATGTAAGCAGTTGTTTGAGTGCTTTCTAAGCAGTACTTCCATCTATGATCATATGCATTATTTTATTTAGTAAATGCCAGTGAAAGCTGATGAGGAGGCAGTGCCATTCGCATGCTGTATACTACTCAGTGTGGAGCCCAGCACACTTGCTTAGTGACCAGACGGTCAAACAAATTCAATCTCCTGGATCCCACAGTGACTTTCCCCAGATTAAGAGAGCAGGTGTCTTTCAAATGGGTCTGAGGTCAGAATTCCACAGCCTTGCTACCACAGACTGGACATGCATGGGGAAGTTAGTGTCTTTGCCACTTGAATAGGCTCTTGTTTTCGAATGTTGCTCCTTTGTTGCCCTACTATGAGCCATACCAATTAAGACGTACCCAACCAATTATGTTTTTTTTTTTTCAAAGACATTTGGTTATCAAGAAAGTATCATGGAAGAAAGATAATGTGTGTGTGGAGAGCTGAGGAAGCCCTGAATGAATGTGTGTTGTTGACATGAGCGCAGCCATGTCAAGGACCTGATGCCTCAGACCCTGGCAACAGGGGTGAGGATGTTGTTCCTTGTGGTGAGGCTCAAAGAAAGTCTACCTCTGGTCTGAGTTCTGGTCGGCAGTGTATGTATAAACCAGCAATCACCCCAGTGATGGCAGCCTGAGAGTGGTCACCTCCAAAGACCTCCAACTCCTCCCCGCACTGCATATAGCAATGCAGAGAGGCTGCAGGTTACTGTGCCATTGGTACTGCTCCAGCAGGGCTTGACCCGCCTGGTCCCAGCTTGTCTGTGTCTGTGTATTTGTCCTTTCTTCACTTCCTCATCCCCTCAGCCAGATTTCCAGGACCAAGCCACGCAGGACATGGCTGGTAGGTTCTGGTCACCTGGGCTCAAATCCTAACTCTGCTTCTCAAGTGGTACCAGGCTAGTCACTCAACCTTCCTCTGTACCAGCCTCCTGTCAGAAAACCGAGACATCCCCACAGGCTTGTTAAGAGAGTTTATGCATACAAAAACAACCCATACTCAACACAAAATAAATTCCAACTCGTAGAATTTTTACATTTTAGGCATTAAGAAAGTATTTTTACAACTGAAATATTAAAAGAGGTGGAGATGCTGAGGAATTCATTGGCTTTATAGGGTGTATTCCAGTACAGGATGTGGTCCACCTGACAATCAGATGCCATGGGGTAAGGATGCTCCTGTTCAGACATGTGTACCTCTGCTTCACCTGGGGAGGATGCTTCAAGGTACCAGAATTTTCATGTGTGTTTTTAATCATAATAAATTAAATCCTCATTCCTTCCTTCCTGTCTTTGTCAGTGTGTTGCTTTCTCTTATGCTATGGTCTGTAAATGTATTTCTCTTCCTAATTTGGCTCTGTTTTTAGATCTAACTGTGAATTCTTTATTCTCTCACATAGACATATGACAGTGGGGGAGGAGAGCACGCATATTTCCTAAATTTTCACAAGAAATCTGTCTTGCTGTCTCCAAAGAGCAGAAATTTAGCAAGAAGCACCCAGTAGTCTCGGCTCCCTTCAACCTGTATTCAGTGGCATGTTCAATAAGCCACACACACCAATCAGACATCTGCCATGAGCATAGTGAAGGCTTCAAAAGTGCGAGATAGGGTGGACTTGTGTGCAGAGGGGCTTCCACAACCTTGGGTGGCTTTGAGAGCCATCTTTGTTGATACTTCACACACATTCACTGCATTTTTGTCATATAGGCTCCTGGGACCCTTTGTCCATAGAGTGGCTAGGAGCCCCTAGCAATCACTTCTGCAGGCAGCCAGAACCAGCCACTGCCAGGGAGGTGAGTATGAATCCCAGCTTCCTTGCTGTGGGGCTGCAACATTCTGGTACATGTAGTTTGAAGTTGCCCAGCCTTCCCTCTGTGACCCAGCAGTAGCCTTCACTGCATGCAAATGTAATGAGATCCCCTTTGCTGTCTGGCCACTTCCTATTCCTCTCTCTCTTCTCAGTTCCCCCAGCACCTTCCACATCTCAGACAACCTCTCACTTCAAATGCTTGGTTCTAGATTTCTTTTGGCATTCCAAATCCAAGACAGTTTGTACATGTCCCAAAGCAGAAGTCTAAATTTAGTTTTGCCAAAACCACTGTGCAACCTGAGTTGACAAGACATGTTCTTGCAAACACCTAGGCAAATGTTCTGAGCTAAGCTCCTGGTGAATGCATAGCTGTTGGAATGTAGTCCTTTAGGGGAGTGAACTAGGGCCATGGTCATGCATGCCCTTCCTCTATTGTCCTACTGCAGTGCAGGATAGCCAGTTCATACTCACTGATGGAGAGGCTGGGAGCTCAGCATGGTGTGCTCAGCATGCTGAATGTGTGCTAATGAGTATGGGCAGTGACTGCTCTACTTGCTTTCTCTTCTGGATGGTGGACCGGTAGGTAGTTGGTTGGTTTGGTTTGGTTTGATTTCTTGAGACAGGGACTCACTCTGTAGTTCAGAATTGGTTTGGAATTCTTTGTATATCTCAGGCAAATCTCAAACTCATAGACCTTCTCCTTCCTCAAACCAGCTGAATTCTGGGATTACAAGTGTGAGCTGCCATACTGTGCCATCTCTTCTATTTATAGCAGACAGAAGCTTTGCTGTTTTCTAATACCAACCTGAGTAAGTGAGCCACCATTCCAGCCTAAGGAAACACTTGTCCTCCCACGTTTCTCACTAATAGGTAAATTAAGTTTTACCTTAAGTTACCTTAAGGAAATAAGAGTGCTCCTTGCAGCCTCTTCCAGCACACCACCCTGTCCCTAAGACCCAAGTGACACTGTCCTTTCTTATCTCCTTCCTTGCTTCGTGTTATCACCTTTGGATGATCTAACACAGAGGACTCCAGTGAAAGCTATGTGACTGTATCAGAGTGGATTAACTTTAAGGAAAAAGTCCCGATAGAAGACAATACATTTGATTCCACACAAATGGTGTCCTTTCTACTTCACTCATAGGCTGTTCCTTAAGAGAGGCCTGATTTCGTTTTTGAAACACACACAGTCTGTGGGTTGCATAGCAGTTTGTGCTCAGCAACAAGAACTCAGACAAAGAAGCCAAGGCAATGTTCTTATTTACAGAGGTTGCCTTCTAAGAAATTAATGTCTGCTGTTGCTCAGTAATTAGGAAAATTTAGGGCCCTAGTGCTCCGACATCTCGCATTTAAAGTTGTATGTTTTCTGTGTTTTCATGGGAATTTGTTGGATTTCTGTCATTAATAACAGGCATAAACCCAGCAAGCAGCAGGACATGCGTTACATTCAATCAATTTGCTATTTGTATTCATTATGCATGTCCTCCATTTTGAGTCATGAAAAATTGAAAGGCCATTGCAAATAGAAAGAACATCATGGATTACAAATGATGTAACAAGAGCAGAATTGCTATTAATTGGTCAATTGTGCTTGTCAGCCCATTTAAAGTGATTAAGGCAGAAAGATTAGAAAGGACATGAGTGTGCTTGGGAACAGGAGCCCAAGAACACTGGGGACCCCTTCAGCCCTCAGTGCCCGGAAGAATGCAACAAACCAAATGATGTTTATTCCAATTTCATTTAACAAATGATGGATGAGCACCTTCCATGTGCTTTAGGCTATGGTGAACACAGCAGAAAACAATGTAAATGTAGCCTGTGACCTCAGGATGACATTCCAGTGTGTTCATAACAGACAGGTATACAGTGTGATCCACATAATGTAAGCCACAAAACCCAACAGGAGGCTGGGGTGGATAAGTGATGGGCGTGGGAAGTAACATCTGAAGGGAGGTGAAAGTGAAGATCTAGGATGAGAAGGTTTGGACCCAGCACCCAAGTCTCCTTCTACCACTAAAGAAAGAAGGGGAATTTCTGTATATGTAGCTCCTGCAATGTGGGATGGCTTTACTTGAGATTTCAGTTTCACAGTGGTGAGAAAGGGAAGCATGAGGTAGAAAGTACTTTGGGTTTAATCTTTTCTTGGATTGGTATATGGCCATGCCTCTTGATGGTGGGCAGTTGCAGGGGCCCACAGCCTGGTCAACCACATAACCATGAAGGCACATGGCTGTTCTGGGCCTTTTGGATACAAGCTTTCAGTAAGTCCCATGGGATACGCAACACTTTCTTAAAAGTAGGCTCTGTGTGGGACAACTTGCCTCAGTGTTAGGCTAATGAAGTTCTCTGAGCATAGGTAAGATAGGAGCCAGGAGTCCTGTAGGGTGAGCGTACTCAAGGCATTCTTGGGACATCCTTAACCTACTCTTTTATTGGGATGTAACCCCATCATAAACTGAGGTTTTGGTCTTGTTTTGTTTACCTATGGGATGAGGTGAAACACAACCCAGTGGATGGCTTCCCAAGACAAGAAAGTTCACCCTTCTGTGGTAGCAGTTTGGTTTAAGTAAACTGATAACTGCATTTACCACTGTCACCATAACCTTCCACACTCAACCAGGGTGTACAGATGAGAGGAGACTGGCTTCCGCTTTTCATTCACAGTACCCTTCCCCCAGTTTGGGGGTTGATCCACCTTCAGGCTCACCTTGCCCCTGCACCTGCACATCTGCTGCCTGAGGTCCTTAGAAACCCACTCCTCAGTGCCCCCACCACATCCCCAGGGGGCCCTTGCCACCAGGGCTCCATGCCCAGATGCCACCAGGGCTCTATGCCCAGGTCCTCAGCAGACTTGGCTCTACTTACTACATCTGTACAGCCCGAGGTAGATGCTGTGTGCTAACCCACTTCACAGCATCTTCTGCCCTGCCATCTACTCTGGTGCCATGAACTCAAGCTCAGTGTTGTGTCCACTCGCCTACAACAGTGCCTCAAGAAGCTGGCGTGCATGAAGGACCTGTCAAAAGGAAGGCATGGACTTCTGGGTTTCTGTTTTTTGTGCAAAGAGCTATTTAAATGTGTCCCTGAGACCCACATGGAAGAAATTGATGTTTATTCTGACCAGCGTTCTCTGTGGTGATCAGTTGGTCTCACAGTATGATCTGTGGGCGTACATTTCTAACCCCCATACTATGCCTTCTCAACATACTGACTAAAGTGCTGTGGCACTGTCTTTACAAGATGAGGCAACCCAGGTGAAGCATGGTGACTGAGTACCACAGTACCCCCGCTGTATAGGACTGACAGTCCAGGACTCCTCACTGTGTGCAGAGCATCTAGGCAGTTCAGAAGGAGGTGGTATGGTGTGATGGTACAGTACAGAGTTCCAAGTGCTTTGCAGGTGTATTCTGCATATGACTCACAATGGGCTTGTGAGGCTATCTTGTGCTTGGCTCTAGAGCAGAAACCAGAGATACCAGATGGAGGAGACCAAGTTGCTCAGCTTCTGGCAAGAGCTGGTACATTGGAAATAGTTGCTGCACACACCCATACATTAGAATCATCAGAACCAAGGCCCCACCTCAGGCCAGCTGAGTCAGGATCTCTGGACAGGGGTTTCACATCTTCCTAGAATGTTTTGAGTTCTAAGATATGCTCTTAGGAGCCAGGTTGAGACCCGCAGACCTGTCAGAGGAATGTCTACATGATGACCAAAACAGAAAAGCAGCAGAAGGGTAGCCATTGTGGATGGCAGATATGAGTCAGCAGTGGTGACATTTCTCCTTAGTGTGTAACTACACACAGAAAGAAAGGTTTCTAGTGCTCCAAGACTGCTTGTGCAGTAGATAAATGTTGCACTTGCCTATCACCCACCCCCAAAGAACTGATTTTAAAATTGCACATAGTATTTATTATACAATTATTTTCCCTATATGAAACCAAATGAGTTATCATGGTTTTCTTATATGCCAAGCATTAAATGTTGAACCCTTAATCAAACAAAGAATTTTTATTAAGACATAGCCTTCCTAATTAGGGAAGCAATTGGGCCAATGCTGTGGCCATCAAAGAGAAAGGCTCGGCTTGCATTTGGGAGCTGTTTTGAAGGCACAGGACATCAATGTCAGTGAGAGCACTCTGAAACTCTCTGCCTAGACTGCCTGCACCTTGGGGAAGTTCAGGCCTGGGTAAGGTGCACTTTTTTGGGTAATAACTGAATTTATGCTATTTGGTTAACAACGAGTTGATTGGCTCACCAAGCTAGGGTCCCAGGAAGACCTGAGTACAGGTGGCTCCCGAGGAAGACCTTCCAGTTGGTGGCTCTCAAGGCCAGGCTCCTCCCTACAAAGTACTGTGTGCATGCTGCAGTCACCCAGAGCTTGAAGCATGCCTATGCCTAAGATGCTCAGGCAGAAAGTGAGATGAGGACAGCTCTAAGCTCAGGTCTGTCTTTGGAAGAATTCCAGAGTAAATCTCACATATCCAGGCTGGGAAGTGTCTGTGTCCTCAGGTGAGTGATTGAGGTCACCCTGGTGGTACATACCCCAAGCTGCAGGTCTCCACACATCCCCACATCAGCAAAGGGTGAGGACTCCAAAAGGAGCTTCATTGGAAAAGATGAGCCCATATCCCAGCAAACACCCAGTCCCTTTATTTACTTTCCTGGCCCTGCATAAAAGGCACAGAACAGGGCCAAGTATCCAGGGGGTACAGTCTTCACGTTTCTACACGTACTTGGCTCTGGTCCTTCCTAGAGTGAGTGATGGAAGAAGCTGCTTGGAAATGAATGCTCAAGAGTCAGAAGCTAACCAAAGTGGTCCTTTGCAATTGGACCCTGAGTGCACCTGGGGAGGAGCTTGAGAGCTTCAATGCTGGGGTCTGGGTTTCACTGCAAAGTCCCTTGAAGCCTTCTGTTTGTACCCAAACCACTTGTGTGATGTCACACCTCCATCTTCTCCAGAGCTGGGATGGAGGGGGGTGCTTGAATTCCATGTGATTAGCTTCTCACAACCCTGAGCTCCATGCCCAGTGCACTGAGGAGCTGTCTGTAGGCTCACACAAAGAGGCTGGGAGTGCATGCATGGAGCAGATCAAAGGTACTGTGGTTTGGTAGGACAGATCATGTTTGCTCCAAAAGCCAAACATGCATCCAAAATCTATCAGCTGGCATCTGGACAGAGTGGGAAGTACACAGTTCTTAACTGTGTATGGGGGATCCTGGAGGTCAGAAATGAGGTAGCCTCTGTTCCAGGTGCCTCCAAATGGGAGATAGACTCAAGTGTGCTCTTGGATGGCTGCCCCCAGCCCACAGACCTTCCTTCCACCTACCATGGAAACAGGGTGCTGCAATAGCCCTAACATCATATCCTTATGTAGTCATATTGGAAAGTCACAGGGAGCAACCAGCATCTCCATACCCTCCTCTAATCGCTGAAGAAGTTTCCAAGACCAACTTGTCCTAACTTTGCATCAAAGGAGGGGATTGGCTACTTCCTATGTAGCTATTGGACAAGCTGTGGAATTGGATGTGTTGAGTCTTTATCTGCCATCCTCTGCTAAAGGAGAATCTTCTCCAGCTGGCTCTCTACCTCTCCCTAGCCTGCTGCCTGTCCTAGGCCTGAAGAGGATGATATCACTGGGTTTTATCCTTGCCCTTGGTAGTAATTCCTTTTCTTGTCACTGTGACAAAATACCCAAAATAAAGAATTTAAATGTGTAAAGATTTCTCTTGGATCCTGGTTTCAGAGGTGTCAGTACTTCACAGTGAGGGGATATGGTGAAGCAGAGCCATTTGCATTGTGGTGGACTGGAAACTGGAAAGAGGGCATTCAGGAAGGATTCCCCAGTGACCTATATCCTGTATCCAGGCCCCATCTCCTACTTCCCACCAACTCTCAGTAACACCATCATGTTAGGACCTCTCATGTTCTAATCACCTCTGGAAATTCCTCACACACACACACACACACACACACACAGGCATGCCCCACTAGTGCCCTGCACATCTCTATCCTGTCAGGTAGACAAAATTAAACATCACCAAGCCTGAGAAGATGCCTCAGCTAGCTGTTAAATCTCACACAACCATGAGGGCTTGAGTTTAATCCCAGATCCTATGAGAAGCAGGAGGAGAAGACAGGAGGAAGAGGATGAGGAAGAGGAGAAAAGTAGCAGCAACTGCACATACCTGCAATCCTTGTGCTGAGGAGGAGGAGACAGAAGGATCCTTGGGGCTCCTGCCCTGCCACTCATCAAAAATTAGTGGGTTTCAGGGGCAGTGAGAAATCCTGTCTATGAAGTAGAGAATGATTGAGGAATAAACCTGACATGAACATATACACATGAATCATACATATGTATTTGTAAGAGCCAAAGTTACATTTGAAATTTTAATTACTATGCCTAAGGGATCCATGAAACAAAGATGCCTTTGGTCTATAACCCCCTTGCCCAAGGACATATAGTTCCTGAACTGCTGGAGGCTATTGTTTATGGGAGATAACAAGTCACATGTTTTCACTCCCCTAAACAAGTTTGAGCCATCTTCACTGGATGTGAATCACTTGTGGGCAGGAGGTTCACAGGCAGGAAATCTGTCGATATATATGCTTACCCCTGATTGGATGTAGGCTGGAGGTATGTCAGGATGTACGCTTGCCCCTGGTTGGACCTTATGGGAAATGCAATCAATCATGGGTTTTCCTCTTAAGCTGCTGCAATCCGCGATTTGGGGCCTCTTCCTAGGAACCTGGGTATGGACCTGGTCAGAGCCCTTCTACCTGGCCAGTATTTAATTAAAGCTTGCTTCAAATTTGGCTTTAAATTGTGTTAGTAGTTTCATCCTTGATTGGTGAAATTAACATATGCACACAGTTTAACCATTGTTCCTTTAGACTGTAGACTGAGTTCAGGTTCCAGAGGGAAATAAGGGGAATGTGGAGGATGTTCTAGTTAGGTTTTGTTGCTGTGATAAACACGATGGCCAGAGCAATTCGGGAAGGAAAGGGTTTGTTTGATCTTACAGCTCTCAGGTCACATGCCATCACAGAGAGAGACCACAGCAGGCCCTAAAGTACAAGTGGAAGAGTGCTGCCTGACCCTCATGGCTTTATCACTTTTAAAAAATGATTTACCTATTTTTATTTTCTGTGTGTGCATGTTTGGAAAACACGGATGCCAATACATCACATACATGTAGTGCCCAAACAGGCCCAGAGGAGGAGGCATCAGATTCTTCCCTATAATTGAACTTACAGAGGTTGTGAGCCACCATGTGGGTTCTGGGAATTGAACCCAAGTCCTCAGGGAGAGCAGCCAGCGTTCTTAACTGCTGAGGCTCTCCAGTCCTTGGTCTTCTTTCTTATATAACCCAGGACCACATGTCCATAGTGGTCTGGGCTCTCCAACACCAATCATGAATCAAGGAAATGCTCCCCAGACTTGCCTACAGATCAATGTGATGGGGGTGATTTTTAAATTGAGGTAGCTTGTGTCAAGTTGACATAAAACTAGCAGCCTAGTGGAATCTACAGAAGGCCACCTCTACCCTCCCCCCTCTATTTCTCTGAGAGGAACCTATAGAAGGCCACTGGCTCTCTAAGGAATGCTGCTTGTTATGACCCATTTGAGCATTTTAACATTTTGTTGTTTATTCCTACATAGCATGTGTCCCCTAAAGATGAAGATATTCTAAAGATATTCTTATGCCTGACACCCTCCCAAACAAATATTAATTCAACAATGAGGGGCTTTTTGCTTAACAGGAACTTTCCTGTTAGTCCCAGCATTCGCTTGTGCTTTGAAGCTGACAAGACACTTTGGTCTAAACCCACAGGAGCCCTCAGAGCGACTGTTGAGAATGCCCTCTTCTAGGTAGGAAAATAGGAGCCAGAGGGTAAGTGATCCACCGAGGTCACACAGCCAGTGAGCAACACAGGCAATCCCAGGCCACCTAACCACTGTGACATTACACTTTATTCTAAACAATACTTGTCCAGAACTTATACCCCCAAACACTTAATACCCTCCCCATGCACACACACAGTGTCCATTCTTCCCAAAATCATGAATGCTTTTTCAGCTTCGCATGGTAACCACCTAGATGTGGTGATCCGCCTTGATCTCTGCTGTGGAACACTGCCAGGCAACCCACTTGGACACAGCACTTAATTTAAGCCAATGTGATTGATTGCAAGGGCTTTCTTAACTGTATTATGCTCGATTCCTACTCCATTCCCTGAGCCCAGAGTGACTTCCCTCTACAGAGACTGGAATGCATCCTCCTTGCTGAGGAGAACTGGCCTATTTGCTCAGTAAGTGGGTAGAACAGGACCAAGTACTGTCCTTGAAGCACAGCAATAGCTGAACGCCTAGCTGTCCCCAGCCACTGTATCTACAGCCCAAGATCTCTCAGACCTGGCCACTTTTCTGCTTCTGCTGCAGTCCAAGCTACCTTCTGATCTGGCCAGATGTAGCATAGTGTCTCTTGCTCAGGCTGCTGCTCCATCCAGATCCCTGAAATGCAGTTACAGGGCACCCACCATATGCAGCGACACCCTAGATGTGTGTGGACTTTGCAGCTTGCCTCCATCTGGCCCTAGGTGGACTTTTTCTCCTCTCATTCAGTGCCCACCCCCAAGGGCCAGCCATGCTAACCTTGCTTTCCTCAGGCAAGCCTGGCTTCCATGTGGGGCCTCCAAGCCTGCCCGTTTTTCACCCGGAATGTTCTGTACTCTCTCTATACAGGTTAAGCTTATACACTCCTAAGAATAGCTTGGAGTGCAGGCTCTGCCCAGAGGTGGAACCTCACATCTCCCTGACACCTGTCCTTTGATCACACACAGCCCCAGTGTCTCCACATAGGTCATGATCAAAAAAACTGTCTGGTGCCTGGGTCCAGAGAAAACAGTTAAGATGAAAGAGCAGGGAAAACCTAAAGTAGCTGGGTTAGGTTCAGAACCAAACAGGAGCTTAGGTTTTCTGCCCCTACCTGCTGCCCTTACCATCTTTAGGTTCCTTGGACAGGAAGGATCCCACATCCCTGCTATCCTCACAGGACAGTGAAAGGATAGCTGGCCCACCCCAACATTTTGTGAATCTGTGCCATCCTACACAGATTCATGCATGCATGCACTCAGCACCTTCACTATGTACTTACTCATCAAATCTTTACTGAGTATAGTTGTCACTTCAGCAACCATAGTGAGTGGGATAGACAGGGTGCTGTCTTCCTGTTACACCAGAAGGAAGCTGACCACATCAAACCACAGACAGTATGTAGCCATAGAGGAGTGGAGAGAGGAAATGGATGAGGCAGACGGTAGACAGGGACAGAGCTCCCCATCAGCTGCAGTCACCATCTCCCATCCTAGCAGAGTGCCGGTGGCATTGGGTATCACTGGTTTGGCTTCATCTAGAACTACAAGATAGTCCACCCCTACCCATAGGTCCCAGGTGCACTTCACAGAGCCACAGGTCCTTCCAGCCCTCCCCAAGGTGGCTCAAGAGGGAATGTGGGGCTTTCTCAGGCCAGTGGGGCAGAGGTAACTACTGGGAAGTTAAGGACTTCTAGGAACAGTATCCCAGATTTAAAGATAAAGCCACAGAAAGGCTGGCCTCTTCCTCATTGTGTCATCCAGATACGTGTTGAAGCCTACAGGCAAACCGTACCATATTCCAACAAACAGTGGCTGCTGTCTGAGGAGCTGGAGCAGCCAGCCCTGCCCTGGACTCCCGGACTTCCTATCCATGTGAGATGGGGGGACCCAACTGGACACAGGTCAGTCGTATCTACTTCCATTTTTGTTGTGTCCCTACCTCTCCCTCTGTGGCTGCCATGTAGCAGGTATACCGTATTTATGGACTGAGTAGTGTGTCCGTGTGCCCTGTAGCAGATCTGGTGCTGAGGCTTCATGTGTCATATGAAGGGAATGTTCCAGGGAGTAGAAATAGGACAAAGAGGTAAGGAGGGGAGCAAAGCACTGGAGCTGAGCTGTTCTCTCCACCCCCATCCTGTCTCTGGTTCAGGGGAGCCTACCAGGTAACACCAGCACCCAGGCCCTTCCTCCAAATATCTCAAAATCAGTGACAAGTGACACTGGCAGAAATGTATACAGAAGCAATGGCAGGAAATCAACAAGGACCTGGGTGTGGCACCAGCACTGTGGGGCATACAGTGTGTGTCTATCTGACTATCTTAGTTAGGATTTCTACTGCTGTGATGAAAGACCATGACCAAAAGCAACTTAGATAGGAAAGGGTTTATTTCACATTACAGCTTGTAAGTCCATCACTGAGGGAAGCCAGGGCAGGACCCTATAGCAGAAGCAATGGAGAAATGCTATCTACTGGCTTTCATCTCATGGCATGCCCATCCTGCTTCCGTATATCACCCATGACGACTTGCCCAGAAGTGGTACCACCCACAGTGAGCTGGACCCTCCCACATCAATCATCAGTCAAGAAAATGCTCCACAGACCAGTTTTGTGAGAACGTTTTTTCATTGGAGGGTCCTTCTTCCTAACTGACTCTAGCTTGTGTTAAGGCAACATAAAAAACAAGTCAGCACAGCATCCAACAGACAGTAAAACCAAGTGTGGTCTACTGTTACCTCCACCCTATCCTTCTTTAGACCATGGGGGACGCTGCTGCCTACTCAGGATGGCCACAAGGAGCTTGCCTAGTATTGACATGCAAAAGACACTTTGCATATAAAAAAAAAGTTTATTGTGCTTCACTATGCATCTCCAGATTCTTCTTGCAAAACATTGAAATCTAGCTCATAATTTGAGGATAAAGTATTGATTATTTATCTACAGCTGCATGCAAAGGTCCATAGCAAGCAGATGGGATGCCCACCCTGCATTACCTTTTATTTTAAGTCAATATTAAGATGGATATTCTGCCCTTGAGATGAATTTTGATAAAACACTGTGTCAATAAAAAGACACTAATGTCAGAGTGTGTCGGTTCCTGTGATTGGTCCAGGTTCTGCCTCTCCACACACCAGTTGGCTCCAAGAGAAGCTTCCAAACTCCAGCAGCTCGTGGTCAGTCTGCATTTCTCTTCATTTAAGTCATGTGAGTGGGAAATGTCAGGGGAATGATGGGTTGGCAAGGAGCTGCCCACCGACTCCCATACTCCAGTTGAGAGGGAATGAAAATAAAAGCAGAGGCATCTTACAAACAAATCTGGGAGAAGCTTCACTGCCATCCATAGCAATGTGCTTATCTTCTGTTTCCAATATGACAGAGCAGTGTGGATGTCTCTGGGCTGTGAGTATCTGCTCCACTTTCCTGTTTAGCAGGTATTGCTGCCTGCAGCTCAGGTAGTACCACTTTCAAAACCTTTTTATTTTTATTTTTTGACTGTTCTAAATTGTGTATTGGGTATCCATTTTATAAGCATTGCTTGTAGTAGTAGTAACAGTGGAGCTGGAGAGTATCGCACCTTCTCCAGGCTGCATGGTGAGGGCCACTGATATGTAGAACTTGCAGCCCTTTCCAAGGCCAGCGCTCTTGGGGCCAACAGATACTGGCCCCCCACACATCTGTGTTTGTGGACTTGTATGGAAATCCATTGGGTGTCCAGATTTCTTCTGCTAGCTTTATGAAATAGATCACTTCCTTCTCTACCAGAAAGTGAAACACAGATACTCAGAGGTCTTTAGCTTCCTTCACTGTTACATGTCCAATATCTGCTTCATTCATTTGTCCCACAAACTGAGCTATGACTATGCAAAGGACTCTGGGATTTACCAGTGAATCAAACAGGTATTCAAGTGGGTTTTGAAGAAATAGCAGTAATGAATAAGTACTGGCTAGAGTGAGTGAGTCAGTAACTTCACTAAAAGCAAATGATACAAGAAAGCTAAAAATTGCAGTTTTTAAGGAGAGATGGTAAATATTGGCCAAACCCTGTGAGAGGTGAACCAAGCAGCAGCTGTGGAGGAAAGGGAAGGTATTTCCAGGCACTTACAGGAGCCAGTGCCAGCATCCTAAGGCAGGAGTGTGCCTGGCTTATTTAAGGCAGAATGCGTGAATGGGATGAAGTGAGTTGAATGTTCATGATGAACTTAGGAAAATGAGTCTAAGTTCAGGGGTCCCCTTGCTCTACCCCCATCACATGGAGAGTCTTTAGGAGAGCAGACTAAGAAAAGACAACACCCTGGAAGCCTGCATGCAGCCAGGATTTACCAGGTAACAAAGTCACTTGTAACTGTCAATGTTCTAATGATGTGCAAACTCCAGGCCTGGGACACTTGAGGGGTTTCCTGCATAGTTGGGACAGGAAGACCCCCGGGTTGGCTAATTCTGGGGCCCTAGGAAATCTAGCCCTGGGGCAAAGTCTGGAATCCATCTATGCAAGGGCAGCCTGCAGAGCTGGCAGGTGAGAAGGAACCTTTCAAATTTGCAATTTTCAAGTGTCAGAATGATATTGTGCGACTCCTCTGATGCCTGGCATGGGAAGCAGGTCCTCCTGGTTTCCATCAACACGTCTGCTTTGTGTGTGTGGCCTTTGCACTCTCACCGTCCAGCCCCTGAGACTGAGAATGCTGGCTCCAATACCAGCTTCTTCAGCACCCCACCCCACCCACCCAATCCAATACCAGCTTCCTCAGCACCCCACCCCACCCACCCAATCCAATACCAGCTTCCTCAGCACCCCACCCCACCCACCCAAGACAAGCCCAAAGGTTTGCACAGTATTCCTAGAAGATTCTAGTCAAATAAGGGCCCCCCCCAGCATCTCTCTTCAAGGTGCTGGAGAGAAAGAAACACACAGGCTGCCCTCTGAAAGGCAAGCAATGAAGCAGGCAGGCATCTCTGTAATATAACTATACATGGTGCACTCCATGCTAACAAGACACTAGGTGCAGGGCTCAGACCCCCCACTCAGGGAAGGTGAACAATTGCCTGCAGCATCTGTGTGAGAACCATGAAAGGCCCTCATTGTGTGGCACTTTGGATGCAAGAACAGCCAAGGTGAGCAGATTCTAGCTTGTGGAGAGATTTGTCTGCGAGGGCAAAGGTCATACGATGGACCAAACTTTCCCAAGGATGACTTCTGAAATTGCTGAGTGCCTCTAGGATATAGTCAGATATTGCAGCAGAGACGCACTAGTGAGTGTCAGCAAGATAGGGACAGGCAGGACCCAAGAGATGGACAGAGCCATCTGCCAAGCCACCCCCAGCTGAGGGATTAAGGGCATATAGGCTTAAGGAGGTAACAGCTGGGCACAACTGAGGACCAGAATCCAGGCTCAGTGTGGAGCTCAGTGAGCAATGGGAGAGTGATGGGCATTGGGGACCAGGTCATTCCATACCCTGTCTGCCATGGCCAGGAGCTGGAGTTCTATCCTGAGGCTGTTCATATTGCCACAATGTCTCCCACGAGGTTTGTTAACATACCTGCCTTGGCAGGCCATCTTGTGGAGGCAAATACACTTCCAGTGGCAGTAAAGTCGCCAACAGAAGAGCAAGGGAACCTCATTTAATTTTGATTGGTTAACTGACTGAGAGACAGGGTCTTACTATGGGGCAGAGGCTGGCCTCAAATTCACAATCCTCCTACTTCAGACCCTTGAGTTCTGGGATTATAGGTTTTCTTTAAAAAGCCTATGAGTAAGTGTATCCCTGGCATAAAAGCAAAAGGTAACATTAAAGGAGGCCTGTGAAACACACATGAACAGGCATGAAGGGAGCAAGGGGCTCCGGGTAAAGTTGCTTTAGAGTAAGTGGGTTTGGTAGAGCTACTTGGAAGCAGTGGGATCAGCCACAGGGCATTAGACTAGAAATGGTGAGGAAGCTGGTGTGTCAAGAGGAGATTTAAATTTATTGGCCAAACTGGACCCACAAGACTACTGAAGTTTGGTTCTAGGATGCCCCACGCAGGAACATGTGCTGAAGGCATAAGCCTGAAGATGATGATGCTGGGAAGTACAGCTGTGCTCCACCTTCCACACAGCCCCAGGCCCAGAGCCACAGGACCACTCATCATGGTCTGGGAGGTCCAGAACCTTGAGCCAAAATAAACCACTTCTCTGTGCTTTGTCTAATAACCCGAGATACTTCCTTCTAGTAGCTGGCTAATGCATGGCTCCATTCACTCTGCTCTTGAGAAATGAAGGAGCTATGGCAGCCAGCTGGCTGTAAGAATGGCAACAAACGGTCAGTAGTCCTGGTTCATCTTCTGCCATGTGTGCACAAAGGGAGCCTACATTTTGATGGCATCGATACGGGCAAAGGTACAGAAATAACTATGAAAGTTGTGTGTACCCTTTGTCCACTCTGCTCATAAATTATGGAGAAGCAGGGCCCTCAAACCCCCTCAAGATAAGAGCAAGCCCTCCACAGCTGGCTGGCAGACCTGGAACAGGGCAGGGCACACACAGGACAGGGCCACTCTAGCCAACTCTTGGGCTCTTTGGCTTGATTTCCTGAACAGAGAAGACAAGAGAACTTACATGCCTAGAGATGCAGTCAAGAGAATGGATCCTGGGCTTTTGATGACATTGGTTCAAATCTAGCTTTACTTTGCCACATGACCTTGGGCCATTCACATTCAACTTCTCAGAGCTGGGTCCTCATCAGTGTTGGGAAGCTGATAGCAACCTTAGCTGGTTCCTGTATCCCATGTACACTAGTGTACCATGTACACTACTGGCTCATTTTAACTAAAATATCTGCCACTACCTCCATAGACCTCCTTTCCACATGGAGTAGAACTGACCTGGGCACTGGGCTTGGTCATAAAGACCCTGTGACTTCTTTACTGTCTGGGTGACTCACTGAGGGAGCTGACATGCATAAGGACATGGCAGCCACCCTGAGACAGAGTTCACAAGCCCCCTTCTCATGGACAGCCAGCATCAATGACCATAATGAAGGGATCCTCTTAACCCACTCACTGAATGACAGCAGCCCAAGGAACATGGTATCTGCAGGCTCTCAAGGCAGCTGGAATCAGAGCCACCCCTGCTGCAGCCCTACAACTTGCTCAGACAAAGGCTGAGGTGTCCATCATGCTGTCTCTCAAGACACTGGTGTCAGCTTACTTGTTAGACACCAGGAGATAATTATTCCAGGCATGTCTCACTTTGAGGTGGTCACTTCTCAGATAACATCTGCGAGACCTTCTCCCATCCCACACACACACACAGACTGCTCTGCAAAGCCCCACAGAGACCAGTTGTTCTGTCCAAACCTTGTCTTCAAATCTGTGTGCATGTCACCTGTGGAATCCCAGCTCCTGAGAGGTTGAGGCTAGGAATCGCTATGAATTCTGGGCCAGCCTGAGCTACATAGAGCTCTACATCAGCCTGGGCTATAGAATGAAACCTGTCTCACAAAACACAATGAATGCTATCTGCAGAGGCCTCTTCTCTGGACACTTGGACTGTTGCCCTCCCCCCATCAGGAAGCCCACTAAACCTGGTAATGGACCCTTCCCCCACATGTACTCTCTGCTGTCCCTTCTTGGGAGACTCATCACGTGGCCTCAGAGTGCCAGGAGTGCCAGAATTAATCATGTTTTCTCCTTAGCCTTGGCTACTGGGAGCTCAGTTCCACTACAGATGACTGCCAGGGCTTTCAGTGGGAAGACTTCAACACCAACCCAATTGCCACCCTCCCTCCATGAAGTTAGTCGGTGACAGTCTGACCTCATTTTATCTCCCTGATCTTCCTCATCGACCCTGTTTTGTCAATTTGTGTGTTCTTATCTGAGCTGCAACAAATCCTTGGTGAAATGAGGCAACATTAAGCACACTGGCAGTCTGGGACATTGTCAGAAATGCTGAGTGTAGGGTTCAGATCCCTTCTACACTCTTGCATTCCTTTAACCCCTCCTACCTCTCTTCCCCATGGCATTCTGTCAGCAGTTGGGATGTGTGAAGTGAATGCCCTCAGGTGATGTCTGGGCCCCATCACACCATCGCAGTTATCAGTAGCTGGGGCCATCATCCAGATTCACTTGACTTTTCTGGAAGGGGCCCAGAAACCTGTGGAAGAAGCCTGCCCTGTTCACCCAATGCCATGCTATATGGCCAGGCTAAGGCTCAACAACACCAAGGGTGCAGACTCAGCAGCCACTACAACCCAGGCAGGAAAGGAGCACACTGGCTTAGGATCGCAGGCAAGATAAGCACTATCTAAAAGCAACAATCTGGGCCAGAAGGGAGTTCTGAAACCTCTGGGAGATTATATCCTAGCAGACATCATGGCAAGTATCATCAGGACTAGCCCACTAATTGCCTACCTCTAGCTTTCTGCCCAGCAAACACCCTTGATGTCAACTAGCTTCCCACATCATGGGCATTAAGGGTGAGCATATAAGCAGAAAGGATGCCAATGAACTGTTTTCCTTGGCACTTTTTTTCATTAAGAAGCCAAATTTCCATTTTTACATACATTTACACATACATGCACACACATGCTCACACACTGACTCTTCTACTCCAAGTCCCCATCATGGTAAATGGAATACAGGTTATGAGTTCCAGCTCCTGTGAGTGGATTGAGCCAAACACTAGGCATGGTCTCTAGGGTTTCATTCCACCCCTTTTAGCACATCAAATCTCTAGAGCTAGGTCACAGTAAGTAATCTCGCAAGATCCATTCAAAGAAATGACTCCTAAGCTGGGTGGCACACATCTTGGAAGGCTAAAGAAGGGTGGTAAACTTAAGGCCAGCCTAAACAACATAACAACCTCCAGCCCCCAAATACAAACAGAAAGAGCTTCATAGGAATAATGTCAGAGTCTGTAAATTTATGGTAAAAATTAAAAGACCCTAAAGGAACCCACACATTAGCCTGCAGTGGGGCCACACAGACTAACAAAAGCACAGACTTTCCTATTAAACTAGGAAGTTTAATGCTGTTTTTATCACAAATCACTTCTAACTGTATCTTATTAATTAAACTGGAGGGTCTGAATTTGTTACCCCTTAATAAGTACAGTATGTTTTGCTAACAGAAGGTTCTCAAAGGAGAGCAGCAGTGGGTGGTAATAAGCCTAACCCTTTATCCTCCAGAGTCAGGAACCACCAAGCCACCACCCCTGTGCAGGAGAAGCAAGGGACAGAGTCACACTTTCTCAAGATTTGAGTCACTCTGAAACTGAGAATATTCTGTCACTTCTTTTTGCCTGTCATAGCTAGAATTATAAGGGTCAATCTCTTAGAGTCTGCTTTTTTTTAATTCACTCAATCCATGAATGAGAGTCTGCCTCATGAAGTCAGTATTATGCCTGAGTATGAAGTTGTCAGCTTTTTCACCTGCTAAATGGGGGGTGGAGAGGAAGGAGAGGCTCCCTGTGAAAAGGGAGGAGAGGGTTTACAAAAACACACCAATCTTATCACTGCCTTCTCCTTGCTTGATTGTCATAACAGTCCAGTGGTAAAGTTATTTTTATCCTTTTACAGCAAAATTATTGTTTAGAGAGGTTAAGAGGTTCACCAAGAGAACTTAGACATAAAGCCGCTACTACAGCTACATTCAGCACCACGGACAGAGGCAGGTGACGGGCATCTACTTTCCAGCCAGAAAGCAAAGAGAGTGGTTGGTAGTAAGTGCTGAATCTCTGGGAAGGGGAGGGGACTGGGGTGAGGTGCTAGACACATTGCTATAACTTACTCTGCCTGCATCACCCTAGGCTCTTTAGAATAGCTTTGGTCCTCCCATCCAGAGGGCATGCAATGCCATTCCCAGACTGCCACCCAGAGTTTGTCTAAGATGTGAATGAATAGATACAAGGACAAGTTATCTAAAATCCATCAAAACCCACTCTTGGAAACAACAGTGATAGGCAACGCCCTGGAGTTTGGTGTGTAGCAGATGGATGCTTGTTTTTCTTGTGCAGGGCTTCAAGCAGGACGCCTTGCTTGTAAGAATAATGGTGCTTCCTTTCTCCTTGTGGTTGGCCACCTTCTGAGTTGGCTTCTATAGTTGCCGTGTTTGTCACATTGATCCAGAGGAGCAAACTCATAAACAAATCCTCAGAGAGATTTACCTGTGCTGAGCCTGGAGAGGCACATATATCCTCTGCACAGATGCCAGTGTTCAGAACCCAGTCCTCAGCATAGATACAGACATAGAGAAAACAGTACATAATACATATATACATACAGGTAGACAGACAGATAGATGATGGATGATAGATAGATACATAGATAGATAGATAGATAGATAGATAGATAGATAGATAGATAGAGGTAGACAGACAGACAGTTATATGCAGGACAGTCCTCATATTGCTGGGGGTTCTAATTCAGCCATCTGGCCCAGGCCTGAGGATTTTTTAAATTATTTTTATTTTATTTGTATGGCTGTCTCACCTGAATGTGCATGCCTGGTGCCTAATGAGGACAGAAAAGGGTGTTGGTCCCCTGAAACTTCAGTTACAGATGGTTGTGAGCCACCACATAAGTGCTAGATATCATACCTAGGTCCTCTGGAAGAGTAGTCAGTGCTCTTGACCTCTGAACTATCTCGGGCCAGCCCCCTGGGATTATTTTGACATTGAAATTAGGATTCCTCCCATTGCAAGGTATGGAAATGGCTCACCAGTCTTAAGCAAGATAGGAAGGCCTGGTTCATGTATATCAGGCCGGATCACAGCATGACCCAAACTTCAAAAGCTTCCAAGAGATACCTGAGCTATCTGTCACTCATGTCCTCTGTGGAAGACCTCAGGCAGGCTCCTCCACAACTCAGTATGACTTCCAACATTTCCTGGCATATGTTTCATCAGTGACCCTGAGAGGCATTTCCTCTCCCTAACAGTTCTATGGCATATCCTTTTGCACTAAGTCCTGGTTAGGTCCCATATCCCTGAGTCGATCATGTAACCCAAAAGATGGTGCCCTCTAGTCCAAGCCTGGACCCTGGAAACCCTGGATACGAGAGAGGCCTGTTCCATGGAGTACATGCAAGCTAAAGCAGACACAAGCAGCTCCTAGAGAGCCACCATACTGCTGTCCCCTGATGGGAAAGACTGGTGCTAGGCGAGCCTCAACTGACACCTTCACATCAGATCCCTCATGCTGCCTGTGGGCAGGCTGTAATGATGTGAAACTTGGAGCTATGTGCAGGGCTGTGGAAGCAGAACGGTTTCTCCCACCCCACTTTACCCATTCAGTGATGGTGTGGCAGCACAACTCTCCAGGTTCCCATTAGAAGGCAAGGACTGCGTTTGGGCACTCTGTATGGACTCTGCCAGAATGTCCCCCAGTATCTTTAAACCATCCTGCAAGGCTACAGCATGCCTCAAGGACCTTAGTGGATAACAACTTAAAGTCTGCCCAACCTCAAGAACCCATGGACCAGGAAATCAATTCAACATTCTCTGTGCATGGGCATCATATATGTGAGTGTGAAGGCCTTCACTGAATTTGCCTAAGGAGGCTCATCCTAAAGGGATCCAGAAGCACTGGGTGAATCTTCTCCAGCATCCAGACAACTGCTTCAAGTATTTCATGATAGAATCCCATGTATCAGTTTGTATTCTGGAGAAGCAGGAAGCTTTGGGCCAATTGGAGATAATAACTGTCAACATTTCTCAAAATGGACTCCTTGTTACACAGAGTGCACAGTCAGTTTTCATTCCTTCAAGAAAATACCCGAGCAAACTTGTACAGCCACTTTGCCAATCAGTATGGTGGTTTTTCTGGAAAATGGGAATCAGTCTACCTCAAGATCCAGCAATTCCACTCTTGGGCATATATCCAAAAAATGCACATTCATACAACAAGGACATCTGTTCAAATATGTTCATAGCAGCACTATTCGTAATAGCCAAAACCTGGAAGCAACCTAGATGCCCCTCAACTGAAGAACTGATACAGAAAATTTGATACATTTACACAATGGAATACTACTCAGTAGGAAAAAAAAAAAAACAATGGAATCTTGAAATTTTCAGGCAAATGGATGGAACTGGAAGAAACCATCCTAAGTGAAGTAACCCAGTCACAGAAAGACAAGCATGATATGTACTCACTCATATACAGATATTAGACATAGAGCAAAGGTTTACCAGATTACAATCCACACCTCTAGAGGAGCTAGGAAACAAGGAGGACCATAAGAGAGACACACACGGTCCCCCGGAGAAGGGGAAAGGAACAAGAGCCCCTGAGCAAATTGGGAACATGCAGGGAGGAGGGAGGGAGTAGGAGAAAGAGAAAGGGAGAAGAAGAGGGAGAGGAGAACATGAGGGATCAGGAATATTGAGTGGGGAGATGAATAGAGGAAAGCAAGAAAAGAGATACATCAATAGAGAGAGCCATTATAGATTTAAAGAGAAATCTGGCACTAGGGAATTGTACAGAGATCCACAAGGATGACCCCAACTTGGAATTTAAGCAATAGTGGAGAGGCTACTTTAAATGCCCTTCTCTTATAATGAGAATGATGACACCATAAATGCCATCCTAGAGCCTTCCTTCAGTAGCTGATGAAAACAGAAGCAGAGATCCACAGCTAAGTACTGAGCCAAACTCCTGGAAGCCAGTTTCAGAGAGGGAGACGATGCTGGGAAAACCCACAGAAACAGCTGACCTGAGCAAGTGGGAACCAATGGACCCCAGTGTGACAGCTGGGGAACCAACATAGGACCATACCAGGCCCCCTGAACATGAGTGATAGTTAGGAGGCCTGGGATGTCTATGGGACCTCTGACAGTGGAACCAGGATGCACAAATGAATTTAGGGATCCCTATGGAGGGATACTCTTTCAGCCTAGATACACAGAGGAAGGCCTAGGCCCCACTCCAAATAACTTGACAGACTTTGATGATCCTTCATGGAAGGCCTCACCCACCTTGGGGAGTGAATGGGGGATGGAATGGGAGTTGGTGGGGGGGTGGGAGGGAGAGGGAACTGAGATTGATTTGTAAAATAAGATGATTTATAAATAAATTATTTTTTAAGAAAAGAAAATACCCAAGGCAGACTACATTGTAAAGAAAAAGAGATTCGGTTCACTATTCCAGAGGCTCAAAGACCCACCAGCAAAGTGCCAGCTCTGGCAAAGACTCCTGGCTTCATGACATACACATATGGCATCGTGACGCAAGCATGTTGTGGAGAGGGCATGCACACAGCAAGACAGGAAGTCAGGGCAGGAATGACTAAACTCACTCTTAAAATGGCTTCCTTTCACAAGAACTCAAGTCTGCCAGAACCACCTTAGCCCCGGCTGGGACCAGTGACCCATTGACCTCCTAAGGCCCCACCTCTTTAGGACACATCACCTCTTAGGTCACCACACTGGGGACCAGTTTTCTAACACATGAACCATAATAAAGACTGATGTGACAATGTGTCCTGTGAGAAACCAAAGCATCTGATGTCCGTGTGAGTCGGGGAGCTGCTGTGCTAACTGGATAGACGGGATATTTTTTTCTGTGGGACTTCTCCAAGCCTTTACTATTCTGATGCATTTTGTGATTCTCAGACAGTGGTTCCCAACCTTCCTGAGGCTGAACCCTCCCCATACATTACATTCTTACTGCAGTTTCCCCTCCCTCCACTTCTCCCAGTCCCCCACCTCCCCTCTCTCCCAGATCCACTCCCCCTGTTTCCCTTATGCTGCAACCCCTTAGAATAGTTCCTCGTGTTGTAGTGACCTCCAACCATAAAACCATTTCCATTGCTACTTCATGAGTATAATTTTGCTACCATTTCGAATCATAATATAAACATCTTTGTTTTCCAGTAGTCTTAGGTGACCCCTGGGGGGGGGTCTATTGACCCATTCACAGGGTCATGACCCACAAGCTGAGAAACGCTGCTCTAGAAAAAAAAAGCAGACCAAAGTACTCCTCAGCTTTACTTGACACAACTCTGTTTGTCTGTAGCATCCTATTTCCCAAGACACGGATTTATGAATTGTCCTCCTGGGAGCTGTGTCCTTGGAGAATCTATGCAAATGGTAGTGACTGGGTTCCTGCTGCTGTGAAGAGGTCGGGTGTCAGGAATCTTAGAGTTCCCAAAGGAGGCGACAGTTAGGATTTTAGCAGAAAGCATTCTCCTGGCCTGAATTAGAACAAATGAGGTGTCGTGTTTTTTTGCAAAGCTGGTGGCATCTCGGGGTGTCTGGGAGCTGTGAAGTGCTAGACAGAGGGGCACCGGAGCTTGTGTGCCTTGGGCTGTCTCTGCTCTGATATTCAGAAGCTCCTTCTGAGCATTCTCCTCAGAGGATGAGCCAAGACCAGGTGGGAATGGGCAGTGTCTGGGAAGTGGAAGTGTCCCCCCCACCCACCCACCCAGGGGCTGAGACAAATGTTGCTCATGGCTTCTCCTTCTACGCACAGCCTATCCCATAGAGCTTTGCAGGTGGTCTGGAAACCTCTGGAGGGTGCTGCCCCCCTCTCCTCTGCCCTCTTGTGGCAGCTGAGATGGTGACATGGGACCATGATTCCTGCCCATCTACACCAGCATCTTCCTGAGGACATTGTCACTCTCAGCACCTTGGACCAGCAAGCAGTATGGAAACAGATGCAGAGGCCCCACTGTTTGCTAACACTCACAGACTGTCCTTCAGGTCACCCTCTGTGATATGTCACCGAGGGGAAGCCAATCCTCGAATGCCTGTTCTATCAGAGTCAGCTCCTGCCTGCATCTGTCACTCCTGATTGCATTTGAATGGCTTCGTCTCTTTTTTAAATAAAAGATTTATGCCTTAGCTGTCAGAGCTTGCCTTTATTTGAAAATTTAATCTTGTTTCTGGGAGTCTAGATTAACTTATTAGATTTAGGCATCCCTCTCATGGTTCTGGAAGAGATACAGAGCCTGCTCTCTGCTCAGGCCTCTGCAAACCTCCTTGTCAGCAGCCAAGGTGGAAGAGGCGAAATCTCAGTGTGCTTGGGACTCTGCTTCTGTGGCAGAACTTCCTGGGTCCCCTGGGCCAGCTTCCATACCTCAGCTTCAGAACCCAGGTTTCCCGAAAGAGCTGTGCATGAAACCCACCCTTCCTCCGGCTTTATGAAGGGACACCACCGTTTGGGTGAGAGTATGTCAGGGAGTCCTGCCCCTCTCCCCCCATCTATGTCTCCCATAGAATTCTGCTCTGCTGCTTATGCCACAGGGTGGGGTCTCACCTTTGCTTGTGCAAGGCCGAATCTGATTGACGGTAGTGTTGTTAATCCCATCTCATAGGCACTCAGTGAGGGTCTGCTCCCTGCCACTACACAGAGCAGGCTGCAGGATGAATCAAAAGTTCATTCAGTTCAAAGTGCTGGGGACAGATGTCCCAAAGCTTGGCATGGACGTTTAGAAATGACCCAGAGCAGCAGCACCTGCATCAGGAGGTGGAAGAGGCTCGTGAACAATAGACGATGGACCATAATGCATCCATCCTGAGAGTTAAAGAAGTAAGACCTAATCACCTCTCCCTGGTCCCGGAGTCAACACTGTCACAGGAGAGTGAAATTTCTGCATGAGACATACATACCCTAAGGGCTGCTCTTGATACTTTTGTCACAGGGTCAGCCGAGTGGTGGAGAATGGAGCATGACTCTCTTTGAAATGAGGGAAGAGCACCAGAAAGAGCAGTGAGTCCCGAGGTCTGGACAATAGAGTCTGGACAAAGCGTCAAGCCCAGCACTAGGACTGGGCTGTCCCCATCCAGCTCCCCGCTCTCTGGTGCCTCAGCTTATGATTGAGCTGTGTCTGCCTTTTTTAGATGCAAGCCCCAGCTCTTGAGATGAGTGCTTATTTGCAGGGTGTCTATGGGAAGTTGGACAGATTATTAAGGGGGTTGTAGAATCTGGCCTTGACCATGTCCCAGGAAAGGCGCGAAGCCGGGATCACTGACCCTGAACAACTTCCTCGTGAAGAGCTGCCTGCAGTGTGCGCCACCCTGCCCACTAGCCTACCACCTTTGTGGTCGCTGCAGCCCTGGGGTGCTTTCCCATCTGAATCTCCCCCTTTTTTTTTTCTTTTCCTCCCCAGTGCACAGCGCCTGCGGCCTTGACTTTCCCGCTGCACTCTCGCCATCTGCTGGTCAGTGGCGAAATAGCATCAAGCAAGCACTTAGCATTTCTTCCTACTAACCAGGAACTGCACCTTCAGCTCGCGCGCGCACCACACACACACACACACACACACACACACACACACACACACACACACACACACACGCACGCACGCACACACACGCACGCACGCACGCACCAGTGTGCACTAGCAGGCTCACATGCGCACATGCACGCGCACGCAGGTGTACCCAGGTAACGTGCATACACAGTCACACACATGCACACACATAAGTACAAACACACAAGGTATGAGCTGAATTAAGTCTTGACTTATTCCTTTCGACTTCCTCCAGCCACTCATCCCGAGAACTCTGAGTCCCTGACCTAAACACTCGCCTCGGGCTTAAACGCCTTGAACTCTGACCACAGCCTATGCGTCTCAAGTGCCCTTCTGGCCCCCTGCTCTCAACGGGAGCTGTTGCTTGGGTGAGAGACCACGCTTCTGGTTCACCAGGCTGATGGCCCGATAGGTGGCAATCAAGAGCAGCCTCTGGTCTCAGACAGCCTTGGAGTCAGCACCTATGGAGCTCTGAGGCACATGAGTCAGGACACACACTTCTTGCTTTGCCGCTTAGTAAAATAACTCCAAGGGAAGGAAGGTACACAGTTGTCTGCATAATTCATCAGCCTGGGCCTCGAGAGGAGTTGAGAGGATCGCAGGCCGGCAGTCAGGCTGGAGTTGGGGTAAGAGTGCGTAAAGGGGCGCCGAATGGAGCACGCTGGCACTTACAAGGCTCACAGTGTCCTTACTGACCCCACCTTGTTTTGAAGTGTGGTGTTTCATAGACCTCGGACTTATTTGCACTGTTCTTATTTTTAAAAGATGGCGTTAATGAAAACAGGGCCTAAACAGATCATTTAAAAACCCATGCTCATAGCACCATTAGTCACAGTAGCTAAAAGTGGAATATTTGTTCATGCCCGGAAAGAAAATCCTAAGACATTGAAGCAAGATGAACCTGGACACTGTGCTAAGTGAAATAAGCCAGCCACAAAAGACAAAAACCAGGTCTGACCCCACCTGCCACAGTTTGGATCTGGAGTGCCGTAAAGGCCCATTTATTAAAGGGGTAGTGGCCAGCCTGTGTTGCTGCAGAAGATGGAGGAGCCTTAAGAGGTGATGAGTATGCATCGGGTGTTTGGAGGCAATGGAGTTCAGTTAGGAGAGACAAAGTCTTTGGATAGTTGCTGGCTGCACAAGAGTGTGGATATCCTCACTACCCTGGAATGTGTCCTTCCACGGTAAGATAACAGGCTGCTGTAGTTTGAAGCACCTTTCACTACAAGCTCACATTGTGAACACGTGTCCCCAGCCCATGGTGTCATTTTGGAAGGCTATGGAACCTTTAGGAGGTAGACCCTAGCTGAAGGTACTACCTGTCCTAGGATCTGGCTGTCAGCCCCCAGCTTTCTACATCTAGGGGACACAAAGAGTGAGAACCACAGTTGTGGCTCAGCCGGGTGGCCTTAAAGGAAGTAGTCCCCAGCTTTGTCAGCTGCCCTTGACAGTTAATATTTTCTACATATTTCCTGAGCTCCTAGCCACTGTGTGGCTGTGTCCTCACATGGCCCTGTGAACTCTGAGATTCACAGATTCAAGGAACTGAGGTTGAGAAGTTAAAATCTGTGTCAACCATCCCATAGGCAAGTTGAAGCAGAGGCGTGACCTAACCAACCTGTTTCACCCTGTCAGGAAATGAACAGGGCGGTGTCCTTTCTGCCCCAAACTCACCCCAGGTTTCTGCCTGTCCCCAAAAACAGCCTCATCTACTTTTTCTGCCACTACAAATGCTGGAGGACAGCCGCCTGCCTCTCCAGCCCTGCCCACTGGATCCATCACGGAACTGGACATACCCCCTCCCACCTGGGCCCTCATCCATAATCTTGGCAGAGAGGCAGCTGTGATTATGCTGGCAACCTGTTTGAGGTGGCCACACTGGGGGTTCCTGGGCCTCCTGCTGGCTTGGGTGGCCCCAGGCAGATGCAGGCAATGACTCCACTGACTCCAGCAGAGAAGGCGCCCATTGCCACTGACTGCCATCATGCTGTGATTAGTTAATCACTAAATGTGTGGGGTTTTTAATTAACTGCCAGCCCTGCACAGGCAGCTGTTCCACAGACCATGTCTGATCTTGGTCCCAGTCCCAGTCTCGGCTGACAGGGTGCTTCCATCACACAATGACGCTTGCTTGCGTGCAGTGCTGCTGCAGGGATGGCTGCTGGTGCAGCTACAGCCCTAATAGAAGCCGCCAGCAGCAGGAGGGAGAAAGGACAGCGACCCTGGAGTAGGGCCACCAGGTGTAGAAGGATAAGAAGTCTGGTGAAGTCTCACACTATGAGTGTGACTTGTAACGTTCTTCTGTGTATTAGAATTAGCAAGAGGAAAGGACCTAGCTCTGGCCAGACAGTGCAAGGCTTCAGGCTTGCTGGATCCAGGAGGAAAAGCAAAATTGCTAGAACTGTCAGAAGAGCTATGTTTGCCTCTGCGACGTGAGTTAGCTGCCTGCAGGTGCAGGCAGACAGTAGTATGACCACTGTTTCCTTGCCTCCCCTGGTGTGCCTGCTCACCTCTGCACTTTGGAGTGAGTCTAGCCTTACTTCCACCGTCACCTTATCACAGTTATTCTGACCCATTTGGGCGCATGCTCCTGTTATCCACTAACACAGGACAGGCTAGTTTAGGTCACGTGGCAGCCTAGGCTTGATGCTGTCCTGTGCTTGAGTTAGGAGATGTTTAGCAACTTCCTTACCTGTGGATGCTAGGCGTTCCCACCAGACAGACCATGACAACCAAAAACACCTCCAAATGCAGCTAAAGGTCCCTTGGGCTGGCAAAATTGCCACTGCAATAGACTTAAGACCCAGGATGTCTAATGGGAAAGGTCTGCCTCCCATGGCATGTCAGGGATGCCCTGAGAACAGAGGCCAGGAGGCAGACAGAGACAAGCAGAGATTTCAGCACTCCTGGCACTGTTGGCTTGGGATCAGCACCAGAATGGAGGGCTATGCTGCACCATCACTCAAACTGGCCTGAAGCAGTGACTTAGCAGGGCAGATGGTGCATTCAGCTCACAGTTTGGGAGACTCCAGGTTTAAAACCAGGCAGTCTCATTTGTTACCACTATTAAGAGCCAACACCAATGACCATTGCCATGATAGAAGCAATGTTCTGACCAGGAACCAGAGGGAGGAAAGGGACCAAGTATCACCCCACAAACACACACACAAGACATGGTCAGTCACCTAAGGACCACATCAAAATGCTCCACAGTTCCACCCAATACTGTGAACTTTTAGGGATCACTTAGCATCTAAGCCATACTGAACACAGACCACTTGTGTGATCAGCCCACAGAGTAGGCTTGGGATGGGGGCTGAGTGTGTGTGGTGATTCCCCTGCTGCCCACATGGCTGTACACATGGCCCCAAGCAGTGTGAGGCTCCCATCGAACATCTCACTGTAGCTGAATTAGGAGCATGTCCCAGGAGTCAATGATAAGTGCAGCGTCCTAGAGTTCCACTTTACCATTTGCCTGGTGCCATGTAGCAAAGTAAGGACACAGTCCCAGGATGCTGGTCCCTGAATCCACACACTTGCACCTCACCAGCCCCCGCCAGGGGCCAGATAAGACCCCCAGCACTGACCACAGCCTTTGCTGGGCTAGACAGAGTATCCCTGGAAGCAAGAAGCGGCCACATACCTACGAAGCTTCCTTCTTTTAAAAATTAGTTTTGATATGAAGTTTGCATCGGGCCCCTGCCATGCAGTGGACACTAAGTTGTCCTCCTTCTCCCAGACCAATATCCGTGCTCCAGCACTCCAGCCCAGACCTCAGGGACGGTTGTCCCACACACTTCACCAATCACACACAAGGAATCTGCAGGCTAGTGTGAGTGAACGCGAGGAAGACGTTACCAGTTCTCTGTGAGGAGTTTGGCTAGCTAGATCCCAAGCCTGAAGCTCATGAAAGGTTTTTTTTTTCTGTTAATTTTCTAGATTTTATTCCCAATGGATGTAATTATACATATTTATGGGTCTGATGTGTTGTTTTGACACATGCGTACATTGTATAATAATATATCCAGTAATTAACATATGCATGTCTTGTACTTATCTCTGGGGTGAGAAATTCAGAATCCTGGATCTAGCTAATTTGAGATATTCACTATAATGCTGCTGACCACAGTTGCCTGGGGAACAGTCTGGAATGTGCCCCTCCTACCTACTGCAATTTGGCAGGGCGGGCCTCCCTATCCCTCCCACCCTCAAATCCCTGATTCCACTTAAGCAGCAGAGCCTCTGGTGTTTACTCTCTGTGTTTAAATTCTTCTGTTAATTAAATATTTTAAATATTTTTATTTTGGTGTGCAGGTACTCTGCCTGCGTGTATCTGTGCACCGCGTGCATGTAATACCCACAGAGGTCAGAACAGAGTGTTGGGTCCCCTAGCTACAGATGGTTGTGAGCCACCTATGGGCGCTGCTCTTCATGACCATTCAGCCATCTCTGCAGCTCCCTGTTGTTTAAACTCTTGAGCTTCCAACAGCTTTCTGTGGGACCTCCCCTTCACCAACCTTTTCCTCATTTACCCATTTCCTCATTTATACACGGGAAGGGCAATACATGCTTTCCTGAGGAGTAGGGCAGGAAGTGGGCAGGGTGGGGAGAACCTTCAGGCCACACCCAAGCCATCCTCCTAGCTGGACCCCACTCTGGCCTCCTCTCCCCCACACCCTAGCATCAGGTCCCTGACAGAGAGCTGTAACATCTGTGGACACGTGTCACCCACCTGACATGCTCACCTGATATGAAAGCTCCACACCAGGGCTCTCCAAGATAAGACCTCAAGCCAAGTCCTGACAGGCTGGGCCACAGAAGGAAGTGGCTGATGCACAGTGCACACACACCCCATCCATGCAATGCGCTGTGGCCCCCGTGGCCCCCAAACTTCTTCTACGTAAATTATAATCACAATAAATATAACAGGGTTTCCCGAGCAACCTGCCCCATTCAGAGCAGCACCTAAATACCAAGAGACCCAGCACCTGCGATGGGCTTCCTCCACTCACCTTCAGGAGATGTGGCTGGACAGCACAACAAGCTCTTGCCCAAACTGCTCCTGGTTACCCTTCCAGCTCTGGCTTGGATTTTGAGAAATGACAGGAAGTGGGGTAGGCAGATGCCTGAACTTGCCTGGCATTGCTTCTGTACATTGGGCTCTGCTCTCTCCTTCCCACAGCCCTTATTCTGTACGATCCATGCACTCCAGTCCCACCACTCCCACTGTCAGCTCCCACAAGCCCGAGTCGTCTATGCTATGGTCACGCCTGCCGCTTATGAAATATCTGCTGCGTGCCTGGCCAGGTTCTAAGCACATTATCCAAATAATCTCAGGGAGAGCTCACAATTAGAACTCCTGTTCATTTTATCTTATGGGCACAAAGCAGACCCAAGATGTCAAGAAACCTGCACAGAGGCTACAAGCTGATATACAGACTTCCCCTCCAGAGCCAGCATTCCAACTCATGGCACAATCCCGGAGCCTGGGCTTCTGCAACTTTGTAAGCCCTCCCAACACCAGTACAAGTGACATAAGACTAATGACATGAGTGTCATTTTCCAGAACACCTTTTCCTGTATTCGTGGATCAGGAAAACATAAAAGAGAATGGACAGCCATGGTGAGCTTGCCTCTCCATAGGTCCCTCCATACTTCCCCATCCTGTTTAGCCTGGGAATGTGAGAGCTTCCTCGCTCTACCCTGAGGCCCTTCTCCACTCCTCCCAGCGGGAAAGCAAGGTGTGTCCAGGGCTTAGTGGCATCAAGAGGAAGAAAACCCATCAACCCTATGAGTCCAGGATGTCTGGGGGTCAGCGCATTCTTGGTACAAGAATGGAAAGAGAATTGGCTCAGAGCCCAGCTTCAAAACTGGAACAGTTAGGAGCAAGAAACATTGATGAGGATTCAGAATGCAAAGAAGATGGAATGGGAAAACCCAATAATTCAACAGGAAAACTCAAGGGAAAGCCTTATAAGAAGAATGAATCAAACAGAAGATGAGATAAAATACAAGGACTCGCCAGGCAGTGGTGGTGCATGCCTTCAATCTCAGCACTTGGGAGGCAGAGACAAGCAGATCTCTGTGAGTTCAAGGCCAGCCAGCCTGGTCTACAGAGTGAGTTCCAGGACAGCCAGAGCTGTTAGACAGAGAAATCCTGTCTCAAAAAACAAGTAAATAAATTAGGGCTCAAAGATAAAGTATAGGATATTGACCAAATAAGCAAGGGATATGGAAAGTGTTTTAAAACACAGGGAAAAGAACAGACAGGACATGTAAGACACCATGAAAAACCCCAACTTCTGAATTATAGGCGAAGATGAGGAAGAAGGATCCCAAGTCAAGGGCTTAAGCTAGATCTCCAATAAGATCATAGAAGAAATTGCAAGCCACCAGTGGCCAGGGTGTCAACTGGCATGAGCTCCTGCCTGGGGCCATGTCTGGGTTCATGGTCCTATTGCAGCCAGGGTCTGTGTCAATGTCAGTGTCTATATGGGCCAACACCAAAGGTCATATTGGTGCCCAAGGGTCATGCTGCTGCCAAGGCCGTTCAGATTGTGGTAAACTGGTTGCCACCTGGGGCCATGTTAGCATCTGGGCCCAACCATGTCTGGGTCTGTGGCCCTACTACACCCAGGATCTCTGCTGGTATCCATGGCTTCTAGAACCAATGAAGGCCTTGTGGATGCACAAGATCTGGGCCACCTTGCAGCCAGGGGAACGCCCATCTGAGAGGTCTGAGCAGTCACACAGGGCCATGGTAAAATCTGGGTCTGAGAGGCTACTGAGGAGCAAGTCTGGCTCCATGGTCCTACTAAAGCAGGGTGTATGTTGATGCCATGGCCCAAATTCCACCAAAAGCAACAAAGATGCCCAGGTTCTGCATCACCACCTGCAACTATGTTGGGGTCTGAGGGACACGCAGCTACTGGGCCCATAATGGCCTGAGTGGCCTTTGCTGCCAACCTGAGTGGCCTTTGCTGCCACCCATGGCCATGGAGTCATCTGGGCCCAGGCTGCTGCCAAGGGTCAATGTCTATGGCTCACGTTGCCACAAAAGGCAGTTATGATGCCTTTTGGGGTCTCTACCACAACCCACCATGTTGAAATCCAGGGACCATGCTGCTGCTGAGCCCATGCCTATCTGAGAGCCAGATGGGGCCGTGGTGACATCCAGATCCAAGCTGATGCTAATGGCCATGTCTGGGTCTGTGGTCCTGCCATAGCTGGGCCTGTGTTGATGTCCATGACACCTGTTACAGGGGCCCATGTGAACTGTATGTTGAACCATGAGTCGAAGTACAAAGCCATCCCCTCACTGACCTGGAGAGAGCCTCCCCTAATGCAGTAAAACTGGCTCCACCCCTAATATGAGAGCTGGCCCCCCATAGTTGGGAAAGATAGCCCTGCCCCTCACCTGAGGAAAGTGGTCCCAGTGGCCCAGACTGACCAACTCAGTAGCCACCCAGGTACACATCCAGAGCTTTAAGTTGGCACAACCCAACACCTACCATCTATGACCTGACAGAGTACATAAAGGAACTGGTCCTGCAGGACCATGACCTCGTGGTCTACATGACCCAGGACAGCACTGGGATGTCTGGGAAGTTTCTGTGAGGGTCCATTGTCAAGGATGTGCCAGAGGCCAGAGGCCTTGAACCTTTTAGGGTAAAAGGGCTAGCCTTAGAAATATACCCTGACCCTAGAACCAGAGCCAGTGAAAGAAACACACCTGGTCCTGAAAGCAGAGCCAAGAAACACATTCTACTCCTGACCAATAGAGCATGAAACCAACCAACCCCTGAGCATGAAATCCAGCCAAACTTTCTACACATAGCTTAGCCACAACAATACTAACTTGAGAACTTTTATTCATGAACTTGTTTTGTTTTGTGAGGTTGTACTATTTCTCGAGAGGCACTTGGAAAACCTGGGACATTTGCTTCTATTTTAATTGTGACCAGGCACTAAAATACTTAAATATTCTTGAAGGGAAACTTTTCCAAACTTTTCTTCAGCTTAGGAGCTATTGGCAGCTGAAAACATGGACAGAAGGGAGAAGCAGTCTACTTGTGGGCTGTGGCCCCTGGCAGATTGCCCATGCTCTGGTGGATGATGACTGCACACGTGTGCTCCGGTGGATGATGGCTGCACACCCATCCACATATGGAAAGCACTAATTGGACTTAGTGGGTTATTTAGAATAAGAAGGAAGAAATGGAGGAGGAACAGGAGTAAGTCATGAAGTTGGAAGGAGGAAATGTTGAAAAGAAATCAGAAGTTAGAGAGGGAGGTAGGGAGTAGATATGGTCATATTCCATTGCATACAGGTATGAAATTCCCAAAGAATAATCTTTTTCATTTTTTTGCCTCAAGAACAAAACAAAACGTGTGTGTGTGTGTGTGTGTGTGTGTGTACATATACACATATATGTACACACACATACATACACTTGGCTTCAGTTTAAATTTTAAAGTACATGTACACATATGAGTTGTTCACACAAATTTCACGTCATGATAGCAAAGATGCTATCACAGCATGACACAGGCCACTGCAAAGGATGCCACCTCCATTCAGGCAGAGAGAAAGCAGGTCCTGGAAGCTGCTATGAGTCTATAGAAAAGGCTCCAAGGAAGCATGATACTGAAGTGGCATCTATGCTTGGAAATGAGAGGTTCAGGCAACAGTTTTGAGTCTCTGAGGCATCCAACCCCAGGCTGCCTGTGCCCCTCTCAGCTCCCTCCCAGCTCAGTCCCAGGATGAGCAGGAGGTGAGGACCCCAGCTTCTGATGTCCTGATGTTTTGGGCAGCACCCACTCTTGGCAGCCTTACTGGACTTAACTGAAATGCTGGGAAGCCAAGAGCTCTGCTGCCTGGTATTTTGGACAGGCTTGCTGGGCCACATACTTTCCTGACCCCAGCTAGACACATGCACAGCAAAACCACAGTAGACTCCAGCTAGCCACATTCTCCTGCCAACCCTGAGCTTACACATCAACAAAAAGATAAAAAGGAGCCCAGCAGAAAGAGACAGAGAACACATCGAAAAGCCTGGACCTTGAATGCTTTTCTGCAGTAGGCCACTTTTAAAATGGCTCCCATGATGCTTGCCTTCTTGATAGCACCTGTGTCATTCCTTCTGTCTGGGAACAGCTGACAGAGTGAACGAATGATGGCATGAATGATAGACGTCACTTCCAAGGCAAGGATCCAAGATGCTGGCTTCCGACTGCTTGGCTCTCCCTTTTCCTCTCATTCTTCTCGCTTGCTTCTTGGATTGAATCAAGTTGTGTGTAGAGAGGCGCATCTCTTAGGAACCAAGGATGCTTCCTGCCAAATCAGGCAAAGTGCTGATGCTTTCTGTTCCCAGGGTCCATTGGGACACACTCCTGTCACTCAGCACACGAGGAGTTTGGAAACAGATCTCCCCCCAAGTTGAGCCAATATCCAATGTAGTTGGAGTTTTCCTGTCTGACCGCCAGTTCCAAAGTAACCACAAAGAGGCTTAATATTAATTATAAGTGCTCAGCCAATAGCTCAAGCTTGTTATTAACTAGCTCTTACATTTAAGCCATTTCTATTAATCTGCGTGCTGCCCCGAGGCTTGTGGCTTTTACTTCTATCCCATTTTATGTGTTCAACTTTTTCTGTATCTGGCTGGTGACTCTGCCCTTCTTCCTCCCAGCATTCTCAGTTTGGCTGTCCTGATTATACTTCCTGCCTGGCTACTGGCCAGGCATTTCTTCATTAACCAATGAGAGTAATATATACTTACAGTGTACAGAATACCGCATCCCAGACTATGGCCCTTCCTGAGAGAACCGGTGAAGGCCTCCAGATCCCTGACTCACAGAAGCTGTGAGATCCCTCGTGTTTATTCTAAACCATTAGACTAAGGGATAACCTGTCACTGGTACAGCCCCCTCCCCACATGTGGAGGTGGTGGCATTGACCTGACATGTGTGATCAGGTTCTGTCAGTCAGCCATGCAGAGACAGAGACAGTGGGGACTACTGTAGCATGTGAAAGCTGAGAATATAAAACGTTTAATCAGAAACTTCAGCAGGCTCACTTTACGACAGAGAATTCACAGCCTCTCTCCAGACAGGGACTGCATAATTCCCAGAGCCCAGGTCATTTCTTAAGCAAAGAAACAAATGGGTGAACAGCCACAGTTGACGTGGGCCACTCTTAGAATCCATCAAGACTTAAACTGAGGAAATTTGCTACACTTACTGTGGATAGCAATGTCTTGCTGTATGGATACATTACCTGGGTGTTATGAGGCACACCTGTAACACCTGCACTTGGGAGGCTGAGACAGGAGGATCTTAAATTTGAGGCCAGCTTACACTACTTAGTGACACCCTCCCTAAATACATAAAAATAAATATGGTATACAAAAAAGCATAATATGGGACCCATATTCAGGGGACTGTTGCAAGAGGATGTTGTCCTTGGGTGTCCCCAAATACATTAAATAAGGACTACATTCAAAAACTGAGAGGAAATTATGTTTTAAATTTTAAATAAAATCATATCAATAATGAATCAGTGGAGAATGATTAAAATAAAGGGTTGGACAGTGTCTTAGTGTTTCTATGCTGTGAAGAGACAACATGACCATAGCAACTCTGATAAAGGAAAACATCTAATTAGGGCTTGATTACAGTTCAGTGGCTTATCCATTATTGTCATGGTGAGAAGCATGGTGGTGTAGCATTAGCTCTCGGTAATAAAAGCCTGGAGTCAGAGACAGGAGTAAATGCTGAAAGATCAGAGAGACAATGGAGCAAGCCACAGCCACACCTTACCTCACTAACTTCTTAGCCAAAAAGAAAGCCAGCTTCTGTCTCCTCCTACATTATATTCTTCTCTCTGCCCAGCCATATTACTTCCTGACTGTCTGTACAGACCTCCAGACCTCTATGGTTAACTAGTGGTTAGCTCCTCCCTCTTAGAGTATGAACAAACTATCACCACATGGTGGCATGCAGGCAGACAAGGTGCTGGATAAGGAGCTGAGAGTTCCACATCTGGATCCACAGGCAACAGAAGGAGATTATCACACTAAGCCTAGTTTAAGCATGTAAGACCTCAAAGCCCACCTCCACAATGGCATACCTCCTCCAACAAGGCCACACTTCCCCCAACAAGGCTACACCTCCTAATCCAAGAATTGAAACACATGAACCTATAGAGGTTCAAACCACCACAGAAGTTATGAAAATAAATAGAAATTTTGGAATTGAAAAGTACTATTTGTTACTAGAAAGACTATGAAACAGATTCTACAGAGGGAAGGTCCAGCAAGCTGAAGACAGAGTGGTTAAAAACTATCTCGCTTAAAGGACAGAGATTAAAAAACATGATTTAAGAAAACTTAGGAGCCCTAGGAAGCAGTGAGACAGCATCAATCAACCCAAGGCATGATGGGAGTCCCAGACACAAGAAATATGTGGAATTGGGGGAAAGTACAGAAAAATGTTGGAGAATAGCATTGATCCAAAACTCTGGAAATCTGATGAAGATATCATTAAATACTGTAGTGGGTAAGAAGACAATATGAGGAATATGAGGAGGCCAGGCTCAGTGAGAACTCATGCTCTGTCTCCAGTCTTGAGACAGTCCAGAGTCTTGAGAGTTGGTAAACTACATTAGGTCATTGGCATGGAGCTCAGAAGTTTCCACCTGGCCCCAGTCCCTTCTCTAAGTGGTTCCCATGTTCACCAATTCATAATGCATCCAGAATCATGGAGCCAAGGACCATGGACTGAAAGTCTGAAGACAGGAGCCAAAGTAATTCTTTCCTTTTAAAGTTGTAAAGCTGTTGGTCTTTGGTAGTTGGCCACAATGATGTGGTTCCCAAAAGCCCTCAAAATAATAAATACAAATATCCCAAACATGAAAACAAAGACAGAGATCAGCAAGAAAGGAGGTAGTCTTGAGTACAGACAGGGACGGCATCAACAAGTGACTCTAAAAACAACCGACCCAAGAATTCCACCACCCAGCAAAGCTTTTTTTAAAAATGAGGGGACTAGAAGGACACTGCTACATAGCAACAACACCTCATCATCAACACCTGCAAAGTGAACAACTTCAGATGCAAAACCCACTCCACCTATGAGCCCATTTGTATAGCACTCAAAACAGGCAAACCTTTATAACTTAGGTTAAGATGCCTGAAGGCAGCCAGTGTGTGGTGTGCCAGGGGAGGTGCCAAGGTGCCAGTTCCATGAATGTTTTTGGTTGTGATTTGGTCATACTTCATTCAGAGTTTACTCAAAAAGCTGATTGTAACAGCCCTCCCCTACTGGGATACCTTATTGTTTCCTCTGTGTTTCCCTGGTCTTCCCATCCGAGCAGACCTGACCTCCAAGGTCCTGTATCAGCATCACTTCTCACCTATTCATCACAGCCTTCTGCTGTCCCTGAAGTGTGGCATGACCCCATTATGACCCAGGCACTTGCTCATCCGTCTGGTACACAGCCTTCATATTAGTGTATTGGTGTAAACACAATACATGATCAGTAAACACAATACAGTATCACACTGCCTGACAACACGAATGAATGAGCAGAAACAAATGAATTATTAAATAATTCTTTGAGAATTTCATGCAATGTATTTCACTACCCACCCAATTCTGTGTTTTCCTTTTCTTTTTTAAAGCCTATCAAGTCCAGCTTTTACTGCTCACTTAACTGTTGGGTATTTGGCCACCCACTGGAGTGCTGTTAACTCTCCCTCTCCCAGAAGCTATTAATAGCTCCTCAACTAGAGGTGGGACTTCATATCCCCTCATTCTCCATGCTGGGATTTTGTCTAGCTTAACCTTGCACAGGTCTTGTGCATACTGTCACTCAGCTGTGAGTTGACATGAACAAGTGCCAAGGTGTGTCCGGGAAACATTATTTCCTTGCCGTCATCCACTACCTCTGGCTCTTACAGTCTCTCAGCCCCTTTTTCTAGTGACCCCTGAGCCTTGGGAGGAGGCAATGTGATATAGATTTCCCATGTAGGGCTGAGCATTCCGCGTCTTATTCTGTGTTGACCAGTTATGGCTCTCTGTCTTGACCATCATTTACTACAGAAAACAGCTTCTCTGAATGGGGGGTGTGAGATGCACTCATCTACAGGTGTAGGGATGAGTCATTAGGAGCCGGTTTCATTATGTTTAGAAAAACAATGGTAGGGTCTTCCCTACAGTTGATTCTTCAAATGGTGCTTTATTTGAAGCTGGCAACCTGAGGGTACCGTGATAGCCAGCTAGTGGGGGTTCTGTTCACCATCAGTTAAAGAATTCAAAGGCAATCAAATGCATGGCTCCAAGTAAGAGTTTACTAGCAAGCATTACAGATTGTCCAGTAGAGAAGCCCCCACCTTCCAGAGCTGGGGAGGGCACCAACTTTGAAGAGTTTGGGTTTTTATTTGAGTTTAGTGTGTGGCCCACCCGGCAATCTCCCTCTGTCTTTTCTCACTGGTCTAAATGTGTCTCTGCACCCATCATGTAGTAAGCATTGGGTCTCTGTCCTTGTCCAGGAACACAGAAGTAACTTGTTTGGCTGGGTAGGGGTGCCCCCCTCCCGCCCTCCTCTGCTGTTTGTACTGTAACAAGTACAGAGAGACTCACCACACATGAGGGGAAATGGGCCACATTTCAGAGAGATGGGAACTTACTGCTGGAGACAAACAGCCGTGAAGAAATGGACACTTCCACCTAACACTGGGGCCAGAGTTTCATGCTCCCCTGTATTCTATCCGAAGGGTCCGCAGCCTCAGTAGCAGGTTGGTAGCTTTTAAATATTGCCTTGTGTCATATCTTGGCCCAGCAGACTCATAGGTACGGCAGAGAGAGGGTCAAAGGAAGCCAGTTACTCCACAGCAGACTTGTTCCTCTAGTCATGAGTTCTGTCATATTCCTGGAACTTGTGACACCTGTGCTTCTGCTACCGAGGCTGTCAGGGTTAGGGCTGGGTGCTTTCAGGTTCTTGGCCTCTTATTTCAGAAATTGAAATAATGATGCATAGAGATCACAAAGTGGCATGGAAATGTTATTCAAAACAAAATGATAGTGTAGATACACTGTCTAAACTGACAACAGACCACCAGGGTACTCACAGGGTCTGGTTATTGTTTGGGGCTGAGTTGCTTACTAGGGATGTAGTTGGTGTTTATTTTGATTGGCATATTAAGATATGTAACCATTTCTGTACTTCATAAATCCCTTCCCATAGTACATCTGATTTTAATCACGTGCATGCCTATTAATGCATAAGCATACGGTGGTAAATAGGGTTTTCTCCCTAAAAGTTCACTTTGAGGTCTCAATTTGCCTCATTTTGCTTTCACAGAAAACCAGTCCAGACTGTGATTGAATAGAAGCTATGTAAGTTTGGTGGTTGTTAAGGGGAAAGAAACTCATTATACTGTTCAGCGAGGCACTTGTTGTAGCCCAATGTAGGGCTCCCAGGTTGCTAACAAGTTACCAGGTGCATTGTTCAGAAAGAGATGTAATAGTGCATTTAGGTGATGCCCTCAGACTGCCAAGTGCACGGTTAGAAGCCTCCTAGACTGTGTGTAGTCCAAGCTAAGTAGAGCGCCAGGCTGCTAAGCTATGGCGTCTGCTTGCCTGACTCGCTTCTCTCGTTATCATCCTTTGCTCTCTTCCCTCATTCCCTGAATGTCTGGGCCCTGGCACTTTCTAAAGAGCTGAGTCTAGTTAGTGCCCACCTGTGACCATCTTGTACTCTTCCAGGGGTATCTTGAATGGAGGAGAATGATTAACTCAGAACAAACCATTTACTGTATGTACAGGCTAAGCTATTAATAACATGTACATATGAACTTCATCCAACAATATAGAGTACAAATGTGACCAAAATGTCCCCTACCTGCCTGGCTGCACTCCTTCCTGGCTCCATGCCCTGCCCCTTCTCTTTGCTCCATGCCCGGCCTTCCAACCTGATTTGCTGTCCACCCTTGCAGACAACCTTGGCCACCCCACCAGTAGAGAGGCTGAAGTGGATTCCTCCCCCAGGACATCACTTTCCTCCAAAGCACAGGGTATGGTGAGGACCACAGTATCTTCCATCCTTTCAATCCTTTGGCGAACTTCTGCTCACCTTTGAAAACCTCCCAAGTCCAGAATATGGCTTTTTGAGCCAAATCCCTAGGACACTATGGCACAAGGGGAGAAGAAAAACTAAGAAAGCAGATGGTCCTATCCTGGTTACTCAAAAACACATGTGGCAGGATGTGTGCTGAGCTAGAGTTCCTAGGGGGGAGGGAAGCATGGCAGGGGGCAGCTACAGGTGGGGACACAACCAGGCAAAGGCCTAACCAAGTGGTGGAGGCAGCCAGGAGGGGGAAGAAAGCCAGACAAGGGCCCAGCAGAAGAGATGATACAGAGCAGAGTTCAGGAGGGAAGCCAGGCAGGTCCAGCCAGATGGGAGAATACAACCAGGCACAGGAAGTAGCCAGGTATCTAGGCTCAGCCAGGTCCCATGTTAGCCTGGATAACCCAAACATCTTGAACAGATCCTATAAAACTCATAAAAGCCTAGGATGAGGGTGCTGTTCAATTGATATAAGAAATAAAATCTTTTTATAACATATTGGGCCCTGCTAACACATTTTTTAAAAATTCTTGTAGCTGTTGAACTGTAAGACCAATTCCAATTCACTTGAAATCGCCAACAGTGGCCTTCTGTGTACTCCATCGGGTTACTTTCACATCCGCATTAGTCGTCCTGACCTGCTAATTCAGGACCTTGCTTTGTTATCCTTCCCACCCTCTGTAAAAAGGTTTCATTACATAGATGACATAACACTAACCTGTTTTACAAATTAAGAAGAGCTTCTAAATGGTATAGAGGAGCACCTAAAGGAATGATGGCAGGAAATGAATCTACAAAGTGTGTGAGGGCCAGGTACAGCTGCAAAGTTGGGAGTAGTATGGCCCTGTATGGTGCATATAATACCTGAAAAACTTGTTGGAAAAAAATCCCCAACAAACTGTGCCTGTGCATGGAAAACAGATGCAGCTTTTCTTAGGACTCCTGGGATACTGGTGGATCTCCACACCCACCTCATCCAAGCTGTTCGTCCTTTCTGCACACTTGATTAAGAAGGGTGCCAAGTGGAACTTGATACTCAGGAGGCTATTGAGTAAGCTAAGACCCTTCTAGGCCAGGCTCGTCAGCTGTGTGCTCCCATTATCCCTTTCCACTAGAAGTCACTAGACGCTAAGAAAGCTGCCGCTGGGGGCTGTGGCCAAAACAACCCAAGCTAACAGTCCCAATGGGGTTTGGCATCAGCTGTGGAAAGGAGCAGAAGCTCTGTGTACAGAGCAAGTACAGCAACTGCTGCCTGTGGGCAAAGCATTGCAACCATGGCAGGCACAGGTCCCACCTCAGCTTCTCTGACCAAGAGTTGGGATGGAGGCCATCTGATGAAGCCTCTTCTGGAGGTGGCACAGAAGTAGCATGCATACATACAGCAATGTGGTACAGGCTGTCCTAAGGTCCATGTCCTTTTAAACGGCTGAGCTCCCTCCAGTTACTGAACCAGCAGCTAAGCCAGACCAAGTGTATCTTAGTTGGGGTTTTCCTTGCTGTGAAGGGACACCATGATCACATTAGCTCTTATAAAGGAAACATTTAATTGGGGTGGCTTGCTTACAGTGTCACACGATTGGTCCATTATCACCATGGCAGGGAGCATGGTGGCATGCAGGCAGACATGGTACTGGAGCTGACTGTCCTTACATCTTGACTCAGAAGCAGCAGGAAGTTGACTATCTCACTGAGGAAGCTCGAGAAAAAGACACCCCAAAGCCCACCCCACAGTGACGCACTTCCTCCTAATAGTGCCACCCCCTTTGGAGGACCATTTCTTTCAAACCACCACAAAGTGTTAGAAGAAACTCTACCCCTCCCTGTAGATGCCTACTGCATACAGTTGGAACACCAAACTCAAATAGATAGCTGCAGAAGGACAAAGAAGCACAGACATCATGTGACAAGAGGAGGGAGAAGAAAATGCTGCCTGTGGGCTGAATAAAAGTAGTCATGACTCATAAGACCTAGCCCATGACAACCTGTGACCTCTTCCTAGAGGTCTGTCTTTATGGGAGGAACCTAGCATGCACTAGGTTTGCCACTATGACAAGGAAGGAAATACATAACAGAGTTCAACAGGAATCAGAACCCACAGCTCATTGAGTCGCCTGGATGCTTTTTTTTTTTTTTTTAACCAAAGTACAGGCCATTTGTCCTCAGATGTGACTCACTAGGTTCATGTAAAGTCTAATCACAGGGAAGCCAACACAGGATGGAAAATAGCTAAAGTCACTAGCATTCCTGTAAAATAATTTGATGTCCTATGTGCTGTCCAATTGTGCAAGGCCTATTTCTGATTGTGGCCTTGGTAGATTCCTATGTATGTCAACTTGCCTATAACGGATTAATAAATGGACTATACAGGACCCATGCCTCTCAGTGATGGATGCAAGTATGTCCTTACCTGTGTGAACACTGCCACAAGCACGTTAATGAAAATGAACAACAGCTAAAATCACCATCAAGGGTCTCATCAACTCAGTGTTACGTTATGAGTGTCATGAAGAGCTGACAGTTACAAGGGCAGTCATTTAACAGTGATGGGTAGAACTGGACTGAAGACAACCAGCTGCAATGACCCATCCACATGCTTTACAATGCACAGGTAGAAAATGGCACCCTCTATGGTTGCTAAGTGAAAAATTACAACACCAGGAATGTGCTACTGACACCCTACAAACCACAAAGGCTATTGCTACCGCTGCTGGTTGTTGCAAGATATTTGATTACACTGTGTAAAGATATGTTACTGTTATTGATTTAATAAAACAGCTAAATGGCCAATAGCTAGGCAAGAGGTATAGCAGGAACTTCTGGACAGAGGGAGCTTTGGGAAGAAAGATGGAGTTACCAGCCAAACAGAGAGGAAACAAGAGGTGCAAGATTAAAGAGAGGGAACACCACGTGATAAAATGTAGATCAATATAAATGGATTGATATAGTTTAGTTACAAGAGCTAGTTGGGAACAAGCCTAAGCTATAGGCTGAACTTTCAGAATTAATAAGTCCCTGAGTCATTATTTCTGAGCAGGTGGCCCAAAGAAAAGCCCAACTACAAATGTCATCCAACATAGGGGTTTAAATATCCAAAGGTAGGGCCTAAGAAAACAAAAAAAAAAAAAAGTTCTGGACAGAGAGCAGGATGTAGTTTCCTAGTTTCCTAGTCCTGCTCTCTCAGGCAGCCTGGTACTCAGAGGCATACATAGACATGGCTACAAGCTGCTGCCTACAGGCTGGAGCCACCCACCAGTACCATGCACCAACACTATGTGCTAAGCTGAGCCATGCCTGCGGCAGACATAGTAATTTAAGATTTGTTTCATGTGATCAGAGAATGTTACAGATGCTTGGTAAAGACGGATCCAGACAGAAAAACAAAAACAAAAACAAACAAAAACTCTAAGTAGGTTACAGTATGTTTTCTTTAAAAAAGAAAAAAAAAATGGGTATAGATAGCCATAGGGGAAAAATTAGAAGTAATAATATAAAGTCTTTAAAGAGAAAATAAAATAACATAAAAAGGATAAACTACATAGAAATGGGAAATACATAGGGTGTCTATATCCTGTATGGTGTTGTATTGACTTTAAATGTTCTCACTGCTGATGAGCCAACAGTAGCTACTGAGAGACATTAGATTATAAACTACTAAATTAAACCAACCTATATATTTTTAAAATGTCTTAACTAAAACAGAGAAATAAAAAGATATTTTATGGGTTGCTCAGCCCTCTACCCTGCATGGCGTATGGCTGATGGCCCCAGTATACTGGAATATAAAGGACCTTATGCATTTGCATCAAGACCACTTCTCGTGAATGATTGGGGGGGGGCGCCTTTCCTGAGTGGGAGCGCGAGGGACCACGCTCTCGCAGGTCTTACATTTGGTGCATTGGCTGGGAACTGCGACCACCCGTCTCACACCCGAGAACCGACTTGGAGGTACCGGGATTCCCTCTGTGTCTGTACGTGTCTGTATGTGCTCTGACGTGCTCTGGTGTGTGTGTGTGTGTATGCGTGTATGTTGGCCGGCACCTCTGTTCTGATCTAGTATCTGTATTTTGGAACGCATGTTCTCGGTTTCAGTTTGCAGCTGTCTTCATGGGCCGTAAGGGACCAGAAGATCGTGATTAGCAGAGTGCGATGAGTATCACAGGCTGTTGCCCTAGAGGAATCCTTAGGGCAGTATAGGAAGCCTGGGGACGCCCAGTTATTAGCTTCCCTCTGTTCTGTCAGTCAGAGGACCGAATTCTGTGTCTGAATCTGTTTGCAGGCCACATGGGCAGGCCACATGCGCCTGAATCTGTTTGCTGCCAACCCGGGAGCATCCTGGGGTGGAGAGCTCGGCTTTCGGTCCATAGGACCAAGCCCTGTATTCCGTGGCCCCTCGAGTCTTTTGCCTGCTTGCAGGCCACGTGGGCAGGCCACGTATGCCTGAATCTGTTTGCCGCTCGGGTGACACCCCAGGAGGTGAGGAGGCCACTGGCCTCCGTCTATTGGTTGGTTTGACTCTTTTGCCTAGCGCCTTTGTCTGGATCTGTTTTTGTTCTGTGTGTCTTTGGTGTCTTTGTAGTTTGATCATAGGACAGACTGACTGACGACCTGACCTTAGTTTAACTCTTGATTACTTGACTGAAGTAACAAGTTATTAATGTGTATGAGGGCTGGCAGGGCTGGCGATCATCTCCAAGCCGGCAGCATGCTTCTGGATGGCAGCTTAGACCATGGCAGTGAGTACAGCTCTTAGTTCTGGCGATAAAGGTAACCGCCACCATCTTGGATAGATCACGCCTAAAACAGCTATGGTTTTCCTGTTAGCAATGTTGTTGGTTAACAGATAAACACTCATGGCCAGAAAAAGAGAAAGATTTACAGTAAAGACAGATTCACATTAAGAAAAACTGCCAGAGATTTACAATGTGTTTTAAAATATACGTAGGCTTGGGAAAGAAAAATAAATAAATAAAATGGTTTTAAAAAGACAGAATGTGGCTGGGTGTGGTGGCACACACCTTTAATCCCAGCACTCGGGAGGCAGAGATAAACACATCTCTGTGATTTCAAAGGAAACCTGGTATGCAAAGTGAATTCCAGGACAGATAAAAGTTACACAGAGAAACCCTGTCTCAAAATATATAAAAATAAAAGTAAAAAAAAAATAAAGTAATAAAAAAAAGCCACATAAAGGTGAAAAACACAGAGAAACATTGGATATTGTACGCTGTTCTGTTATCTTTAAATTGTTTGCTGAGGAAATAACAACAGTTAAAAAATGCTGCTGGATTAATTCAATTTATATATTTTAAAAATGTTTTGACTCCAAAATTTAAGCCTCAGGACAAGTTACTGGGGAAAAGGATTTCTATTTTTGTTTCCACAGAAAATGAAAAGCTGTGGATTCCTTCCAGACTAACGTGGTTTGATCAAGCAAGACCCCTGAAGCAACGTCAATGGGACAAAACAGTCTTGCAGACTACAACCAAGATTTCTGCGTCTTCTTGGGATCCCCCATGACAGCACCCCCTACCAGCAGGAAGTAGTTTGGAAAGAACGATGCCCAAATTCCCAAATATTGTTTATTAATGTTTGTTTTCATTTAAATTGGCTTGGTTATAAATGGTTAATGACCACAAGTGATCTTTTTAAGGTAAAAAAAAATATGGTGTAGATATAAATACTTTGTTTTAAAATGGATTTTCATTTATTGATACAAATTTAAGGTCAATTTTGTGATATGTATATTTCTCCTCTTGTTTAGGTATTGTGTTTATATAGCTCATTGAAAAATGTAATGTATAATTTAGTGCAGATTATAGATAGGTACCTATAATAGTCAAAACTTATAGTTAGGTGAGTTGGGTTTTCTAGATATATAGAGATGTATTTGAGATGGATAGGCATTCTTCAAACATTTCAAAGACCTACAGAATATGGCATTTAAAATGGTTTAGGGTTTTTCTTGACAATGAGAAATAACTGCTCCTGGTAACACCACCTGCATCAGAAAGAAAAATGGATATCGAAGAAACACGTAATGAAGTTTGCTTCTAATATGGCAAAACTAGCCATTTGGACAAGATACTGCTCTTGTCTAGTCTTACTATATGCTGAACAAACTGGGCATGCAGGACCCACAGAAAAGTGACTGCTGATGCAAGATGGACATTGCTACAGGATTCCTGCTTCATGGAAAAGGCTGCCAGACAGTCTACAAGACATAGAGAAAAATGACTGAGAAACTGCCAATACAGATGGACAGTTTTCTGCTTTGCTGAGGAGTCTGCCAGACACACTATGGCCTATGGGCTGAAGATGAAACATTACAGAAGAACTTGAGGTGACTGACCAGGCAGTGAGTTGTCTCTGTCATTTTTAGAGTTTATATATTATCCTTCTATGGTCTTTGAAGGAGTTAAAGACAGATAGCTTTGATTATTGTTTTCCTTAGTTAGGATTAAAGATAAGTTACATATAGGACTTTAGACTCACAAAGATAGGATAGATGGTATTTTCTTTGAGTCTTACAAAATGTTAATGGACTAAATATTGTTAACTGTGATTCTTATTTGATAATTGTTGTATGGTATATTTTGCTATGTTAAGGTTAAAACCCTTCATGCTTTTCGGGGTTAGAAACACCCCTGAATGGGTTGGGCTTACCCCCTATGAATTACTTTATGGGGGGAGGCTCCACTGGTGGAAACTGTCTCTGCACATAATGCTGATGTGATGTCTTCTCAGCCCCCGTTCACTAGGCTCAAGGCGCTCAAGTGGGTGAGACAGCGAGCATGGAAGCAGCTCCGGGAGGCTTACTTGGCGGAAGGAGACCTGCAAGTCCCACATCACTTCCAGGTTGGAGATTCGGTATATGTAAGGCGTCACCGGGCAGGAAACCTTGAGACTCGGTAGAAAGGCCCATAGCTTGTGCTCCTGACCACACCAATGGGAATAAAAGTCGAAGAAATCCCCACCTGGTTCCATGCCTCCCATGTCAAACCAGTGCCACCCCCTAATCCTGAATGGAAAGCCAAAAAGACTGAGAATCCCCTTAAGCTCAAGCTTTATCATATGGGCCCTACTTCCTCAACCAGGTGACTCCATCCAGTTTACAGAGGAAGGTCGGTCCAACTGTAGGGGTTAGATCTATTATTTTTACAGCAGGGGGCCTCTGCTGCCCTTTGGGTTAAGGGATGGTTCAACAAGTCCCCTTGGATGACCACCCCACTTCCTGCTATGATGGGACCCTCAATGACTTTGCTCTTGCTGCTTACTGATGGACCTTGTACGATTAATAGAATTGTTACTTTTGCTTGGGAGCGAATAAGTATGGTCCAGATTATGGTACCTAGACAACAGTACAAGAGCCTCCAGGGCAAAGAAAAAGTCGCCTATAGTCCTCCCAGTTCTAAGATTAGAACTATTAACAAGAGAAGAAGTGGGGAATGTTAGGATGGAAAAATATAGCCTAACTCTCCACTGACCCCAGGAAGCTGGGAGTCTTAAATCCCAAGCTGACGGTCACCAACTTTAATGTTTACGACAGTCTGTGAATGAATGAACACAGGAAATGAGCCTTGTCGCCACACCCAGAAGCCTGTGCAAAAGCAGACTTCCTGGGCTAAGTGCGGGCTTGGATAGTTTAAATTAATTGGTCCGCACTGGACGCTACAAGGTGATTGGTTCAAGAGGAACAGGCTTTGTTGTAACCCTATAAAAGCTTTCTCAATTCTGTACCGGGGGTTGCTCAGCCCTCTACCCTGCATGGCATATGGCTGATGGCCCCAGTATACTGGAATATAAAGGACCTTATGCATTTGCATCAAAAAAAAATTTATGTGGGGGAAGAGATTATGCTTTTGTTCCCACAGAAAACAAAAGGCTATGGATTCATTCAAGGTTGAGAGAGAACAGGTTTGATTTGGGGAGAACCCCTGAAAATCCTGGCTACAGACATAAATAAATAAACCTAGAAAAGCTAAAGTGACATGATAGGACAGTCCTTCAAAAGTGCCTGTTTCACAGAAAAATTGAGGCCCGTAGGCTGTAGATGGATGCCTCAACATTAAAGAGGAACCTTGAGTAACTATCCAGGCAGCCAGCTGTTTCTGTCATTTCTTATAGCTTTGCAAGTTACTTTCTCTGTACTTCCCTGTTTACTCAAGTAATATTTTACCCTTCTTTGGTCTCTGTTGGGGATTGAGGACTAGATAGTTGATGAGGGATGTCCTTCTGCATATATGTTTCTCTTATTGGTTGATGAATAAAACACTGTTTGGCCAATAGTCAGTAGAGGCAGGAAGATAGGGAGAGCTAGGAGATGAGGAGAAGGCTGGGAGAGAGGGCACACAATGGGATGCATGTAGCAGGCAAAAGGAGTAACAGGTTTGGGCATTCTCCAGTAAGCCAAGACCAAGTGGAAACACATAGATTAATAAAAAATGGGTTAATAATTAAGACAGAGCTAGCCAATAAGGAGCTCTAGACATCATCAAACAGTTTTATAATTAATACAAGTCTTTGTGTACTTATCTGGGGCTAACGTGGCAGTGGGACTTGGCAGGAAAGAGAAATTACAGCAATAGATAGTTATAATTTTGCAGTTTGTTACCTAATTCAGAAAAGAAACTTATATAAGAGATGTAAAGTTTATGAGGTTGAGAAACATAAATGCTGTAAGTTGCTTACCTAAAAAGATGTTTTAAGATCTAAAAAGATATTTTAGGATGGTAATTTAGTTATGGCTAATAATGGATTAAGTACAAAACTTTGGACTAAGATAGGGTAGATAATGGAGTATTTTTCTCTAAATTTGGCCAATGCAAATGGACTGGATGTTATAAGTGTAATTCTTACCTGATAATTGTTCTTACTGAATATAGTTTTACTATGTCAGAGTTAAAACCCTTTCTTTTTTATTTAGACAAAATGGGGAAATGTTGTAAGATACTTGATTACATAAAGATATATCACTGTGATTAATTTAATAAAAAGCTAAATAACCAATATCTAGATAGGAAATATATCAGGGACTTCTGGGAAAAAGAGAGATCTGGGGAGAAGGGTGGAGTCACCTGCCAAATAGAGAGGAAACAGGAGGTGCAAAATGAAAGGTAACACCATGTGATAAAATGTATATTAATATAAATGGGTAAATTTAAGTTATAAGAGCTAGTTAGGGACAAACTTAAACTACAGGCTGAGCTTTCAGAATTAATAATACTACTTCCTCTTTCCTCCTCCTGGTCTCCTAGCCCCGCCTATCTTGTTTTCTATTGGCTACAGTGCTTTATTAACCAGTATGAGAAACATATTTACAGAATAACCTCTCCCATCATCTCCTCTTTTCTGTCTAAAGTAAAAGAAGGGGTTTAACCTTAACATAGCAAAAGAGGAGATGATGGGAGACCAGGAGGAGGAAAGAGGAAGTAGTAGGAAGGAGTCAAGATGTAGAGCATGGAGGAAGGAAGACTCCCGCCGCGGCTCCCCGATAAGACGACCACGTGGAAATACTTAGATAAGTAGAAATGAGTTAATAATTAAGGCAGAGCTAGCCCATAAACGGTAATGGTAACTGGCCAACAGGATTGTATCAAATACAGAGTCTCAGAGTGTTACTTGGGGCTGGTGCGGCTGCAGGCCCAGACTGGCGGCAGGCGGGATGGCGCCGGCAGGGAAAAACCTGCTGTAACAAAGGGGATCATCCAGGAGCATTTTATCCATTAAACTATGCCTTTTTATAACTGTATTAATTTGGTCTCATTTGGATTGCTGCATTGGCTGAGAGGCTTATTGGGGTGCAGAAACTTTTCAAAGTGTGTCACTGTGGGAGTGAGCTTTGGAGTCTTCTATGCTCAAGCTACACTTGGTGTGACACACAGTTGCTTCTGCTGCCCACAGTTCAAGATGTAGAACCCTCATCTCCCTCTCCAGCACCATGTCTGCTGCATGCCACCATGTCACCCACCGTGATGATAATAGACTAAATAAACCTCTGAACAGTAAGCCCCCCCAATTAAATGTTTCCCTTTATAAGGGTTGCTGTGATCTCAGTTATCCAATACCAAATGGTCAACTTGAAGACAAACATACACATAACATTATATAGACCAAGTTGGAGGTATTTTTCTATTGAGGAATATATATCTTTAATGTATATTAAAGATATATATTTAAAAATATATTTTTAAAAGAGCATTGAAGGGGTATGTGGGAGGGTCTGAAGTGAGGAAGGGGAAGGGGGAAATGAATAACTATATTGTCTCAAAAACAATTTTAAATCTTAAAAATAACATGATTGCTGGAGAACGAAAGAGGAGCCGGTACTGCTTGGAAGAGGCTCACTGACCTATCAAGCTGGCCAGAAGTTGAGCAGAGCACTCCCAGGCTGCCTCATTTGAGAGCTGTCATTGGTGGTGAGGTTGGATTTCAGTGATGCAGCCGCCTGTGAGTCATCCCCATCTCTGTAAGTAACCCTTCACCCAGAACCCAAGTAACCCCAGTAAACTCAGTAGCAAGCTACTTGGAACTTCAGTGTGGTTGCTATTTTAGTCTGTCATTGGTTCCCTATCTTGGGTGAATAGACAATTGTGTTGCATAGTCTCAGGAAAAATTTCACACAACAGAGAGGCTGTCAAGGAGAATGTGGCAGAATCCAGGCATGGCAGTAACCCAAGGAGGGGGTGTGATCTCATGGGAAAGGGTGGATAGTAATTACATCCTACCTCCACCCTGACCCCTAGGTCAGGGGTCAGTTGCTAAATCAACAGTGACCTCACAATCACTCTCCAGGCCTTCAGTCCCCCAGGTCAACATCCATCTGCTTCTTACCTCTGCCCTTATCATTACAACCAGAGGACATATCCTGCCTCTGAGTCACCACACCAGCAGACCTAGAAAAAATATAAAAGAGTGACTGCTCTCCTGTGGGACATAGCCAAGACATCAGCATGTCAGAAGACTTAAAGGATCTGATGCCCACTGAGAGGAAGTCCATGTGGAGGACTGCTGAGGAGAGGCGGATGTCTGATCTCACCCGGGTGCTGGAGTGGCTAGAGAGGAGGCAGGGCAAGAAGAAGCGTGCCCTCCAGGTGTGTACATTGGAAGAATTAGCTGGAAGACTTTATGCAAGACTATTGACAGGAGAGAGAATTGGAATTCAACACCCCCAAATAAAAGGGGATAATTTTTTAAACACTGGGGCAAGCTAGTGGGGGAGTCCTAGATGTAAGATCACTTGCCCTAAGCTGTGTTTCCTAAGGGCAATGGTCATAACTGGGCTTTTCTCCCACTAAAGACAGAGTTACAATCTTTCCTGGTGGCCATATTTTAAAGGATGAATCCAAGTCATTGAGAAAGATGCTTCTCTGTAGAAAATGTAAGATGAGACTAATGGATTTCTATTTCAGAGAGGAGAGAAAAGGAGATTGACCAAATGCATGTGTTCTGTAGTAAACACTCTAGAAGGCACTCGAGTCAGAATCTGTGATGAGGAAGAAGTCTGTCTGCCATTAGGTCAAACTATGGGCATTGCTGTGTCTGTCAGTGTTGGAAACAGTCATGGGCACTGGATTATGGAGTCTCCATGCAGGCAAATTAGGAGCCATCCCACTGTCCCCAGCCTCCTCCCTTCTGATGGCTTCAGGATAGATCATTCATTCCTACTGCCATTCCTCCACTGAGACTCCTAGTAGCATATACCTATTCCTCCACCACTTAAGGGGCTGCTCTCACCAACCCATTCCTCTTTCATGAAGAGTCTTAGGTACCAAAGACTTTTTAAGAAGTCTTTGCCTTTTTAAGAAGAGTTTAGGTGCCATGGATCCATCTTTTGTGAAAATCAAGTCAGGCCTATGGAAATGGTACCCTCTCCCCTGCATCCCCCAGCTATAGAGGATGCTTAGATCATATGGCCTCTTGTCCCAGAGCACATGGGTGAAGAAAGCGTGACTAAGGACAGCACTCATCCTGTAGCTAATCTTTACTGCCATCCACTGCTTCTAGCCAGACTATAAGGCCAGAGCCATGATTACCCCCAGCTGAAAAAGAAAAAAAAAAGGAAACAGATGAACAAAGATCACAGCAGTAATAAAGGACAGACAATATCTCAAATTCAGATTTACCCTGTTCCTACGCGCCTGAGCTTTGTTAGGCCAACTCTTCACAGCTGCCTCCACTCTCAGCTCCACACCCTGCCTTCCCACAGATTCTTGCCTGCTCATAGGCTAACACGCAGCAGAGGAGCTGGTGCCATTTCTGTCCGCCTGTACTGAGCTCTCTAAATAGTCTCTGGTTACCTGCTCCTCCCATCGTCTGGAGTTGAGGGTGGTAGGGTTCTGGCTGTTGGATCTCTTGGAATTCTGCATCAGTCTTGGGAACTCTGTATCATGGTTCATAGGTTCCTATCTCCTTTCAGACAGATTATGTTCTAGCATTTCAGAAGCTTTGCCTCCCATGTGGCTTCCTATAAGTAATTTGAAACATAGGGAGGAGGCAAATTTTCATTTAAACACAAATCCATCACCATGTGCCACAGAATCATCTAGGTTCCTAGAGAAGAGTAACAGGTCTTTTGCGGTAAGAGACCCATGGGTCTCGGTTCCTCCCTCACAGAGTCTGGCCTGCAACCGACTTTGCCCCTCGTAAAGTGGTTTTCTGAGCACTGTGACAACGCCTGACAAAAACAACTAAAGGAAGAGGAGGATTCTTTGGGCCATGGTTCCAGTGGGTTCAGGCCATTTTGGTAGGGAGGGTGCAGTAAAGATGAGCAGTTTACATCCTGACAGCAGGAAGAAGAAAACACCAGAGAGGACACCTAAGACATATCCCTTAGGGACCTACTTCTCTCTCCCATTGGGCTCTAACCCCCACTTTCTTCACATCTCTATGAACTCATCCAGGGATGAATCTTGATTGTGTCAGGTCCCACAGGATCTGGTTGTCTCTGGAAACTTCACAGACACACACAGCGGTGTGCTCTGTTAACCTCGGTAACTCTCAGTTCGGTCAGGGTGACAGTTCTAACCAGCACGAACCCTACTCCACTGCTTATGATGCTGCAGGTACCATGGAATCCACTTGGACTGGAGAACCCTTGTGGTCCAGGGTCTTGGTACAGAAGACTTTTATTAGTGTCGGCTGTTCATTACTTGGGTCTAAGGCTTTACCATATCACCTTCCCAGCATTCCCCCAAATGGACTTTAGTAGAACTGTTCAGAGTGCCCCTGTAATGACACAGGTTCCAGAATGGGGTGCAGCCTGGAGGAAGAAATCCCCTACCCCTTATTCCACCTGCAAACCTAGCCTTAGCCCAAACTCTGACTCCTTTTCCCACCAAGCAGAACAAAACCATGATGGCATAAACCAGCTGCCCACCCTAGAAGGCAGCTTGATGACTTCTGGCTTTGGATACCATGCTGCATAGCTTTTATGTCAATATGACCAAAGCCAGGATCATGTAGGAAAGGGCAACTTCCACTGAGGAAATGCCTTCATCACATTAGACCATAGGCAAATATGTGAGGCTTTTTACTGGTTCACAATTGTTGTGGAAAGACTCAACTCAAGCAGGAACCTAGAGACAGGAACTGGCATAGAGACACCAGGGTACTGGATGGTATAAGAAAACAGGCTGAGCAAATCATGGAGAGCAAACCAATAAGCAGCACTCCTCTGTGGCCCCTACGTCAGCTCCTGCCTCTAGGCTCCTGCTCGAGGTTCTGCCCTGAAGGGATTTATGATGGACTGTGTGTGATAGGGCTATCAAGAAGCCACATCAAGGCCACATAAACCCTTTCCTCCCAAGTTGCTTTTAGTCATGGTGTTTTATCAATAGAACTGAACTAGAACAGAAACTCTAGTAAACGTGGATTTTCAGTGCCGCCTTCCACCAGCTCAGCAACCAGTCCACAGCCCTTTGGGGGGCTTCATATCACATCCAGAGGACAGTTATTGCTCATGGGACCTAAACAGAGCCATAGAGAGAGCTGACATTTGCCCAGGATAGTGCAGCCACTGAGCAAGTGACAGATGAGATTTCCACAGGGGCAAGGTGGCCTGGAGCTGAAAGCCTTAGCCATAGAAGCTAAGGAACTGCAAGTGGCATACCCCCTGGGGAGGAGATCAACCCAGTCTCTCCCACCATAGTTCAGTATCCCCTTCCTTGATAAGGCTGGATGGACGACTTCTCAGGTGGTGTCATCTTTAATGTGCCCTGCTGAGCTCTTTGTCTGTGGAATCTTGGAGATCTGCAGGAACTGACCTCCCTGCTCCCATTGTAAAACAGCAAGGCCATCACAGGCCACAGACAACTCAATTCACAACAGGACTACTCCATCATCAGCAGATTTCAGGGCCCATATAAAAAGCCAGGCACTATGGCCGCCTTGAATCTTAGTACTGGAAGCTGAAAACAAACAGATCCTAGGGACTGTTGAGCTCTGTACTCAGAGAACACTGTCTCAAAAATAAGGTGAAGAGAAAAAATGAGAAAAAAATGAAGAAAAAAAATGAGAAGAATTAGTTAAGACAAATGGATGTGAATCTCTGCCTTCCACATGTGCTAGTGTTTGCAAGCATCTGCACATACACATAAGTGTGTGCACACATGCACACCACACACACACACACACACACACACACACACACACACACACACACACACAAATACACACACCATTCTGGAATGTTGAAAAAGATACCAGGGATAGATGCTAGTTAGGGTGGTCCAAAGGCCAAGAGACAGTGAGGGGACAAGAGTCTCTAGAGTATAGGTGGTTTCCCACATGCAAGGAATGTTCTCTCACTTAGGGACAGTGGATGGAACCCTCACGGGGTGGATGCAGAACTCTTTCTCCTACCTTTTCAGAAAAAGACCGAAGAGGCAGACCATGCAGAAGAGAAGGTAGGAAAGAAAAGCTCAGGTGCTAAGAAGAAGCAAGACAAAGATGGCCGCAAGGTGACCTTCATCAAGGTAACCACCCCTCTGCCTCTACCCACCACAGCTCCTCTACTACGGTGTCTTGCCACGTGGTTTATGAAGATCCCTTGATGCCTCTTTGCCCCATAATGATAACCCAACAAATGAGTGTCCTGCACCCACCCCCACCCTGTGCTGCTTGACCAACAATCCCTACTTTCCTGGGGTCCAGTTTCAGGACAAGGGTCTCAGTTTCCTCCACCCACATTTCTCCCTCCACACTCAAAGATGCCAGAGCCTACAGAGCCATGAGAACACTCAACCCTGTAGCTACAGGGTATCCCTGACTTGCCTGCAGGCATAGGCTGCATGCACCCCTAGGAGCTAAGGAAAAATAAAAGTGAAGTCTCAGTAAGCCAGCAGAGAGGGCACTCCTGCCCCCCTTGAACTCTTCCTGGGCCCAGAACAGCTCCTTGAGCCAGTTGTGGAAATTTCTCAGTTTGGGTCTGGAAGATGCTGAACATAATTTCTCTCCTGGCTCCAAGAATCAAGATCCAGCCACCAGCAAGAAGTTGATCAGTGCCTTCCACAAGGGGTATGGAACAGACATAAGGGGCAAGCGTATAAGCACGTTGTCTAGCAACTTTGTCAAGGATGGCTATAAGAAGTCAGGTAAGGAAAGAACCTGGGCCCTGGGGTACCAGAACTGTCCTCCCTGTCCCAGCTTCTCAGAGGCAGGGAAGAGCTGCCCATTCATGTCCATTGAAACCTGTATCCTCAGGGAATCACTCCCAGGGTGGCTTTTGGCAATCTTGGAATGCACTGGATGGGAGGGAGTGGTTGTTATGCTCCACTTATTCCCAAATATTCTCAATAATCCATCACAGTGTGCTGTTCAATCTGCAACTATTTTGGTGACACTACCTTCGTGAGTTCCAAATGTCCTAAGTTAAACACTGTGGCAATGTCTGCTACAGAAGGTGCCACCCTGGTGACCTGACATCTGCCAAGTAGTGTCCATCCCTAGAAAAGGACAGGCCTGAGTTACAGTTCACAGTCCTGTTCCACCACTCAGCTCCATCATCCCAGATGTGCGCCCAGATCTGGGGCTAGGTTTCTCACATACCAAACACTTTCTGTGGAGTGTGGCTGTGGGGCTGCAGTAATAGGGGGCCTGTAGATCAGTCTGACATGGAAGTGCTCAGTAAGGTGATGTCAGAGGGATGGAAAACAGATACACTAAGCTTTGGCTATGCTTGGCCTCTTGGGACATGAGCATATGGTAAAAGTGGAATCTGGAAGGCACTCCTACTTGCCCATGTAGAAAATGGGCAGGCACGTGAAGCAGGAGTCACCCAGATGTCCCTTTGTGTCCCAAAACAAATACTTTCCCTATCTTTTCAGTTAGCACACCAAAGCCATGCTATGCAAACTGAAGCCTCCTGTCTGTCACAATTCAGTATGACAGGAGGACCTGTGGTGCTAAGAGCATTAGGGGACGCTGGATTGAACCCACAGCATCACAACAATGGGACATTTGTCTAATCCAAAGAAGCCCTGCAAATTGTCAATAAGAGATCCTTTGCTTTTGGTAAAGGCACCGCAGTCATATGAGATAGGAGCATTCAAGAAAACTGAGTGAAGGGTATTAGAAACCCTCTTCATTTTCTTTGAAGCTACTCTAATTGTTATTATATAAAGTTATATAAATTCTTAATCTAAAATGTTATTAAAAAGGTAGTGTAGAAATAAAATCAAGATGGAAGCTCTGTACTTCAGCCACACTCTGTGATTCCCACTGTCACTGTCACCACCGTGCTGGCCCCAATGGGTTCGTGAGCTTCCTTAAACCTTGCTTCCAGCAGACCCCCCCCTGCTTCCTGAAGCTTAGATGCACAGAAGTCTTGCTACTGTGAGTTCTTCCCAGACTCCTTACAGGAAGCCTTTGTGTGTGAGCACACTTCACTGAAACTTTCGGGGTCAGCACAGGCTAAGAATCACATCACAGAGGAACAGTGCACACAAATCAGGGGCTGGTCAGGAGACCCCACTTTCATTCTTCAGAGTCCTTTGTCTCCTGACCCCCAAAGATGTTCTTAGCAGCTCTTGCCAGCAAGGAAAGCTTCCTGGGGTTTTCTGAAAGTTCCAGGCAGAGTGGAGTGTGGAGCAACTGGAGGTGCTGGTATTCATTGTTGATGGAGAGCAGTGCCTGCTTAAGGACCCTCTGCCATAGCTCCTGTCCTGAAGGATCTTTTTCCCTCTTCCGCCTCATTCATACAGTACGTGCTCAACTCTGATCATTTCTTCTGTCTCATTCATACAGTACGGGATCAACTCTGATGTTAGTTTCTTCTGTCTCATTCATACAGTATGCTGTCAACTCTGATCCTAGTTTCTTCCATCTCATTCATACAGTATGCTGTCAATTCTGATGTTAATTTCTTCTGTCTCATTCATGCAGTATGCAATCAGCTCTGATTTTTTTTTCTTCCGTCTCATTCACAAAGGATGCTATCAAGGCATTTCCTTAAACAAAATCAGTCCCTTCCCTACAGAAACTGATAATTTCCTACGGGCAGTGGATAATTTCTCCTCTGTGTACAAAATGTAGACATGAAGGTTGGCTTGCAGGAAGTTTGATCCTCTGTTGTCCTTTTATTCTCTCCCTCGCCAACTGAGACTAATTTACCATATCTGGGGATGAAGAAGTCTTGCTTCTTCTGATGTAAAACAACACATAGCCACTGGAGGGCAGTAAATGGGCCTAGGCATCTAAGAAACACCTTTACCTGTCCTCACTTGGCATCCAGAACTGAGTCATCTTCCCATGCAGTCTTGCACACTACCTCAGACAAGCAGGCAGGATCTGTACAGGGGGACATGGCGATCAGGTGGCCTCAGAGTGTGCAAGGTGCCAGTCACACACCTAAATCCCATTACTACTTCGAGCTCTACAGACTCAACAAGCTTCAGGGGCCTTCATGTCAGACGACAGTGCAATCTTGGTGTCCTCCATCAGCCTTCGTGGCCTGGTCTGGTGGCTTCTCTTTATGCCTTCTTCTGCTTCTCTTTCCTTTGTCTCCAGCACTGTTATCTTGGTTTGTCCTTAGTCCTCCACGTAACGATCTGCTTGCAGTTTTGGCTCCCATGGTTGCCACATTTACCTTCCTAACTAACTCGTGTGTTTATGTTTAATGTGATTTTCTTCATAACATTGCCATAGGAAAATAATAAAACTCAAATGATGAGTAACTTACCACAGAGAAATGGAGATCAGTGAACAATTTTCTTAAAGCTTAATGAACGAAAAGGCAATGATCATCGGAGAAGCTTCCTCCTTCAGTAGATGGGAGCTAAGGCAGAGATCCATGACCGGACAAGGTATAGAGTGTGCCTTGGAACACTCAGTCCTAAATGGGATGTCTCTATCAAATCTCTTCTCCCAGGGGTCAGGGAGCTGTGCGGAAGAGAAGATGGAAAGACTGTGAGAGCCGGATGGAGGATACCAAGGAAACAAAGCCTTTACACACAGTAGGACTGACAAGTAAATGAACTCACAGAGATTGAGGCAGCATGCACAGGGCCTGCACAAGGCCAAGCCAGAAGGGCTCCCAGCACCTGGAGGGGAAGTGGACACAAGTTCCATCCCCAACCAAGAAACTCCCTCCAACTGACAACCATTTGCAAAGGAATAATCCGTTTTCTCCAATGAAGTCTCACTGGGTATATAAATCACACTTACAGACAGGCCCCAGCAGTACATGGGCAACAAAAAATGAAATCAATGGTACTGTTGGAGGGATATTTTTTTGTCTCATATTTATTTCTTTGTCTAGGAATTATTTGCCTTATTGGCCTTTTGCCTATATTTTATGGTTTCTAATTTTGTGCTTTTATGGGTTCTATTGGGTGGGTGGGTGTCCCATGCTTTTTCTGTTTGGGTTTTTAAATTTTGGGATTGCTTCTTTTGCCTTTCCTTCTTGTTTTCTAAAGAAAGAAAGAAAAAGAGAGAGAGATAAAGGAATGAAGGGAGGGAGGAAGGGAAAAAAGAGAAGGAAAAGGAAGTTGGATGTGGGTCTGGGATGTGTCTGAGATGAGGGATAAGAAATTGTGATCAAAATGCATTGAAAAAAATCTTCAATTAAAACAACAGGATACTAAGAAACAAAAAAGACAACAACATGAGACTAGGAAAAGCATGTTTGAATAAAATGAGACGTGAAACAGAGAAATAGAACCACTTTTTTAAACAACAACAATCTTAGGACTCGAGAAACACATGTCCTATAATGCAGCATTTGAACAGCATAACCAATGAAATAGAAGAATCCTCAATTCAAAGACACTTTTGAAATTATCTAGTGAGAAAGACAAACAGGGAATTCAAGAAAATAACATATGCAGGGTGACCATCTGAAAAAAGAGAAGAAAGACAAGGGAAGATCATCTAAGAAAGAAATGAATGAAGCATGGTGGTGAGCACCTGAAACCCAGCACTCAGGAGGCAGAGGCAGGCTGGTCTCTGTGAGTCACAGGACAGCCTGGTCTATGTAGTGAAGTTGCAGGCCAGCCAAGGCTAATAAAGACAAAATCTCTCCAAACAAACAAACAAAAAAACAAGAAATACATGAATGAAAACTTCCAACATTTGGGGAGAGAAAAATCTTTGATTCATGAGGTTCCAAAACATCTATACCAAGATACATTAAATCCAATTCTATGCAAAGAGTTTGAAAGCAACAAAAAAGCAACTCTTCATACAGAGATCTTCCATAAGACTGTGAATTTCTAAGTGCAAATGCTGTAGACCAGGACACAGGTAGAGGACGACATATTCAAAATAATGAAAGATGAAACAGCTGGCACACCAAAAATCCTATACCCATGAGAGCTGTGCATTAGATGTGGAAGAGATGCTGGGTGGTGGTGATTCACACCTTTAATCACAACACTCGGAAGGCAGAGGCAGGTGGATCTCTGAGTTTGCGGTCAGCCTCGTTTACAGAGCAAGCTCCAGGACAGCCAGGACTACACAGAGAAGCCCTGTCTCAATGAAACAAAAAGAAATGGAAGAGACACCAAATATGGTAACATGTGCCTGTAATCCCAGCACTCGAGCTGAACTCAGTCACAAGCCAAGGCCAGCCTGGGCTACATGAGACCCTATCTCAGAGAAAAGGGGGTGAAGGTAGTATGTATTTTCACAAATGGGCAAAATCAATATTACAACTAGAGGTGTTTCTCAAAAGAAATAAGAGGCTATGTATTAACAACATGCCTACTAATGAATGTAAAAAACATCTTCTTGCTAACAGTAACTCTATAGTCAAACTCAGAATGCTATGGCATAGCAATGGTTGTGTGTAAGTCATGTCCAAGGCTGAAATGAAAGTTCATCTTTTTTTAGATAGAGCTATGCATACTTGTGTAATGTGTAGTCCATATGTAGGTATGAGTGCAGGTGCCTGAGGAGGCAAGACATGTCAGATCCCCTAGAGCTGGCATTACAAGAGGTTGTGAGCATTTGGGGTCCTCTGCAAGAGTGCTGTGTGCTCTTAACTGTGAGGCGTCTCTGCAGCCCAAGATCAAATATCTTAAAAGCTGTAACTATGAGATATAATTATATCTGGCAAGTGATGGGAGATGTTATTCTGTATATATGTTTCTCATACTAATTAATAAAGCCCTGTTGGCCAATAGAAAACTAGATAGGCGGGGCTGGGAGACTAGGAGGAGGAAAGAGGAAGTAGTTGGAATCAAGATGTAGAGCAGGGAGGAAGCAGGATGCCAGCCGCAGCTCCTGATATGATGACCACATGGAAATACTTAGATAAGTAGAAATGGGTTAATAATTAAGGCAGAGCTAGCCCATTAACAATGATAGTAATTGGCCAACAGGATTGTATCAAATACAGAGTCTCTTGAGTGTTATTTGGGGCTGGTACGGCTGTGGGCCCAGACTGGCGGCAGGCGGGATGGAGCCGGTGGGGAGGAACCTGCCATAACATAATGGTGTCAAAAGTGGGATTCTGACACCAGATATTGCGATTTAATAAGGATCAGGATAAACAATTAGGCCGAACAGAAGTTTATTAAGGGAGAAATAATTCACGACATAGGCAGATGTACGCGGCGGGTTCCACCAGATCCTAAGCCTTCCAGCGTCCACCACCAAAAGGGGCAGCCCGACCCTCTCCCAGCCTTTTCTCCCAGCTCCCATCCGGCCCTGTCTCCGCCCCAATGGGCATGGCCTAAGCCACAGGTGTAGACAAGGTGAATATCTCGCTACAGGTAAGGGCAATGTTTTTAAATATTTTTGTCTTTTGTAATTGACTACATAATATTAGTGCATGTCTACATTAACCATGGAACACAATAAGTTATTGTGCTCCTTCCATTGTGTGGGAGTTCATTTTGAGTCATATTTTTGTTATCTTGTGTATCCACTAAACAATGTTATGTTATTCATAATTATAAAGTGGGGTTATTACTTCCCCCAAAAAAGGTTAATAAACTTTGATGTATTTAGAAAAATAACTATAATTGCAATGCTTTGCTAATGAATGCAGAAGATTAAGAATATAAAATTCTGGGCTTGTGGAGTAGCACAGTGGTAGAGCCCTTGGCTAGTACAGTAGGTAGGCTGAGGTTCTATGCCTAGCACCACAGAGAGAAGCCATTTGTATGCCAACAAGGCTAAATGTTAGGAGCTTAAAATAGGATGCTGTAACTGTCAGACAATTCGAGTAAGCCTCATCGTAGCCACAGAAGAAAACCCTGTAGTAGATATGAAAGATATTAAGAGAAAGGGGTCAAAGCACACCACTGAAAAGTGTCAACACACAAGGGAAGACAGGAGGAGAGGAACGGAGGGCACGCAAGCCATCTGAAGACAAAACAGCGATATTGTAAGTTGTTGTCTTCACACACAAAAGGAAACTCACCCAATCCATTTTGTGTTGCTGTAACAGCACCATTCACCAGGTAAAGAAACGGTTATTCACTTCACTTGGGAGGATGCAAGGCTCAAGGACGTGCCAGTGACAGCACCTGCTGAGGCCTTTTGAGCTGTATCATAGCATAACTGAAGACCAAGGGCAGTTGGTGTGCAGGAGAAGAAGTGTGGAGCGTGGATTCGCTATGTGGCAGCATACTCACCTATGGCAATATTAGTCGGGCATCTCCCACCACAACCCACTTTCCAACACCACTAGACTGAGGATCAAGTTTCCAACATCTGAATTTGGAGAGCACATGTAAACTATAGCATTTTCTAATCCAAACAGAGTTGCTCGATAGCTCAAAAATCTAGCTATGCTGCCCAAAGAGACTCATTTGAACTTTTAAGAGCACATATAGGCTGAGAAAGTAAAGGGCTGGAAAAAAGATACTCTGTGTGGGTGGAAAAGGCAGGAGGTAGCTGTATTGGCATGGGATGAAACAGACCATGAAGGTTATTATATAACAATGAAGAGGTCAATTTGTCAGAAGACCTAACAGTTGTAAATATCTAGGCATCCAATGTTGGGTCACCTGAATGGATAAAACAAATGTTAACAGCACTGAAAGAAATAAATAGCAAGGCAATAATCATGGGGGTTTAATAACCTAAAGAGGGGTAAAAAGATACATCATCTAGACAGAAAATCAATCAGGAAATAGCAGATTGTAAAACACAAGACCAATGCACCTAACGAATACATACAGAGCATCCTGTCTGTGTGCCGCCAGCAGCTGCCCATGCTTCTCAAACACGATGGAGACTCCTCAGGATAGAGCATTAGGTCTCAGATTCATGAAAGTGTCTTCTCTGCATTTAACCAGAATCAAAGGAACATGGTAAATCAAACAGCGCTCTTCTGAACAATCAGGGTATCACAGAAGAAGTCCAAAAGAACATGGTAGGAATACAGAGACCCCTGAGAATGGAGGCGCAGCACACCAAAGCTGGGAGAGGGGAGGGCTGAAACCACAGCCACTACAGATATCTCACTACGGAAAGAGAAAACTGCAAGCAAATGGGGAAAAAAGCAAGCCCAAGTCAATAGAACAAAGTAAATAATAAAGATAATTACTACTATATAGATTCCCAGACAATAAAGTGATCAATGAAACTAGCAATGGATTTTTCAAAGAGGTGAGCAATTGGTAAATCTCTAGCTAGACTCACAAAAAAGAAGCGCCTGTAAAAAAAAGAAAGAAAGGAAGAAAGAAAGGAAAAAAGAAAAGAAAAAGCCTAGTCTATGTTGCAGATGCAGTAGAAGAGCAAAGGCTATAAAGAAAGGTTATAACTGCTACATAGCGATAAGTTACTACCTAAAAGACGTTCCTAGAAACACAAACTCTGTCAAAATTGAATCATGAAGAATCAGAACCATAGGAGAACCATTCTAAGACATGGAAGAGTAGAGACATTTATTTCCCAAGCCTATTTTACAACCACTTCCTGATGGCAAAGCCAGACAGAAAAGGCAACAAGAAAAAGAACACCACAAGCCAATGCCCACAGTACAAGCTGGATTTAACACTTCACAAGAATGAGCTGTGCCCTATGACCAAGAAAAAGCCACCCCCAACATGAAAGGATGAAGACATGAAAATACACACACACAGAGTGCGGCACTAGCAGAATGAAGAACGGAAATGAGGTCAAATGTGCCTTGTTGTGAGAATTCAGCATTGTTTTATATTACATGCTGAATAGGTCATAGGAAATTCACCTCAACAGAGTAAAGACCACCCATGACAAACACACAGCTAAAATCACACACTCTCTCTGAAAAGCTGAAAGACATTCCTTGAGACCAGGAACAAGGCAAGGGTATCCATCATGATTCTGTTCACCATGATACTGGACATTCATATCCATATAAGATAAAGTTTTTGGGTGTCAGGGTCTCTGAGACCTTCATGGATGGCAGAGAGTTACAAGCCAAGGGAAGCCAGGAGGAACTTTGGTCCAACACAACTCAGTAGCCAATATTGGTTCAATTTTCAGGAGACTGACCCTGAGGCACTACGTATGTATGTATGTATGTATGTATGTATGTATGTATGTATGTATGTATGTATGTATGTACATATATATACATATGTGTGTGTATAATATTTAAACATCGCACAATTTGGTGAAAATGTGTGTGTATACATACATACATACATACATACATATTGAAAATTATTCTGCTGATAATTAACTCAATCCTTCATGCACAACAAAGCACGCACAAATCTCCTTGAAGAACAAAGTAAACTAAATACATATCAGATGTGATTTCATAGAAACACTCTGTGAAGTCCATAAGATGGGTTCTATAGATTGAAAAATGCAAATTTACGACAAAGGTCTGGGAGACGATCCAGCGCTGGCCACAGGGACAAGGTCAAGGTCCCCAGGTTAGGAAGTAGTTCACTGCATCTTCTAGATGGGTTACAAGTTTTGCATTCCTTCCCTTAACATTCCAGGTTCCCCTAATGCTTGTGTGAGCACAAAGACCCCCATGCCCCTACACTTGGGATCCATTACAACGTACTCATGGTGAGTTTAGTTAGCAGGCCTGCATTGCACACTTGAAGTTACTACACTATAGTAAAAAATACAGTTTTATACACTTCAAATATGCTAAGAGAGTTGAGCTTAACTACCTACACAAAGAAGGTAACCATGGTTTTGGAGTTCATTAAATTGATTGCTGCTGTCATATTTCAACCTACATGTACATCAAATCATCATATAGACTTTAAATACAAGCAAACTTACTTGCCAATTATACCTCAACAAAGCCAGAAAAATTAAGTCAAATTAAATGAACACATTAGTACTGCTGATGTAGCTGGGTTTGCAAACCATTATTTTGGTATTTGTTTCTAAAGGATTCTGTCCATTCCGGCTCTCTTTTCTCCTACCTCTATGGGTGATTTTGTTCCTGTCCCATCTTTCTTGGTTTATCAACCATACCCTTGCACTGTTGTAGTGACAGTCTGGCCTGAACATGCTCCTGACTTATCCCAGCCATGTTCTCTTCTTGCCAGCATAAAAGGACCCACAAGAACACATTTCCATTAGTTGCCCTCACTGCCCTCCACACTGTGCTGCCAGCAGCATTGTTCTCCATGTGTTACAGACACACAATGCATTGTTGGGATTTGGGGTTTTTTTTGTTTTGTTTTGAATACATCTAAACAAGACATGCCTTTGCCTGCCTTCCAAGTGTTCCTTGTTCCTTTGCATGGATCCAGGATTCTGAGCGGAGTTGTTTTCCTTCCCTTGAAGCTTGTGACAGATCTGAATAGGAACATGAATTCTTGCAGCCTTTGCACATCTGAAGGGGTCTTTGTTTCACCTTTGTGCCCTCCTGGCTGCTGGTCTTTCTTCTCCCAGTTCTCCCAGGCAGCCCTCCTACTGCTGGACTTCTGCTTTCCAGCAGCGCCTGGAAGCTGGCTGACTTCCAAAGCTGGATGCATCTCATTCCTAGGCATTCTGTAAAGATGTCCCTCTGAGCAGTCCCCCAATGCTGAATCTCAATATCATTTGCTTCCTAATCCTTACACTTGTGTGTGAGGTGTGAAAGGATTCTTGGTTTCCGGTTTATATCAAATTTGTAACATTTTAGCCATGATGTCTTTAAATTTTTAGTTCCCCTCTGTCTTTCAGACACTCCAATCACACAGTTCCTCTGCTAACTAGTTTTGTCTCTCAGCTTTCTCTCTTCATGGATCATTTTTTGTAGTCCCTGTGGCTATACCCCTGAGGCGCTGGTTCTCTTTTCTACAATGCTCAATCTGTTATAATCTCATATATTTTTCATTTCAAATGCATATTTTCATCGCTAGAAGTTCAATTGGGGTCACTTTGAATCTTCTGTGTCTGCCCATGCCTTGGTGAACATAATGGCACATTTAAATAGACATGTCTAGACTGGACACAGTGTGGCTCAAATAACTGGAAGAGTGCTTGCCGAACATGCACAGTCTTAAGTTTAGTCCCCAGCACTATCCCATAGAACCCAGCATGACATCACACACCTATAATCCCAGCACTTGGGAGGAGGGGGTAGGAAGATCAGAGAGTCAAGGTCATCCTCCTTTATATAGCATCAAGGCCAGCCTGGGCTACATGAGGCTCCCTCTCCCAAATGCAGATATATTCTTGTTCTGATCTACTATGTCCCTTTTTTCATTTTCAAGACAGTGTTTCTCTGTGTAGCCCAGGCTGTCCTCCAACTCACTCTGGCCTTGAACTCACAGAGATAGATCTTCCAGCCTCTGCCCTACAAGTACAGGGATAAAAGGCATGTGTCACCACCACCCAGTTCTGAGTTACCATTTCTGTCACTAAGTCTCTTCCTTCTCCACAACGGCTGATGAGCACAGAGCTGCGAGGGCTGATCGACACTCTGCAGTGGTCTGTAGAAACATCTCCTGTTACTGCCTGGTTTTCTTGACATGTTCTACTTGTATTATCCTAGAAGGATGTACCTGCTTCGACCTCAGGCAGTCATGAGGCTTGCCTCTTTTGTTTTTTCTTACTGTCTCATGTTTCCTGTTGTCCCATGTCTTAATGCTGCAAACTCTTATAATGCCCAGGTTTCTGATTGGTTTGGAAGGTGAAAACATTCAACTTTCTGTTTTCCAACCTTGGCTGAAAGCAAAAGTCTCAGTTGAGTTTTCCAGAATATAAGCCTGCTTGAAATATAGTGGCAACCTTGCTGCATGCACCATTGGGTGAGCTAGCCTGGGCAGTGCTAGAGGACTCATCCTGGTGGTGAGGATGTAGGAGATCAGGTGGGCTGACCAACTCAGTATCACCCAGGTCTACATTCAGGGCTGAGTTGACCCACCCTAACATTTACCCCCAACTATGATCTGCTGGAGCATGTGAAGGGGCCAGTCCTGCAGATCCAAAGCCACAGGATCTCCATGACACAGGCCAGAAACAGGATATCCAAGAAGAGCCCCAGTGGAGATAGCATAACAGAAGCCAGAGGCCTTGAACCAGACCAATGACTCACTGCAATGAACATTTGCAAATAAAAATGTACGGACTAAAAAGAGAAAAGAAATACAATGGCAAGCCCCTGGAGTGATTTAAGAAGGGGATAATCAAGTTGGATTTGAATTTTAGAATGGTCACCCTGGATAAAGATCAGTGAAAGACCCTAGGAAAACATGGAACATGTTCCATGACAGAGAGGCTTCTGGTGACCAATCACTGAATACCTGTGTTCATTCTGTGGCTTTAGGCCAAGGGTGCATTTCCAATGGGAGAGTCTGAGAATGATGGCTGCCCACAGGCATCCTTTGTCTACGTGAGCACACAGTCATCTCTGGAGTCCCAGATGTAACCCACACACATACACAAAATGTACCAGAAGTGGGGATCATTTTATTCTAAAAGACTGGTCAGGACAGGTTCCCAGGAAAAGGCACCAACATCCTGTGCTCACCATGCATTAGCTGTGGAGGTCTTGGGTGCATGACTTTTAGCTTACCCACTTGCTAAATGTATATGATATGGTTGTGAAAGTAGAGTGACCTTCAGAAGGCCCTTGAGTTGCCATAACCTTTATTATTTTGCTGTCCTTTCCACTGTAGGCACACCTGGACCCAGAAAAGGATCAGACAGCACAGGAAAGTATATGCTATTGCTCTAAGACCATGGTCCCCCTGGAGCATAGCACCAACCCCATCATACAGAAACAGACACTGCTGAGACCTCCAAATGCAGCTACCCTGTCAGGGACCAGCCACAGGTCAGAATACCATATGGGGTAGGAAGTGTTCTGAGGCTACAACATAACCGTCTGAGACCTTAGGCAAGTCCACTGACCCTTGCAGGGAGCCTGGACCCATTCCCTACAGGGATATCCCTATATCCTGATAAAATTTCTAGACTTTGTTAGTGAAAGCATGAAAAGCTTACAGAGAAGTTTACTTATAACGGGAAAAAAATCAACCTGGCTGGAAGCTATGATGCCTTTAGATTACAGAGGAAAGCCCACAGCTCATAAACCTGCCCCCAAAACACCAGCATCACATCAGGGTAACTAGACAGAACCTGCAAGTTTGGAGACGTTTAAGATGCACAGGCATGTACATCTCTGTAGGAAACACCACAGAGGAAAACAAGTCTATCAAATTAAGCAGTAGTAGGTTTAAAAGCCAAAATTCAGATGCATTCTTAAAACCAAATGACTTGAAAAATTGAAAACAGGGGCTTGAAGAACAGCTTACTGGTTCGGAGCACTGGCTGCTCTTCCAGAGATCCTGAGTTCAATTCCCAGCACCCACATGGTGGCTCACAGCCATCTATAGTGGACTCTGATGCCCTCATCTGGCACATGCAGATAGAGCACTCATATAAATAAAATAAATAAATCTTTTAAATAATAATTAAAAATTAAAAAATAGAAATTGAAAACAAAGGCTAAGATAAGATAACAAGGAAATGAGATGAGGTAGAACAAGGTGAAAAGAGACAATGGAAACAGTGATAGATATTCGTAAATGTTAAAGAATAAGTAAGAACCTCATACAGCCACAGACACCAGAAATGGCAACTAAACAGGGGAAGCAGACATGGAAAATCCAAGAGAACCCCTTAAAATGTATTTGGGGCTGGAGGGATGGCTCAGTGGTTAAAAGCACCCGCTGTTCTTGCAGAGGAGGGGGAGTCTGGTTCCCAACACCCATGTAGTGACTCAGAACTCTAACTCTAGTTCCAGAGGATCTGGTGCCCTCTTCTGGCATCCTTAGGCACCAGGCACACACACAGTAAACACATACATACATACCAATCATTCATACACATGAATTTAAATTTTTCTAAAATAGGATTTTAAGTATTTCTCTTTTAAAATAAAAGGCTATAGCAGGAAGTATGTTAAAGAATGAAACCATGCAGTTACAGATGCTAAAGACTCACATTTAAACAGCATAAATCTTATATTGCCAACATTTGTCAACATCACCTGTAAACTTCACAACAAAAGAGTTTTCATAAAGCATAAATGTCTTATTTATTTTTAAAGATTTATTTTTGTTTTTTAAGTTATGCATATGCACATATATCTGAACGTGGTTTTGCACATGTGTGAGCCTGCAGGTGTGGATCTCTGGAGCTAGAGTTACAGGTGGTTGTGAGCCACACAACACAGGTGCTGGGAACTGAACTTGGGTCCTCTGAAAGAGCAATGTGGAGTCATCTCCCAGCTTCCTAAAAGATAAGATTCTAGAGACATCTATCTTATTCTAAAGCAATCATGAGAAATGAAGTTAAAAGATACTCTTCAACTTCAAATAAAATGGAGACAAAGACATACACAACAAAGCTGAGCATGGTGGCGCACACCTTTCATTCCCAGCACACGAGGCAGAGGCAGAGGCAGAGGCAGAGGCAGGGGATCTCTGCGCATTTGAGACCAGCCTGGTCTACAGAACCAGTTGTGGGACAGAGAGGGCTACACAGAGAAAGGAAGAGAGGGAGGCAGAGAGACAGAGAGAGAGAGAGAGAGAGAGAGAGAGAGAGAGAGAGAGAGAGAGAGAGAGAGAGAGAGAGAGAGAGAGGAGAGGGAGGGAGAGAAGGAGGGAGAGAGGAAGGGAGGGAGGGAGAGAAGGAGGGAGGGAGAGGAGGGAGGGAGGGAGGGAGAGAAGGAGGGAGGGAGGGAGAGAAGGAGGGAGGGAGGGAGGGGGGGAAGAAATGCATAACAAAATTACCCACATATAGAATAACTAATGAAAACAAGCCTATTGCATTTCAAAACCGACAGTAAGAACAAAATAGAGAAGTAAAGGTTCTTGCCTACATAAAACAAATAATAAGAGCAATAACTGACATTTTTATAATTAATAAGCAGAGACAATCACTGTGAAAGGGAGAGATAGTAAATCCTAGCTGAGAGTAGTAAAATTATAAAGATGACAAGCAACCGGGAGAATAAATACAATGCTTTTGGGAAAAGTGAGTAACAACTGACGCAAAGGTGTCACAAACAAACATAAGAAATTCGTGTGCTCACATAATAATATTTGCAAGCCTTTTGTTTTTGTTTGTTTGGTTGGTTGGTTGGTTGGTTTTGTTTGGTCTTTCCAGACAGGGTTTCTCTGTGTAGCTTTGTAGACCAGGCTGGGCTCGAACTCACAGAGATCCACCTGCCTCTGCCTCTGCCTCCCCAGTGCTGGGATTAAAGTCATGCACCACTACAGCCCAGCCATGTATTTGCAATTTTAAGGTCTTTTGGTATCTGCAGAGTTGTAAAGAGTGTAGCCTGTATAATACAGGTTGTAACTCGCCTGTAAAGAGCAAATAAGCCACTGCCACTCCAGCATTACAGACCTGGACATGTTTACATTATCTTAACAAACCATTATAACTCTACAGTAACATTATGACGAAAATCTTTACACCAAACTCAGTAATATAGATGCATGAAACACTAAAAAATATATTAGCAAGTATACGTAATTCGTGAATATGTATCAAACACTCTAGTGTTGAAGAACACTCCATGCCTGATCAGGCTGCATCCAATAGGTAATGGACCCTGCAGGTCGCCACTCACAGCAACCAACTAAGCAAAAAGCCACAAAATGGTATCAATGGATGAAAATGTCACACACATTCATTAACAAAAATTATAAAAATAAGCTGGGTGGTGATGCTACACACCTTTAATCCCAGCACCTGGGAGGCAGAGGCAGGCAGATCTCTGTGAGTTTGGGGTCAGCCTGGTCTACAGAATGAATTCTAGGACAGCCAGGGCTACACAGAGAAACCCTATTTCAAAAAATACAAAACAAAAACAAAAATTATAAAAAATGAAACTAGCCAATCTCCTTCAAAGTGATGGGATGCCAAGGTAATTTTAATTAAAGTCTGGGCCAAAATGGAGTCCCTTCAGCCTGTCACCTACACTGTTTTAGACTGTCAAATGCAGTATGCCAAGAAGGATATATAGTTTTTTTATAAACACTGGGAGGAAGATATTTTGATTTTTCTGAAATATTTGCAAAACTCAAGACATTCTAATAGGCAGTGTATTTTTGAAGCAACGGACTTTCCTCTGCACCAGTCACACCAGTTAGGGGTGGAATGAGTAGAGTGTGTGTAATCCAATAGTCCTGAGGCGTCCCATCTTTAGTTTCATATTTGGGTCATGCCGTTCATTCCCAGCTTCACACACTTATGCAGCCACGCACTGTGCCTCTGCCTGACATGCAACATGTCTCCATACCATAAACCATTGCCCTTTGAAACCCAGCTCAACACTCACCTCTCCTGATTTCTTCTCTTTCTGGATTAATTCCCATTTAATAAACTTCCTCTGGAAAGGGAGAAGGGAAAAGATTGAAAGGAAGGGGCAAAGGGGCAAAGCCAGGCAGGAAGGCAGTTGAGAAGGCTGGGAGAGTGGAGCATAGGCTAAGGTTAAGGCGCAGCCCTGTGGGAGCTCTTGTCAAACCTCAGATCAGCGGTGAGGAGCCCATCCATTCTAATAGCTCCCTCTTTCCCACTACCACTACCCCTCTGTGCTCAACTCGTCCCTCTCCCAGAATCTAACTCCCTAGGGGCATCTTTCAATTTCAGACTTAGACATCAAGGACGTCATAGCCCTAGAAACCAACACTCGGGTAAGTCCATACCGCAGACAAAGCTCCATAGATCCAGTACTTCAGGAAACTATGTTTGGCACACGGAGGGTGGGCCTGTTGAGAGACTGGGCAAGCAAGGCTCCTGACGATCGCAAGCTGAAGAGCCTCATGGAGAAGGGCACAGAGCCCAAGATAGAGACAGTCAAGATGCTGAAGCCAGAGGAGGTGCTGAGCTGCCGGTGAGTGTGCGAATGCATGCATGCCTGGACATGGAGGGGGCAGGACTAAGTCAGCAGTGTGTGAATGCATTCTTCGACATGGAGGGGACCAGCTCAACCCTACCTGGCTCTAGCTGGCAAAGGATTGCTACAAGGCTAAAACCCTGGGTTTGCCAGCAGTCTTTACTGCCAAAGGCTACAAGTAATATATTAGCTCCTATTAATTTTCCCCTGGTGGGCTGGGCAGTGGTGGCACATGCCTTTAATCCAGCACTCAGGAGGCAGAGGCAGGTGGGTCTCTGTGAGTTTGAGGCTGGCCTGGTGTACAAAGCAAGTTCTATGAGTTCTAGGACAGGCTCCAAAGCTACACAGAGAAACTGTCTCAAAAAAAAAAAAAAAAAAAAAAAAAAAAAAATTCCCTGGATAGCCAGTAGGGGCCGCCATTTTGAGCTCTACCTCTGGAAATTCCAATTTTCCGTTTGCTTCACAACAGAAGCCATAGAGATTCATCAAAAGGAAAATACAGGTTGTCTGTGGCCTTTTTCTCATAAAGAAACTGCCCCAAGTCCCTTTGCTCTGGTGAATTTGGGTGACAGTCTCTGTATTGGTTACTCTTCCGTTGCTCTGGTAAACACCACCACCAAGGCAACTTGTATGAGGAGGAGGTTATTTGGGTTTATGGTTCCAGAGGGACCCTGTCATGGCAGGGACGCCCATCAGCAAGCCCAGTAGCAACAGTCCTGAAGGCAGGAGCAGGAAGCAGGGAGCTCATAATCAAGAAGTAGAGTGCAGCTTTAAGCTCTCAGAGCCTGCCCCCAGTGACACACTTCCTCCGCTGAGGCCACGCCCTCCTAAACCTCCCCAAACAGTGCCACCCACTGGAGGATGGAGTATTCAAACACCAGAGCCTACAGGGGACATTTCTTATAGTGTTGCTGCCCCCAGTGACCTCCTGCTATGTTTGGGGTTCAGATTCCTAAGATGAGCCTGTTTGGTTTCTGTCCTCCCCACTGAGCCACAACCCCACCTATCTCTTGATTGCTCTCCATACATACCATGTCACCAGGTCTCCCTCCGAAAACACTGCAGGCCAGTGTCATCCTTAGCTGACCTAATCGGCCAAGTTAAAAACCTTTAGCTGAGGAGGGATCAAGACAAAAGGATAACAGGGTCACCCTCAACAAGCTGGCAGCAATATAGCCATCTTGAGTGAAAGACCAGGCACACTGCCCATGGTTCCTGGAGAATAAGAGATGATACAGGGGTAGAGGCAATAGGAGGCCACACCTGACCAGCTGCCCACTTTGCAGGGACAAGAAAGGATGTGGCTGTAATTGGCCTGGCTCCATGAGGGTGGGGGAACTTCTTCCCACAGAGAGCAGGAGCACTGGGACAGGTGACATCTGTAAAGTCATTGTGGAGACACCTAAGACAAGGGTGAGATGGTGCAGGAGGGTCTTAAGGAAGCCACGTGTGAAAGTACCAGCCCACCCATGGCAGGCTGCCATGAGGTCAGGGGAACTGGGGCCATAAGCAAAGGCAGTCCAGGGGTAGAACCCAAGCACAGGCAAGGCAGGAAGCCTGACAGGGGAAACACCTCTCCTCCCTGTCACCCATAAGCAGCCAGCAGGTGGCTGGTAGCAGCCTTACTAAAGCTGGAACCGTGAAGTCAGCAAAGTAGCGCACACCTTCATCCCAGCACCCAAGAGTTGAGACAGGAGGATTATGTGTTTGAGGTTGCCTGAGCTCCATAATGGGATCTGTCTTGACATAGATAAATCAAGTGGTTAAGTATAAAGTTGGTCCCAAGGTCAAGGTTGACAGTGGGACCAGGCGCTCTGTCTGGATCCCACTGCACAAATGGGATCGATTTCACTCCTCAGCAGAAATCAGGATTACAAGGCTTTAGAAAACATTTCAAATCAATGGCTGAGTTATTTAACTGTGTGTATATTAAAGGCAGGCACGTACGCTTGTGCCTGCAGCTCTGTGTATGCTCACTCGGAGGCCCTGAGCCTTGACTCAGATCCACTGCCTGCAGCAGTGCTCAACACAACACAGTTCGCCCAAATTAACACATAGCCACACCCCCACATTAGCCATGTACTCTTTCTTCCTGGTGCCCTTTGAATCAAGTCTTCCAAATGGGATGGCCCATTCTGTTCGGGCTGTCACTCTGTTGATGGACTACCTCATTCCCCAGAGAGCACCTGCCTTTCCATAGCAGAGCTTCTCTTGCCTTCCATGGACCTCGTGCTGAGTGTAGTGCTTGAGTCAATGAAAATTAGCCTGTTTTCTCTGGAGATAACCAGACTGGTACCTGGCAGGTTGATTTCCAAGAGTTACAGTACCATGAGCTCCTACCACCTCTGCCACCTTCGGGGTGTCCTTCTGTCAAGGGCATACACAAGGAGCCAGGTCAAATCTCTTGTTGGCCTCCTATTGCCCAAAGCCAACCCATATACTCACCATTTATTGAGACAGGGTCTCACTGTGTATCCCTGGCTATCCCAGGCTGGGATGAAAGGTGTGCATCACTATGCCAAGCCCAAAGCCAACCCCTTTTCAGTGAAAGTCAGCTGACGTGGCTCCTTGTCACCTCTCCCTAACTTCCCTTGAAGGTACCTGCGTTTGTCCAAGAACAACATCAAGACCTTGATCAAGCTGTGCAAGGATGCAGGGATGGATGTGGACATCCACCCACACATGGTGGAAGCCGAGATAGACTCCAAGAAGATATTCAACCGTCATTTAAGCACTGCACTCTAGTTGTACCACCGGAAGCTCATCCTGTGTGGGATAAATACCCTGCAGACTAGCTTCTCTAAACCGCACCAGGCAAACAAGTCAGACGCATCACCACTAGCTGCTGTCAACTTTGTCCTAGGCTTTACCCGGGTTGCTGGGAGAGAGCCCCCTTTCAGAAAGCTCTCTGGGTGCTGTGGCATTGCCTGTACTCCAGCACAGGTGGAAGCAGAGGGATCAAGAGTTCAAGTTCAAGGCGAGCTTGGGGCTGTATGAGGCCCTGTCTAAAAGACCATAATGGGGGAAGGGGTACAAAGTTCTTTTAAACTGCTTCTTAGGAGAAAATGCTTCTTGAGCAACAAAACGGGGCTTCAAGTCCCTAGAGGACGTTGGGGAGGAGAAAGGGTTGAACAGCTGTCTGGAGACACATGCCACTGTCCTATACAGGACATGGCTTTGTGGGGAACTGGCCCTCATGTGTATACCTGAGGCTGGTGGCCAAAGTCCTCTCAGGAGGACTGACTTCATGGTAACACCAATTTTATTTATTATTCATCCTTTTCCCACCAGGTGTATTGCATGGCTTGCTGGATTCCTATGTGGCCCATTGAGACCCCAGGTCCCACCCACAGAACCCAATCTGCTTGTTCAGAAGTTCTGTACCACGTGCTCTGGGATCTGTGTGCAAAATCAAGTTCCCAGGAGGGGAGCTAGTGCAGCCCTCTCTCTCAGGGAAGTGTACAGGGTAGGCAATCCCAAGAGGTGCTTGGGATCCTACTACTCTGTTATCCCACCCACAGGGCTTATCGTCCCTGAGATTGGAGGAGGGGGGAGGGGGGCAGATGGACAGCCTATGCACAAAACAGAGACAAATCCCTGGAGAGGAGATCTTAGTGTGCTGGAGAGGAAAGGCTTCCTGGAGGAGGAAGCTACTTTGGGGTTTTTGTTTTGTTTTGTTTTTTTTGGGTTTGGTTTTTTCGGGACAGTGTTTCTTTGTGCTACAGTCCTGGCTGTCCTGGAACTCACAGGGATCCAAGTACCTGTGCCTCCCGAGTGCTGGGATTAAAGGTGTGTGCCACAACCACCTGGCTGCAAGCTACTTTTATTGAGCAACAATGCCCAGATCTGTATGAGAGCAGGAAGGGCAGGCAGAGAGAACAGAGCCTACGACGGCTCAGAGGTCAAGAGAACGCAACAGTCCGGAGCCTGCAGTTCAGTCTGATGGAGGAGACACGGATAGCAAAAGCAGTGGAAAGAAACACCAGCCTTGCTTTGCCACTCTGCGTGTTGCAGCTGGATGCTGGCCTGTTAGAAGGCTGAGGGCATGGTGTGAACTGGAGAAGGCATGCTCTTGCCTCTGTGAAACTTGAACTCTGTGGGGCGAAGAGACTTAAAATGTTCATCAGCAGAAATCCAGAAGTGCCATGATCCTAGGGAACTACAGACACAGCCCAGCATCTGCAAGGACAAGGACCAGCCTCTCATGTCTGATGATGAGAGGGGAGAGTCAGGCCAGAGGCTAGACCTGCAGCCTTCTGTCTGGAGTTTCTGTGAGGGGGAGATGAAGAGTCAACCCCAAGGGCCCCTTACAGAAGATGTTCATAGAAGGAAAGGAAGGTGTATCAGTGAGCTATCGCTGTGTAACAAATAGCCCTAAAATACAATTTAGAGCACTCACTTTCAACAAGCCTACAGGTCTGCTAAGCAGTGATGCTTCAAGTGGCCTTGGCAGACCTAGGTTGTGTGCCTGTGTGCCTGCTCAAGTAGTAGGTCAGTTAGGGCTGGCTGGTTTGGGGCGGTCCTGTCCAGGATGGCTGTTCTCTATCCTAACAGACAAGCCTGGGCTTATGTGTAATGGACTGTCTGTGTTCTAAGAGGTGGCAAGGCCTTGAGGACATGGGTCAGGGCTATGACATAATTGCACTGTGTTCTATCTCATGCTGGTCTATAGTGGCCAAAGCAAGTGCCAAAGTTAGCTTAGATTCGAAGGTTAAGACTAGCCTGGATCCATACAAGGAAAGAATCATAAAGTAACATTGCAAAAGGCCTGGTTAGGTCAGCAGGTGTAAGAAACCAGTTATTGCTGTGATTAACTAGAAAACTTAAACCAGGGTAATGGTGTTGGGAGCAAATGAGGCAAAGCTGGAACAATCTGTTACTCGACTGGGAATGAGCATAAGGGATCGGTCTTTGGGCCACACTTGAGTCACTCTGGACCATAGATTAGCTGAGGGAGCCTGCCACTAAAGAGACACCGTGAGTGCTCCATGAGGCCAGAGACTTTCCAGAAAGAAGTCAGCGGCACAACTTCAGCTTCCTGATAACCTGGCCTAACAGCCAGCCCACAGCGAGTCCAAGCCCACAGTCCAGACAGCACAGAAAAAGGAATATGCCCCAGCCAGCCCCAAGCTGGGCTCAGACAGCATCACCCAGGTCTTCCAAGGCCTCATAAACTCTGGAATTTCCTGCCAACAGTACGGTCACACCACTCTACCCAGAAGCAGACACACACATCCGAAACAAATTTGTTCCGTCATGACGATGGTGACGTGGCACACCGGAAGACAAACTGCTCTTCCCAGCAGATCAGGCAGGCTGCTTCAATATCCATGTGGAAATCGCATTTACTCTCGGCCTCATCATAAGCAAAATTCAATTCCAGAGGGATGCAGGTGGCGGATGCTTCAAGAACAAACTTACCAAACACTCTCCATGACCTTGGTGGAGGGAAAAAAATAAAACTCAGAATACAAAAAGCCCCGTAACACTGTGAAGTATTGAAATAAAAATCTCTACTCAATGATGTCAGAGCAACTGCTCCAAGGGGGAAATGGGTGACACACTGACCGTCTGATGGTCTAACTCCATATATACATCAAGAACAGGATCGGCAAACTGAAAGCAGTCAAAAGTCTAGCTAGCAAGACAGGGTAATTAAGCGACTAATAATCCTAAGACAATTCTCACTGTCCTAAGGATATATGAATGCTAGGGCACAAATACACAGCATATACAAATGAAATTCCACTGCACATCTAACAGGATGACCGCCAATGACAGTGACAATTGCCAGTGGGCTGTATGGGGCAACAGAAATCTCACACACAGCCCTGAATACTATAAGTTGGTCAACTACCAGAAAACTTCACAGGCAACAGCCCCATAGTCCAGCATTTCCTATTGGTGCACATCAATATACATACTCAATGGGCACCAGAAACATGCTAGCTGCTCATAGCAGCCTTGTTTTGTGTAACCAAAGTCTGGAATCAGGTCTGGGACCCATCTGCATCAGACCTGGGGTCTGTTCACACAACCAACTACCACAGAGAAACCAGAACCCATGTAGAAATTGACTAGATCAATCACATGTACAAATAGCACCATGCAAAAGTAGCAAAACAAAGAGGACTGCACCTTGATTTCCATGTAACACAGCCTTCAGCCACTAACAGTATTAGAAGTCAGGGCGGGGTCACCCTACGGAATGCAGGAAGGGGAAGATTCATTGAACACTCGACTCCTTGGGAGTTGGCCTTTTGTGGAAGTGTGCCAAGCTTTAAAGTGCACTTGGGCAGGAGGGATGTTTCAGTGAGTAAAGTGCTTGCCATGCACACATGAGGACCTGAGTTCAAATCCCCAGCACCCATGTAAAAATTAGACGCAGAAGCGCATCTCTAATTTTACTGGGACTCCTGGCTTGAAGACAGGAGAATCCCTGAAAGACCTCAGGTCCACTAGCCTGGTACCCAACAAAAGATACCCTGTTCAAACAACACGAAAGATGAAAACCCAGGTTCTCCTCTGACCTCCACACTCATGCTGGGATATGCTCCACCACGCTGACATGGTTAAGCCAGGTGTGTAGGTGTATGTATGTCATCCCAACAGTCAGGTGACTAAAACAGGAGGATTGTGAGGCCATCTCAGCTACACAGGTAGACCCTGTCTCAAATACATAGGATAAAAGTGTATGCAAAACATTTATACTCAGGCTTTTGATAACAAAGTTCTGGGTTTGTGTTTGGGGAAAAAGCCCCTGGGGAAGACCCCAGCTTAGACTCCTCTCTGTAGTGGAGAGTAGCTTGAACTAGCTGTCTACTGTGATCAGATTGGTGACACCCCCATTGTCATCAGTGAGGCATCATCCAGCAACTGATGGAGGCAAACACAGAGACCCACAGCCAAACATAGGCAGAGTTCGGGAATCCTGCAGAGGAGGAGAAAAAAGGAGTGTAGTAGTCAGATGAGTCAAGGACACCACAGGAAGGCTCATGGAATCAAGCAACCTGGGCTTGCAGAGACTGAGCTGACAGCCAGGGAGCCTGCATGAGACTGACTAGACACTCTGCGTATATGGTATAGTTGTGTAGCTCCATCCTCTTAAGAGATTCCTAACAGTAGGAACAGGGGCTGTCTGCAACTCTTTTACTGGCTTTTAGGACCCTACTCCTCACACTGGGTCACCTTGCCCAACCTTAACGAATGGGGAGGTGCTTAGTCTTACTGAAACTCGATATGTCATGTTTTATCGATACTTATAGGAGACCTGCCCCAACTTGGTGGTGGGAAGAGAAGAATTCGGGAGAGAGTCTTGGAGGGAAGGATGGAGGATGCTGAGGCCGGGATGTAAAATAAATACATGAGTGATTAAAAAAAAATGGGGGAAAAAAGAAAGAAAAACAAAAGCCTCGGTCTTGGAAGCAATCTCCCCACCGGCCTTCCTTCCCAAGCATTTTCCCTCTAGAGGCCACCAGGTGGCACTCGATCCCAGCGCAAGATGCACCCACAGGCATCCACTCAGCTGCTAGCAGAGTGACAAGCCCATCCAAGGGTGACCGGACATTCCAGCCTGAGCTCAGAGTGGCACACATGCAGCTATTCATAGCCCAGCTGAGGGCCCCTGGACAAGTCACTTCCCTGAGGCTGTGATTCTCCCCCAAAACGGGGCCAAAAAACATATGTGAAAACGGGGTGGTATTCATGCATGTCAACTTGACAGAACTTAAGACTTAAGGAGAATGCAGGAGGACATTAGTGTTACTGTCACCAAAGGAGGGACCCTCGGTGCCTTGTGGCAGCAAAGCACACACCCCAAGATAAAGTCTGCCCCCTGGGGCAAGCAGATGACTCTGGCCTGAGTTAAAACCCAAAGAACTGTACAGATTTACTCATACTCACCGCAGGACACATGTCTGGCATCATATGGGTGGCAAAATGTGGCGGATGACATAAGATGTAAAATAATGACAAATGCCATGCTAGCCCACACATACACAGATACACTGCTTACAATAAATTACATGCATGGATGCCTTGGGATGACCAGAATGAAGAGGGGAAGGGGAGGGAAAGAGGGAAGACTGGTGGGTGGGTTCCGGTCCAGGGCTGCTGTGAGAACTCTGAGGAGAGAAGCTCTTCTAGAAGAGCAGTGGTCACCCAGGAAATGAGTCCATTTCTGCTGTGCCATGAGGCCCTGCCAGGTTTTAGATGTGTGCTGTGTGTCAGGCAAGGTTCATATACTGCAACGCAGAGTGATGAACACAACAGACCAAAACCAAACTCCATCAGCTTGGAGCTGACATGTTAGCAGCCGTGGGCATTCTCCCACACTTGAGGGCAAGGAAAATGATACCGTGGTCTAAGTCAGTGAGGGTGCATCTGATTTCATACTCGGGCTTACTGGACAGTGAGAAATCCATGTATCGTGGATGTACTCCTCACATCCCCGAGGCCAAGGTTTGACAGGAGCACCGTCAGGCACCAGACTCAAGGAACTACCAAATTCTGCCATTCAGTCACCATCCAGAACTGACCCTGTTATTGCTCCAGGATTCACCATGGCTGTGACATTGCCTACTGGGGATCCAGACAGCCCTCCCTCCCAGCAACAAAGACAGCGCCTCCCTGCCACCCTCCACGATTCTGCCTGCTTCTCAGTCAGAGTGTGCCTCAAGGATCCTGGCTTTTGGACCCTGGGTCTCCCTGCCTGGGACAGCAGCTTTCTGCAGCCAGGGTTGAGCCAGCATGAAGCTGCTATCCTGAGGGAGGTAGGAGAGAGATTCAGAGAATTGAGCACCATGAATTCGCAGCTTTAAAATGTTTGCCTAGGCTGTGAACAAAGCACAAATTAAAATGGCAACAGATATTCCTCATATCAGTCGCACTTCTAGACGGTTAATTTATCCAGCATACTGATGCTACTGAATAGTGAATGTTCCAGGCACCGGTGGCTTTGATGGGTGTTGTGACTGCAAATGATCTGAAGAAAATGTTAGCAATGACTATAACTGTCTTTAGCAAAGAGGAAAGTCTGGGACTCTGAAGAAGGCCCAGCGGATAAGAGCCCTTGCTGGGAAAGTATGAGAACCTGAGTTTAAATCCTCAGAAGCCATGTTAAAAAGCCAGGCATTGCGTGCCTGCAGCCCCAGTGATGAGGGTGGACACAGGTGGATCCTGTGAGCTTGCTGGCTGCTCAAACTACCTGAAATGGGAAGCTTCAGGCTCAGCAAGAATCATTTCTCAAGAGAAAAAAGTGGAGAGCAATAGAGGAAGGCATTCAATATCTTCCTCTGGCCTCTGAATGAACACACACATGCATGCACACATACACACCCACACATACATGCTTAGGCTGTGTGTATGTGTATATGTATATATGTGTATGTATGTATATATGTATAGGTGTGTGAATGTGTATGCCTGTGTATTTGTGTGTATGTAAATGTATGCGTGCATGTGTGTATGTATATGTATGTGTGCATGAGTGTATGTGTGTATATGTGTATGTGTGTATATATGTGTATGTGTGTGTTTGCATGTATGAGTATATTGTGCAATATGTGTATATGTGTGCATGTATTTATATATGTGTATGTGTTTATATATGTACATATATTATGTGTGTGTGCATGTGTACATTTATTTGTGTTTATATGTATATGTATGTGCCTATGTGTGTGTGAGTACATGTGTATTATGTGCCTCTGTGTGTGTGTGTGTGTGTGTGTGTGTGTGTGTGTGTGTGTGTGTGTGTATTTGTACATGATGTCAGGTAGTTTCCAAAATCAGTATCTCTACTCAAGGTACAAAATCCAGGGAGTTCATGATGTTCTCCAAAGGGACAACCTCTACCTGTTGGCTCAAGAATGCCACATGCTGGAGGAAGGGAAACTTCCCACAGAGCACTGAGGAGCCCCTTGGTTGTCTAAAACTAGGTGTCGCTTCCCTGGAGCAATGAAAACCCCTCAGCCTCCCACAGTGTGCCTGAGCATTGGAACAGGACGTGGAAGCAGTTAGACGGGAGCTCCAACCTGTCACTTTCAAAGTTCATCAGCTGTCCCAGAGTGGCCACTGCCCTAAAGACTGGCTGAGTAGGAGGACCTTTGTCCACCATGTGGCTGGCTGGGGCTGGTTGGTGATCACTCTCCACATGGTCCCTGTCACTTGGCTTTGTAGACACCAAAATGAAAGCCTTCCTCAGGTCAAGCAGTGACAGGGGCAGGTAAAATCTTGAGGCCCCAAAGCTTACCACAGAAGTCACCACCACCACCACTCACCATGTCTGTGGTGTTCTGTTTGTCACACAACTCAGGTCCAGTCAACAAGGAAGGAAGTAACACAACACTGGTATGCAGACCCAGAGTCATAGGCACCTATCAGAAGCCACCAATGGGAACTAGCTGTTAGAGTGGCATTGCAGGAAGGGACAAAGCGGTGAGGAGCTGTGCAGGGGAAATCGTGACCACACCCTTGAACTCCTGGGCTAGAGGAAGGTGATGCAGAAAATGCTGTAATCCAGTAAGGGGGAAAATACAGAGGTTAGCAGCTATCTTAAAAAGCTCTGAGGCCCGTGGAGGGAGTGGCATCTGATTTAGAACTCTAGGTAGAAAGATGGGGTACACTGTAGAAGGCACAGCTGGTGCTGGGCTCTTCTGAGACATTTGATGAGGCTGGGTAGTTGGCATTAACAGTCTTTGAAATGTTCCATGTCCTTCTGAACCTGAGGGGTGATGCTCCCTTGCTTCCCGATTCTGGAACTCAGTCTTGGCTTCTGAACTAGGCGCTCCCACTTTCCCAGCTCACTAAATCCCAAGAGGGTACATCCACACAGTAAGGGTGAAAGACAGGAAAGTGAGTCTATGTTTGTCTGACATTAGGCCCTTTCTGGGACTGGTGACAGCCAGCCAGCCTACATGCACAGAATTCCCAGGGCTTGGGCTGCTGGGCCCTTAATGCTCAGGGCAGGCTGAGCTACCATGTCTAAGGCATCTGTCTCCCCCAGGATGCGTTAGGCAGGCTCCACTGGTCAGGCTTCAAGTCCTACAGAGAAACAGGCTCTGGGGGGGGGGCTCCATCCCAGTAGGGAGGCCATGGGGACTGGTTGGAGAAACAACAAAGGGACCCATGGGGCCTTCCTCCCTCCTCACAATGGGAAGAAGAAAGGTTTGGAGAGAGAGGCATGGGGGAGACGCGGTGAAGTTGGGGAGATAAAACTAAGATACAGCAAGATGCATTTCAGCTGCATAACTCCTGTGTGTCCTGAGGGCATGGAGGGGAACTAGTGCCCATTCTCTCCAGGGTTCCAGTGTTCTTGGAATCCAGGCTGCTTCTACTGGCCACTGACCTGTAGATTTACAATAAAGGGACTCACGTATCGGAAGTAGACTTCTATGAAGCCATGCTGCCTGGGAGAAACAGCTTTATCCCAGATCCTCAGAAACTTCCGGAAGAAAAACCTCTGCTCAGCCAGCTCATGGTCTTAATAGAGACAGGATGTGACACAGCTGTGCTGGGGTCCGCCTCTCAGTGTGCCTACTTTGACTCTGAGAAGGAAGTTATTTCAGCCTCAGTTTGTTGATAGGGAAACTGAGGCCCAGGGAAGGGGAAAGACTTGTCTAAGTATGCAGAATTAGGAAATTAAATAACCAGAAAATTAGCGGTTTTCACAGGAACTCAGGTGGCTCTAGCTTTAAACTGCCCTTTTCTCCAGCTGCAACCACAGCTGACCCTGTCCTAAATGACAGAGATTCTAAAAGGCAAATTCATACATTATTGCACCTCAAGGAGCTTTGGGAGTTAGCTGGGAGGGGTCCTAAATAAGTGGGTGATTGTTCTATGTGAAGCAAACAACCAGACCGGAGTAGTTCAGAAAGGCAGTAGGGAGAGCTGCCTGGAAGGTGCTTTTAACCATGTTCAGGAATCGCAAAAATGGCGGGTACTCCAAATACTTGTTTGCTTCTTTTGTTTTCATGCCTTCTCTAGAGCGCTTGCTTTGCAAAGAACTGAACTTAACATTATTTCTCAGTCTTTCATAATAGAGAGAAGAAGAACAGGAGGACACTCAGATCCAACCATGAGCCAAGGCAGGAAGTGAAGTAGAACCGTTGTGGGAGCCACTATCTCCCACCAGGAAGATGTTAGCCAAGTTTTGAAGAGCCCCAGCAGGGTACCTGGGGGGCATATTGAAAAGTGCTTAGCATACAGACTATGGCCTTGGTGGGGAGGACAGCTGAGCCTGCCCACATTCACACATCTCCACCTGCTTTCTGCCTTCCAGCCCCACCTTAGGCCACCAAGTAGAAACGTTGTCCTTGATGTTCTTCCCCCAGCTCTACTCACCATCCTATTGGGTGTTCCACCAATGTGGTACCTGGCTTCCTAGCTACATGCAAGTGGCCTGCTCAGAGTCTACTGGATATGACCAGCCGCCTTAAGAAACAAAGGCCACAGCAACCTACCCTAACTTTTCCTGCCCTGTCACAGTTGTAGCCATCCCTTTCCATGACTCTCGATTGTCCTTACACCAAGAACTATGTCACCACCAAATACCCAGTACCCACAGAGAGAGGATCTGTTTTCAGTTTCTTGTTGAAGGATAGAAAACTGAAAGGTTAAAGACTGGGAGTTTAGACCTTGCCTCTCACACCATTGGCCCTGGGTTTTAGGATGGCTGGCAGAGGGTGAGAGCAACATGTCAGCCATTCCTCTTGAACTCTACTCCTAAGCCTTGGGGCTGGGAGAACTCCAGAAGGTGAGCCTACATCCTTGGGCATCTAGTCTGGTCACTTCATGTTGTTTGAAGTGACCCACACTTCTTATTGAGCTGCTCTGTCCCTGTCTGTCCTGTGCTACATACTAGCACCTGAAGGCAGGACCGGTATTCACAGGGAGCTGGTAGATTAGATGAACAGTCAAGGTGATGTGTCAAATGCTCACAGGTCAGCATCAGAACTTAGAGACATGTTCAGTGAAGATTGTGAAACTTGGGAACTTAGGGCAGGATGACTTTGGGCAAGTGGAGAAGGGATTCTCGGAGAAAGGAGCCTTAAACAGAAGGAAAGGAACACCGGGATCAGTGTGATGCCAGTAGGAGTCTTGGGGAGCAGGGTCCCTTGTTGGAAATGGGAAGAAACCGAAGTGGAATCTGCTCATTGTAGACTGTGGTCCTTAGAGTGCGTGATTTCAAGTTGGGCACATGAACCCTCTAGAGACAGAATTCCTGGGGGTTCTGGATGATTGGCAGAAGACACACTCATGCCCCTAAGAGTCAAGACTTTGGAGAAAGGGAAAGACATCCCAGGGCACCAGCCATGGATGACTCTATAGACCTTGATTTTCAGAATGTGTCTCATCAGAGAAGCCAGCCACCTTGTTAGTTCTCAAAACAGCGTATCTTCCCCAGATCAAGACGCCTGTGCAAACACAATGGCCACAAAGTGGGTTTTGTGTCTTGGTTTTTCTGGGCCTCCCTCCCCCGCCCATATCTATTCTCCATTATTGGCCAGACAAAGCCCATCCCAAGATCCTGCGTCTCCGTTTGTCACTAACATCTGTCCTTTCTCACCTGTGCGTTTACCCATGCACATCGCCACCGAATCTTTCATCCCATTGACATTGTAAGGGTTCAAAGTAAGGAGGTTCACGTTGTCAAAGAAACCTTGATCTGAACGCCTTCCCCCACTTTTGCCTTAAATGAGTTGTTAACAGGAACCCAAGTGTCTGTTGAACCTAAAATACTTTAAAAAAAAATAAAATAAAATAACATTTCAAGGTAACTTGCGACGCACACTTTAAGAAGCGAAGACTCAGCGTGTCCCCGGCTGCTTCTTCCTTGAAGGTCTGGTCTGGGCTGTGGGAGGCATCCAATCAGACGGCCGCCGCTGAGGGCCAGGGAAGAGGGCTGGTGGGGGTTTTATTTTAGATTGAGCTAAGACCATGAAATGGAAGGCAGGAGGAAAAGTGAGTGAGCGAGCAAGTGTGCATCTGTGTGAGAACGGCCACGGCCAGAATAATGAGTCGTACTAATTCACAGGATTCCATTTGACCATCACACACGGCCCCCTTTTCTCTTGAAGGCCACTTTGAAAAATCCCATTTTTAAAAGTCATTTACTTCCCCTAGGAGGGCAGGCCTTCTAAAAATATTCCCCATTTCTTATACCTTGGAAGCAAATTATTTATGTTAAAGCAGCTTCGTTATCCCAGCCCCACTGGGCCAGCTAGGAAATGGAGGTGACTTCCAGAAGGCACCATTGTCAATGGCAAAGTCCTAGGAGCCGCCTGCTCCCAACTAAACAAAGCAAGGCTCACTGCCAGACCTATGGGGCCCAAAGAGCTTGTTCATGTCCATAAGGGGCCTTCCTTACATTCTCCCACAGTGGCTGTGAACCACTGTGAACAGCATGACGAGTTGGGAAGCCACAATGACACCCCAGTCTGCATCTTGGAGCTCACATTGCAACGTGAGCTGACTGATGTTTAATACAATCGAGAATAGAAGAAAGAAAGGACAAATAGGTATGGTCAAATGCATGATGGACAGTGGTAACCTCTGGGTAGCCCACAGTCAGCCCTGCATAACCAACTGCCCATGTCTACATAATCAGCCAAACATGTATGAACAAAACATACTTTTTAAGACTGGGCCTGCACTAGACATATGCAGACGTTTCCTGTGCTCATGACCCCCTAAACAATGCAAAATAGCAATGGCTTGCTTTAGGGATTACAAATCATCTGGAGGTGGTTTGAAATCTGATGAACAGGTTGTATGCAAGCACAATGCCATCTTACAAAAGATGTCCAAGCGTTGTGGTCCCAGAAGCCATCCGCAGCAGACACAAGGACTTTGACATGCCATGGGACTTGGGGTCAGGGTCACCTGAGGCAGTGTCCAGAGAAGGAGTAAAGACGGAGGTAGAAAAGTGTGGGAAAATCTAGTTATAACTTCTTGGTGGGGGAGGGGTGTTGAAGGAGTTCCCAGAACAAAGGTCTGAGAGTGGGAGAAGGCGGTCTGCCTGGGACAGGGGGCCAGGAGGTGCATAGAGGGAAGGGAGGTCAGAGCGAGAGTTCCTTCACTGACGGGGTCACAGACTGACTAAACGTTGGAGCTCCAAAGAAGCTTGCCCCAGTAAGCAGTAGGATGCTGGGAGACATCCCTGACCCACCCCTCTCATCTCCACTTCCTTACTCCACCTGGGAAAACGCAATTAAAAATCACCTCTGAAAAGTCGGTAGGAGGAGGAGGGGAGCCAGGAGGGGATAGGCATTCAATGTAGGTGGAACTGTCACAGGCCCCCTAGAGGGGAGTTTGTCTTCCCCCTTTAATCAGCCGCAAGTCTTGTCATTATCCGGTGGGGGAGAGAGGCAGAGCGAGGCGAGGACTGGCTCCCTGGAGAAGCCCCTCCATTCTTCCGATGTCCATAAGGCAATTAAGTCTTCACGTGACGAACCTGAAGGTTTTCGAGACTGCACCAATTGGTGTAGCTGTATAGGAGGGGCATCCTGCGCTAGACATGCCCTGGTAGCCACCACCTCATTGCAGCACAGTGGCCCTGGTCAGAGAAGCCATGGAGAACAAAGCTGGGACTCAATAAAGATTGACCCCAGCACTAAGAGGTGCCCGGGGTGGGGCAGGCCCTGGGGCTGAGACCCTGGGAGCAGTAGAGTAGGCTTATACCGGAGGCCCAGGAGCACTCTGAGAAGGATGCCAGGGATGTGAGGCCCTTCTGTGAACAGCCTCATTACCGGTGAGCCTGGGACTGAGCCTCTACCACAAGGTCTCATTAGAGTGCTAAATATTCAGCTGCTGTTCTGTGAATGGATGAGCCAGAACGGTTCCTCCACGTTCCAGTGAGACCCTGGATCACGGATGTCCCAGCTTTCTTGACATGCAGAGGGAGTGCCTGGATGTGAGCCGGCAGGATATGAGGGGAAGCGTAGCACGCTCTGAAGTCCTTGCTGCTGGCTGGCCAAACAAGAAAGAGACTTTTAGACCCAGGGTAGTCGGGGTAAAGAGCACAGCACCTAGCAATAAGAACCACAGGTAGGCCCCACCGCGAGTTTGTTTCCACGTACAGTGATACAGGCGCATGAGGGAAACCGTACCGGCAGGTGATGAGGGGCAGAGGCTTTGGTTGGAAAACAGAAGAGGGTGCTGGGAAGATGGCTCTGGGTAAAGTACTTGCTTCACGAGAGCATGAAGACAAGTTCAGACCCCTAGCTCCCACATAAAACTAGTGTAGTGACAACACCTGTAAGCCTGGTTCTGGGAGACGGACATGAGTGAACCCCTAGAACTCACTGGCTAGCCCATCTGGCAAAATGGGCACACTCCAGGTTCAGTGAGAAACTCCATCTCAAAAAAAGGAGGTGGAGAATGATCGACTCTCAACGCATGTTCACACTCACAAATATGCCATCCACACAACAGTCTCAGTGCTGACCTCCTGCCTCCTGTGTGTACACTCACAAATATGCAGTTCACACAACGGAAGGGTGATGGGGTGGACCTGGATACTTCTACAGCTCTGCAGAAGTGTCGTGCTGACAGAACAAGGCAGAGGCTGAGACTAGGAAGGAGGACCGAGTATGGGGAGAGAAAAGGAGACCAGAGCATTGAGGCTGTTAAGACCAGAGATGAAAAACCATCAAGATTCCCTGTCAGCCACCTCCCCTGTCCAGCTGAGGACAAGGGAAGTTCTCCGCTCTTGGGTCCCACTCAGGCCCCACTTCATGCGCTGCTATTTGGGGAAGCTGGTGGAAATTTTCACCGAGCTGAAGGAAGTGGGTTACAGGGAACCTGCCCTGAAAAATACACCTGGTGCCAAATCTCCCTCCCTCTGTCCCCCCTCCCTCCTCTCCTGTCCACCATGCGATGAAAAACTTCCTCCACTACACACATCCAACACTGTATGTTCCACCCAACCTTACAGGGACAAGAAATAATGGACAGAGACACCTGAAACTGAGTCAAGATGCTCTTGTCCTCTCTTCTGTTGATCTGTCAGGTGTCCTTCCGTCTAGGTGACAAAAAAGGAAAACTGCCACAGAGGCAAACCAGGCCCCTCAAACCCGCCCTAATCTGCACTGTTAGAGACACAACAGCTCATGCCTACTGGGAACTTGGCAGACAGCAGAGCTATAGACAGAAGGCTTACCCCAGCCTCCCAGGAGGCCTCCTGGAGAAGGTGACAGAGGGAAGGAAGAAAGACTTCCCCAATAGACATCACGCCATCTGTGAATCAGGCCCGGGCTTTCTGTGGGGCTCAGACCTGTACATAGAAAGGAAAGTGGGTGAACTAGGAGTTAGCACTCACTGGGCAGACTCTGAAACCACACTCCAGCCCTCTCACCCTACCCTCATCCTGATGACTTAGGAATCTACTGAGCCCAGGGGTGAAGGGGGGGGAGGGGTTGAAGTGGAGATGGCCATTGTCACGTCTAGAGGATAGCCTGTCAGAACTCCTCCCCCAACAGTAACCTGAGCACAACCCTGCAGGAAGCAGGGGCTGGAACCAAGAAGCACACAGCACTCATGTCCTGAGGACCATGGCTTGTGGTGGGAAATGGTCCCATGCTGAGCTCTGAGGCTCGTGGTACATAGAAAATGGCAGCCAAGGCAGAGAGTCCAATACCTCGCTGCCCCACCGAAACAGTTGTAGAATGGGCTGCAGGGTCGGTACATTTCGGTGGTAGAATGCTGCCTGGAACACAATGGACCCGGGACGTGAAATTCAGGGCTGCAAACTGAAGAAAACCAGGCTCAGAGAAGTGATGTGTGCTGTCAACAGACCAGAGTTGGAGAGCTCCTTGTGTCACAGCAATGAGAGGGTGGTGACATTCAGTGTGAAGCAGCCAGGCTACCCTTGGCCTTGAGCCCGATACCTGGTATATACATAAAACCTAACCCCCCCTCTCTCTGGTCCCCACCCAAAAAACTGGGAGGCCTGGCTACTTGCCAAGAGGGTAAGGGGGAGCAGATCCTTGCACCACTGTAGGTTGTGCCTTCTTAACACCCACCCAACATCCAACAGACAGGAGCCTTGGCTGGGAGTCATTGTCCCTAATAAGTTAATTGTGATGATAGAACATGTCTCTCCACCCTTCCCAGACTCATCAAAGCATCCCCTTAATGACTTGAGACCATGAAAGGACGCTGGTGGGTGGAAAAATGAGGCGGCTTGCCTGTGCAAGGCAGTAGGGATGAACAGGACTGTTTTGCTTTTGGAATGAACACTTGGATGTGAAGTTAATTGTCTCTCAGACATGAAGCCAACACGGGGCTGGTGGGTGCTCAGGTTTGTCTGTGTGTCCGTGTGTGTGTTGTGTGCCCCCACCTCCATGGCAGTTCTCCATGGGGACTGTCAGCCAGCTTGCCCTCACCTCCTTCCCGGAAGCACCCACAGACTTCCTGGAGTGAAGCCTGGCACTAGCCCCTCCTCCACTCAGAAACTTGCAGTGGCTCAGTAAGGTCCCCTCAAGTGGATTTCCAAGCTCCCAGGTATTTTTATACATTGTAGCCATTAGAGCTTCTTCAGTGGTAAGTGACAAAAACCAGGCTTGCATGATTAAGCAACTAGGGTCACCCTATTAAGGGAAAATAGCTTAATTAGCTATTAGGATCTGACAAGTCCATGGCCAGTCTGCCATCAAAATCCAGCTTGGTCCAGGAGCATGGAGCTGTCGTCATGCCCAATGGTTCTCTTCCTATTTTTGCAAGCTTCCTTCTCAGACAGCTTCTTCAGGAGAGCAAAATGGCTGAGCTGCCCAGAGTTGCTCTCCTATGGCTTCCAGCCTAGCAGGAAGATCCCAGGACACTTCTTTCTGGTCACTCAGCAGCCTCTTGCTGCCTGATTGGCTGGGTCAGCTCTTCTGATGTTCATCTCAGACCTGTTTAATAGAGCAAGCAGCCAGGCCACTGTTGAAAAGCCCACAGACAGAAGAGACCTGGGCCAGGGGATGTGTGGGTCTCCACCCCACACCCTGATCTCTCCTTCCCTTCTTGCTAGTGAACTCCATGTGAGTAGAGAAAGCCTGAGGTGAGGAGGCCCGACCTCTGGCAGTGCCCAGCACTCTCATTGGTGCCATCCCTTGCCTGCTTCCCCATTTGTAAGCTCCTTCACTCTGTGGAGTCAGGGTCCAGGACCCTGATCACAGCCTGCTTCCACAGTGTCACTTGTAAACCAGGGTAACGGGGCTGCTGAACAGGCTTGTCTTCTGTGATGTCTGTTTCCAAGGCCTGCTTGTCCTGCCTTGTGCTCAGCCAGCACCAGTGAAGGGCCAGCAGGGACCTCCTCGGACTGTTTAGGGTCAGCCTCTTAGTTCATACTGTAGCCCCTTGCCTTCCCTGGCCAAAGGGGGTGTTGGCCACCAGAGCAGCTTCTCCAGAATGCCAAGGACCTGGACACCCTGTTCTGAGCTCCCAGGAGAGGGGCTCCTACACGTTTCCTTTGTGTGATAATGGTGAATGTAAAATTAGCAACAGAGTCTGCACCAGACCTAGGTCCCTTATTAATGACTCTCCACACACATCTAATCCATTGTTATGGAAATGCTCAAGGCCATGAATGAATAGCAACTACAGAAAAACAGCAACTCCTGAATGACCTGGATATACTCTTCCCTTAGCTCAACAGTGACCAACATCCGGCCAAACTTGCATTATTTCCTCCCACCCTAACCTGGCACTTCCCTTCAATATGAATATTTAAAAAAACAATCCAGAGAGGCAAGGATCAGGGTGCAATTAAAGCCAGGTTTAGAGGAGAAATTAAGGGCTGTGGCAAGCGGATCAGGTCCAGAGGCCTAAGGAAATGACACTGAGCCCAAGACTAATTAGAAAGAAGAAGCAGATGGGAGTCACTGGCAGAGGGAGCACCAGTCACTGGCAGAGGGAGCACCAAGTACAGTCCCTTTGTAGGAAGGAGCTCAGGAGCCAGCCTCAGTGGCAGCAGGGGACGATGAGCTTATATCACGAGTCTGCTGGGTTGGATAGAGTAGGGGCATGCCTGGTATGGACATAGGGATGATGTACCCAAAGTTCAAATGGGGAGCCAGTTATGGTGGATCCATGACCTCAGTACTGCAGGAAGCTGAGGCAGGAGGATCAAGAGCTGTAGACTAACCTGAACTACATTGTCAGACCATGTCCCCATACAAAACCAAGACAAGAATTACATGTAAGGAAGGTTGGGGATCTGATGCCTTTGGGACATGCAGTGAGCTATCATTGGCCACCCAAGTCATACGACAGATCTGAGCTCTTACAGATGAAGAGACACAGGCTCTGAGTGTCTGAACAAACTCACAGTGGGGCTGAGCCCTCACTTAACTGCCCTGCCTCCTGATAGTCCAGCAGGGAGGTAAGAGGACACAGACAAGGGCTTGTCTGAAAGGTGGGAAAGCAGAGGTTAGAAGCATATGCTCTAGAGCTCATAGTGGGCTGGACTCCCTCCGGGGTGCCTTGCCAGGATCATCTGGAATGGTTGCAGTCGCCTGCTGAGTGAGTCTATGCTGAATGAACATCTGTGCTGTGTGTCTACACCGAATGTGAATACACTAATAGGGCTCCCGCAAGTCAAGAAGCACCTCCACTTTCTGGAAAACCAAGCCTAGTCACAGCCTGCATTTGCAGCTGGGCTTTTGCCTGTCTGTCCTTTAACTCCCCGAAGCTGCTCCACTCCTTCCATGGGATCCCCAAGGGCCCAAAGCATGTCACAGAGCTAGGACCCTCTGGAGAAGCAGTTGACTGTAGGTTGGATGCTGATAGCAGTGTCTGAGGCCAAGCAGTGAGGATGGCAAGGGATGAAATATAGCCAGGGCCCCCGAGGACTTTACCTGGGAGAGGCAGCATGCAGGCTGGAGAGCTGGGACAGGAGAGGAGCAAAGGAAAGCAGAACTCCAGCTTGGAGCCTGCACTTCTCCTGGGGGTTGAGGAAGCTTGTGTCAGCCTCTGAGATGAGCTGCCTTTTGATCCCTACCCCACAAGCCAACAACACATCATCCAGGTTCAGATTAGGAAACTGAGGCTGCTGCTATTCAGTCTGTAAATGTGAGCAAGAAAAGGCCCTTCCATTTCACTAACCCCTAAGGGACATCTGCCATTCTTTCAGATGACAAATGCAGGCAACAAATGCAAAGGTCACAGAGTCCTCAAGATGGCACCACATGTATCTCAGCTTCCAAATGACAGTAGCCGACACAGGCGTCATGCAATATGCCTACAATGGAACACATTACTAACAGAAAAGAAATACTTAGGCAACTGTGTTTCCTATGCAATGTGTTTTCTCTTATTTCTGCATTTAAGAGCATTGTTCTGCAATTGCCAAAGGGTCCATTGCACCATAAAGTTCAAGACCTCCTTATCTAGTGGGTGAGAACTGCAGAGTAGGGGACCTGGGCTGCTGCTCTCTGCTGTCTTTCCTCTGATGGCAGATGCTCAGAGATGGATGGTGTCTGTGCGAACTTGATGTGTTTGCCACCTCTTCCTAACTCCCCACCTCGACTCCCACCCCCAGAAAGTCCAATAGGAGGTCCTAGGACCTGCAGGTCTGCCAGGTCTCTGCTCATGCTCAGTGTGGTCCATAAGCCCCACCTTCCTTGCCAACCTCACAGTACCCCTGGCTCCCTTACCCTGAGCCCCTCCATTTCTTAACCTCAAATGTTCCCTGGTCCTAGCCCCTCCTAACCAGGGACCTCCACAGGGACCTGGAGCACTTGACCCTTTACATTTCACTTCCCTTGCTCTTGTTGCTGTCAACATACTGGCTCCCTCTGACATGCCGTCAATCAACAAGGACCTGCCTTACACAAATTTGCTCCGGCTTTTATTGGACTGTATTTGTAAAATAGGACTCTGGTCTCAATGTACATTGGTCAGTATTTTGCTAAGCTGTGCTCCGATAACAAAGGGCCCCAAGTCCCACTGATTTTTTACAGACACTGGTCTCTGGCTCTGCTTTACTCTTCAGTGTGCAAGCTGAATGCTGGATGGAGTGAAAAAAGAGCAGTGGGCAGATTGCTATTCCACTCAAGACACTTGCCCAGCCCAGGCAGCCAGGGAAGGGAAAACACGGAGGCTGCACGGACTGGCGACCACTGCAGAGTTGCCCTAAAAACGTGAAGAAATGGGGTTCCAGAAGGAACTGGAAGAAAAAGAAGGCGCTGGGATAGGTGGGCTAAGGTGTGGAACTCGGCAGTGAGGAAATGCCACAGCTGTCCTTACAGCAGCCGCCGGATTCCGTGTACCCTGCCCGCTGACTGCGTGCACACCTTCTCCCTTCTGCAATAGGCTTTCCCTTCTATTTCTGGTCTGTTAAAATTATCCAAAACTTCCTGTGTAATTCACTGACCCATATTCTTTAAGGAGATGGATGGAATCTTTTTCTGAGCCTAACTTACAACAGAGAGAAAGGCATTACTAACCTGATTTTACTCAGAAAGGAACTGGCAGCCAGAACCTACCGAGTGTCCTCACAGGCTTGTTACATCAGTGGAGACAGAGGCTTGGCGCTCCTGCCCTGGGGCAGGTGTCCTGGCCCCAGTTGAACCATGTTTGCTCTCTGGACACAGGGATCAGTCGGGGTTCACATATGCTCCAAGTGTGCATTGAGGTTAGGGTTCCTCCCGGGCCTTTGGGGATAGAAAAAAACGACCACTGCCATCTCGGCTACTCCCACCACCTGCTCCCAGCTACCCCCTGTCACCACTGATCTCCCTCCACAGAATCCACAGGGTCTGTGGGGCTATTCCTAAGCCATTTTGCATGCTCAGTCCTAAAAGTTAAGGAGGCGATCTGGCATTATATTCTCCACAATTCTGTGAGCTGTCACACCATGGCCACATTTGACAGGAACCAGGATGGGGGCAGGATGGTCAATTTAAAGGTGACATGCTGGACTAGATGAGATAGAATATGATGCCCCCAAAATATAGCCATTTTGGGCTGCTTATGAACCTCCACTAGCAGGGCCTCCAAAGCACTGACAATCCCATCTCTCTGAGCTCACATGGGGGAATCTTCCATATTACCAAGATAATACTATATTAAGCGACGTTTTGTATTTGGTGTATTTAATGAGCAAGCAACTCCCCAAAGGCCTTTCAATAAAGCCAGTAAATTTAACAGGAGAAACGCGTCAATTGGCTTTGCTGCTCTGGCTAAGAGGGCTGCCGCTTCCCGCTTTTACACATCCTGCCGTGTATTATGCTAAGAAAGCCATGGAATCAATCTCCGAGAAGAGGTCTGAAAGGTGGGTGCAATTAAGCAGCTAGTACTCAGCCCTCAGCTGCCCCAGCAGAAATGATTATTTTAATGTAAAAGCAATGAAGTTGACGAGAAGTCACCAACCCACTCGCCATCAGAATGTCCCAGCCCTGAAGGGTCTCTGAGAGGCCGCTGTTCATAAGGCAGGCCAGAGACCAAATCAAAGACTAAGTGTATAAAGGCATGCTGTACCCCGAACAGCATGCTCGGGTGAAATTGATTTATGAAAAGCAATATTATAGGTTTTGACAAGAAGGGAGAGGAGATAAAATATTCATATCCTTCATCTCTTCATGGTGACTGTGGGACACCCTGGTGCCCTTGCAGAGGATTGACAAGGGGACCTGAAGTTTGAGATGTTGGAGAGAGTAGGGCTCCATTGTGGGACAGGAAAGGGGTCTCACTGGCCTTGTCTTCAACCATAAGCATCTACGGGTCCCCATCCAGCTCACAAAACTCAGCTGTGCTCTTCGGGTATTTTTCCTGGTTTTAAGACACATTTCACAGCAGACTAAAGTACACATGGTCCCCTGCCCTGGAGACACAGCTCAAGGAAGGGGTCTGGTCCCACACCACACACAAGCTCTCCTGCCACTGTGATGGAAGGGGTTTTCAGGCCCTGAGGGTGGACACACCTAGGGGAGCATCTGTGGCCATCTGTGCCTGCTGGGATCTGAATATACTCCCGAAAAAAACATGGTTCACAAACTCTGATGTAAAGGAGTGAAGAGATTGGAGCCCTAATGTCACCAGGATGTCTAATGGCAGGGTCTTTGGAGATTAGTTAGACTGATCATGCCATCAGGGCAGAGTCTTCCAAGAGATGGAGACAAATCACACAGACACATGTGATCCTGCCATGTTTGGATGCAGCCAAAGGGCATCCTGGCAGCCCCAGTGCTTGCTGTTGGAACTCTGAGCTTCTAGATCATGCACCAAAATAAGCATCTTACTCTTTAATGAGCGGCTCACCTCTGGTACTTCATGATAGTCACAAAAAGCTGGCTATTATACTGCCATATATGTGTGTGTGGCCGAGAGCAGTTGTAGAAGCAGGACCCTCATGGAACTTTTCTTGTGCGCAGCTTTTCTCCCAGGCCACATCCCTCCTTGCCCCTCCTTCTTCCTGTGCAGAACTTCTCAACAGAGCAGCTGGCACTTGTAGTCTGTTCTCTGTGCTCGCTTGTCCCTCTGCGCAATCATTACCAGCCACATAGTCAGTCTCCCCCACTTCTAGAATCTCTGCTTCTTCAGTGGCCAGTTGTGTCATTGCTAAGGACATCTGGAGTAGACTGGCATTCAATTTTCCTGTTGTGTGACCCTCAGGCTTGGAAGTTCTGCTTCCACACAGCATCTAAGAGGCAGAGGTTGTCTGATGCCTAAGTGGTGTGAGCTCAGGTGGATCAAGTACTCTACACACCAGAGTCTTGCTCAGTCCATGAACCCCCAGCTCCAGCTTGGCATTCTCCTCCTTCTAGACTTCATATCATAGTTCCCAAGGTGGGCAAGTGGCCCAGAGTGCCCCAGTCACTAGATCAGAAGGCTTCCAAGCATCCCTGCATGGAGAGTGCACGGGTCCCTGTGACCACACACATGCACACAGCGCCCTCCCAGGAGGTGAATCTCCTTGCACATAGGTCAATGCAGATCACTAGCATTGGGCAGCACAGTGGTTTCCCCCTAACCTTGCCAACAATACAACAGGTAGCCTCTTGATATCCTCCCTCACACTGAGGACACGGAAGGTGGCTGCCTGCTGGGGGCTTTGCTCTCTACTTCTTCCCATGTATAACACTTGTGGTCCCATAGTGTAGACAGCTGAAGACTGGTGTTACCAGAAGATGGGGTGCTCCATCATGTTAGCTTAAGCTCTGGCTGGATCATTGTGAAAGTTGGGCATACTCTGATGACTACCCTGACCCCAGGCTCACCTATGAGAAGCTCCGATGTCACAGACATGATAGTAGTAATTCCCTGGTGAGGTCAGGGCACCTCAGAGTGAATGTCACCTCGCTATGGTTCTCCTGGGAAGCACCCACTTTCCACTTCCGAACGCATTCACTGTGCTCAGCTGCCAGGAGGACAACAGATGTTCTCAGTTCAGTTCACCTGGCCCACAAAGCCAAAGTGGCTGGTCATTTGCGGCCTCTTGACAGCAGTCTGGACTGGACTCCAAAGTGTTTCACCAGTCCTGTCAGACCAGGTGTGAGCCTGCCTGGCACTGCCACCTTTCTGTCCCTCTCCACCAAACTAGGCCAGGAACAGCCGGAGTGGTTGATCTGGGTGGGCGACCAGGTGTGACCCAGCTGTGCCATCTGGATCAGCAGGTTCATGATGTAAGTTTTGCTTCCTCCATACACAATGGTTATGAACCCCACTCTGTGCCTCACACTCAACATCCGTTGTGAGAGAAATTCATATTCCTTCCCCAGAAGCTCACCATTCAGTGGGACTTAGGCAAAGAGGAACTTTGATGTGTAAGCTTGATGTGTCCCTGCTGCCTCCTCCCCTTCCCCTTCTCTCCTTCCCAGGCCTCTGCCACTCCTGCCTCTGAACTCTTGGCCCATGGCACACTTGGTTTAAAGCTTTTAGAAAATTGTGCACTGCCCTGTGCCATGTGATATGCTGTGTTCAAACAAAGCCTTTTCTCGGATAACTAGCAACATGTATACTTTGGAACATGCAGAGATGCTAAACCAAACCCACACCGCCCACCCTCGGGACATCTTAATGTCGGTGCTCCCAGGCCTCTGCTCTGTGGGCACATTGGCCTGCTGGGGTTTGGTTTGGTTTTGTTTTATCTTGTTTGCTTTCCTTTGCTTTATGTTTTTATTTGTTTTGTCTTGTTTGCTTATTGATGTTGGAAATTGTTCGTTTGTTTTTTTAATTTGCGAGGTGGCAAGAATCGAATTCTCTGTCTTTGTACCCCCAGAGGAAATCTGCCTGAGATGCTTCTCACATCACTCCATACCACATTTTGTTTCCAATGATAAGAACCCAGGAAAGTGAGGGCTGGTCATGCCTAGCCCATTCTCTTCGGGGCTCAGGACCTTAAGAAGGAGCTTCTCTGGGCAGATGTCCCTGGTCACCCCAGGACAGCAGCTGTCAGCTGAGCATCAATGCCTTGAAAGAGAATCTAACCCACTAGCCTGTCGGTGGGACCCACAGCCCAAGCATCAGCTCTATTCCTAACCCCAAACAGGTCTTAGGGTGCTGATTAAGCTAAATGACTGATGACCCCACCTCTTTCTCCTGAGGAACTTCCTCATCCCTGATGGTGATACACAAAAAGGGGTCCAGTGGAACATTATCTCAACCGCTGTGGAGCCAAGCCCACTCCCACCTCCAGATCTGGCACACACCCTTCAGAATCAGACTCTGTCCATCATCTGTAAATGTTCCAGGTGCACTTTGAGGTCCTGGTTCCTTTGTCTCCTTTCCTCCTGTCTGTCTCTGAGGATACAGCAGCAACCAGCACAGGGAAGAGCCCTACCCAAGCAGTGCTCAAGAGCACAAACAAGACACTAAGTAAGCCAAGGAAGTTGAGTAGTGTGGACAAAATGATGAGAGCTGGAGCGATGGGCACTGGAGCTGGCCCAGCACCACAGCTGCAGGACATGATCTAGAACAGTGTCTAGACAGTCCTCAAGTGTCCCCAGGTTGTGACAAAACATCATGACCAAAAGCAGTTTGGGGATAAAAGGATTTTTTTTCAGCTTATGATTCCACATTACAGTCCATTGCTGAGGAAGTCAGGGCAGGAACCTGGAGGCAGGAACTGACACAGAGGCCGTGAAGGGGTGCTGCTTACTGGCTAGCTCCCATGGCTTGCTCAGCTTGCTTTCTTGTACCATTCTGGACCACTTGCCTAAGGGTGGCACTGCCACAGTGAACTGTGTCCTCCTACATCAGTCATCAATCAAGAAAATGCCCCACGGACTTGCCTACAGACCAACCCTGTCAAGACATTTTCTCAACCAAGATAGTTTTCTTTTCCTCATTTTATCAGTTCTTTGACAATTTCACACATGTGTTTTGGTCATATTCACCACCACCCCAGGCTCTCTCTTTTCAATGACATCATGTTTGGACATGGCAGAGTCTTAGTTATCGCATAGAAGGGAGATCTTGGTAATGCCTTCCATCTCCCTCCTCATCCATATATCATTTTTTTTAGATTAATTTACCTTATGTGTAGGAGTGTTTTGCTTGCATATATGTGTGTATACCATGTGAGTCCCTGATGCCCACAAATGTCAGAAAAGGAAGTTAGATTCTCTAGAACTGGAGTTACAAAGAGTAGTGAGCCTCCAGGTGGGTGCTGAGAACCAAACCCATGGCCTCTGCAAGAGCAAGATGGCTCCTAACCATTCAGCCATCTCTCTAGCCCAGTTGTCCTGGGTGTTGATTGTTGTGGGAGGACCCAGCTCACCTGTGGAAGGTACCACCCCTGGGTGGATGCTCCTGAATTGTCTACCAAAGATAGTTGATGAAGAGGGAGGAGAAGCGAGCCAGGAAGCAGAACTCCCTGGTTTCTCCTTCAGTTCCTGCCCCAGGTTCCTGCCTCAAGAGCACAAGCCCCTCCCCTGGCTTCCCATGACCATGAACTATAAAGTGCAAGCTGAAATAATCCCTCAAAGCTGCTGCTGCTGCTCAAGACGTTTACCACAGCAACAGAAAGGAAACTGGGAGAGCAGGCGAAGTAAGAGCTGAGGGTACAGGCTGCTACTGGGAGACATCAGCAGTCACAGCCAGGTAGAGCAGGGGAGGTGGAGAGGGGCTGCAGGTACAAATCCCAGAAAGACTTGTTCAACAACACAGACATAACCCTTACCCTTGTGGAGCCTGCAGCCCACAGGCTGCGTTTTCTCTCTATAATGAGATGCCTGCAACTTAGGAAGAATTAAGGTTTGTTTAGCTGTTCTTGAAGGTTTGTGGATTAGGTTCTTCCATCTGCTTAGCTCCAACAGAACCTTCACATCTAGGTCACACTGTGGTGGGTCACAATGGTAGGAATGCATCTAGCAGCCAGAGCTCCACATCTGGAAAGCTGCATCCCAAGGGCAGAATTGCCACCAGAACACACACCAGAACACACACACACACACACACACACACACACACACACACACACACACACACACACACACACTCAATGTTAAACCAACTCCAATTGCTAACACCCTGTCCAAAGCTCCAACTTCAGTGGACTTGGGGTAGCCAAACAATAGTCAAAGGATAGCAAAAAGGAAGTAAGGTTGAATTCAGTCTTGACACAGAAGCCACCTCATCACCACCACAGAGGCCCCAGGTAGGTATGAGCATTAAGAGATTCTTAGAAGTTTGTGTTGGGGGGCATTTGGGAGCCTGGTGGACAGGTATCTACATCACAGAGGGACTTGTCACATGAGTCAAGGTCCTTCCAAGGGGTTAGACACAGAAGTTCCTTGAAGACCAGGATTTTGCTTCCATTCCAACAGGGACCCCCTCTAGGCCTCAATCCCCTTATTCTCTGAACAGAGAGCAGCTTCTCCTGTTCCTTTAGCAGTTTGGGGGTTCAGATACAATAATGGTCATGAACACATCTTGACAAGGTGTGTGTGTGTGTGTGTGTGAGAGAGAGAAAGAGAGAGAGAGAGAGAGAGAGAGAGAGAGAGAGAGAGAGAGAGAGAGAGAGAGAGAGAGAGAGAGAGAGAGAGAGAGAGAGAGAGAGAGAGATGGGGATGGAACCCAGGGTCTGATACCCAAGCCTCTACCACTGAGCCACCCCCATCATAGCATAGCAACTAGAATGAAGAAGGAGCCAAGGCTGTCTGGCTCTCCTACCGGTACTCTGTGGCTAGAATCTTGCATACACACAAAACACTGGGACACATTTGTGTGCGCCCAGGCTGGGCACTCAGAACAAGGTCTCCTGGGCAATAGTTTTATGAGCCTGTTTGCTTCATTGTAGAGTGGACCAGCAGGGGCACCCGTGTCATGGTGACTTTATAGCCAAGTCTGAGGACAGCAGTGCTTCTGCAAAGCTCTGAGAACACATCACATGGGGGTAGAGTCACTGTTGTCCTGTTTTCCCTGAGCCAGGCCAGCACTGCATCTTACATCCAGGGCCACAGCCAGGATCAGAACTGGCCACCGGAGGCCATGACAGAGAGGGAGACCCACTTGGGAGAGAAAGGACTGGATTCAGGACTTCAGCATTCAGAGAGTGCTAGCTGGTCCCTCTGTCTAGCCCAGGCTCTGGATTCTCAGGGATTACGCTTACAGCCAAATCCACCACAAGCATTCCAAGGTAGAAATATCCTCAGTGGCAGGGGGAACATCCCACTGCCTGCCACCAAGAACAAAGCTGTACACTGGAGGGCAGGGGGCAGCAAAGGCCACACAATATTCCAGGCCCCAAAGGAAGAATGTGTCTCCAGACTCAGAGCAAATCTTCCAAGTATGGATGGCATGGACCAAAGGGGATATGACACCCTAGAGAAGAGATACCAGGTTTAGAGAAAAGAGTTGTACATGCGACTCCTTGTGACATGGCATGTGTGTGTGCATATTTATGTATGTGAGTGACTCTATGTGAATGTGTGTGAGATTACATGAGTGTATTTGTAAATATGTATGAGTATATGTTAGTGTGAGAACATGTGTGTGTGTGTGTGTGTGTGTGTGTAAATGTGGGTGAGTGTATATGTGTAAGTGAACATGTGTGACATTATATATGTGTGTGAATCCATGTATACACATATGGCTGACTCTGTGGGTAAGTGAACATATGTGAGATTGTATGTATATGTGAAAGTCCATGTGTGGTAGTGTGTGTAAATGTGGATGTGTGTATGTATGTGTTGATGTGTAAGTTTGAGTGTGAATAGGTATGAGCTGTGAATGTGAATGTGTGTCCTTGTGAAATTGGATTGAATATAAGTTGTAAGTGAACTGTGTGTATGTGTGAGTGAATGTGTCTACATTTCAGTGTGTGATTGTGAATACATGTATGTGTCTTTTGGTGTATATACACATAAGTGTATGTGTTGTGAGTGTGTGAGCAAAAGCATGACTGGGTGAGTTGGGTGAATACTTGTATTGTGTGTGTGATTGTGTGATTATGTGAGTGAATGGATAGGGATGTGGATGTTATCAATAAGAGAGTGAATTGGGTATGAGTTGTAAATATGTGTGAGAGAGTGTGTGTGTATGTGTGAATGAATCTGTGGATGTGTCCGTGTGTGAGTTGTGAGCTAGTGTTTGGATGTGTGAGAACCTATGTATGTGTGCATACACACACACTCCTATGTCCTATGGCTTGGATGCCCCATACAGCAGTAAAAGGGGTAACTCTTTCCAAGAACCATTTTGGATACACATGGTAGGAAAAGGGGTCAGTGGGGATGTCCCACCCTGGCCATGGGTTCACCATCGGTCCCTGTCTTCAGTGTCCATCTCCCCCATGGTCTTTTTCTGTGTGTGGTGTGTCTTTTGTTCTCTGATTCTTTCTGTGTATCTATCCTGCTTGGGTCTTATCACTCCTCCTCCTCTGTCCTCTTGCTCTCTCCCTTCTCTCTCAGCTCCCTTCCTCTCTGCCCCTCCCCCTGTGATCCCAGTGCCCTCCTTTGCCACAGGAAGCCTCTCCTTCAGCCTCAAGTCTGTCTGTTCTTCTTTTGTGCTGAAGAGGTACATCTTCCAAATGAGCTGAGCTGACTCCTCCGGGGACATGGTTTCCAGGTCTGAATGCTTAATTCTGCATTCCTGCTCAGCAAGGGCAAAGACTCAAGCCCCATTGTACCCAGCTTATCTCGCACTCTAGCAATCTGGTTAAAATGCTCTCCTCTCTTCCCTTGTGGGCTGGTGTCCCTGGAGGAGGGGGTGCATCTGGAGCTCCTATTAATGTTTTTGCTTCCCTGGTTATGGAAGGTTGGGGAACCCCAAACGGAGTCATCACCTGTACAGCAGTCAGGGAGCCTGGGACATGACCGCAGGCAGACAGCTCCATCTCCCAAGCTGCATATCGGAGCTCTATATTATGGTCTGTTCTAAGACCTAGTGCACACTGTTTGCAGTTGTGTTTAAATCTGGTTAGAATTTGGGAAAATAGACAGTGTGATGAATTCAATGTGTGTGATTACAAACACTTCACCAGCATGGACTGCTGACTTCCCACATTTCCTCTTTTACAGACAGGGAAACTGAGGCACAGAAAGGTCATACAACTTGCTAGGGTCACACACCCACCTGAGGTGAACTGTGCCTAGCTATCTGCTCTGGGCTCAGTGTCACACCTGTGCCTTTTCTGGCTGGCACTTCTACTCCCTCTTAGCCACAGGACACTGCATGAAGCCCACCCCAGTTTGGTGCCTAGGACATCTAAGCCCTTTCTCCTCAGAGTTTGAGGGCTAAATCCCTAAATCTAGGCTTTTCCAAAGACCTTCCTCTCTCCGTTCTGGCCTCCAACATCCTCTTCGGGGCCTCTTTCCCTAAACCAGCAGGCACTGCTATGTCCCTCAAGGCTTACACAATAGATGGTTCCTTGCTATTCTTCAACTGTATTCTGGATTACTTACTCCCTCTCTCCTGCAATGGAAACTTGCTTGGCAACCTCCTTCCCAGCTATGACCTCACCATCCAAAGTAGCCTGAGTTCCACAATGCATGTGGAAATTAGTGGACACAAGAGGGTGATGTAGCCTTGATCGGAGAAGAAAGACATGAGAGGTAATGGGTTATTTTTGAGGAGGACCATGAAATGGAGTCATGGAGGTCCAATAACAGTGTGTGGGCTGAAACAGGAAGCCAGTCACACTGTGCCATGCATGGCAGGGCTTAAGAGGACAAGAAGGACCAGGGTGTGAACAGTCCAGGCTCAGGGACTTGGTCTTCACCAGCGGGAGTAGACAGTGAGCAAGAAGGCTCAGGGAGAGGCCAGAGCAGACAAGACCCAGGCAGTGTTGATACAGAGAACACACCAGCTATGGACCAGGCAGGCACGGAACCTGATGAGAGGGAGGAAGCCTCCTACGGTCTGCAACCGCCCAGATGCATTTTCTAGAAATAAGAGCAGGTCGGGATCTTTGTTTTCTGTTTTTCCCTGCCCAGTGAGGGCAATGAGGAGTGGAGCATGTTTCCAAACACATCGCAAGAATCTGCAGTGGAAGCTGGAAGAATAACCCCAGGCTTCTTGGTCTAATTCTCAAGGTCAACTGATATCATTAGAATAACATGAACTCAATTTGAGTTACAGCAGGGAAATCATGTTAGGAAATATGGGTCACTCGCTACTGCGTGATGAAGCTGCTACCATCGGAAGCATTCGCTCAAAAGCCTGCCAACAGTCCTTGTGCCACTGCGGAGCTGGTTCCCAATAGCAAATCACCCACAGAGCCCAGGGCCCCCTGAAGAAGCAGAAGTGTTACTGAACAGGGACCTCACAGTCAGCTAGAAGGGTAGGGTGTCCCACAACAAAAGGCAGACCAGTTCCCATTAGTTTTCATTGAGAAGTTTGCGCTGTAATTTGCTTCAGGGTCCTCTGTGGGAAAGGAAGCAGAGGGAAGGGCCAGGGCCAGAATACACAGAGCCCTGCTCTGTGCTGGTAGAGGAGACACCAATCCATGCTTGGTGGGGAAACATCAGGTTCCAGTGGGGACTGCACTGATAATAAAAACAAAAGTGAGGCGCTGAGGGTCATGGGGACATCCTGTATAAAAGAGACCACCCCTCCATGGCCAAGGCTAGCCCCAAGTGACAAGGCTTCCTAATGTTCAGTGAAAACTAGAATTCGGAGCTTTATGCGAAATCTCCTTACTTTAGAGTGCTGTAGCATGGTAAAATGACGGGCATCCTGCTGCAGTAGTCAAATCCTGCTGGAACTTAAGAGTTTAAAAATGCTGAACAGGGAGCTGGCCTTGGGCTAGGAGGCCTGCTTTGTCAGGAGGGAGGGTGTTTCTGCACATCTAGATGTTCCCTGGCTGGTGGCCCTGCTTTGGGATAAATGTCAGAGACTTGCCCTCCACTTCACACAAGACCACTCCCTCCAGGAGATAGCCCACAGCTAGTGGGTGATGTCAGGGGGTCATTCAAGGGGCTTGGGTTCCTCATCCAGATGTGGCCTCCAAAAGACCATGAGCACATCAAGGCTCCAGTGATCGGCTGAGGACGTGGCACCAAGGGGTCCTCCCCCTTGGCCTACCTCAGTTTCTTGCCTTGATGTGGGACTGACCCCCCCCCCGAAGGCTTTCCTGGCCTCTAGCACTCTCACCTGTTATAGATTGCTTTCTATCACCTATCACAATCACACGCTTTGCAAGTGTCACCCAATCCCTAAGGTAGATGCCACTAGAGCTCTGCCTGCACTGGGCTGGGTAACCCTCTGCTGGGTATCTGTGAGTGATGGTCTGAGAACACAGACAACAGTAAGAAACTGTGACTGGAATGACCAGCCACCTGGAATTCAATCCCCTAAATCAGAGCCTCACCCAACCTGGGGATCTGTGGGGGGCAGGGATTACCATAGGATGGAGGATATCTAGCAAGCTCTGTTCAGTTGATGCCAAGAACCCATCCCCACTGGGGAACAGCACACAGGGTTCCTAGATACCTCCCGATATCCCCTGAGGACAAATCTGCCTGTCACTGAGAACCTGCACCCTGACTCACTAACATTCACGGTACACAGAATAAGCCACAGATTGGGGACAAAAGCCGACAAGGACTCTTCCAGGACTTCACTGAGAAATAAATAGACTCTCAAGGCTGGCCAACCAGTGGTATGAGGTATGAGAGGAGCCAGCCAAAAAGGTTGGGCACACCACTCCAAGCCCCACAAACTCATCCTGCAGCCTGGACAGCTGGTTCTTGTCTCCCAGCTCCATAGCCTCAGGTGAGAAATGGAGACACCCTTTGCCATACTACTGACACCCCCACCCCCAGAGGAGCTGCAGGGCAATGGTATGGTGCACGGATGAGCACTGGGCATGTTTAGAGTGCTGTGCACATGGGTACGTATGCAATAGAGTCGACATGTACATCCAGCACTCCCAGGATCAGCTAAGAGAGCTGTCTGAGGGAGACTGAAAAATGAGCAGACAGACAGAGAGACCAGCTACATTTTGTCTTCCCCAGTCCCAGTTGCCCTGGGAAAGGGAAGCCACAGATAAAATATTCAAAGAACAAACCATAGTAAACTCTCAGAACCCACTAAATTCTAAAGAACCCAGGAATTTCACTGTGGCTTCAGAAAATCTTGCTTTATGCCTTGGTGTCCTCATCCCAACCTTGAGGAAAATGCAGTAAAGGGTAAAATCTGTTTCTTGTTGTCTTTAATTCCAAGAAGAAACTGAATTAAAAGCCTACCAAAGACAGATGCCACCTTGACAGACGCACTCCACCAGCAGCGGGCAGCAGAACGGGGAGGAAGACTTTGCCTCCGAAACACCTGGTGGAAGTCAAGACTCAGAGCCTCCGCCTTCCCTGCCCGCCTCCTTCCCATCCTCGGCAAGCCAGAGGGAAGCAGCACGGTCCTGAAATAGTTCCATTCCCGACAGGGACAGGAAACTGCAGCCCCATGCCAGGGAGCCTTCCTGTGACTAACACAGGGAGCCCTCACTGTCCTGTCACTTCCCTCTGGGGACTCTGATGGGAAGAAGCCAGCGACTTCTGGGAGCCAATGGCAGTGGGCGGAAGGGGCACCAGTGGTTTTTACCTTTGTGGCTATTCAATCTTAAGCACCGAGAGTCAGTTTTTACCTCAGATTCCCATTCCCAACTGTTCAACAGCTGGAGATCATTTTTTAAGGAGTGGTGAGTCTAAAATGTGGAAAGAAAACTGTAAAATCAAAGTTATTAGTCATTTCAAGAGTAAAAAAATCTATTTTTTCGCATTTTAAAGCAGAATAATTTTATTTAACTATTGTACCCAGTGTGGGCTGGGTTGTTTAATACATGACATAATATGGGAAAGGGACAGACTCCCCGTCTTTGGTCAGCCCAGAACATACATGTGCTTCCTTTTACCTCCAAGTGTGTCTACGGGGACAGTGAGAATTCTCAGAATGGATCCAGAGACCCCGGGAAATCCTGAGCTGTGGGGCTGGGGCACCAGCCTATGTCCCTTAGATGCACTGGGGAGTTTAACACCGCCTCTCACCACTGAGCCTTTGTAGCCACCACACTGAATCTCTGAAAATTTGAGAGAAGATTCTGGAAGCCTGAGTCTGGGCCTAAGCTGAGCTCTAATTTTATTTTTTGCGAAGTGATGGGAATCAAGTATTTCTGTGCTCGTATCTTGGCCAAAACAAAAGTTAAGTAAGGTATACCAAGAGGAACATTTTCATGTGGAAAAAAGAAAAACACTCTTATGGGCTTCAGAGGCAAATAAAGTAGGCTTGTGAGCACCTCACTTGCTTACCCTACAGCCCTGCTCCCTGCTCCCTGCTCCTCTGTGAAATCACATGTGTTGGACAGAGGGCAAATGCCAGAAGGCATGACAGTCTGCCCAGTGCCTGCTGGTCCCAGCTGGCAGACATCTCTTTCCACAGTCAGTGAGCAGGGTTGTGTTTATTTTGTAATTAAAAAACAACAAAGGAAGTGGCAGGGGGCTTGGGGGTGGTGCTTGTGGATTGTTGGGGGGACTGGAATTCCTGCTGTACCCCTTGTTCTCTTGGCTCTACATATGTGGAGGGGAAAGAGGGGATGTCAGCCCTCTCAATTGTGTCATAGGAGTCTGAGTCTTTTGTGGCCAGGTCACCTGCTATGACAAATGGGCCCTCTATTTCGAAAGAGAGGTGAGGGTGCAGATGGGCCTTTGGGTTGATCAAGTCTGGTTGGTGACAAAAGGCGGCCATCGTTGCTGATGGGAGGGACTATGGAGGGCTTGATGAACCCAGGTACTCCGAGTCCATATCTCAGACAAGAACCTTTGTCATGATATCTTCAAAATGGGTCCATGTTCCTGTGGAGGGATAGAACAGACCCCTACCAACAAAAACGGGGAGGCTTGGGGGGCTTGGGAGGAACCTGTTAAGCAGATAGGGTTCCAAACTACCCATGCTAAACAAAGCAAATTCCATTTACTTCCACAGGAGCCTGAGATTTTTGACAGCAAAGAGAGACTTATGGTAGAGTTGTCGCTGCATTTATATTTAATAAATTTAAGAGAGAGATGAAATAGACTTTAGCAAGGCTAGTGAAATATTTATAAAAGCACACCGAAGCTGTGTAAGGGAGAGAGGGGAAATAAAACAGCTCACATGTGGGATCAAGTCGAGCAAGCCAGCTTTTAACCTGACAGTCCCCAGCACTGCAGGCAGGAGAGCTGCCAACAGGCCGCAGATGCACCACACCTGAGCTAGCCGGGAAGGTGGGGAGGTAGGGCGGGAAGCGAGATGGGGACGGGTGGGCACAGCCAGCTCCATGCAGTCCAGGCAGCTGTCGCACCTGCCCAGCTGCTCAGGTGCGCCTGGCACCTTGCTACGCTCTCCCCGAATCCTTCCCAGCCCTGGCCCATGTCCAGTAAAGCCCATGGCCCAGTAGGAACACACAGGACTCCTGAGGAGCCTCTAACAGCTGAGGGCTAAACACCCTGTGGCTTTTGTCTCTTTAAGAGACCCCATCTGTCTTCAAGCTACTGTCCTAGCAAAGGCTCGTCTTCATATTAGGAGGAAAGGGGGTTAATACATATCCATAATGGAAGCTCCAGACACACAAAACAAACATCTACAGCAGCAAGATGTGAACTCCATAAGCCACCTTGTACTTATGACCAGGGTGATTTTAATATCAGGAAGGCCACTTCAGAGCAAGAAATGCTTGCAGCAATGTCATAGGCCAATGTGTGCTGGGCATTTCTCCTCTGCTTTTGTTGGGGGGAGAGGGTTTTTGTTTTTGTCTTTGTTTTGATGTGCATTGTGTGTTTTGCCTGCATGTGTGTCTGTATGAAGATCCCAGAGCCACTGGAATTTAAGTCACAAACAGTTGTGAGCTGCCATGTGGGTGCTAAGAATTAAACCTGGATCCTCTGGAAGAACAACCAATGTTCTTAACCAATGAGCCATCTCTCCAGCCCTGTTGTTCTTTGTTTGTTTGCTTGCTTGCTTGTTCTGTGTTTGGGTGGGTCATTTTGTTTTTTAATTTTTGTTTAAGACAGGGTTTCTCTGTATAGCCCTGGTTGTCCTGGAACTCGTTATATAGACTAGGCTGGCCCTTGAACTCACATTGATCCTCCTGCCTCTGCCTTCTCAGTGCTGGAATTAAAGGTGAGTTATCACCATGGCCCAGCTTTCTTCTCCCATCTTAATCCAAATCTAAATTCACTTGCAAACCCATGTCATCCTGTCTCCCCAAAAAGCATTCACAAAGAACAACTTCTAGTTCACCCTCTCTGGGACAGCCCTGTGTGGCTCCTTTTCTTTCCCACCTTCAAGGGCTCTGGACCACACCTTCACCCGTCACTCCCTACAAAAATATCTTCTGGCTTGAGCATTGGGCTGTGAGCAACATTTCAGCTCTCTCTCTCTCTCTCTCTCTCTCTCTCTCTCTCTCTCTCTCTGGGAAAGCAGCACCAAAACTTGTCTACTTTCCCAGAAGTGGAAAATTGCTTTGCTGTTTGCAGACTGAGTTTCAGAAATGGGTTCACCAAAAGCCAATTTGCAGAAGTCCAGCTTCGAAGATGACAGCTTTGAAGATGACAGGCTGACTCAGGCTCTTGGGCTTGCTTTTGGAAGTTTGTGTTCCTTGAAACTGTGTGCATGCGTGCGTGTGTGTGTGTGTGTGTGTGTGTGTGTGTGTGTGTGTGTGTGTTTGTGTATGTGTGTTCCTGTGTGCAAACAGACTGTGTTTGCAGCTTTAGGCCAGAATTTGATTTGACATCACATGCCTTCCTCAATCATTTTCTACCCTACATTTGAAGACAGAGTTTTACCTAACCCAGGGCTCTGACTGAATTCAGTAAAGCTGGCTTGCCCTGGAATTCCAGGGATCTGACTGGTTTTGCTCCCCCAGAACAGGGATTACAGTATTTATTTATTTACTTATTTACTTATTTTGTTTTTCTCAAGACAGTATTTCTTTGTGTAACAGTTCTAGCTGTCTTGGAACTATTGCTGTAGACCAGGCTGGCCTGGAACTCACAGAGATGTGCCTGCCTCTGCCTCCTGAGTGTATGCGCCTGCCCTCGCCAGCAAGGAAGACACGATTCCTGGTAGATCTTCTTCATGAAGTTTTAATCAGGATCCTTTAAACATGTTGCTTCTGGCCCGCAGGGAGAGAGAGAAAGAGTGGGACCCCTGCACAGGCTTAAATACCCTTGAGCTAACCAACTCCAGTGAGCCACGTGGACCCTGCAGATAGGCTACTCTAATGCGGAAGCAGACAGGCTGAACAGACTTAACCAATTAAGGGCTTGTTTACCCAGAGAGCCTTCACCAGCGGGAAGGTGTAAGGCGGAAGCCAGTGCCACTTTAAGGCGTGGCACTTAGCGGCTCTCTACACCTGAGTGCTGGGATTAGAGGTATGCGCCACCACCTTCTGGCTAGAATTACAGATTTTTGCATAGGTGCTAGAACTCTGAACTTGGGTCCTTATGCCTGTGCGGCGTGCACTTTACTCACTGAGCCACCTTCCCCGCCCCATGGACTATGAATGGCTGCAGTCCCTGCTGGAAAGTCTATAGTGTGTATCTGATGGTTCATTCAAGAACGTTATCTGCAAACAGCTCACCCACACACTGGCTTTTCTGACTCAACACCTTCCTCTGGACTACAGAGAGGTTTGGGGTCCATTTCCCTAAGCCCTGAAGGTACCTTCTCTTTCCTCCAGGCCCTGCCTTAGTATGCAGAGCCTCAAACTTCTATCATGGGGCTCATTTGAATATCTGTAGCAGGAGGCTGAATGCTATAGAATCATAGAGGTGGCCACACTAGGCACTGTCAGGTGACACTGAGCACAAAATGTATAGAAAGCAGGGACAGTAATCTGAGTCTCCCCTCCCCACTTCATGTCCCTGTTCTCCAGCCAGGCCTGCTTGGTGGAACCCTGATGCCTGGCCTCTGACCAAGTTGTTCCCTCTATTGGGGCCACTCTTCCTTCTGCCTTCCTCCTTTTGCTCCAAACAAGTCTGTTAAGCTATGGTTTGCTCACAATAAATCGCACACTTTTAATGTATACAATGAGCTAAGGTTTCCTCACCCCCTCATCCCTGATGCCCTGACACCCCTCTGTTATCCCACTGATAGGGTTTCTGACCCTCCGGTGTATTCATGGTCTTTACAGCTGTGTGCATTTTGAATTACATGGTATGATGCTCATGTGTCTGGCGTTTTTGCATGGAGCATCGTCTCTGAGATTCGTACAAGCTATTGAGTACATCAGGAGATCATTCCTTTGCTTTGCTAAGTGATGCTCTAATCCTTGGGCATACCACCGTTTATTCATTTACCTCTATGTGGATTGTTGGCAGATTAAAAGTAAAGCTGCTGTGAACATTCATGAACTGTTTTAGATGGACATACACTTTCATCCCTCTTGATAATACTAGGTTAAGATGGCTGGGTTTTGTAATAGGTGTGTGTTAAATTTTTCAGAACCTAACAAAATGTCTTTTGATTAATAGTGTAAGAGAGTTCTGTTTGTCCACATCCTCACCAACAAACACTCTGTGAGTCGCGTAGGTTTTAATTACAGCACTAACTAGGTGATCCTGGGGAGCCAGTTGAGACATAAGTTTGCATTCCTGATAACTGCTGCTCTTCAGCTTTTCATCCACTCACAGAACATCATTTTCTTCTTTTTTTAAGACAGGGTTTCTCTGTGTAGCCCTGGATGTCCTGGAACTCACTCTGCAGACCAGGCTGGCCTCAAACTCACAGAGATTCCCCTGCCTCTGCCTCCTGAGTGCTGGGATTAAAGGTGTGCACCACCTCTGCCCAGCAATGGAACATCTCATACATTTGGCTATGAGCCTAGCCTTTAAAGGCTGAGCCATCTCTCTAGCACGAACATCTTGATGAAAACATTTCAGTTTTCTTCCTTGGGACATGCATGTGTCCCTGTAGGTGTGCATGTATGTGTGTGATGTGCACCTGTGTGTAGAGGTCAGAGGTCAGTATCAGTTGTCTCCCACAATCATGTTCAGCTTAGTTTTTGAGGCAAGGTCTCTTACTGACCCTGGACCTCACCAATTCAGCGATCTCCTGGGAACCTCCTGCCTCTGTCTCCCCAGCTAAGATTTCAGATGCAAGCCACCACACACATCCTTCTACAACTTCCAGAAGTGATTCTTCTAGAATCATTCTCTGAACTTCAAGAAAACATGGCTTCCCCACACGTGGAAGAGAGCTTGCTCTTCATTCCTTACTTGCGGGGCTCTGTATTCCATTGCCCATCTCTACATCAACAGCTGCACCACACTGCTGATTGCTTGGCTGGACTGACAGTCTGGAAACCAGATCGTGGTTTTTAGGATTTTGGGACTGTTTTGAATTGACACATGTGGGCAGGGCAGGTCTATGTATTCAGGTCTTTAATCTCTCGGCATGGTGCTAGCTTTTCAGAGGACACCTTTCTCTCAGATTGAGCTCCTAGCATTCCGAATCATATACTGTTATAAGTGATGTTTTTAGTGGTGGTTCCTGACTCTCCTTCACTAGTCTGACATGCAGCGGATCCTGTATGTCATGGTGTCCCTCGACCCAGCTCAACATCGTCAATAGTGGCAGTGGTTATTTTATTGATTTACCATATTCCTACATAGACAAACATGTAAACTGCCTTTCTAACTGCTTTATTTCCTTTCTATCTCATGCACATTTGGGAGCTGGAATCTCACGAATGATGCTGAATAAAAACAGAGAGAAAAGACATCCAGGCTTTGCTGGTGACCTGGCAGGCATCCTGTTGTCATTAAAGTACACTGTTACCAGTGGGTTTTTATGGTCAAGGACACTCTGGGTCTGTTGAGATAAACTGATTTTCTTCCCTATTTTTTAGGACTTACTTTATTTTTATATTTTGTGCATGTGTGTTTATCTGTTGGAAAGTATGTGCACATGTGTGCACATACCTGCAAAGGCCAGAAGAGGGTGTTGGACCCCTGGAAATGAAGTTATGGGCAGTTGTGAGCTTCAAAACCTGGGTAAGGGGAACTGCACTCAGGTGCTGTGTGAGTAGTTTACACCTCACCTGCTGAGCCATCTCTCCAGCCCTCTCCCCTGGGTTTTGAATAGGATGAATCCCCAGCTTGATGCTATGTTAGTTAACTTTTCTATTGCTGTGATAAAACACCATGACCAAAAGCGGGAAGAAAGTCTATTTGGCTTACAGTTCCAGAGAAATAAGAGTCGGCCGTCATGGTGGGGAAGAGTGGCAGCTTGGTGACAGCATGGTGGCCAGAGCAGGAAGCTGAGAGATCACATCTTTAACTGCAGGCATGAAACAAGGAACAACCTGGAAGTGGGGCAGGGCCTTAAACTCTCAGAGTCCAGCTGCAGTGACATTCTTCCTCCATCCAGGCTTCAATCCCCTTTAACCTCCCCAAACACAGCCACTAACTAGGAACCAAGTGTTCAAATTCCTGAATCTGAGGGGGACATTTCTCACTCGAACCACCACAGATGCTAACCCACCTGGTCAAGCCTCATCCTTTTTGTGTGGTATGGGGTTCAACTCTAAAGCATCTTATGAAAGGTTTTTCCATCATCACTCATGAAGAATATGGACCTATGGCTTTCTTTTCTTACATTGCCTTTGTTTGGTTTTGATACCACCATCATGGCAACAAAGCCACATTCATTGGAGCAAAACTATTCTTTCTTCAAATTTCTAAATGGGTGTGTATGGAACTCTCATCATTTCTTTGTACAGATGTGCTCATGGACTCTAACTCTCTGGAACCAAAAGCCCAGTGAAATACTTCCTTGTGTAAGTTGCCTTTGGTCATGGTGATTGATCACAGCAACATAAAAGTAACTAAAACACTCTTAAAAATGAATATTTAAGTAAGTAAATAGATGTGATCTTAAAACTTTTCCTACCCGTGAATTCTGGCTGAAAACTTCTTGAGTATTTGAAAGATGCTGTCCACTACTTTCTTGTGCTTGAACTCTGTGATGCTTCTGGGGTGCTGGGATCACAGTTCTCATTCAGTTGGGGTTAGCCTTGGCACTGTTCCTTCAAACATGCTTCCTGGCCCTCCCTATAGACATCCACGTGTGTGCCCTTACTGCCATGCTTTTTATTCTGTTTGGACTGTTTCATTTGGGCTAGCTTCTACCACAATGTCTTCCAATCCACTCTTTCTGCAAAACAGAATTACCAGTTAGTCCTTTCTAATGCATTGTTCAACTTCAAACTTGTAGTCTTTGTTTCTCTGTAGCTTTGAAGCCTGTCCTGGAACTTGATCTGTAAACCAGACTGGCCTCGAACTCACAGAGATCCGCCTGCCTCAGCCTCCCAAGTGCTGGGATTAAAGATGTGTGCCACTGCCCAGTTCACTTGCTGTACCTTGATCTGTGCCTTTGTGTGCCTAGAGTTAACTGTGTAAACAATGAGTTTGCAGTCGGAACTATTTAATGTCTTTGCTGCTGACTCTAACATCTGCATTCATCATTCTATGTCAGCTTTGATTGAATAATTTCCCTCTTTCTTGTCTGCCACATTTTCCTGCCTCTTTGCACACCTGGTAGTTTGTAAATTCGCACCAAACTGAATTTTAACCTTCTGGGTGCGGGATATTTTGGGTATGCACACATTCTTACCTTCGTTGTGGATGCAGCTAATCCTTTTGTGGTCTTATTTTCAGGACTTGTTAGGTCACACAAGAGTGCTCAACCTAAGGCTCACAACTGCCTGCTTCTGAGACAAGACCTCTATGTCAGTCAGCTTTACATTTCCATAACAAATAAAAGTGAAAAGGGCCATTTTGTCTCAGTTTGGGAGGCTTCAGTTTCTGGTTGGTAGGTCCCATCGTTTTGGGCCTATGGTGAACCTTGCAGTAAGTAGAGCGTAGAAGAATGCCTCATTAGGGACCAAGCCTTTACCACTTGACATCTAGGAGCCTGAAAACCCAAGCCACAGCAGCCTTGCTGAGCACTTTGTACCCAATGCCCTGTGAGTCTCTAGGCCTTCCCACCCAGCTGCTCAGAACAGGCAGCCCCCAACCCTGTGCCCCCAGATCACTTCTCCCGAGGGTTCAATGCTCATTCCTCGACCTCAGCTAGTTTCCCCCCATGCGCAGGCTCATTAGCATTGTGTAAAGTGCACTCTCTGAGCTCAGCAACACAGGTCTCTTAACTCTGGTCTAACCTGCTCAGGGCCCTGAGGGTCTGCTGCTCCTCACCCTCCCCTGTGCCCAGGGCTGGACAGTCCAGATCTTTGCTCTGACAGGGTTTCTGACAGCCCAGGTCCTCACTCCATCCCTGCTCAGCACTCAATAGTCCAGATCCTTGGAAACCTCAAGGCTGAAAGTGGAGGCAGACATAGGGCTTGGTTCCCTTGACTTTCCTCTCTCAGGACACATAGCCTTTCATTTGTACATCACTGTTCTAAATATTTTATTATTTTATATGTAGGGGTGTTTCCCTTGCGTGCATGTCTGTGTACCACACACATGCCTCATGTCTCAGGAGGCCAGAAGACAGCATGGGATCCCCTGGAACTGGAGTTACAGATGGTTGTGAGCCATCATGCAGGTGTTAGGAATCAAACCCAGCCATGTCTCCAGCCTCCAACCCACTGTCCTATACATATTATCAAGCCTTTTTGTTTCAGTCTAGCCTGTGTTTGCCCAACTTGGCTGGAAGTAGAAGCTTCCTCCCTCACTAGGATAACGAATCTCCCTACTTCACCCTGAAGTTATACACAGACACCTCATTTCCTCCTCTGATGTAGTTCTTACCTGTCTGTACTTCTCTTGCCTGATTAAAATGAAATGGACCATAATGAAACGTAAGGGTGGGCCCAGGTCTGTCTCACTGGCACACAGCAAGTCTGGGATACAGTAGGTACCCAATTCATGTTGAACATTTTGAACAGGTTTAGCTCCCAGTGGTTGAAATAACAATAATAACTTATTAATATGAGGTGTACCTATGCACCCAGCAACAGGATGCTAACTCACCGGTTTGTGTCTTCTGGACCCCAGAAGTCACCATAGGCCAAGCAACACTGACCAGAGGCAATTTGAACTCAAAAGTGCCATGTGGGACCAAGGAAGACAGGATGCTGGGCCTCCCAGGCAAACAGAGAGCCTGGTCTCAGATGAAAACGTCCCTAGGCTATCTGCCTCCTGAACTCCAGGCTCCCCCAACACCCAAGGTCATAGAAAAGGTCCTAGCCCAAGCAGTTTGAAAACAAAAGTCTATAAAATGACCTGATTTCAAATGATATTTTGTTCTGTATTTGATGGGGGCGGGGAGGGGGCTCTTAGTCAAAGAATGCTCGGCCCCTCCTCCCTGCCCTGCCCTTCAATGAGGCATTTCCATAAGAGGAACTGCTTGATGGACCTGCTCCCTTTAAATTATTTCTAACGATTCAGGCCTGAGCCTCTCCTTGGTTCACCTTTCCTTTCAATTACTTTCATTCTTCAGTGGAACAATGGCGGCAACAGGCCCCTCCTGCCTGGGACTCTGCAATGTGTGCCCCTACAGCCAGGTGCCCAGGCTGGGCCCTGGCTTTGTTCCCCTGGCCAGACAGCCTGTGTTTCATCTTCCCGTCTCCCCATTCTGCACCATTTAAACTTTAACCTGGTAGTAACTTTGCCCACCTTGGCTCCCAATTCAAAGGCTGGAAGATGAAAGCCCTCCCCTTGGATGTGGCTAGAAACTTCATGCTCCGGCTCTCTCTGTCTTTGAACTGCCTTGGAGCCTTTTTGCCCAGACCCTTTTATTCTCCCTGGGGCTCTAGCTTTCAGGCTTGGGGGCTTAGGAAAGGCAGCAATGTGGGCTTCCCCACTGGGACCCAAGAAGACCCCAGTGTCCCTGATGTGCAACTCGCCTGTCCTCACACATGTGCCATCCCACCCCAGGCCCAGGGACCTGTCTCTCAGGCCACCATCTCTGGCCTTCAAGGCCAGTCCCTTGCCTTCATCCAGCCCTCCCCCATCTCAGCTTCTCTTCACAAGCCCCAGACCCACAGCAACTTCAAGGCTGAGAGCCCCAGGTGGGTCTTGCAGAAACTTTTTCCTTTTCAATGCCAGGCAGGCCACTCGCTGCTCTCAGATGTTGGGCAAGGCACAATGAGAGAATTCTGCAATCACACACACAAAAAAATATCCAGATAGTCAAGACCAAATGGGAGAGTAAGAAAATGAACCTGAGAGTGGACCCAAAAGCAGACCCAACTTTTCTTGGTCCTCCATGAAGGTCCCACCCTGCCAGGGTCCACAGCACTGCCTTTCAAAGCCACTGCAGCCTCCACACACACCCCTATCATACTCAAGGATGTTGTTGTTGACAAGGGAGAATAGTCTGTGTCACCCATTTCTCTGATGGTGACAGAGATAAGGAGTTGCCTGGTGGACATCAGAAAGACATGTCCAGTTTCTAACCCCTGGATCTGTGGATATAGCTCAGCTTGGAAAATAGGTGGAAAATAGGTCAGTGCAGATCAAGTTAAGGTTTGAGAAGTGGAAGTCACTGTGGACTACTTGGTGGGGTGCTTAATCCAGTGACAAGTGTCTTCTCAGACCAGAATGCTGGTAGCCCGCTTTGTGACCCTGTCTGCCTCCTGTCCGATACCACATGTGCCTGTTTTCATCAGAAAACAAGGAGGCAATCAGATGGGAGGTGTGGCCACCAGCTAGGGGACACCAGAAGCTAGACTGTCCCCTAGAGCCTTGTTGGGAAAATCCTATTGACACCTTGACTTTTGATATATGCTCCGCAGAATGGTGACAAAACTAAGTTTGTTTTCTAAATCACCAAGTGTGGCAGTTTAGCTTCAGAAAATGACTGGAAGCATGGGCCATCACACCCTCTCCTCCCTGAGCCTGGATTGTCCTATGACATCACCAGAGATGGCTCAAAGAGAGACCTTAGCCAAAGAGATGGGAGGGTGAGGCATGCTAGGGGCAATGGCCCCTCTCCTTTCCCAGGGCCATGTGAGCATAACAGAGGATCAAGAAAGGAATAGGGTGGGTCTGTAGAAGCAGAGGAAGAATGGACAAAGATGCCAATTCATCTCCACCACACGTGTCCACCAGGCTAGAACAAGAGACAGCACTTCCCAGAGGAGAAACTGTGCATTCAGGAAGCTTGACTGGAGACACATGACCTATTCTGCCTCCTAAAGAAAACAAGGCATGGGACTGGAGAGATGGCTCAGTGGTTAAGAGCACCGGCTTCTTGCTCTTCCAGAGGTCCTGAGTTCAATTCCCAGCAACCACATGGTGCTCACAACCATCTACAGTGGGATCTGATGCCCTCCTCTGGCATAATTGAACACACAGATAGAGCACTTGTATACATAAAATAAATACATCTTTTAAAGAAAGAAAGAAAACAAGTCACATGGGAGGAGCAAGAGGACAGACACACATGGTCCACCAACATGCTGATCTGCAAAGCCCCTGGGATAGAATGTTTTCTGAAGATAGAAGGTAGCCGACAACAAAGGCTTAGCACGGGGCAGGGTAAGCACATAGTCAAGTACCATCCTGAATCTTGAATCACCGCCTGACCATACCTCTCACTTCATGCCTCACCATGGGAGTTAGAGAGCTATCTACCAATGTGAGAGTAAGGCCAAGATACTGAGAACAGAGTTGAGAGATCAAACAGGAACGACCCAAATTATGAGGTGTTTTCAGCAACTCAAGAGTATCAACCACCTCTAGTAGAGGCATGGTACTCAAGCAGCACAGGACCAACCAGTGTGTGCACAGCAGATGGGGCGGTGGCTAAGCAGCTGTGGGACCCAGTGATGGGTCTCTAGAGATGGCAGCAGAGTCTCCAGTGACTATTCAGACAGTGGAGACATCTGAAGCATTAACATGAGTGGAAAGGGTTCCACATGCCACTTGGTAACTGAGAGGTATGCTTGTGAGGTTATGTGAGATAAGTTTGGTGGGTTCTCAAACAATCGGGTGACATTGCAAGAAGGATTCTAGGAGAAATGCAATATTCAGCGAATGCAAGAGCCGAAGAGCTGTTTTGTGTGTGTGTGTGTGTGTGTGTGTGTGTGTGTGTGTGTGTGTGTGTGTGTGTGTGCGCGCGCGCTTGTAATATATATATATATATATATTACAAATTTTTTCTTGGAGCTGTTGGCAGGTGCCACCTCCAGTAAAACCAGTACTTTGAGGCAGGTGCCAGCTTTCCAGTGCACAGACAGGGGGGCTCCATTCCATCTGTCTACCTAGACAGTAGGCAGAGAGACCCTCCTTCTACCCCTGTTACTGTCATGGCTCATGCCCTGCTCCTGGCCAAGACTAAGTCTTCTGCAAGCCTGGCTCCCCCAGGGAGCCTTGCCAGGAGGTAAGAAGAGTCACCGGTCACCCAGCAGCTTGCCCATGTACAGCCCACAATCTGCTATTGGCTACACAAGCATTAGGCAAAGGGCGTGCTTGCTTGCAGAACCATCTAAACTCCGGTGAACTAATCACATAAATTTTGTAACAGATGTAAACTCTCTGGGAAGATAGGCTGGGCATAGACACCCTGCTGCTGACCCACTGTGAATAGCCTGGGTTTCCATTTCAAGGCAGATGGCCTTTCAGAGAGACCTAGGCCTTCAACAGCCATCCATGGCCAATGGTGGAGGTAGCACGGAAGGCATGTAACTTGCTTCTGCCCCCAGGGACCCTCCACATCCCAAATCCCTGAGTGCCCTTTGTTACCATGCCTCCCACACTGCTCAGAAGTGAAGAAAGTTCCTGGTCCCTGGGTAATAGTAATGCTCACAACCAACTGTTTGGAAGGACTTCTGTCTGTACAGCCCCTTAGCAGTGTGCCAAGTGCATTCTTCTCAGATACTCTGCCTATAGCTAAAAAAGGAGCCCTTTGTGAGCTCCAGGATGCCTTTCTGTTGATGATAGCCTTTCCATAGAGCCGTGGGTCAGCTCACCCAAGAAGAACCATCACTTTAGTGGCCCAATATCAGGTGAGCCTATAGCCTCGATTAGGTAAGCCACATCTCTGGGAACCCAGCCAGGCTACTTCAAACATCTCCACATTGCCCTGCCCCTTAAGTTGCAACACATTTCCCTGGAGCTGAAGACCCCCCCCAGGGAGGACCACTGACATTTATCCCCTTCTTGTATACAGCCCAGAGCTTTGTGAACCTGGCTGAAAGGGGCCACAGGAGGGTAAACTTTGAGCAGTGAACTTGTTTGCGCTCTGTCTAAGTGGCTGGGAGGGGAGGACGTTGATTCTGAAGCAGCCTGGGACCCACTCCTGAAAGCTCAACTGTAAAGTCACAGGGCTATATGGCGTGAGCTTAAAAGCTGTCCCCACCCCTGTGCTGCCCTGATGGGAGAGCCAAACCCAGGCAAAAGCCTAGCACAGCACTTGTCCTCAAAGAGCTGTGCATTAGTCAGATTTCTGGTTCTGCGGCAAAGGCCTAAAATAAATCATCTTATAAAGAAGGACGATTTATTCTGGTTGCAAGTTCAGAAATTTTAGACCACATTCATTTGACCTACCTCCTTGCTTTAGGTCTGTGGCAGGCAGTACACAAAGACCATTTTCTTCAATGACAGCCAAATAAGCAAAGAAAGAGAGGCACAGGAAGGTGTCAGAGTCCCAGTGATTTCTTCAAGGGCTCGCCCCTGGTTACCTAGCTTCCTTCCACTAAGCTCTGCTTCCTTAAGGTCCCATTACCTTCTGATAGCACTACGGGCTGGAAACCAAGCCTTCAACAAACAGGGTTTTGAAGTCAAGATGCAAACTCCAGCAAGCCTCTTGCTACCTGCCAGACTGAGTAAAACGGCTTCCGCCTTTACTGCAAACGCCCAGAGCCTGGGCACCCCAGAACTGTCCAACCCTGCTGCTCAGACACATGCGGCCTCTACTACACCCTCAACACTGAGCACATAATTAATGTATTCATTGCCTTTGCATAGTAGTGACCAGAATGCCTGACACAAATAATTTTTAAAAGGGTTTATTTTGACCCACAGTTTCATAGGCATCAGTCCAAAGGTTTGGGCAGAACATCAGAATGAGGTTGAAGAGCTTCTTCCTCTCTATGATGGCCAGGAAGGAGGAAGGTAGAGCAGGGGCAAGATGTTGCCAAGGACCTGCCCCTAGCAATTTACTTCCTACAGCTGGTTCCCATCTCCTAACATTTCCAGCATTTCCAAAATTAGTGCCGCCAGTGTGTCCAACAACATAGGAACCGAAGGGGGACATAACATATTCAAATCTTAACAACTGTCAATTTGTAACTGCCTAGCACTTGGGAGGCAGAGGCAAGCAAATGTCTGTGAGTTTGAGGTCAGCCTGGTATACACAGTGCATTGCAGGACAGCCAAGGCTACACAGAGAAACCCTGTCTGAAAAACAAAACACAAAACAAAACACACAAACGGAAAACAAAAACACAGTAACTATAGCTCAAACGTGGACAGATGATACCATTGAAACCCACTTAATGTGCAGACACGTCTTGTCATCTGCTGTACCCCTGCCTGGAGGGTTCTCTACAGCAAACACCTCCTGTGAGTCCCAGCCTGCTTTTGGGCCATCCCACCCTCACTTGCAATGAGCTCAAGGATTATGAACAAATCCTAATGTATTTGCCTGAGCAAAACCTAATTAGAAAGATAAATCTGCAAGAAGAAGAAGAAGAAGGAGAAGAAGAAGAAGAAGAAGAAGAAGAAGAAGAAGAAGAAGAAGAAGAAGAAGAAGAAGAAGAAGAAGAAGAAGAAGAAGAAGAAAAACTGAGGAAAACCAACGAAAGTATACAGGGCGCCCCCTGAGCCTGGAGGTGAAGGAAGGTCTGGCATCCTCACTCTGAGCTATCTCTCTCAGCTCAAATGAGAGTAAACAGGTCCCCCGTCTGCAACAGGCAGAGCCAGAGGAAAGGCAGCCATTGGAAGATGGCAGTTTAGAATTCTATCATGAAAGGGGTCTGGACACACCTCACTCACCACCTTGCTTCAAGCCCCTTGAATTCCAAGTCTACCAGAAAATCTAGCAAATGGTGACATGTTCCCATTGAAGGCAATAAAATCTCAGTTCCAAGATGCTTTAAAATAAATAAATAAATAAATAAATAAATAAATAAATAAATAAATAAATAAAGTGGGGGGGCGTATATGAACAAAGAACTTGTGAATCACGTAACTAAAACCTCAGTGATAGAGAAGACTGGCGCAGTACAGCAGCTTGCACCATCCGACCCCTCAGCCTCATAGCCCCTTGTGTCTTCACATGATCTGCTGCAAGCCACCTGCCTCTACCACCCTCACTCCACGGCCAGCAGGGCAAAGGTGGGACCGGAAGTCCTTAGCCCCATGTGCATGCTCGTGTCAATCATACGGTCAGAGGGATGTAATCCTCTGACTGATTACCCCTGGGTCACTTGTTTTACCTCTACATAGAGTTTATCTCACCCAAAACCAAGTTAGCTTCAAGGGGGAGAGTGGCAAAGTTGAGGGGCAGCCTAACCTAGGCAGCTCTCAAAGGATGACACGGAGGCCATCGTGCCTCAGTTCTGGAGCATTTAATGACTACAAGCATACGTAGTGCCATTCTGTGTCCTTCAGAATGAATGGACAAGAGAAACTCCTTATGTCCTGGGACCCTCAGGTCCCATTCTGCACTGCCATGTCACAGGATACCATCTGTCTCTCTGTAGACCTTGTGGATGGCAGACCTTGGCCAGGGAGATTGCCCATTTCCTCTGAGGTCAGCTCAGCCAGGTTTTGCCTGCAGCAGTTGCTCAGTATCTGCATCTGTTGACAAGGCAGTCATCGAGCCTCTCAACGGTGAGGAGTACACTGCAAAGAGGAGCAGTGATGTCTACACCAAGTCGTGAAAATTCCATACAGTCCATGGCAAGTTATTTAGCGAGCACCCAAGGGCTCTCGGGTCACAAATGCAACAAACGAGAAAGGGTTATGTGAGGTAAAGGAAAGTGCTCCAGTGTGGGCGGCAGAGCACTGAGCCTGGAAGGATGGAGGAGCCGTTCAATAGGAGGAAGAGGAGGACAGTGTGCATGGGGTCACCACGCCACATGTTTCTCCAGAAGCTGTGTGTGATGTTGGATATGACCTTCCCTAAATGGAAGCGGACTGGTCTTCTATCAAAGGAACACAGCTGTGGGTTCTTCTGCTAGAACCTCTAAACAAGCTATCAAAAAACAAAGTTGTTTGGTGGGTTGCCAATGACCAGCAGATGACAAAACTGGCTGCAAGACCCAGGTATTGTTTGTTAAGTTTTTGCGTGGTGTTTGGCACTTTGCTAAGGGCTTTCTGGTATCATTTGCAGCATTACTGATTATGTACTCATTAAGTGCTTATTACAGACTATTACAACATTATTATAGTATCAGTAGATGTTCATTAAGTGCTTGGTGCTATTTTCATATACTGCAATAGATAAACACCCCACTTAGTGCTTGTTACTGCTGTCTCGTAGGATTAACACTATTCCCATTAAACAGATGGAACTATTGAGACCGACAGAGTCATGCAGCTTGAGGTTGGAATGCAAGAGACAGGCTTCCCACTCCAAGGCAGCACCCTGTCCAGTGGAGAATGGAGAAAGCACCCACCATCCAAGCTGAGGGGGCTGAAGCAGAGGCCACTGTTCCATGTGCTCCCAGGCCACAACCCTTTCCAAGCAGACATGCAAGGCAGGGAGTAAGTAGATGGAAGCTGCCCACCCAGGGACTGGCTCCAAGCCTTCCAGAACCCGGCAAACATGAAACAATCACAGATGAGACAAGGCTTGAAAGCCACCGTGCTTAAAATAAAAGGAAGTCGTATTGTAAAAGACCTAGCAAAGATGACACAAAAAACTTGTTAAGATCAAAAATGCGGCAAACCCTCAAAAAAGAGGCTTGAGATAAAGGAAGTGGGGATTTACCTGGGGGCTTCCACAGGGGCTTCTAACGTGGGCGAGGGCGGGGCCATCCCCAGCAGGGCTTGGGCACACTGGCTCTTTTGTCCTTGGTGGGCACCTTTCATGTCCTCCCCTGCCAGGGCTATGGGGCTGGAGGACGTCGCACAGACGTCGGACACCCATTAAGTTTTCCAACTTGAAACTCATTTCTTTCCTTTTCAACTCAGAAACTTGGAATCCTTTCAAGGCGTGAGGATGGCAGGCCTTCTCGTGGTATCTTGCCTGTGTGCAGAGACAGAGGGGCTCTCTGGAGATGGGGGGGGGCTCTCTGTCCCTGCCCCACAATGACAAAGGGCTGGGTCTCCTGTGTTTTGAGTTCTCTGAGGAACAGAGGACACAGCAGGCCCTCAGTGCAGTTCTTTCTTGAACAAGTGTGCTTGTAGGATTTACCAGATAACACTCCTCAAAAGCCATGTTATCTGTCTCCCAACCACAGCAGGGTGCTTGGGGCAGAGGGCAGGAGGGCATCAGGCCCTGATTCCAGGCACCCAGTGCTTAAAGACATCTTTCAGGACAGCCACAGCCCTCACAGGGCTGGGGGAATGCACTGGTTCTGTGTCCCTCGCCTTTGAGGACAACCTGCTCGCTAGGCCTTCTTTACCCCAGCACAAATTCCCCGCAGCTGTAGCACCTCTGTGGCCAGGCACCAGACAGCTATCCAGGGAGGACCCAGGAGCACGGGCAGGGTAAAGGTTGGAGCCAATGGCTTAGGTGTATGATGGGCTTCCCCGGTGCCAAGTAAAGTGGGCCCAAGCTCACTGACGCAGAAGTGACCCTCATGTGGGCTGGCTTCTCATGAGTGTTTCACTTACAGCGTCTACAATGCTGACACGACACCTCCCATCCTGATGAGGTCATGGGCAGACTTTGGTCCTGGTCACAAGTGTTGTATGGGACCGTGTGAGGGTCACACCGGCTACATAGGTCTATCATAGGACTCTGAACTTGCTGGGCCTGGAAGGACAGTGTGAGTGACTGGGTCTGAGAGCTGGAGTCAGGCTGGCTATGGAGCCGAGAACAAGAAACAAGGTAGGAGTAGAGAGAGGGAGAAGAAAGGACAGGGAGAGACAGCAGGACTCCCCTCACCAAACCTGTAAACTCATGCAGTCTTGGGGGGGCTCACATGCACAGTGACCACCCACCCAATCCTCCCAACGCTTGTGATCCAGAGAAGCACAAGGTTCTTGGAGCAGGGTCAGGAGCCCTGCTCTGAGAGCCTTGGGCTGGCCAGTTTGTCTACCCAGGCCCTGGGATCCATCACCTGGCTGGACCACGGGTTGAGTGACCGTGGGCGAGATATGAGTGGAGTTTTCTTTTGTGAAACTGAGATCTGATTTCATCCCAGCTCACTGGGCCTCCAAGAATTACCATGACCTCTGGTGCAAATACCCCAGCTCTGTCCAGACCTCAGGGATCTGGGACTCTGCCTCGATCGCCTTTGGCTTTCTGCTTTCTCCTTCTTTATCCAAACCCCTGCCAGCTCTGGTACTCTCCTTGCTCAGCATAGGAAGGAAGCAGCTGCTCTGCTATGAGGCAACCCAGCCAACTCTCAGCAGTGGCCAGTAGCTGCTAACCTAATGGGGTACTGCCCGGCCTCCCCCTAGGTCTATGACTCCTCTTGTATTGTTAAGATGGAAAAATTTAGCCTAATTCTCCAGTGACCCCAGGAAGCTGGGAGTCTTAAATCCCAAGCTGATGGTCACCTACTTTAATGTTTAAGACAGCCTGTGAGTGAATGAACACAGGAAATGAGCCTTGTCGCCACACCCAGAAGCCTGTGCCAAAGCAGACTTCCTGGGCTAAGTGCGGGCTTGGATAGTTTAAATTAATTAGTCTGCACTGGATGCTACAAGATGATTGGTTCATGATGCGTGGGCTTTGTTGTAACCCTATAAAAGCTGTCTCAATTCTGTACCAGGGGTTCCTCAGCCCTCTACCCTGCATGGCGTATGGCTGATGGCCCCAGTATACTGAAATATAAAGGACCTTATGCATTTGCATCAAGACCTCTTCTTGTGAGTGATTTGGGGGGCCGCCTTTCCTGAGTGGGCCACGCTCTCGTGGGTCTTACAGTATGAGAATTGAGCCCCCAAAACAGACATCCACCAAGCTTGAAACCCCATCAACAATGTTAACCCCAAAAGGTCTAGAAAACCAATGTCCCTGCATCAAATTTCTCTATAAGGTAAATCATCCCGATGAAGGTAGGTATGCAAGGTTGAAGAAGCAGAAGAAGAAAGGGGAAAGGAGATGGGAGAAGTGGGAAGGTAGACAATAGAAGAAGAGAGCAGGGACGGGAAAGTAGGGCAGTGGGGGAGGGAAGGGGAAAGTAGCCCTTTGACCCTGGAAGTGGAAGGCTTCTCTGGCCAGGGACTTGGATCTAAGCTAGAAGATATATGTTCATTGTGACTGCTCCTCCTGGACCCTAGGGCTGAGAGAAGGGACCAAGAGGTCAGCATGGCTCAAGAGTACAAGACCAAAAAAGTCCAATTAGGGCTGAGTTGGGACTGCAGGGACACGGTGGCTGTAGTAAATGTAGCCTCCAGAGTCACGGCCAACCACTGTCATTGTAGAGCTCCTGGTTCCCTTTTCTTCTGGACTTCATAGTTTGCTGTAGGAGGAACCAGAATCAGTTTGTCACCCTGGATACCCTGTGATTCTTTGTGACAGGAAGGTAGGTTATTATCAGCTGACAGGAAAGCCAGATTGCAAATCCAGAACCCCTCAGGAAGTGAAAAAGGATTTCAATGTCTGGGGAGCAGGCAAGAAGTATTGGTCTTGAGGAGTGGACATCTGGCTCATGGCCCTCTATCCCTGTCTGCATAGCCTGGCAGTCCACTTGCCTCCATAATTTCTTTGTTGAACCTGTCAGTAGAAGTCATGCATATAGGTAAAAACATCTAGGGACTAGACAGAATGCAATAGGGACTATTTAATTGGAAATCAGCCATGTGCAGCCATGTGAAGCCATCTTCCTTGTGGATCAGAAATAGTCAAATGCTGGATACTTTATGTAGCTCAAACTAAAAACGAATTATCCCAGTAGGCTTCTCGGAGAGTGATACCAGGTGATGCATAGGGCAGGTCCGCTGAGTACAGGGAAATGAAAGCTTTGGTAAGGGATCCTCAGGTTCCTGTTAGCACTGTTCTAGGGTGCTGTGTCATTGTCCCCCTCTGATAATAGGCACAGGTGCCCCCTCCCTTGTCTGGCCCATGATGCAGATTCCAGGAACCCAAAGCTTGAAAATGGCAGAGACCTGAGGCTGCTTCACAGACAAACACACGCCCCCAGGTGGGAGACAAGGCTGAGGAAGGCCCGCAGTGGGAAGGCACTGATAAAGAACTGTGAGTCAAGGGCCCAGACTGGAACACACGAGCTCCACAGGTGATAGGAACACACACTTGGGAACAGAAGTAAGTACTTGTGGGTTCTCTTCAAAGCTGTCTGTCTAGTAGTCTAAAGAGGAAAGTTGTAGGAAATGCCTCTGGAGACCCAGTAGGTGGCACTGTAGTAAAGACCAGATGGAGGCACCCAGCGAGGTTCCTGGTCTCAGATCCCAGCCCACAAGGACCCTAGGAGATGGCAAGAGCTGAGGAGAAATTGGGAAGAGGCATTCTGGACACACAGAGTAACCGGATCTCAGGCTTCGGGGACTCTGGTCTGGCCTTCCCATGCTGTCCTAGGTTTTCAGCTGGGTTCCAAAAACCCTGTGTGCTAGGGAGCTGGAGCTGATTGGGGAACAGTGACTGGTGATCACTCACTGAGCACTGAGCCCTTGCCTTGTCAGAAGAAAAAGGGTCCAGGATGTGAAAGTCCCCCTGGCCTCAATGAACTCTGCGGAATGTGTGGTATGAGATGGGAATTGCTGGGATCCACTGATGAAAAGGAGAGACTGTAACCTTTGGACATGAATCTATCATGTGTTACCAGCCCACCTGTACAGGCTCAGCTCAGAATACCTTCCCCAGGGACCCATTCCAGCCCGAGTTCATTTTACATGGAGTTGCTGCAAGGATGTTCACGGGTTACACTCCCGGTGTCAGGGAGTGGTTGAGACGGGCATCTACCACCCATTCCCAGAGGACAGTGAATCCCAACAGAAACTGCTCTGGGATGGAGCAGAACAGAGCTGGGTGCTGTTGGCAGCAGGTGGGGTAGGGAGCAGGGGCAGGAGATGAAGCCCGGTGGGTCCTGGTTAGTTACTTTCCACATCACTGACAAAACCAGCTTAAGGGACAGAAGGTTTATTTCAGCTTATAGTGTCAGAAGGTTCAGTCTGTGTTTGTCTAGCCCCATGTGCATGGACAGAAAGCAGGACAGAAGGAACACAGGAAGAGGATAGGGCAGGATACAGACCCAACTACTTGCACCCAGGCCCCTCCATGCCTTTCCCACCTCCGATAATGCCATTGGGATGAATCTCTGACCACATGTCTGAACGCTCATCTAGAAGGCAGAAGAAGCAAAGTCACAGAGGCAGTTAGTGAAAATGGATTAGCAGGAGGGGGACACGTGACACTTTTACCAACTACATGACACACATGTCTGGGTTTAGGCACCACTGTGGATAGTTTTGGGTTCATTCTGTTCCTTCTTGGTCACCAAGTGACCTTGTCTGATATGGGACATTCTCTGGAACTGATTATCAACAGAACACCATGGCCTGGCAGTGAGGGGCCTGACTATGCCGTCAAGGGGTTGCCCGGTCTCTGTCTTTCTGAGGACACTGGGTGAAGCAGAGGCACAATCTTAGCTGTGCTAGATAGAGCCTTCGTGGTGGTAAGTGTTGCTTAAGCTGCTCGTGCCACAGAGGCCCAGAGGAAAGTGAGTCTGTGTGCAAATAATGTGAGCAGCACATGGCTGGCAAGGCTTTGAGAATGCATGTGAGTTGCAAATGGAGAACAATCTAAAGAGAGTTAGAGGGCAGGATGGGTTAATCCAGTATGATGGCTGGGCAGATGTTTCTCTGTGCCAAAATAGTAGTCACCCACTGTCAACTTGGGACCCTGTGGTCAGCAGACCACAAGATCTGCCCCATAGAGGGGGAACTGAAGGACAGATAGAGTCCCAGAAAGGAAGTTGCTCTTTGGGAAAACTAGCAATCTTCACAGTGGGTGTGTGTGCCTTGAAGAAGAAGCCAGCATGGAGTAAGACTGTGACTTCCTGGGTAGGCTAACTCCTAGGATTCTTATTGAGCATCCATCACAGGACATGTGGCCTCTTCTCTGGCATGGGCAGGCATGCAGGCCTGATTGATTTTGAAATCTTGTCTCTTACACAGGAAAAGGTCATGTTTGCAGGTGGGCAGCCTGAGGCCTCTTTCCAGCAGGGAGCCCTGTCCATGCCACAGGACTTCCATTAGTACAAACGGGGATCTCGGCAGAGGGCTTGAGTGGAGGTAGGGGGAGGCCTGAGTGCGTCAATGTGAAAATCGTTCTTAACAAAGCTGCTAAGAGCCAGAGGAGAGCAGCAACTTTAGTCTGACAGAGCAAGTAGGGCTGCCATGGGGGACAGGGATCAAGGTCCCATTCAGCAGCAGTGTCTCTAAGAAAGCTAGAGCACACTGTTGGCTATTCTTCTAGCCACAGGCATGACTGCAGCCTGTTAATAGTGGCCTATAGTAGAGACAGCTGGCACGGCTGGGACCTGGGCCCAGAAGCAGGGGCCACGGGCACTGTTTCCACACTGTCAGCCTCACTTCTCACCAGACAGGCCTGGGAGTGGGTGTCTTGGAGGCAGGTATTTGCACTAGCCTTTGAGGACCCCAGAACAGAGAGTTCCTTGACTCCTGCTAGACCCCACCTTGAAGCAGCAAGAAGCCATCTGGCTGTGACTGGGAATGGGACCCAGTCAAGATCTGGGCCAGTGAGGGCCTCACAGAAACCGGTTCCAAAGCCACCCGACTTTGCAGCTGGGTTTGATCTGTGGGTGACTCTTGTGTGTCCAAAGCAAACCTGTAAAAATAACTTTAAAAACTTCCTCCAACTTTTTGGGAAATCATCTTACATTTTAAAATCTAAAACTGGAAGAGCACACATTTTAAAATACACAGATTTGAGTGTGCAGTCCAGACCTGCTTTTTGAGGCCGGGTGGGGGGTGGCAGCTTCCTGGTGCAGATCTGCCTGGTCTCCCAGTCACCTCCCCACCTGGTCTAGAAGGCTGGCACTGTTCTTAACAAGCTTAGTTCTCTCTCATTAACAGAGCCGTGAGAATTAGCAACTGTGGTTTGTCATTGCAGAAAGGCCCACCTCAGGGCCTTTGTACCTGCTGTAGCATTCACTTTAGATACTCTACTGGATGTCTATCCTGAACTCATTCAAGCCTCAGCCTAGATGTTACCATCGTCTCTCCTCCACCCTGCCTTCCTTTGATAAACCAAGCCCCAAATTCCTCCTAAAACAGAACACATTCATCTGGTCCCTTGCCCTTTTCTGTAGCCCATTACACCAACAGGCTGTCCACTCAAGGCAGTCCTTGTGCGTTTTAGCTATCGTCTTATTGTTGGCCCATGGGTGGAGCATGAAACATAGCAGATTCTCAATAAATAAAAGGAAGAATGCAAGCTGTGGACCGTAAAGAGCCTTAAATGCTGGCCTGAGGCATAGGCTAGCAGCCTCCAGGAACTCTAAGCAGCAGCTTGATAAGTAGACAGAGTTTCTTTTCAGCCTGGTCGCACAGACATTTAGCCCCAAATAAACACACTGACACATATCAATTATAAACTGTTTGGTAAATAGCTCAGGCTTCTTATTGGCTAGATCTCGCTCTTAATTATTAACCCATAACTATTAATCTATGTATTTCTGCACAGTCTTATCTTACCAGAGAATACCTGGTGTGGCCTATCTTCCCAGTAGCTACATGGCATCTCCTGGCGGCCTCTCTTGCGTCCTCTCCCCAGAATTCTCATCTGGTAGCCCCACCTATACTTTCTGCCTGGCTACTGGCCAACCAGTGTTTTATTAATCAACCAATAAGAGAAACATCCACACAGAAGAGCATCCTCTACCAGTGATTGGTCAGGCTGTTAGTCTAAGTCTTCTCTGGGAACTGTCTCCAGCATGTTTAAGAGAACCTTGAGGGAGCCTCATTTCCACACTGACTATGCGATGCATGTGACAAGTAGTCACGATGTAGCCAGCATCCTGGGAGAGAAAGGCCACCAGAGCCTTGCTTTCCACAGTCTTCAGAATAACTGGATGATGATAGGGCATCAGAGGAGGGGAGGGTATCTCTTAAGCCTGCAGACCCATAGATCATTGTATATAGAATGAATAGAATCCTATGTGCCCAGCCACACACTGAACACGAGCCAATGGGGGTATGAGCAGAAGACGCTTACGGGGCCTGAATCTTACCCTTCTTTTTTAATTTTTTTTTCAGTATGGATGCAGAGGACTGTATGATCATACTGAACACTGATGAGGAAATGTAGGCCAGCTCAGAGAGAGATACAGTCCTTGGGAGACATGGGGACACGGCTCAAAGGCAGAGCGATGGAGATAAAGAGGGTGGAATTTTTTAATTGCTGAGATTGTTTTCCCTGTGTGTGATGTGGTACCTGGTGATGAGCACTAGGCTCCAGCCCTGGGCTGGACTCTTCCCCCAGAGTAAGCACTTGTCCTTTCTCAGGAATGTGCTCTGACTGGCCACCACTCGGCCCGCCATTTTGATGCTCTCTGTGGGCCCAGGATGCTGTAAACACCCATACGCGACTCTCCTGCAGGGTCTTGGATTGCCAGCAATCACAGCCATCTGGTCGCATGGCATGGAGCCCAAGCCCAGTGTCCAGGGAGCTGTGCCAGGCAGCGATTGGTTCTGAGACATGTCCCTCAAACTGGGCAGGGGCCCCCCTCTTCTGAGGAGCCCCTGGGGTGCAGGGGAACAAAAGACAGACTTCTTTTCCCAAAATTATAAAAGATCTATTTCACTTAAGACTCAGCACAAAATGAGGAGCGGGGAACGATGCAGGAGAGAAGGATGTCCACGGGGTCCTGAATATTCACAAGCTGGCTTTGCATAGCTCTGGGTCCTGGGGGATCAAGAGGCAGTGAGGGCATGCTCCATGTTTAAAACATCCTCCAAAAGGCATAGTTTCGTCTCAGGGTTGCCTGTCTGCAGCCATCCCCACAGCTCAGCCTCTCTATCCACCTCGCAAAAAGCTGCGGCTAGCACTGGCCTAGGAGTAACCGTCCACTCTCCAGAGTGTGTGAGAACTGTGTGGCCTCTGTGGCCCTCATAAGACAGATGTGACAGGGTGCAATGGGACAAGGATGGCGGTGTGTCTTTGGGCAGTGTGGCACTCTGTCTGTCTTACTTGGCACACATGCAAATGGCTCACTAGTCCAGGAAGCATGGCTTAGTGTCACGAGGTCAAACTATCTTGGTCTCCATAGCATGAGTGTGACTTGAATTGGCAAGTGTGACTCCAGGAACTGACACCACTCTTATCAACTATTGCTGACATCTGCACTCATGGTGGTGGGCATGCACACAAAGCAATCCTGCCCCTGGCCTAGGCTCTCCCTTCTCCAGAGTCACATGGCTGCTGAGTATTTGGAATATGGGCTCTGTCCCAACCATTCTCCCTTAGGTAGCCAGGTAGAAGCAGGTAGAAGCCAGGCTGCCTCCCTGGAGCTTCTCTTGGGGTAACTACTTGAAATTGGCATTTGGGAGGCTGGTCTCACTTGAAAACCATAGCAGAATAAAGCTGTCCCCGGGAAGTGACCCTGGGCCTGTCAAGGGCTCTGCATATGCCTGGGTGCCGGTGACAGACAGCTGTAAGCTGTGCTTGATGTTCCCCGAAGCATGCTGAGGGTAAGGAGGACTGGCACAGAGCCCGAATGGCTGCTGCACACAGCACCTGAGTCCACAGGACACTGTGCCCTGTGGTGGCCCAGCTCACCTTGGCCACCACTGCAAGCCAGAGTGACCTCCCATCCCATCCACAGATGAAGGAGTGGGAGGTACAGAATACACCCAGATGGCCCTGGCTTCCAAACCTCCCCCTTGGACCGATGAGTCCACATTGCTCTAGAATACCACAGGGGAAAGGCTAGTGGCTGTTGGCTAGGCACTGGTGGAAGGTCTCATTTCTTCCTTCCAGACCCTGTGAAGCAGGTCAGCACCAGCCACACCCTATCTTCACCCGGATGATGCTTGGTTCCCAGAGGCAAAAGGCTGGATGCTGAGAGGCTGCTGGCCCTGGAAGAGCAGAGAAATGGGGAAGATGGAAAAATCTCTTGCCTTTTCTTCCTGGCAGAGATGACAAGGGGCCACTCTGCAGTGCCCTGGAACTTTTCTGGATCCTGAGGGCTAGGTTTGGGATTTAAGTCTAGCAGAGTGGGAGATAAGCCAATGCTGAGTCCAAGGACGTCCAGGTGTCTCCTGAACCACATCCCATCCTCTTCTCCCCAAGCTCTACCTGGGGATTCTGCTTTGCGCCTGACTGATAAAAGGGTGGCTCTGAAGATGTCTCTGCTCTCGGTGACCCCTGTGGTCAAGGGTCCCTCCTCACCTAGACTGCCCCAGAGTCTTCACAAAGGGAGTGGCTGGTTTCTGGGGTAGGAGGGTTTGGGATGGAGTGGGAACCCATCAGCCCCTGCAGCTTATCTGCGTCACTGAGCTGTGTTGGGTTAGTCAATGTAACGTTTAATTACACCAAGTATCTAACAACACAAGGCAAGTCAGATGTGCAGTTCGCCTCCTGCTGAGCCTGCCGGAAGCCTGGGCGAGGCAGGTTTTCTCCATATGTGGCTACGTGGGGGTGTGCGTGTGTGTCTGGAGGGTCTGTCTTCCTGAATGCCCGTGTGCCCAACTATGTGGTGTGCTCCTCTGTATTGTCTGTGTGGCTATAGGATGTAGTTGTCTATGGCTCAGAGTGAGTGTATATGTACGTCTGAGTTGTGCTTGGTGTGACTGTTTAAGTTTGGGTGTGTCTTTGCATGTGCCTCTATGGCCCTGACTTTGCTTACCTCTTAGAAGCAATCTTGCAATTAATATTTGGGGGCCCCCAGCAAAGAGCATCCTGCTCAAAATGTCTCCTTGGTTGTACACTCTAGAGCCCAAGCCTGGAGAGGGGAGCACCACCTTCCTCAGAAGGCCTTGGAGAAAAGCAGGTATAAGCAGCAACAGCTCTCCCCTCCTTACAAATCATACCTCCCTTCAAAATGTCTCCTAGACCTTTGTGGCCCTTTCTCTGCTCTTTTTTCTATATGTGCCTTTTTCTAGAATGCCACTTTGGACTCTGACTCCAGAGCAGCATCTCCAGGCAGTGTGGTCTGGATACAACCTGCTTTCCACACAGGGCATCCCAAAGGAGATGGTATTTTTATGGGGCAGCATGCAGTAGATAGTGCGGTCAGGGCATGCCACTGTGAAAAGTTTGAGTCCCACTGGAGTTCTGTCTTTACAGAAGAAAGGATGGGACCCTCATAACCAGGGCATTGGCTACAGGAAGCCAAATTAGCTGCTAGAGGGATGTACATGTTCTCCCAAGCAGGCCTAGAGAGCTGATGGTTCATGGGGCACAGAACCCAATTTTGTCAAGGCTAACTGAGAATTTCCAAGAGAACTGGGCCACACCTTGATGGGTAAACTGAGGCAGTCCACTTGCTGCTTGGCACAGAACATGCTGTTCTTGGTCAAAGTGGTGGTTTGAAAGAAACTGGCCCCCAAAGGGAGTGGCACTATTAGGAGGTGTGGCTTTGTCAGAGTAGGTGTGGCCTTGTTGGAGGAAGTATGTTGTTACTATGGAGGTAGATTTTGAGATCTTACATATGCTTAAGCCATGTCCAGTGTGTCAGACCACTTGCAATTGCCTGTAGGTCAAGATGTGGAACTCTCAGCTCCTTCTCCAGCACCATGTCTGCCTGCATGCTGCCTTGCTTTCCCACCACGATGATAATGGACTAAACCTCTGAACTGTGAGCAAGCTGCCCCAATTAGGTGCTGTCCTTCATAAGAGTTGCTTTGCTCATGGTGTCTCTTCACAGCAACAGAAGACCTAACTAAGGCAGTCAATCACGTGCAACTCTCTACACACCCCTATTTTTCTCTCTACCAAGTGTTCATGTCAAGAACCAACTGGAGTCTAATCTGCTCAGCCAACAAAGTCTAGAATTGGCGAATACTCACTCAGGGAATAAAGACGTAGTACAAAGATGTCCCTGGTGGTGGTGTTTATAACACAAAGGGTGGGAACCATGCAAGTTTCCCACCAATTACGGTTTGTTTATGCAGGGAGCGTGCTGTGATTGCTATAAAGAGTGGTCTGCAGGGAATCCAGCAAGTTGGGATGGACATGCTTTTCTTGTTTCTTTTGCTAAATACAGTGAACTCCCAGAACATTACATATTACAAAGAAAGGGGAGATGAGGAGGGGTAAGGGGTTTGAAGGAGGACAGATTGGCTCATAATCTTGAGAACAATGTGATGATGTGTACTCTGGCTTTGCTTTTTGCTTCATAGATCCCATACTTGGGGCTTAAAAACCAGTAACTCCAAAATGCCCATGATCAAGTAAAAGAAGAGCCCCCCCACCCCTCTTTCTCTCTGTCTTTCCTCAAACACTCAGTCCAGTAAGTGAGGCATGAGACTTTGGAGATTAAGAGTTAAATACAGGTAAATATCACACATAAAACCAGTGCTCCATTCCCATTTGGAGACCTTGACACCTATCCTTACAGTCTACAATGCTACCCTGTGCCTTCACTGGGTGAGTAGCAGAGGATGCCAAGTAAGAATCCAGGATGTTCACCCTTGCTATGCAGCAAGGAGGCCCTTCCATGGAGACAGAAGACCCTGAACTTCTACTTCCAGGTGAAAGGCCCTCCCTTCCTCATTAGAGTGGTATCAGAGGATGGTTAGAGAAGCCAGCCCCTGGGAAGCAATAAGTCAGCCTTCCTTCTTTCCCCAACCTACTCAGTTGTCATGAGAAGCCCCACCCCTAGTCAATGGAAATGGAGTCAGGGACATAGGATACTACAGACAGCTGACAGCCTGAAGTCAGAGAACCCCTCACCCCATCTTTCCCTGCTGGGACTAGAAAGTTGAAATATGATACAGAGTTTGACAACATACAAAATGTGAATGTTTCAATAAACTAGGAGGATGTCAGATAGAGTGAAAAAAGGACAAGGCAAGGCAGAATTGAGTTGACAGGCATGCTAGAACTACTTAGGCAGGAATGATAAAAATGATCACCTACAAACCTGCCTGAAAGTCTCAGCAAGGAAACATGTCAAGAGGACCTGAGGAGAAAATTCTGAATGGGAAAAAATAATGGTAATGCATAAGCATATTAATTGCTGAATTCAGCAGCAGAATAGACCGGACAGGAAGAAATCAGCAGGCTGAAAGAGAGAACAATAGAAATCATCCAACAGAGGGCTGGAAGAGATGGCTTAGTGGTTAAGAGAACTGACTGCTCTTCCAGAGATCCTAAGTTCAATTCCCATCAAACACATGGTGGCTCACAACCATCTATAATGAGAACTGACACCCTTTCCTGACATACAGGCAGAACAGTGTATACATAATAAATAAATCTTTAAAAAAAAGGAAAAGAAAGAAAGAAAGGAAGGAAGAAAGAAAGAAAGAAAGAAAAAGAAAAAGAAAAAAGAAATCATCCAATAGGAGTGAAAACAAAACAAAATATAGCCTTGGGTATCAGTGGGTTTATAATAAAAGATTAACACCAGTGTCCCAGTAATCCTGGAAAAAGAGTAGGCAAGTAATAGTAATAATGACAATAATGATGATAACAATAGTACTTGAAGGAATACAGACTTTAAAAAAAATCCCAATTTATTATAAACTCACAAAACAGAAATTTTGAGGAAACTTTAAATTATACACAAAGAAACCCACTAAGACAGGACTAAACAAATACTGAAAATAAAGACAAAAAAAAAAAAAAAAAAAAAAACAAAAGAAAAAAGAAATCTAAACATGGCAAGAGGGTGAGGAATGGAGAAGAAGCCAAAGGAAAGGGGTTTGTTGTAGGAAAGCAGAGGCCAGAAGGAGATGGACCAGGTTCAAGGCTGGAAGAAAGGATCTGCCAAGCCTGGGTTGTACCCAGTGACAAATGACCTTCAGGAATAAAGGGGACTGAAAATGCACACAAATGAAGGAAAACCACAAACAGCCATAACCAGCTGGCTACCCAGAAGGAACAGAGGACACCCTCTCAACATGAAGGAACCAATGTGTTTAAAATAAGGAATCTTAGTTCACCAGGGGAAACAAACACAGTAAGAGAAGATAGGCATCGCAGAATTGAGTTTTCTTCTTTTGGGCTTTCTAAATTACGTTCAATGGCTGAAGTAAACATTATTTAAAATATCTGATATAGACTTGAATAGAATACTATTAGAGTGGAATATAAAGAATCGTAAGGCAAGGCAATGTTTTATGACTCCCCTGAGCTGGTACAGCGATGACACCCGTAGATTTGCATATGTTTCATTACAATCATTTATGTGTGTGACGGGCCATAGGCATGCCACAACATACATGTGGAGGTCAGAGGACAAAGCTCTGGGAGTGAGTTTTCCCCTTCTGTATCTGGTTCCAAGGGTTAAACTCATTGGCACACATTAGCAGATTTTAATAAGCTATATATATGTGGTATGAATCTAAGAGCAGCTATTAAAAGGCTGTAGAAGGAACCCCATTGAAAAACACCATCAATAAGTCCAGTTGAAATTCTTTAAGACTTTTTCTTATTTTTAAAATTATATATAGGTGGTGTGTGTGTGTGTGTGTGTGTGTATGTGCACGTGTGTGTGTGTTTGTGTGTGTGTGTGTGTGTGTGTGTGTGTGAGAGAGAGAGAGAGAGAGAGAGAGAGAGAGAGAGAGAGAGAGAGAGAGAGAGAGAGAGAGAGAGAGGTAGCCCCTGGAACTGGAGTTACAAATAGTTGTGAGCTACCCAATGCTGATGCTGGGAACTAAACTCAGGTCCTCTGGAAGAGAAGCAAATGAGTGTTCTTACTACTGAGCCATCTCTCCAGCCCCTACCTGTAGTAATACATTATTTATGATTTATTAAAGCTTGACTGAGGATTCAGAAAAGCAAAGTCAGTCACATCCTTAGAAGCCAGGCACACACTTTTAATCCCAGCAGCCACAAGCTAGGAGGTGGTAGTACACACCTTTAATGCTAGGACTCAGGTTTAAGAGCTAGACATCTCTATGAGTTCAAGGCCACCCAGATCTACACAAGAGTGAATCAGTCTAAAAGAGAATTATAGCTCACACCTTTAATCCCAACATCAGGAAAGTATTTAAGACAGAAGCAAGGTCTCAGTCAAGGCATTCATTCTCCAGCCACGCTGAGGAGAGGTTACAGTCTGAGGGTTGGTGAGAGCTCATGGAGATAGGATCAGCTCATTCAGTCTGAGGTAGTGCCCAGCTGCTTTGCTTTTCTGATATTCAGCTTGAAGCTTGAATCCCAATGTCTGTCCCTGGGTCATTTATTAATTCTTGTTACACCTACCCCAATTGAAATTCTTTAAAAATTCTAAGGTAATAAGGCAGGAAAGAAAGGCGTAGGTTAAAAATATTAATCAAAAGAGCAATTGGACAAGTATACAGCTATCAGTAGTCTGCAAGACATTTGTGTCAAGTATGATACAAGCAACTGAAAATTCAAAGATGAGAAAAGATATATTATTCAAACATTAATCAAAAGAAAATGCAAGTGGCTGCATTAGCATTCAATTACATAGCCTTCACAGCAACGATGATCAGCCCACAGAGAAGACAATGCTAAAGGCTTAGACACCAAACAACAGAGCTGCAAAATATATGAAGCCACCTGATGGAACACAGACAAGAAACAGATATCCACTATCAGGCTTTAACAATCTTCTCTCAACAATATGGAGTAGATAGAAGTCAGCAAAGTTGTGAAGCAAGGCGGCAGTGTCTAGGACCGAATGGATATCTACAGGACACACTGCCCAACAATTTCTTTAAAGTAGCAGCTGAACACATACCATGATAAACCTTATCATGTGTCATAGAATGCCCAACGTAACAAAAACTAAAACCAAAAGGAATACTGAGTGATCCATGAGATCTGTTACTATACATTGAACTAAATGACAATATGTTCACATAGTTTAAGACAAAGAATAAAGTAGTACTGAGAGAGAAACTTACTACATGCATTCATTTTAAAAAGCAGGAAAGCAGACAAGGCTATAAGAGGAACATTGTCTCAAAAACAAACAAGCAAGCAAAAGAACCAAAAAAAACAACAACAAACAAAACAAACAAACAAACAAAACCAAAAACAAACAACAACAAAAAAAACCCACACCAAAAAAAAAAAACCCAACAACAACAAAAAGAGGGAAAGTCTCTAATCATCAATCCAAAATTCCATATCAAAATGGGGCTGGAGAGACGATGGCTCCACAGCTAAGAGCACTTGCTGTTCTTCCCAAGGACCTGCATTCAGTTCCCAGCACCTGTGTTGGGAGGTGTATAAGCACCTGTAAGTCCACATGCTAAAAAACACAACAATAGCATACACATCAATAAAAACAAAAATACATCTTTAAAAGAGAAACTTGAAAAATAAACAAAGCCAGATGGCTTTGCTTTTAATGGTGGCACATGCTTTTAATCCCAGAACTGAGAGGCAGTGGTAAGCAGATCTCTGAGTTCCAGGCCAGCCTGGTCTATTAGAGTTCTACCTATCTTGAAAACCAAAAACAAACAAATAAACAAAAAAATCTAAAACCAAGAGCAAAATAAATCCAAAACAAACAAGAAGGAAATAATAGGAGAAAACAATAAAACTGAAAACAAAATTTTATGAAACAAAGACCCAAGTCTTTGAAAAGATCAATAAAATTGATGAGCCTCTAACAAGACAGAGAGAAGACACAAAATACACTATCAGGGATGAAATGGGCCATCACTACAGACACTATGGAAATTGAAAATAGGAATAAGAGGATACTATGAACGTTGCCATACTCAATGTGAAATGTATTGCTAAAAATAGCCATATATAAACTATCACCACTAAGGAAGCTGAAATGGTAGACCGCCTTGAAATATGCTAACATGAAGAGAAAGTTGTAAGATAAAGTGTTGATTTTTTGTGAGAGAAAAGACATAAATGTGAATTATGTGTTCATGTGCATAGACTATATTTTGGAAGGAATGCACCTAGAAATAAATATCCCCGTTCTCGTGGTGGCATTGGCATTCCCTCCTGCAAATGAGGGGAAAGAATGAAGGGTAATCCCTGGGAGTACCAGTGGTCCTAGTGTGACTTACATTGTGCCAAGCAGACAGACCAAACCCAGCACCTGCCTTGAGGGAGGCAGGGAGTATTCATAGAGGTGCTGCCTTTAAGCTAAGCCTTGAAGGAGGTATAGGATTTGTTTGGTCTCGGGAGACAGAAAATATGATACAGACAGAAGTGCCAGGAGGCAGGGGTAACCCACAGTACTGAGGAGCAAGGTGGCTTACCTGAGTCCCCCAAACTATGTGTTAAAGGCTTGGTCACCAGCCTGGTTGCTACTTGGAGGTGGGACCTAGTGAAAGCATCTTAGGTCATGGGGCATGCCTGTAATGGGAACATTGGAATCCCAGTCCTTCCTAGTTTTGCTTCCTGGCTGAGGTGAAATGAGGGGTTTTGCTCACCATACACAGCACCCACCATTACCACAGGCCCCAAAGCTACAGAACCAAGTGGCTGCCATGCACTGAAACTTCTGAAACTGTGACCCAAAATCACAGTTTCTCCTTGTAAGCTGTGTCTCTCAGGTACTCTGTTATAGTGACAAGAAGCCCATTAACCAAGTGCCCAAGGTCACATGGGCAGACGGGGAGCGAAGCAAGCCCCATCTCAACACCTGTCCCTCTACATGAGGAGCAGAACAGGCTTGTTTGCCCGTTGCAGCGGGGACACACATCATCTTGAAATGGTCTCACTATGTCTCAGTGTGCCTAGCACAAACTACTAGTGGGGCATTGTTAGACATTCAGGAAAAGAAGCTGCTTTCCAAATGGCTTGTGACAGGGGGCTCCTTGGTGCCTCTGGGGTCCTCAGCCAGATGCAGGACTGGGTGGCCACATTTGCTACACTAAGCTTGTAACATCATCTTGTCAAATGCTCACAGCTATGGAGAACTTGACATTTATCCTTGCTTTCCAGATGGGGAAACGGAGGCATAGAATCTAGCTCTAACCGCCTGGAGGTAAGACTAGAAGGGGAACTATTTGCATCCTTGAGAAGAGACAGAACTAAGTATCCTCCCACTTCTACCTCCCACAGGGAAACCCAGTGTCTTCATGACTGTTCAATGTCATTTACTCACCTGCTTCCTTGGTACAAAGGTTTGAACCATACTCTTACCACAGAGTACTCAAACTGGTGACCCTTGGAATGTTTTTCTTAAGTGTACAAGGGATTTTGTTTTTGTTGTTTTGTTTGTTTTAATTAGACTCTAGCATATGTACTAAAATATCAGATGTTTCACATGAAATTCTGTGTTTCTTCCTCTCTGCTGGACTGTTCCAGTGACTTGGGTTTGCATTCCTATGGGGCAAAAGGCACTGGAGCTGCCACATAGGAGACATCCAGTTTCCTTCCCTCAGCCCACTTGCCTCAGTCTGCAGTCTGCTCCACTCAGCCTCAGATGTGGGTTCTTGCCGTATACACTTTCAACACCTTCTACATGAAGAGAGCTTCAGAAGGAGAGAAGTCTTACTCTCACCAGCTGATCTAAGGAAGGTAACAAGGGAGTGACAGTGTGCTAGCTAGTTTTATGTCAGCTTGTCACAAGCTATCATCAAAAGAGGAGGGAACCTCAATTCAATTGAGAAAATTCCTCCATAAGATCAGGTATAGTCAAACCTGTAGAGCATTTTCTTAATTAGTGATTAGTGGGGGAGTGTCCATATAGCTGTGGGTGGGGCCATCCCTGGACTGATGCTCCTGGGTTCTATAAGAAACTTTTTGTTTCAGAAAGCAGGCTGAGCAAGCCATGGCGAGCAAGCCAGTAAGCAGCACTCCTCCATGACTTCTGTGTCAGGATCCTGTTCTTTGAGCTCCTGTCCTAACTTCCTTCTATAATGGACTATGATGAAAAGTGTAAGTCAAATAAACCCTTTCCTTCCAACTTGCTTGCTTTTGGTCATGGTGTTTCATCCAGCAATTAACCCCAACCTTACCAAGACACTGGGCACACACAGTTTTCTCTTTAGGGCTTCTTAATCCACCACATTAGCACTAGTGCTAAGGAAGGGACAGCTGATCCATTCTGTACGTTTTACCCATTCAGCAAGCATTTTCTGAGCACTTACTATGACCTGGCACTTTTCTAGGAACTAGGCATCCAGCAGAGATTAAAGACCACTGTGCCCTCTTGGAACCACCTCTATTGAGATTTCACAGCAAAGATGCCATGGAGGGTTGAGGGGTTGGGGCTGGAGGGGTTTTTCCATTAGACCCAAGGGGGTCATTGTCACTGCTACTACGATACTACAAAGAGAAGTGAAAACAACACAGTTCCATCAGTCTGGGTGCCTGGCCTGGCAGCCTTCAACCTTGAGGTGGACATGAGGCAGAGGTCACCTATCCAAGAAGCAGGTCCTTGGGGGAGTGGTGTCTGGCATGGAGACACGGGGCCTAGGACAGCCGCCTTACTCTTCCCAGCTATCTTGATGCAGCTGGCGTAGCTGGTGGGAACCTTACAGACTTCCACGACCATTTTCCCTTAGCAACCTCTCTCCAGGGTCACCAGAGGTGATTCTGCTGGACATAGCAAGGCCTTGGCAAGGATTCCTTTGTGTTGTTATATGACTAGGTGAGACCGTGACTAGGCTTGGCGTTAAAACTAGGAGCGGCCACGGCAGGTGTAAATTATGCATAGCTATTTCTAGAAGCTTCTCAGATTTCTCAAGAGAGAGAAATTAATTTGCCTGTTTGGGCAAATAACACCAATTTTTTCCCCCTGCTTAAGGTCATTTTGTTAAAATAAAATTGATTAACGTTCTCTTTAAAGTTTAAGTAGAAACTGCTCAAACATATTTTTATGCACAGAAGCACGGCTTGTGCCCTTCAGTAATTAATAACTCCACAAATAAGTTCACACCGCGCAGCCCACGCTCAGCTCGCAGGAGCTGCGGCTGCGGACACCGGTGGGCGGAGCTACGGGTGGGCGGAGCTTCATGAACAGGACCAATCAGAACTCCGGGAGCAGAGGGCAGGCCTCAGGGCGGAGCTGACTCAGCAGGATGCCCCTGCCGGCGAAGTTCCGAGTCTCCGGACCCGGGGCCTTGTTTGTGTTGTGTCTCCTGGTCGGCGCGAGGGACACATGCTGGTTAAAGGAGATCCACTCGGTGCTCAGGACAGTGCCAGGGCCTGAGCACATAGGACGTCGTTCCGTCCCCACTCAGATTTACAACTCTGCGAGCTTAGCTCTGAGTATTCTGTTTGCCACGGTCCGCACGGCCTGGCTTGAGCTGGCACAGTAGTGGAATGCTCGAACCCAGGTCGGTCGACTTCCGTAGCAGTTGGGGCTCTGAGCTGTCTTTGAGCCCGCTTCTCTTGTCCTGGGCCATCCTTCTTGACCTTCATTCATGCTCACTTTCTATATCAGGTAAATAAACACAGCTGTGGAGTGTGCGCCGGCACTGGCGACACCCAGCTTTCTGAGTCGCTCTTCAGTCTTACAGTTCCTGGGCCTCTCTTCTAGATACCTCTCTCCTCTCTCTCTCTCTCTCTCTCTCTCTCTCTCTCTCTCTCTCTCTCTCTCTCTCTCTCTCTCTCTCTCTCTCTCTCCCTCCCTCCCTCCCTCCCTCCCTCCCTCCCTCTCTCTCTCTCTCTCTCTCTCTCTCTCTCTCACTCACACACACACACACACACACACACACACACACACACACACACACACACACACGTCCCCATCAGGCTCCTTGTGATGATGTAGGGCCACGTGTTGCAGTGGCTCTGTGTGTGATGAGGGTGGGAGTGAAGGAGTACAGAGACTCCCCAATCAAGATCACTGAGTTGCCATTGGGACCTTCCTGTCACTTGCCTGAATTAGTGACTCCATTTAAAGGGCTCTCTGCTCTCTGAGCCAGACTTCTAAACAACTCTGAAAAGTCCCTGGGGATTCGATTCATGACATCATACCATAATCAAGCCTGTCCTGACTGATACATGTCCCAGTGGACAGAAAGGTATAAAGTGTGTGCACACCCAGCGATGGGCTTACTATCAGGCCTCATCAGAGTCCTGGTCTTTGGAGCACTTTACCTACTTCAGGGGTCAGAGTGCTAAAGTAATCTCAAGAATGAAGAACTTACTTAAGCTACAAAGTTGAATGAATGCAAAATCAGCAGCCAAGAAAGCAGACTATTTTCATAGAATATTTTTGAAAATCAGCATTAACAGAAAACAAGTAAAGAAAATCCCTGGACAAAATAACCGATTGTGAAATAAACACAGATTTGATGCTGTGTTCTCCTAATCACAGCATCAGGTATTTAAAATCTATTTTACAAAAGGGACTGCCACCTACCAATTTGGATTTTCTTTCCTCATTGCTCTTGAAGTGAGCATTTCTGTGACCCCTGCCCAGCAAGAGCTCACCCTGAACCAGAAGAGAATGAAATCCCACCAGAGCACAGGATGTGAGGAGCTGGAGGAAGGATGGAGAGGACACCAAGCCAGTGCAGTTAGTTGGAGGGAGAGGCAGCAAGAAAGCTATAGGCTTTCAGTGTTGGGTAGCTGCCTGTCTCTCCTGTTCTTTGGTGTCCAACACCTTGGGGGTGTCACCCTTGATCCTTGTCTCCTGAGAGAACCAAAACCGAGTGTCAGTTGTAGTGCTTGCTGCTTTGACAGGTTACACACATTTGGGAGGCAAATCATCTCATAGTGTCTCTTCTCCAAAGGTAATCCAACTTATACCAATAAGTACACAATAGGAAAGGAGCTGGGTGTTTAGTGCTCTCATTAAGTCACCTACCTGGTCATTCAAGGTGGTGCCCAGCTCTCCAGTTATTGAATCCACTTTCTAACCATCGGGAAGAGTAATTAACTCATTTTCTCCTTAAAGTCAGCTCCTACAATTTTCATAACCCTTGTTGATACCGCCTTGATAGACTAAGGACACATCTAACTTTAGGAGTAGGATATATAACCAATACCCACCTCTCTCTAGGGTGGAGAGCCTGAAATTGGTTCTTTTATTATTAAGGGGGAACCAACAGTCTTTCTGTGTCACTTGATGGAGTATCATCGTCATGTTTAAATAAACATATTGCTGGCAGTCAGACATCTAAGGCAGAAGGCTGGACACCCAAGGTGCACCTGCAATTCTATCCAATGTGTGACCTTGGACAAATTATGAACTTGTCAGGACTGCTATTAGACCATCCAAAGTAAAAAGGAAGTGGTGGTGATCTCCAAGGCAACCCCTAGCTAACTTCTAGCTCAGGGCTCTTCACAGACTGAGCCCTCTTCCTCCTTTTCGACAAAGCCCTGAAATAAATGCAGGGGTCCCCACCCATCACTCATAGCTTCTGTCCTTCACCTCTATAGCACGGGGGTTGTGTGCCGCTGGCTTGCTTATTTAGAAGGTAGTTGTTAAATGAATCTGAGCTGCAGGAGGGCAAGGGGCACATGGACCTCCTTGTCTGTTGCCCCTGTCTTAGGTGTGTCTGGGACACAGGAACAGTCAGACAACAGCTGACAGATGGGTGAATGGGTAACAAGGTCAAAGTTTGAGTGCTCATCATCCCACGCCAAAGAACTCACCCTCAAAGTAGGAGGGAGAAAAATTGGATGGGAATTTCATAGTATCACACTGGGAGTTAGAAGGACCACTCTATGGTTGGGGGAGGGGTACACTAAAGACCTTCCTAGCGCAGCTTCTCAGGTGACCAAAACTCATACGCTCCTGCCTGCTTCCAGAAGCTCTTGGAATCTTGCATCCCAGGATTCCTGGGTCTTTTCCAAGCCTGGGCAAAATCCCTCTGCCCAAAGACCGAGCCGAATAAAATGGTCTGTACATCTGGATTCGCCTACCAGGAAAGTAGTCTTCTGGACACCCACCCCCAAAGCAAAATGCAAATGACGCGGCTGGTTCCCGGCACCCTCCAGGCTAAAGGTGGCCTGGGGAGAAGGCCTGGCCTCACTTTGCTCACAGCCGAGCCACAGGCACCATCACACACGTGCCTGGGCTGCGCGGGGAACCAGCTCACTCAGCTCTAAGTCACTGATTTATAGCCGTGCCCCACTCCCTACCCCAACGCCGCTTGACAGCGATGAAGGCGAGTCCCAGCCCCCATCCCGCAGGAAGTGGAGAGGGGCGCTCAGCTGCCGCGATGGGGGCACAGCCAGCGGAGAACAATGGGGTTGGGCGAGGGGAGTCGGCGGGGTTCCCTGGCAGCCTTGTCACCGCCATAAACCTCATTACCTCGCCGTCCCCCAGGCCGCCTCTCTCCTTACCCAAGGCAGCAGCCGGCTTCGCCGCTGATTCCCACTCGGCGTGAAAAGCTCTTAAACCCCCCGCTGTATTTTTAATGGGGGCAGTGACTAATTTAGCCCTACGCCACCAACCGTCAAATCACATCTTCTGTTGGTACTTACTGAGGGCTCACCTGGGCTGCGTGGGGCTCGGATAAATCCGGGGCTGGAGAGCGCCCGAGGGAGCGAGGTGGTAGGCTCGAGGACCTGACTGGACAGCCTCCACACTGCCAGCAGACGACCAAAGCATCCTGGCCCACTCTTGAGAACCTTCGCATCTACCCAACTTAGATATCTCTAGAAACGGCCACCCCCAATTCCCCAACCCCGGGACTGAATTTTGAGGCTTCCCACCTTTGAGGTCACCTGCCTTCAAGGGCGACATTTCCATTCTATGGGCAGGGGCAGCTCACGGAGTGAATTCTCCAGCCAAAGTTTGCTTCCTAACCTGGGAAGCACCACCCCCTAATCCTGGTAAGAAGAAGCAGGAAGGGTCTCCTACAGGTCACCAGAAACCCTGAGCCAGGATGCCCGTAGAAGTTGAGGAGCCTAATTGCTCCAAATTCCGCTGACTTGCTATCACATAATTAGGTGCAATCTGTCTGCTTCACTTCCTTTCTCCTTGCCCCGGGTGAAACACGAGCCAGGGAGGGTTCCCTGCGCAGTGTCCAGGAAGCCTGCTGGAGTTCGGGGTGAGCCCCGAGGCAGTGGCAGGTTTTGGGTCATTAGGCCAGTGAGAATCTAGGGGTTCTCAACACTTTCAGGGTGCTTGTGTGTGCAGTCTTCTGGAATTTAGCAACCGGAGCACTTCCTTGCCCGGCTTTAGTCCTGGCCTGGGACACAGGTCTCCATTGGGAACCTATTTCCACCTTGTTCCACTCAGGAGCCACCAGCCCTAGACCATCCAGGACTGGGTAGCTGCTATCCCCTCCCCTCACATCCTATGCTTTGGTCCAAAGTACAACCCAGGTGGTTTCTGCTGCCATGGCACCGTGAGGGCTAACCATCAGACTAGCTGCCTCCATCCCAAGAAAGAAGCAGCAAGGGATGAGAGTCATTGACATATGGCAGGGGCAAAGAAATGGCCTCAGTTTCCTGATCCAGACATGACAAGAGCAGAGTACTTGATCTTTGTGGATTCTTCCTCTCAGTAACCCCTGCAGCTCATCCGGCCTTGAGAGTTAAGACTGGCACTTCTTTCTGTGAGTCTATTGTATGTAATCCCCAGGGGTCTGTGTGAGCCCACAGGAACTCCCCAGAGACACAGCTCCTGCCAGCCCCTTCGGCCTGGGGTTGAAGAGTAGAGAACCAGGCAATGTTGCTGATCGCATGGATTCCCTTTATTGAGCTGAACTAGTAACTGCAGTCAGATCAAGTCACATTTAAAAGCAGACCATCCAGTTGCACGGAAACCGATTATATTCATTACAGAGTTTTAATCACTGTCCGGTGAACTGGCAAATCCAATCAAAGCATTAGTCTTTAATTAAAAAATTAAAAGGAAATATTCAGACAATAGCCAAGCAATCACATCACGATGCACAATTACCTAGAATTGCAATTAAAAAGTAGTTAACCGAAGGGGGAGAAAGAAAATCAAGAAAGAAAGAAAAAAAGAAGCAAAAAAGGAAGTCACACTAATCCTTAAAAAAAAAAAAAAACCTATCAATATAATACATGAAGGAACAAAGGACAATAGCCTCAAAAAGCAGGTTTCTCTAACACTAGAAATGTAGTCTGCGGCGAAAACTCTAAAAGCACACTAGCTGTAGCAGGACAATAAAAAACACTGAGCATGGAATACTTTTAATCTCTGCCATTAATATTCATTTCCAGCTGCTTATAATAGCAGCGCCTCATGGCCAAATCATTAGAGTTTTACATCTGGGTTGCAAATGACACTTTGATTGGATGTAATGTTCAAATGGCCCTCCCCACGGCGTCTCCGGCAAGCCTTCTGCGGAGAGGTGTCCTGTCGCGAGGTCCCTCACTGTGCGTGCTGGCTCATCGTGTGGTTCTGCAAAGGCGAAGAAAGGAGACACGCATGAGGGCGAAAGAATGGCGAGCATGCCTGTCCCCTCCCACCCGGGGCATGGAAGCCGAGAGCTGCAGAAAGCGGCTCGATCATTACAAAACAAAATGCGAAAGCAAAAAAGTGCTCGGGGGACGCAGCTGCCAAGGCACCACGTAGATCCGAGCTTGGGAATAGGTTCCTGTTGCTGACAACCTGGGCTTCCTGTAAATTGTTATTTATTTATTTATTTATTTATTTATTTATTTATTTATTTATTTATTTATTTATTTATTGACCATCCGGGTCGTACCCAGGGGGTGGGCTACCTGAAGGGAGACGGAACAGCCGGGAAGGTGGCAATAATGAGTACTACCTCCCTTCCCCTCTAGTGCCTAGGAGGAAACTCTGACGGCCTGCAGGCTGCCCCCGCATCCCATCTCGGTCCCTTGCTCACTGTTCTGAGCCACGCAGGAGGAAACCGCAGATGTGCAGAGCTGCGCGGCCGCCCAGAGGCACCCGAGTGAGCGCAGACGCGCCAAGGCGGTGGGTGGACGACTCCCGTGGCTCAGGCAGGGGACAGGTCACTCAGCAGGAACGGTCCTGGGAAGAACCTGAAGCTGAGCTCCCAGGGCTCTGCCAGTGTATGTAGTCACGTAAGAGGGAGATGGTGCGCTTTGGTGGCTTGGGCCTGGGAAACCAGGGCCCTGGTGGGACCTTGTGGCCAAAAGCTTTCCTCTCTCCACAGCCCATGCACATCCTTCCTCTAGCCAGCCCCAGCGGGCGGCGCGGGCAGGGCGGGTAGTGTGGGGTCTGTTTCCATAACGGCCAGCAGCCTGGGGCTAGGAGTGGGTTTTGGCTCCTGAAACCTGGTCTTTTTATTTCTTTTCTTCCAGGCGTAGTGCCAATAGGACTATTATGGTCCCAGCTTCAGGTGGTGGTCCACCTCAAGACACCTGGAGATGGGAAGCAACATCCTCCAAGGCCAGAGCCTCAAGGTTACAGCTGATCCCCATTGCCGGCTCTTTAGTATACCCCTGCTTCCCAGTCTCGTAGCCCAACAAGGAGACCCAGCCAACTAGTCCCCTGCTGAAGAGGCGACCTGCATCTCTGACACTGACCACCAGGGGGCAGGAGAGGCGCCGCGACTTTCTCCTGGACTCCAGGTCTCGTTTCCACAAGTACCAGAGGAAAACTACAGATTTTTTTTTCCCCCTAGAAGTCTAAGAACCTAGGATGGAGATGGTACCACAGCTACTCTCCAGGATAGGTCCTATCGGCAGGCGCGCAGGCCACATACCGACACAGGCGCACTCACCAGACATCGCGAGGAAAGTGAGGCTCAGATAGGCAAATTACTAGCCCACTTCAGTCTGCTTGGATCCAGGAGGGGCTAATCCAGGCCACTAGAATCTAGTGACCTGCAACCAGTGGGTGTATCAGCCTGCTGATTATCCATAGCTTGCTCCAGCACCCCTGCTCCAGCCCAGACCACCGGCATGACCTCGCACCTCAAATGATTCAAGGTTCAGGCAGATTGTTTGAGCTAAGATGGGCCCCAGGTGGTTTCCATGGGAACCCCATCCTCCAGCCCTGTGATAGCAACCAACAGTGTGGAACTGAAAGCACAGATCTGGTTCCTTATAACTCTGGCCCTCTGCTGCCTTGATACTTCCCCCGGTTGTCCTCTAAGCATGTTTTCCTCTGAACGCTCCCAATGTCCAGATTGCTTCAGCGGCCCAAGCGTACCCCTCCTGCCCAGCACCCACAGGCGTCTGGGCACTTCTTGTACTTAGGCCTGGCTGTCCCCACTGACTACCTGGCCCAGGGATGGACGCATGCTGGCTTCCCCAGGGCCCAGTGGAGATATGGTAGGCACAGCTGCCTGGGAACAACAGGGCCAACACAGACCTGGGTGGAGAGATGCTGTGAATGTGTACTGAAAAGCATTGTAGTGTGCTTTCATGTGTGTAAACCATTGCCAAAGACAGCAGAAGCTAGGCAAGACCCTTGAGGGCCGATCACCTCCATTTGGGGAGAAAGAGTTCCTGGGAATCCAGGAATAATGAGGCAGCCTCTTGTAAGGATGCCAGAAAAAGGCCACACAACACACTGGCAATCCCTACAGGTGGAAAGCCTTGACTGGACCATTGGCTAGGAAACTGAGAATAAATACCACTTCTAGAGCCTTCTCCCTTCAGGGACAATAGCACGTGCTTTTTGGGTTAGAAAGGAACTTCCTCCAAAAGAAGTTCTAAGGCAGAAAAGTGAAAAATTACTATAACAACAACAACCCAGGATGTCACAGCAGAAGGAAATGTCAGACTCAATGCTCTGGAAGTGACCAGCACCAGAGTGCATTCAGCTTGTGTCATTAAGTACCTGGTAGATGCTCTGCTCTGGGCTGGGAACAGTGAGGGCAGGGAAGACTCCAGCTGGCCCCATCCCCAGAGGGGTCTGATACAGGAGCAACAATCACAGAATTAATGATGCTAACAGTAGCCCAGGAGAGGGTCAAGGTCACACATTGTGTGTGTGTGTGTGTGTGTGTGTGTGTGTGTGTACTTTAGAGAGGCTATTGATGGAGCTGGGTGCTCATCCAAGGAAGGCTTTATCCAAAGCTAATCTCTTGAGAGGGCAGAAGACTGTCCAAGATCCACCACTAAGACCCCCCCACCCACCCAATGCCTTACAAGGCACATCTACAGTTCTAAGTCTTTTCCCAGACCATGCACTCTTGAAGGCAGGGTTTAAATGAGTCCACCAGACCCAAGGCTTCTGATGGCTTTTTCCCAACCTCATGGCTCTTACAAGACCCTCCTAGCTCCATGTCTCTCTGTCTCTAGTTATGCTGATGCTATACTGAGGTTCTTTAGAGAAGGAAAACAAACCACAACCAGCTTTTTAAAGATGCTTCCAATCTGAGCACTAACCAGAACTATAAAGGCTGGCAGTGGGCTGGCCAACGGCTGAGACAAGCCTGGCCACAACGCCTGGCACCCACCCGCAGGCCTCATTGCCTGCCAGGGAGACACAGGTGTGGGGCACAGAAGCAGGTGAGGAAAATAAAGCGGAGGCTCTCGGCTGCCCGCCATCACTGGGCAGCACTCCCGCACTCACGGATGGGGTTTCTGTGATACCCTGACTCAGGACCCCTCCCTGATGCACACTGCTGGTGGCTGGTTGGTACCCCTTTGTGGTAGCAGCTCTTTTACCCACGGAATCTTCATTGCCCTGCTGTTGGGTGTCAGTCACTAACTCCTTGCTGGGTTTGTGTCGGGTATGTGCTGGGTACAGGAGCAGTAAGCTGTGTGTGAAGCTGGGGGGAAGGACTGTCCACCCCCCCCACACACAAAGCATATGGAAATGGGCTGGCCAGCTAGGAGGTCACATAAAAGCCAACTCTAGGTACACAACTAGAGCGCTGCCCACCAAAACCACCCACAGTTTTGTGGTTTGGATCCTCTGGTGGCAGCCCAGGGCACTCAAGGTCTGGGTTTCAGGTTCTGTTCCTTGGCCTGCACAATGCTTGAGAAGATGAGCATTTCAGTATGTTGGCTGCCTGGTCAGGAGAAACAACATGGCTCCTCCCATCCTGGAGGCCCGGATGTGGGCAGGAGGAAGAGACTCCTCAGTCCTGTTCCAGTAAGTCACCCTACTGTGTGCCAGCTACACTGCTGTCTGTCACCTACCTACTAAGTCCTAGCACTTTGCCTAGCATTTTCCAAATGCCCCATTGACACTAACCACCTTCCTAGGCAACCACAAGACAGGCAGGCAGCTTTGGTGACCTGTTAAGTACCTTAGTGGCCAAAAAGGGCTAGTGTGTTCAGTGTCAGCTGTCACTTCCCAGCCATTTGACTTTGTAGCAAATTCTCTGACCTCAAGGTTTGTGAGTTGCCTGACTTGGCAGGATGACTCAGGAAATGTTGATATGCTCATGGGATCTATGGACAAGTGCCTGGGACAGAAGGACTGTTTGCTCCCTTCTAGAACCCACCCAACCGTTAACAGCCAGAGCTACAAGGCAGAGTCTGCCAGCTGTCTCTGCACCCCCCACCCATGTCCCTGAAGTTGACTGCTCTGAGAAATGCCTTGCATGGTCCTACCCTCAGGACAGCAGGAGACACTGGTCCCTCTTCATCAGAGATGGCTGGATATTTGCTTTCCCCTTTCTGTAGTAGAGTGAGTGATGTGGTACAAAGAAGAGCCCCGGGTAGGGGGAGAGGAACACACCAGCATACACCCACCCACCCATCCATCCATGCATCCGTTTCACAGACATTTACTGAGGCTCTGTCTGTGAGGTCCCAGGCTGTGCACTGAGCATGTACAGATGGAGACACCCCATCCCCTCCCTTGTGAGAACACTGCCAAAGTTGGGGTAGGGAGTTTGGACTCACAAACATCAGAGACCCTAAGGAGGCAGGAAAAAAAAAAAAAAAAAAAAGACTCATTCCTAAAGACCCAGCCTGTGCTGGTGCAGAGACATACTTCTTCTCCACTCAGAACTCAGAACACCCCTCCCACCCACTCTCTTTGTCCAGCTTGCATAACTCCCTCCCACCATTAAGTCCCCACCCACTCCCCCTGCCCTACCTTCAGGGTCTCCTTCTTAGAGCCACTTGACTTTCCTCATGCTCCCAGTCCAGAAGAGGCTATTTTTCCTCATCCTATCCCTGTATTACTCCCTGGCTGGCTTCAGCTAAGAGAAGCCCTTGTGGGCTTGATTTTTATAGTGGCTTCCCTCCCCCCAATACCAAGGACCAAGGTCTAGGATGGGCCTTTGCCTGGAAGATTCCATTTTCAGTGGAAGACAGATGCCTTAGTCCAGCTTGGCTTCATTCATTATATGCCCATTTCACAGCCAAGGACCTTGGCCTTGGGCAGTGGACAGGGCAGAAGGAGAGGGGTACAGATCAGCGTCTGCCGAGTTTCTAGCTGCAGGATTGCATGAAAAGCAGCAGGGAGACAGAGCTTCTTATGGGGACTCACTCAGGAGATGCTTTCCAGCTGCCCTGGAAGAACAGCTTGGGCTAGGGTTTGCACTAAGGTATGGTGTGTGTGTGTGTGTGTGTGTGTGTGTGTGTGTGTGTGAGAGAGAGAGAGAGAGAGAGAGAGAGAGAGAGAGAGAGAGAGAGAGAGACAGAGAGAGAGAGAGACAGAGAGAGAGAGAGACAGACAGATGGAGACACACAGAGAGACAGAGAATGAAGGAGCACTCTGCCAAGCAGGATTAACCACCCAAGCATCTTGTAGGTATAACACTAATAAGGACCGTGACTCACAATGACTGGGGCTCAGTGTCTGGCTCAGCCAGTCAGACACCACACATTTCAGCAACATCTGAGCCCTCAGCATCCCCACGAACCAAGTACTACCTTCATCCCGCTGCACAGGACGTGAGGTGCAGGGTGCTTTGGATCCCCTGGTTGCATGTGACAGTGCAGGATGTGCACCCACAAAGTGTCTGTATAACCCCCCTCCGCCATGGCACTGCTCTGCCTGTGAAATGTGAAAAGTGCAGCATATGTTGGGGGAACAATGAATAATTCAGCTTGGCACAAGCACGGGATATGTGCTATGGAGACAAGCCTCCAAAGGAAGGCAGGGGCCTTATTGATGAGGCTCCATGATGCCAGACGAGGCAGCTTGCCCTTAAATCTGGGCCACTGGGAGCTATCGAAAGTATTTGAGCTGTGGAGTTACACGACGCAAGACAGAGGGAAAGCTGATGCCTCCACCCAAAAGGTGTCTCAGCAGAGGCTCTTTATCTCCCTGCACTCCCTCTCCCGGCCTCCCGGGCACACGCTGTCACTTGTCTTCCCTTAGGGGAGGGTGCAGACACGGGCAGCTCTGCTCCCCTTTCTGCTGTGCATCACCTGGGCAGCCCCCTCTGCTTGTGAGCACTTATTTTTAGCAGTGCTTGACAATCGTCCAAGGGTCTAAGACGAACAGATGGCCTGTCTTAAAGGCTCGTATGTTCGCTAGTTTGCACTTCTGACAAACGGTGCGCACACTCGAGAGCACCCCATAAACAGCGCCGAATGAATACTCACAACACAATTTAGCTAATGCACGTCATTAAAATTAGGAGTGAGTGATGGCTGGGGCCCCCTATAAATGCCTGCCAGTGACGCTCTGCTCCCTGAGGAGGAGGGTAGGCCTTGATATACTTGTACCCTACTTCCCCCAGCGTCCCCCTTGTTGCCCATTTACCCCTAGGCCAGAGAGGTTTGCCACTGTGCAAGTGACATGCACATGCACTTTTGGCATCTGAGAAAGGCTGGTGGCCCAATGGCCTGGGACAAAGCCCCAGAGTGACCTATAAGGTGGAGGGAGAATGGGAGAACTCCCAGACACAGGGCCACATGTCACATTTGCTTCTTTCTGCTGCCCAGTCAGCAGCAAGGAAGAGCCTACATTTGCCACTCCAGAGCAGCAGCAACTGAGCTCAAAACTCAGCTTAGCCAGGAGGGTTGGGAAACCTATGGCAGGCATGGGGATCTCCTAGCCTGGAGTTAGGAGCCCAGCTTTTAGGGAACACAGATATCAAAGAGCAAGAGCAGATTCAGGACCCAAGAAATACCTTGAGAAGAGGAGCAAGTCCTCTGCTCCAGACTCCTCTGGCTAGTAGATTCTTTCCGAGGCTGGCCAAGCTTTAGTTCCTATATACTCCCTCCCCCTCCAACCCGTCTCCTGTCCCCAGGACACAAAAGACTAAGGCAGGTGGCCAGTCCCATAGGTGACAACTGTCTTCCCTTACATGAAAAAAAGGGAGAAAGTGTAGCGGCCAACAGTCTCCCCAGGTGCGGGCACCATGCTCCTGTACTTTGGAAATGAGCCTACCTGAGAACAAATCATTAGGAGGGAGCCCACTCAGAGTCACCCCTAACACAAAGACCAACATTACCTGCTCAGGGACCCTCAGCCTCAGGGCGACGCACCTCACAAGTGAATGGGCCCAGGCGGTCTGTGTGTTTGATGTGGAGGAGGAGACTCTGGCAGCCAAGTAGTTGTATGGCTGTTGTCAAAAGCAGGCTGTGTGTGTGTGTGTGTGTGTGTGTGTGTGTGTGTGTGTGTGTGTGTAATAATCCCAAAACTGCTGGCAGATCTGTTCCTGCAAGGCAATATGGTTCACTCTTGACCCAAGCCCTGAGGAAACTTAGCAACTGTTTCTCCAAAGATGGGCATTTGCGTAGCAGATTCACTTGTGTGGACATAAGTCCTCCTTGAACAGGCTACTGTTCTGGCTCACTCTGAATGCACCAGCCTGCTCTGACCCTAGCTGACAGCTCTCAAATATGAATTGGGCCTTGGGTTCCCTCCCTCAAAGGACCCATGTCAGACCCCTAAAAGCTGATTCCTTAGGGCAGGCACGGGATAAACTTGTCTATTACAAAGTCAGGCCAGGAATAGTGCTATGTTGTGAAAAGACGTGGGAACTAGAGCAAGCGTTCTTAGACAGGACATGCCACTGCTTGTGCCATGAAGACTGTGAGACTAAGGCACAATATACCTTGTAAGTTAGTGGGAGACCTAAATGGCAAAAATATACCTTGCAGGAGATCTAAGAACCAAAAGCAAGCTGGAGGTTTCTCAGACCAGACCTGCCGCTATCTGGAGTCAAAGTGTACACGTGCCGTGGGGCATATACACACATGGGTACACAGGCACAACCAAAGTAACCTAGAGGTAGTTGGGAGGATTAACTCAGGAAGAGCTTATGTTAGTAAAGAAAGGGGATAGACCCTGAAGAGCTATTGCAGCCGTGTTGGCTGGGCTCTGCAAGAGGCCTTATAGCACAAGGTGTGTGGTGCCATGAAGGAGTGGGGTCCATGGCAGATGCAAAGCAATGGGGTCAGTGGGTCTGCGTCAGCCTCAAGAGCTCAAGCTTGGTAGGAAAGCTACATAGCTCTGTAGCAGGTGAGGCCACCATGGGGACACATGGACCAGTAAGGCCATATCTGCAGGCTTTGTCAGAAAATTGGAAATGAGTTTTTTTAAGACTTGAAGCTTCCTCTATGTTGAAAGCAACATGATGCAGGCCAAGCACATGTCTCTGACCTGAGGCCTCTGGAGTCTCCAGCATACTAACTAGGCCAGGGTTCCTAAGGCAGGGCCATTAGGAGCAATTCTCTTCCATGGCAGATGGCCCCAGTGCTATGAAGGGTTGTGGGAATTGGTATGGCAAGGCTCCAAAGAAGGGGATGGAGAGCCAGGTTGTGAGGTCACCCTGCTGTAAGCTCCAGGAGTTAGGGATGGTTTTAGCTGCTCATTGGTCCTGCCTGGTGCTGCCTCCAATGCCGCTGCATGCTGGGTAGCAGAGTGATGACAGCTAACACAGGGAAGCAGCAACCCCTATTCCCCCATCCAGAACATGCTGGATAATTGTCTTAAAAGTGGCCAGAATTTTTTGGGGACATTACCCGAGGCAAAATAAGCTAGTCACGGAAAGATGCATACTGCTGGAATCTTCCTGCTTGGGGTCCTGAGTTAGCCAAACTCACAAAACAGCATGTGGCAGATGCCAGGGGCTGAGAAAAAGGGGCAGAGTTGCAGGTTTGGAAGATGAAGGGTACTGGAGTGGAGGAGATGAAATTTGCATGGTCATGTATGCATCTCAAAGTCACTGAGCAGTACACCAGAATAGAGAAGAAGAGAGCTTCATGTTACATGAATTTACCACAGCTGAAAATGAAGCAGGTAAGGCAAGCAAGAGACAGGTGTGTGTTCTACACCAAGGGCAGAGACTCGGGACCTTTCCTGTGTGACCATCTCATCTCTTTGCCTCAGAGAATGCAGTGGCTGCTGTAGTCTGTGGCACCCTAGGCTGGTGAACAGGAGCTGCAGCCTCCAAGGATACCACACCACCTACCAGCAGTTTCTGGCATTGCCTGCAAGGAATCTCCATGTCCATGCTGTAGAAGGCTTTCCTCCACAGCAGTGGAACGGGCCATCATGTCAGTGGTGTGGCTCTCTGAACCAGGCCATCATGGCCACAGAACCCAGGCAGAAGCGGAAATACCCAAGGCCCCCTGACAAAAGTCCTATTCCAGGGGACAAGGACCTGCTGCTGAAGGAGGAGTCTGCATTTTCCCAACACTGGAGAGGAAGCAAGAGACAAGCATATGGCCCACCCACTTTTTAAAATGTAGTCGCGACCTGGAGAGGGAGGGCCATTTCCTCTTGGCTTGTTTCCTACTCTTGGCAGGTTTTTACTATGTCCACACAGAATCATCTTTCTCACAAACCAAAAACCAGGGCAGCTAGCCAGTGGTGGGATGGGAGACCTGAAAACTAGGGCTATCCTGGAAAATCTAGGTCACACGGTCACTAATTATACTGAACACGTATGTTCAGGTCCCTGGACCGCACAGGGGCTTTTAGGTTTTGTAAATGATACATGAAAACTTTGATCCAGATCTATTTCTACTTTTTTCCAAATTCCCGATAAAAAGATGACTTCGCTGAATCTTCCAATTTTCTGGAAAACTATCCTTGCCAACAAAGAGCTGTTCCAGCAGATGTGCTGAGGGTGGATGCCCTCAGAAACATCACGCCCAGCGCCCGCAAATGGCTTCTGGCGACCACACGGCTCTGCCCCTTGCCCACAGCCCCCAGGGCGGCAGGGGCAGAAGTCTCGAAGATGGACCTAATTTACTGTGATGAATTGTGGCATGCACCACTGATCCACACTGCAGCTGAGACCCATTACAGCTAATGATCGCTACAGTCCTCATGAAACACGTAGGTGTGTACCCTTGCCAGTCCCGGAGGAGTCACATAACACAAATGGAAGGGCAAAGGGGTGATTTCCCTCCACTTCTGGGATGCTGCTTCCATAGACTGTGGCTCAGCTGGCAACCAAGCCATGGTCACAGTGTCTCCACCCACATACCTGCCCCACCAACACCAAGTGGGTCTGTGTGAAGCACTCCTGTTATTCCATCCCACCGGTGAACCAGAGCAGTATGTGTGCATGCATGCAAGCAGTTCCAAAGTGGAGTGTGAAATTGAGAGCATATGAGGCAGGGAACGGGGCTGGGGAGATGGCTCAGTGGTTAAGAGCAGTTGCTGCTCTTGCAGAAGACCTATGTTCAATTCTCAGCACCCACATGGCAACTCACAACCATCTATTCCTGGGGATCTGACACCCTCTTCTGGCCTCCTCTGGCACTGAGTGCACAACACATGGAGGGAAAATATGCACATAAAATCAAAATAAATGAATCTTTTATTAATTTAAAGTAATAAAAGGAAGATCTGCTAAGAGCTGTATACATGGGGGCTGGGGAGATGACTCCATGGCAAAGAGTGCTTACTGCTCTTGCAGAGGACCCAGGTTCAGTTCCCAGCACATTTGCTAGGCAGATCCAGGAGAATCTGACTCCTGAAGCTTGGGCACCTGCACTTATGCCCATATTCACACTGAGACGCAGACTAAAAGTTAACATATATACCTCAATATCGGCAGGTGGGTAGACATGTGTGTGTAACTGCTGGGTGGGCAGACATCTGTTGGGTAGATGGTGGGTAGGTGGATGAGAGGGTGGATGGTGGGGGCCTGGGTGAATGGTCAGGCTGCTGGTAAGTAAACTGGCCAAAAAGCAGCTGGCTTTGGAGTTCAAACCTGTGTTTTGTCACTTACTACTTCTATGACCCCAGGCTCTAAGAAGACTTCCTTTCCTTTAAATCCCTATTTACCCATCTGAAAGGGGGCGGGGCTGACTGCATCTACCTCGCAGTCTTGTTCTGAGGTTTAAAGGAGAAAATATACACAAAGGCTGAAACAGCACACAGAATGCTCTGTGTCAGATGGGGCAGCTGACTTCTACCAGGGAGGACTATAACATTTGTAAAAACCAAATATGAATATAAACACATAAATAGCCAAGAAACCCAGCTTTTGTGGTATGGTAATGAAAATAGTCCCTTGGGTGGGTCTAGCACTGACCAGCTCTGTGGCCTTGAGGAGTGAATCAACCTGTGTGTGCCTTGGTCCCCTTATCTTGACAGAGACATCATGAAGACCAGGTGTTTAATGTTCAAAACAATGTCAGGCACTTGATAAACACGGAATAACATCGGGATGATAGTTATAGGGAAACTTCCTATTTTGAAAGACAGAAATAATTATTTAGTTTCAACAACCTCCAGGCCAGGAGGTTTACCTTTTGCTCTGTAAGGCGTTTGCTATTATGGTCAGAGTGACATCTTCATGTGTGTCCCCTCATTCCTGTGTGAATGGAGACTGGAGGGAGGTTTTCTGGATAAGGCTCCCCTATCCCACTAGGACCTCCACACCCTGTCCCAGATCAACTTAACCCTTACCTCTTCCTCCCCCTCCACCACAGTCCCCATCGGTGTCATGCATGATCTGTTCTGAGACTAGAAGGATTTAAGATTGGCCCCAGTGCACCCAAACCCACCCCAGCTCCATATCCTTGAACATGTCCGTGTACTGGCCATCATACATGAATCTCTGCTGTGGGCTGGAAACCACTGATCACACATCGACGTCACTTTGCCAACATCTCAGTTTTTCTGATGAAGAAACCTGAGGCTCTCCCCCAGTCTTTCAGATGGCCAGAGGTCACACTTGTCTCTGCTGTACCCTCATACTGTTGTCCCTGGGTGTCACCTAAAGGCCACACCAAAAGGAAACTGTCACCCAGCACAGGCCTGGACCAACCCCAGCCATCCCGTTTGATTCTGTGTAAACTTCAGTGGCAAAGTGAGTACAGCCGGCTCACTATTGACACAGCAAAATTAATTTCTTGCCCCCCCCACCCCCACCCTCCGCTCCACAGAGTGTTCACCGGGATGCTGACTGCTTCTACGGAAATGCCAACTTGCATTTCTCATCATTAATTTCTTTCTAAATGTCATTAGTAATTGTTCCTGCTGCACCAAAGAGTACAATCTAAGCTTCGACCAAGAGCCACTCTGGTCTCTGGCAGACTCTGAGGGTGGGGGCCAGGGCCCCTGCCACACCAGGGATCAGTCTCCTAATAGGAAACAGCCAGCCACACTCCCAAGAAGAGGTGGTTTGAGCAGAAGTGGCCCAAGAACTCCACGGTGTTGGAGCAATGGACACCAGCTTAGGAGCCAGGCTGCCTCTGCCTGGGTTTCTGTCTCCACCGCTGCCCACCCACATCTCAGCCCTCTCCCTGTAAAGGATATAGGTGACCATACTGGCTGCATTAGGACTGTGGAGGGGGACAATGGGTGAAGGTTTCCCACTGAGCTTGGCTCAGGGTGTTTCTGATACCCTTACTGTGTCTTACATCATACCACCAGGACTGTGAGTTCAAGTCTGCCACTGACAAGGTATATAACATGACATCAACTCACTGGTGTCCCTGAATATGACCCATCACAGGAGGTTGAGGTGGGAAGATAAGAGTTTGAAGTGAACCTTAGCTACATAACAGCTTATCTCAACAGAATGAAATGAGATGATAATACTAACTGCCATTCTGCCCCAAATACTGCCCCCTTTATCATGTCCTCCTGGGATCTGGGTCTCAGTGGTCTGTTGTGCAGAGGTAGTGTCTCCTCTAAGAGGAGCCCTCATCTAAGAGGACTCATGTACCCCAGGTCCCAAAGACCAGAAGCTGCAGAGCCTCAACTGTGTCCTGCCCATGTCCTTCCTATGCTCTAAATACTCTGTCTCTGTCCACATGGGGCAAAGCTTTGTAGTGTGCAACTCTATGAACATTGAAGCAACATGTCACCCACTGCCATTGGTGTTGCCATTGTTACTAAGAAACTGAAGGCATTTGGTCCTGCCTAAAACTAAAACAGCGCCGGCAATGGGCTAGGCTCAAAGCATACACAATGGTCCCAGACTCAAGGCTCCTGGCAGTCCCCCATGCCCATCTGTCATGATGGCACGGTGCCCTCAGAAAGTTGGTTGGCCCCAGCCCCAGGGCATGAAAGGCAGACTCCAACAGGCAGCCCGAGACTCACCCTGAATGGCATCTCTACTCAAAGCTGAGCCTGTGAGGAGGCCCCAGTCCCCACATGGGCCTCATCATGGTTCATTCACTGTTCAGCTGGACCAAATCCTGGGGCCCAGAGGACATATAAGCAGAGCTGTCCACTGGCTCCAGCCAGTCTTCCATTCCCCCTCTGTAATTGTCACAAGTCCTTACATACCCAGGACTGCTGGAGCAGCTGTAGTCCCGTGCCTTAGTGGCCATGCTTGGTGTGGGCCTCACCCTTATAACTAACCTCTATGGGAGATAAGGCTGCCATCTATCCCTGCATCCTGAGGGCTCTACCTCATTTCCCACGGCCTTAGTGTGAACTCTCTGACAAGGAGGCCCAGAGAGCAGCCCTGGGAAGGGGTGGCCCTTGGAAGGGGTTGGCCTTGTGATACTAACCAGTACACACTCCACCACATTATACACACAGACCCATGCCCTAGAGGCTTCTTAAAGATGGGATTGGTGTTCATTTTGTGTTCCTCTTCATACAAACCCCAACATTGCCACACATAGTCCCTCAAGACATGTAGCTGACCCTGGTGGTGGCAGCAGGAATGACAATAATTGTGGTCAGTGATGAACACACACTTTGCTGTGGACAGAGAAGCCTAGTACCCTTGGACATCAAACACTAGTAGTAACTTACAGTGGGCAGAGACAGGGTCTAGGGCACACTATCCTGTGGGGCCCAGCTATGCAGCTGCCCTTTCTGAACTTCAATTGCTTGATTATTGGTTGACTAATTGATCAATCTGTTTTGGATTTTTAGATCTTTTATCCAAAATGCTTGACACAAGAAGCATTTCACATTTGAGGTTTTTTTGTTTTGTTTTTTTAAATATTGGAGTATCTATAAATGTATAATGTATATCTTGTGGAAGGGACTCAAGCCTACATACAAATTTATTTATATTTTGTGTACATGCTGAAGGAAATATTTATCTACATTTAAAGTAATTTTCTGCCTAAAACATGGTATCATGGTGTGGTTGTGGCATCACGTTGGCTCACAAAAATACTGAAATTTTAGAGCTCCCGAGATTTCGTATTTTTAGATTAGAGCTGTTCCGTCTTATCTGATGGGATTGAGGCAGTGGGGTGATCCTGTATGGTCACCCTGCACTCAGCAAGCTGAAAGAAAGGCCTGGTCCGTGCAGCAGGTGCATAGCTCTAGGCCTTTGTATGTCTCCATTGCCTGAACACAAACACGTGGCACAGAGCAGGTGCTCGTCAAGCAGTGAGGTCACAGTGAGCACATGCATGCACCACTGATCGACTGAATTAAGAAGTTCCCAGACCATGGTTGGGATGATGATGATAACGATAGCATGTAATGAGAGATCCACCCAGCCATACCTGTGGCACTGACCACGCACATTTGGGCGTGGTCACAGGTACCTGCGGTATTTGACCTGGGGTCCAGGACAGGCTTGCTCTCTCTTGGTTCCAGTTGAGTCATAGAGAGCAGCCTAGGTCCTTGGAGTGGGAACTTGTGGGTCATTGGTTTCTCGTGTAAGTGACTTTTTCCAGAATAAAATATATAACCCATATTTGTCCTCATCCTGTGTATTTTAATCTGTACATCACCAGTAACAATGGCCAATGCCTGTGGACTCAACACTAAAGGCTGTATAGGCCACTACCTTCAGACCCTCCAAATTCCACAGGGAAGACACTCTAATCTTGGGGCTCCTAAGGGTCCAGGGTCACACAGCTGCTTGGTAGCAAGGCTGGAATTCAAAGGCAGACTGGGCTGCAAGGGTGGGCAGATATGAGCTGGAAAGTCACTAATACTAATCCCAGGAATTCTGGCTTTCAAAAACCTCTACCCCTCAGTACAATCCCGGTCAACAGGACCAGTCCCTGTTACCAGGCAGTGGCTGCACCCAGGGTGGTGAAATGCCTTTGAAGCCTTGAGAAGAGTGGCTCCAGGAGATTAGCAGCCAGCTTGACCCTCAGGCCTTGGGGCTCCTAATCTCATGAGTGACCAACTCCAGTGCTAGCAACAGATTCAAGCTCCCAGGAGCCACTGGGATGTCCCCATCCTAGCCTCACCCAAGGCCAAGTTTTTCTCCTCCTTCCAGTGCTGAGGTGCCCTGGGCCAGGCCATTTTTAAAGCAGAATAGAGGAAGGCTTGCTAGTCACAGAAAGCACAGCTAATGAGTCAAATGCTAAGCATATGCCTACAGCACTTTTACTTTTTAATTATTATTAGTTATAATTATCTGGCTGGCTCTGACAGCAGCAGCACAAAGAAGTAAGGAGAGCGGCTCCTCCATTACCCATCTTATCAAGACCAGGGGCTCTGAGAGTGGGCTCAGCATCTGCAAACATCAGCTTTCCTTTTCTTTCTTTTTCTTTTTTTTGTTTTTTTGTTCCTTTTCTGCTTGTGTTCTCCTCCCTACTGCCCAAGTGTTGAAACATGTGGTAAAATATATGGATATGGGAGAAAAAGGAAGGGATAGAGGAAAACGTGATGGGTGATTGTGCAGGTGGATGGTGATTGTGTAGGCAAATGGGTGGTTCTGTGGGTGGATGGAAAGATCTATGGATGGATGAGGTGAGGGGTAGATGAATATGTGGTGGGAGGGTGGACAGGATAATGGATGTGTGGGTGGATGGGTGGGTAATGGATTGGTAGATAGACAATGGTTGAGTAAATGAGCATGTGCTAGGTAGATAAGATGAGTTGATGGATGGATGTAGAGGAAATGTGTAGGGAGATGGATGGATGGATGGATGGATGGATGGATGGATGGATGGATGGATGGATATACGGATGGATGGATCTGTTGGTGAAGGAATGGGTAGGTGGGTATGTAGTGGATGAATATGTATATGGGTAGTTTGATGGATAGAGGAAGTGGGACAGGGATGGAGGGAGGGTAGATGGATAGATGGGTTTGTGATGAGTGGATAAGTGGATGGATGGATGGATAGATGATGGGTGAAGTGGGTAGAAGAATGACTATGTAGTGAGTGGATAGTGGCTGGATGGGGGATGGTAGGTTAGGGTTAGGGTTAGGGTTAGGGTTAGGGTTAGGGTGGGTCCACTGGTGGGTGGACAGAATGTAGGAGATGGGTAGGAAGATAACTAGAAAGTAGGTTGATGGATGTCAGAAGCCTCCATCCTCCTAAATCTCATATTTGCATGGGAAATCAGGAATATACAGGCTATTTATAACTTGCATTGGTAAAGGAGTCTAGAGCTAAACCAAGGACTGGAAAAGCCCGAGGGGAGATGAGGCCACTTGGCAGGGCTGAAGCAGAAGAAAGGAAGGATGTTTCAGCAGGAAGATGGGTAGTTGTCTCACATTGGCTTTCTCCACTTCAGGTCTAGGATGAAATGATAACCTTTCATGACTATCTAATCCAATTGTTCAGCCTTAGCTTTTCCTGTGTCATGTGTGCACACGCATGCGCATGTACACACGCATGTACACACACACACACACACACACACACACACACACACACACACCTACACTATTTCTATCACAATAGAAATTTACTAGCTTTCTGTACCTCCCACAGAAAGTTATCTGTGTGGACGAGGTCCCTGTTTGTGTCCCAGCTTCATCTGAGGCTGCTCAAATGTCACCTGGGTGTGAGCATGTGACAAATGAATAATGAAAATGGGGGCAAGGGACTAGGCCACAAGGTTCCCAGCAGAACCTCTGGCTCACAGACACCTCCCCCTGGCTGGGCACCAGGATCCAGCCTGGCAGGGCTGGGCTCTCACCATCAGACTGCTCCGGGTTGCTTGTTAGAGCACCAGCTCTGCTTTTAATCAATTGTAATCATTTCGCTGGAAGCGGCATGATTAGGCACACACAAGCAAACAGCATGAGCTAATCCTTTAAACAGGCCCACTCGGCGCTGTGCTGGCCGCTTGGCTGCTGCGGGCCAGCTCAGAATCACTTCCTACAGCCCCTGGCTTTGTCACTGAGGACCTCAAGAGTCCAGGACACAGAGCAGGCCCTCAGTTCCTTCCCCCTGTTCAACCCACCAAGAAGTATGTGTGTCTTGTGAACGTGTGTGTGTGTGTGTGTGTGTGTGTGTGTGTGTGTGTGTGTGTGTGTGTGTGAGTGTGAGTTCACATGTCATGAACTTGCAAGTAACCAGGCAAGCTGTCCCCACCAGCTCAGAAATGCCAAAGCATTACTTTGAAAGACAAAGAAGTTAGAGCTCTGGGGCTCCAACCCCTCTGTGGTAGCACCACACAAGTCCCTGGACACCATAACAAGCTGGGAAAGCTGCACTAAGAAGCAGGGGATCTCAGGCACTGGACTAACCATCCCCTCTTCTCCACAACCCAGCTCAACAGAACCTACCCTGTGGCTTCTCTGCAGGCCTCCAGCCTGCGCCTGGCAGGCCTGGCTCCTCTCAGGGCAGCCCCACCAACAGCTTTCCCACCTGGCTCACCCAGGAGCTCTTTCTTTTCTATCCCCTGTTACTGCCACTCGTGCTACCTGCTTGGCCCAACTACTAAAATAGTTTCTGGGTCCCCTGACAACAAGGCTTTTTATAGTTCAGCACTGCGGGCCTCATTTAAATCTATTAGCTCATATAAATGGCAATTTATTTAAACTTTGGAGGGTTTCTGTTTGCCTCCATGGCAAAGACAGTTTAGTTTAGTGTGGTGTTCTACCACTTCCTTGTGACCTCAGACAAAACCCCAAGCCTCTCAGAGCCTCAGTTTCTCTCGAGGCTGTGCTGAGACAAACTACACACCAACTGCTAGAAACAGGGTTGGGCCGTGACAGAAACAAAGCAAGAGTTTGTCACCACGGTTGTTCAGCCCACTTCAGGGACATGCCCACCGTCAGAGCCCAGCCCTGTAGGCTAGGTAGCAGTGCAGTGGCCCAGGCATCCCGGTGAAGAGCAGAAGGCAGAGAAACCCCAAAGAGGGAGAAGGGCACGCCATCCACGCTCTGTTAGAGGACACAGAGGTGCCCAAGGGGATGTGGAGACAGCTGGGCTGGGCGGGCAGCGTCTGCCACCCCTTCCTTTAGGTTGGCTTACCCTGGCAAGGGGCCGATAGGGCCCCGGGCCTTCATCTGCTGAGGCCTGCGGCTGAAAACACAAGGCCAACAGCTCTGGCATTTTCCAAGTGTCTTATTCCCTAATCATATCTCCATCCTGGCCCCTGGAACCAGAGTAGGGGCTAGGGTCACAGGAAACAGAGGCAGGGGGTGCCTACAACCACGTCCCCCCACCATGCTTCTCTCCAAACCCTAACATGGCTTCCCACCGCCCACAGCATCCAGGCAAGCATGGTTGCCTCAGATGGAAGTTCTGAGTCCTACTTTGTTCCAGCTCAGAAAATAAAACTCCGGTGGAAAGGGGACCTTAAACACCCTTGTGAGCCTCAAATTGCTTAAAAGATAACTGCTGAAAACAATGGTTAGATCATTGACCAACATGTTCCTTCCTGTGCCCACCACATGCCAGGAGCCTTTCTGGCATTTCTGTGAGGAAGGACTAGACTCTATAGTGTACAGATAAGGAAGCCAATAGCCACAGGCTGCACAGTAAGAACACAAGGAAAAGATGAAAGCAGTTACAAAGAAGACAAAGTCCCACAGCATAAGTGACACTTGGCTTCTGAAGACAGGACCCCAATAACCAAATGTCAGTCTCCAGCTCTCATTCACCCTGAAGCTCTAGCCCTCTGTAAAGAAAAAAGTCAAGAGCAGCCATGATCAAGCATCATGCTTTTTCCCAAAGTTTGGCGTTCCCAAAGCATGCCGGGAAGCCTCCATTCCAGAGTCGCAAACACTAGGGGACAATAGGTTTCTGGAAACTCCATGAGGTTAGTCTGGGTTCCACGTTCAGCATTTGGCCTGAGCGCACAGGTGTACTGTGTGTGCCTGGCGGTGGTTAAAGAAGTCCTTTACGTTCCCTTCTGTTGCTGGCCCGCCCACAGGCACTGGCCTGTTTTCTGTACTGGAACATTTTTGCTTTTCCCAAAATGTCATGTCGGAATGCACATGGGAAGCCCTTTCGAGTCTGGCCTCTCCTGCTTGGCATGGGCAATCCCTCCAGGTTACTTCAACATGCAAAGACACTGTTCACAAAGTGTCACCCACTCACCAAGAATGAACGAAGGGAGCTTTCCCTGTGGGGCCACTGCCAGCATAGCTGTGTAGTTACCAGTGTAGGGTGTGTGGGAGTCTCACCTCCCCTCTGTCTGCACAAATGCGCTGGGTTGATTCTGGGGAAGGGCAGCTGTGAGCTTAATTTTCTTTTTGTCCTGTGGCTCTACCATGTTGAATTCCCTCAGCAGGGTGCCGGAGGTCCTGGTTCTCAGTACCCAGGCCCCAGGCAGGCTCCCAGCTTTCTGAATTTGCCCAGCTGTGGACAGCATCACACTGTGGCTTTCTCTACTCCTTCCTGTCACAACTGACATTCGTCTTCTCTGGGAGGCCCGCCTGTCAAAAGGTTTTGCTCATTTAATTGAGTTTTAGAGTTCATTATACATTTGCTCAAACGTTTATCAGACACTTGATGGGCAAGGACCTCTTCCCCCACCTGTGGCTTCCCATTCTCCCAACTGTGTCTTCTGGATTTAGGATGTAAATCGGCCTTCTCCGTGACCCACACACAGTCTATGACCTGTGCTCCATCTGCTTCTCCCTGCCCACTAGGCCCTGCTCTTTGCTTCAGCTGTGCTCTACCTGCTCTTGCTCTAGCTGTATACCTGGCTCATGCTGGCCACAGGCCCTTTGCACACATGGCTTTCTGCCACAGAAGCCTGCAGGCTCACCATGTAAGCTTTAGACCTAGAACAGGTCCTGGATACACATTGAGCCCTGCATACACAAGCACCACAGAGATGAGCAACAAACCTTAGTTCCTGCTCATGCTCCTAGACATGCATAAACAGTTTATCCACGGTCCTTTGAACGACTCTCAGCAGACCAAGATGAACTCGGATGTCAGTAAGACTTACACCTCCCTCATTCTGGCAACTGTGCTCTGTGAATGCTCCCATTCTTCAGAGGCAGAGGCGGAGGCAGAGGCAGAGGCGGAGGCAGAGGCAGAGGCAGAGGCAGAGGCAGAGGCAGAGGCAGAGGCAGAGGCAGAGGCAGAGGCAGAGGCAGAGGCAGAGGCAGAGGCAGAGGCAGAGGCAGAGGCAGAGGCAGAACAAGCCCGCAGGCATCCAGTGCTGTCAGCCTTCTAGCCTCACGGCAGAACATTCCAATCCTGGGTACGCTCAGTCCTAGACTCTGCATCTTCTACTCAAGCCCTCTTGGCCCATAGTCCCTGTGCCCACTGACTCTAAGTACATGGTCACTAAAGGCAGTTGAAGTCAAGCAAAGGCAGGCATCCTGGCTGGCCTCACGACTGTTGCCCCATAAGCTCTTCCATGACACCCAGGGGGAAACCTCAGCCTTGCTTTCTTCACACAAACAGGATAATACAGACCAGTTTCAGCTAATGGCAATGAAATTGTGGGGCCTGAACACCCTTCTCAAACCCAGAAAATTGCTATTCAAGTTACTTAACGAAAGCCATTATTTGCATAGATTTAGTGCTGTTACACTTCCCATTTAAACAGTCTGTAATTAAAATAATTAATTGCAGAAAATAGTGACTTGTTAAGGCTATAATTTAGTGAGGTTCTTGTACTTGAGGATCCCACTCAAAGGTTATCAGGGTGACCAGGGAACCAGCAGCTTCTAGGAACCTCTTTTCCTTTTTGGGAGTGCTGAAGATGGTCCCAGGGCCCGCATGCTAGAAAGTACTCTACCACTGAGCTACAGCCCCAGCCTTTAAATCTTTTTACTTGAAGGCAGGGTCTAAGTCACCCAGGCTGGCCTTGAACTTTTGACCTTCCTGCTTCAGCCTCCTGAACATCCAGGATTATAGGCTTGGTTATTCTTGGGTTGGTCCTTAGCCCAAGGTTAGGCAGGCACAGTATGTTAGCCTAATTTCCCAACACTTGTACATTCAGGAAGTCAAGCCAGTCGCCACAGCCCTACCTATTTGTCAGAGAAATGGAAGCAGAGAGCCTCCTCTTTCAGGGAGAAATTTGTTTATCTATTCACTACTTATCATGTATTTCTCCCTCCCACCTTTGTGTGTGTGCACACATGCATACACACACACACACACACACACACACACACACACACACACACACACACACACACACACACACGGAGGGAGGGAAGTGCTACAGCACCTGGCGTTATAAGACTTTGGGGAATTGTTAAGTCAGAGCATCTCTCTCTCTCTCTCTCTCTCTCTCTCTCTCTCTCTCTCTCTCTCTCTCTCTCTCTCTCACACACACACACACACACACACACACACCAAGCATTTACCCGCTGAACCACACCTCTCTTAAAGCCCAGTTGTTCCCCTAATGGTGTCCGGGACAAAGCCAGGAGTAGGAAAGGCGAAGTGTAAGGCCACTGGGACTTTATGTAGTAACCACAGGGGTTTATACACACTAAGGTGTTTTCAAGCAGCCTGTCCTCTTGAGTTACAGAAAGCTCCATCCCTCAGGGGACCCTGGTCTACTCTGATAGATGGGCCATGCCAGTGAGGCAGGTAGGGTAGGATGGGCTGTGAGAAAGCTGTATTTGGTAGAAAGGGTGTGTGCCACCAGGCAGGCAAGCAGCTTCCCATTCTACCCAATGTGAGCTGGTTTCTAGCCCTTGTCCTGGGTACTGGCTCCTTACTGTCCTCAGCACAGAGGCTCAGGACCCACAAGGACTTCCAAAAGGACCCGAGCCTCCACTGATGATGGCCGCCCGCTCTGTTTAACTGGATGCCTAACTCATTCACACTGGGGAGGGAATGAAGGACAAGCAAACAATGTACGAGTGTATGGGGGCTCAGAGGGCTTGCCAAAAAGAAAGGAGCCCAGGACTGTCTAGAGCTGGGCACAATCAGGACTCAGCCAGCCAATGACAAATCCCCTTCCATACCCTTCCTGGGCCTATTTTCCATAACTGTGCAGACAGGTGAGCTGAAGCCTCACTGAAGCCTCCAGAAGGCCCAGCTGGCCCCGAACCAGGCACTGCTATGGCCAGGAAAGTGATGGGTGACTGTTGGCCTCGTGCTCTGGGTGGGTGGCAGGTCCCTAGGCACAGGCACAGCATGCTCAGGTATGAGGTAAATGTTACCCTGTGGGTTGATGTACCCGTGAGCACAAGGTGTATCTTTAGGGATCCTGTCACACGTCAGCTCCCTTCAGCTTCCTCAGCAGCTTCAGCTTCCCGACTTGTGCATTTAGACAATGACATTTCTTTCCACCCAAGCATGGAGTGATGGGTGTGGCTTGTGTGGGGAAGCTGATGTTTCACTTCCCTGTGGAAGCTGGAAGAGCTGGTATGCTCATCATCCCCCCACCCACTCCTTCTCCCTGCATGGTGGCCATGGAAACATAGATGGGCATGCACCCTCTGTGGGCACAGGTCACCAAATATCATGAACTCTGCCTGGATATGCCACATGAACAACATAGAAGACTTTGTTCCAGGCTACAGTAATCCAAGCACACGGCTGCTGCAAGCTGACCTCCTCACGGCCACTGATAGCAGTGACTCCCCAGCAGACAGCGTTTCTGAGCATCCATGTGGCTTCGTTCCAGTGGACGGCAGTACAGACTCTGGGACTGCAGTGCTAAGCTGAATGAGTCCGCCATCCCTTGGTGTATGCACTGCCAGTGTCAATAATGGTGCAAGTGTGGGAACCGACCCTTATATAGTAATGCTATTACAGGGCGTGACTTTTGTGTGAGCTCCAATGGTGTTCCTGGTGGGCATGTACTCTTTCATGAAATAGAAATTCCCTGGAAAAACCAGTGGGACAGAGAGTTCTGGATCCAAATCCAGATCTTCAGAAAACCCATACCAAGCAAGGAGAGGAAGCCCATGGGACCAAAGGGCAGGGCTGCAGGTTCCACCCAGTGGCTCCCTGCATGAGGATCCCTTGGCTATGGCAGACTCTGGAGGATTAAGGAAACTGGTGAAGACCACTGTGACCACCTGAGGGCCACACTGGCTTCAGTACTTATTGCCCTTCCTCTGAGCTGGAGCCAAGAGACATCCACTACTTCTTACATTCCAATTGCCTGGGCAGAGCTGAATTCAGGCTGCATGAGCCACACAGGCTTCCAGCCACAATGCCAAACCCAGCCAAATACTGTAAGATGACCTGAGTAGGGAGTAGAAGAAAGGGGCCCACTAGGAAGCATGATGGATATGAGATGGAGTCCTCCTGCTCCAGACTCAGCCTCCCCAAGAATACACAGGCTGGAAACACTATGCCAGCCAGTCAAGAGGGCAGCTGCTGGTGCACAGGGACTGTCACACTCACCTGCAACTCTGTCTGGAAGAAAAACTTCTGTGGGCACTGCGAGCAGTCGTAGATTTTGTCCTCCTGCCCATGCACGGCAAAGATATGCTGCTGCAACTTGTTGGCCTGGACGAAGACTGCACACAGACATAACAGTGAGAAGCCAGCCTCAGCCCCACCACCTCTCCTAGGCAGGGATCACCCAGACATGGGTAGCATTGGCCAAGGACTACTTCTGGGAACATTAGTCCCTTATCAGAGGACTTTAAAGTATATAAGCTAAGTTTTACCACTTAGTAGCTGTGCAAACTTGGGAAAGACAGTTAAGCTCTCTGGGCTCTGGACCTTCCTTTAAACACTAGAGTTAACTGTAGTAAACACTTCACTGGTTATCTAGGGGGATCATATGGGCAAATAAGTGTCTAAAAAATGAAGTTGTGCATGGTTCAAGAAGGTGAATGTAAACTCCATCAGTCAAATGCCTTCACACTGCAAAACAGACATTTTTGATATCCCATTCTGACCAGGGAAGAGAATAAAGGCTCCAGGAACATTAAATGACGTGTCCAAGGTCCCACTGCAAGCGTGTTGCCGAAATAAGATTGGAATTAGGTCAGCATAGCACGATGCCTGGTACCAAGCAGTGAATCAACCCTAAGAATCACTGTTCCTGTTGTCAGGGTTACTGTCTGCATGTTTGCATGTGATGCTAACAGATGGGCAGGGGATCCTGAGTTGGGGGAAGGAGGGAAAAACCAGGGTGTTCCAGGGCAATTGGGACCCCAGAGGCACATGCATACACATGTGTGTCATGACAGGTCATAGTAGTGGCTTCCTGTCCCAGTGGCAGCAGTCCCCAGGACAGCCTAGCCCCGGGCACACTCAGGAGGTCACCCAAAGCAGCTGTGTGTCTGGGACATAAGCACTTCAGAGATAGCCTCCTGCCAGGCACCCCCCTGGGGTGGGCTTCCCGCAGTGGTAGACAACAGATGTCAGGGAGGCCAGGAGAGCCCAGCTCCCTGTGCACACCGGCTGCCATCTGGGTAGCAGGAGGGGGCCAGCAAAGCCCCCGAGATGTGCCTCAGGCTGGGACAGCCGCTCACTTGCTGGGGCTGGCGGCCAGCCTGGGGGCTGGAGACATGGCCAACAAAGCTGCCCTCAAGCTGCTTGGCTCAAGCCTGGCTGGGACAGAGGGCTCCGGGGCTGCAAGTGGAGAGTATACAGAGCAGCCCCACTGATGCTGGATGGAGCTCCTGGCTCCACAGAGCATGGAGGGCTGGACCAATTGCAACAGAGATGCCAGGGCTGGAGTGAACAGCCACTCGGCTGCAAGAGGAGGAGGGACAGGAAAGGTGTCACCCAAGCTGCCCAAGATGAAGGGACAGGAGGGCTATGGGTCAGCTCTGTATGCAGGGAGCCAGGGTTTCAACGGAGAAGGGGACTGAGAGGCTGGGCTCCAGCCATGATTACAGGGCAGGCTCCTCCCCACTCCCATGCATTCTAGTCATGTCCACATGGGTACCATACCTGTGAAGCACACGGGGCACTTGAAAGTACCACCCATGCCCTCGAAGCTGTGCTCTATGAGGTGACAGAGGAGCTTGGCTGGGGAGTCGAACATCTGGTTGCACAGCTTACACTCATGGTTAATGCCTTCCTCTGCAAGGGAAAGTAACAACTTCAGTGAAACTCACACAGGAGCAGCCAGCACCATGACACCCTGCACCAGTCCTGTGACACCCAACACCAGCCCCAGGACACCACCCTGCACCACACCCATGATGTCCCATGTTACCCCACATCAACCTTAGAGCACCCTACACCAGCAGGGGATCACCCTGCATCTCTGATCACATGAATTGATGGCCCAGCTCTGACTCTTGCAGAAGGTAGGGCTTGGGTTTAGATGTAGGATTCTGACATGCTGGTCATGGTTTCTCCTCTGGTCACAAGCCATGTTCAACAGCTTGAGTTCTGAGACCCTGTGGAAAGGGGGGCATACTGGGTACTTGATGGTGAAGGGAGTAACCAGGTCTTTAAAATTCCAATTGCATATTCATTGAGTGTGTGATCTGCCAGGAACTGGTTAGAATGAGCTATGCATTCTTTGGAGAATGAACAAATAATGTCTTTCCCTCATTCCAGTGGGGGTGGGAGGCATGGATTGTCAGCTGGAAAACTGGGTGTGGGGGGTTATTCTAGAAGGGAGGGTCCAGAGAGGGACAGAATGGGAGAAAGTGGGTGAGGGAGTTTGAGGAGACCCAAGAATTTGCACAAGCAAGTTGTTTCCTTTGTGGAAACAGTTGCCTATGCTGTGGGTCACATGAATGGGCAGATTCCTTGGTTGGCTTCCTACCTGAACAAATGGTCCCACCTGGGAAATGCTTCAACACCTAAGCCTTTACTCAGCGATGCCCAGAGCGGGAAATGAGTCGAGGGCCATGCCATGCCTGCTCCTTTGCTGGCCCTGAGCTAAGATCCATGCTTTCAGCCCAGTGGTCAGAGAAGGTGTGGGCTCCCTTACTTGAGTCTCATGTCAGCCAGAGTAGGCATTCTGCACCTCACTGTGCCTCAGTGTCCTCTCTTAGAAGCCCTCAGTACTGTCCTGCTCTTATAGTCAAGGTGTGAATTAATTCATATAGAGCAGTACACAGCACACAGCCAGTGCTCAATTAGTGTTTACTGCTGGGCATGACTGTTTTGGCAAAAATGCAATTTGGGACAGCCAAGGACACAGCCCTCCCTCGGCTCCCAGGGGAAACTGGGCTCACCAAAGGTGCCAGGTGCTCTGATTTGCCCTCAAAGGCAAGAATTAGGTAGCAGAGGGGCTCTGCTGGTGGCAAGCCACAGACACAGATGGGCTGAGCCTCCTGGCGAGTCCCTGGGTCCCCAGGCCCTGGCAGGAATGCTGGGACAGCAGGCTCTCATTCCCCTGGCCCAGCTCATCCCCCACACCCTGGGCGCCCCACAGCTGAACTGCACATTCGTGTGTGCAGGTGGGCCTGCCCCACATAGCCCAGTGGCTGGAATCTGCCGGGTTTTTGTCATGTCCCTAGAGCCCCAGCAACTAGGCCACGTGCACCCGGCAGAAATGCGAGCAGATCTTCCCTTTACACTAGTGGAAAAGAGACTCATTGACAAGTTTGGGGACATGGGGCAGGCTCAGTACGCTTGCCACAAAGGCCCCACGCACCTCCTCCACTTCCCATGGGAGACACTCATTGTAATTAGAGATGACTTCAAGTGTAGGGGCTGCCTCCAAAGACCCCCCAACATGCCCTGCACTCCCTCCAACCACACCAACAACGCTTCCCAGAGCCCGGTGTACGGATGAGTGAATGCACACAAGGATGGATGAGAACCACATTTCTGTATGGCTTTCCTATGCCGATGTGGACGGCTCGCTGTGAGAGGTTTCTGCAGAGCTTTGCAGCAGCAGGGTTTCAGAAGTAGCACTGCTCACTAGGAAATGGGATTTCCAGGAAGAAGGAATGGGTTCAGAGAATGAGGTCACTTACTAAGATTGGGGTGTTGCTCTGTGCAGGATACAAAGCTTATCACATGTCCATGAACCACTCCCACCCCCACCTCACCCACGAGCAGCAGCATCTCGCTGTCCCAGAATCCAGGACTTTCCAGTCCCAGCACCCGTGGGCAAGGATGCTTCCTTGCTGTCTTGTCGATCCCTAGGCGCAGGCCACCTATGGGGGTGAGGGTGGGGGTTTGGGAAGCAGTCCTGAGGAGACTGGGCCTCTGTTCCTGTTTGGCTAGAGCTGGCTCTACAGCAGCGATGAGCGATGGCTGACTGCTCTGACTCCAAACAGAGCCTTTCACCACTTGGCTGTGAACGGGGCTGGAGCTGCCTGACACACAAACACTGAGAGGACAAAGAAGGCTCCTGCAACTTATAAATCAGAGAAATCATGTCTGACAGTCACTTTCCGTTTCGTGAGCGCTGAGCAATTCATCAGCTGCTCCCCCCTGACTCACAGAGGCAGCTCCGCCCAGCACCCGCGTTCATAAATATGTGCACAGTCAGGCGGCCCTGAGCCGCCAGCCGCTAGCGGGTCCTAAACGGCTGACAAATCACAGCCCAAACCTGTGTCAAAGTGAGGTTCCGGGCTAATTAGATCAAAAAGCCCAGCAGACAGACAACTGTCTGTCTGGGACCCTTTCCTCTATCTCCCCCAAGTGCTTAGAAGAGTCAGACCTGGGGAAGGGGGGGATAACATATGCAGAAAATCCAAGTGTGAAGGGACAACAAAGAGCCTGGGGGTTCCCACAGACCTAGGAATGTCCTTCCCTCAGCTTGGCTTTTGATTTGCTAGTCTTCACAGACCGGGCTCCTCCCAAAGCAGGGTGGGCTGCACTCCCTGGGGTGCCCGTCAAGTGCACCTCTGCCTAGAAAGCAAGCCCGGAAGTGGGGGAGGGCCAGGAGGCCGTGAGGGACTGTCCTAGTTAGTGTGACAAACGCTGCTGGCTGGCAGGCGTGGTGCTCATGACCCACTGTCGGCAAGCCCAGCACACCGTGCCGCCATCACTCTCACCCCGAGGCTCCAGCAGCCTCTCCTTCTGTCCCAAGACAGTGGCACCCTCTGAGAATCACTTTTGTGAATTATATAAGATCACACAGAGCTTGCCACACCTCGCAGCAGAATGACAAAGCTGTCTGGGAGCTCCCGGGCCTCTCCGCCCCAGTGTGGGAGCTGGGGGACTTGGTGAGTTAAGACTCACGATCACTTCCATCCTCCCCATTCTTTTTTATAGCACATGACAGGCATCCGTAAGAGAGGCCTGCGCACCTCAAGTGAGTTACACAGCCACGCTCGTTTGTAAAGTGAAATGCAGATCTCAGCCCTGAGATTCAGATCTGCCTCCTTCTCCCTGTGAGTCATACTGGTGCAGGGAATCTATTGATTTTGTAGAATTTTTTTAACTGAAAATAAGCCGGGCATAGTGGTATACACCTGAATCCCAGCACTCAGGAGGACCGCTGTGAGGTCAAGTCCAGCCTGGGCTACATAGCAAGAGCCTGCCTCTAAGACAGTTAAAAAACAAACAAACAAATAAAAGTCACAATGTGTCAGACATCGAGCCAGCAAGCATGAAGCTTCCAGAGCCCCTGTTTTTCTTTTTTTCCCCCTCCTCTGCTCAGGAATAATAAGTGTTAATTTTAAACTTCATTTCTCAAAAAAAAAAAAAAAATGTGCTTTTGCTTGAAACCAAGTCAGCTCACTGGAACCTTTCAGGCTGAAACTGTGTCACCCAAAAGAGGAGCTGAGGGCTTTGTGGAAGAACATCGTGCAGAGATGATAGTTCCCTGTAATGTCCTCGGCACTGACTTTTGTCTCCAAAAGCATTTGATCTGCAGCAGACACATACTTATTTCCATACAGGTCTTGGGGGAAACCAGGAGGGGAGAGAGCTGAGACGCCAGTGGGCCCCGCTGATGTCAAAGGCAGGCCAAGCACACACTCAGAGGCCATAATTTGCTGCGTGGGACGGAGAAGCAGCCGCTGTGGAGGGAGTGGACAGGGCATTGTTCTTGGACTCACGGAGCTGAGCAGACCTGCTCCAGACATATTACCTGATCTAGATCTGTTGGCAGAGACTCCATTGGAAAAGCTACTGTTGCCATTAATGTGTGTCCCTCTTTAGAAAGGGGGTTGCTGCTACCTAGTGTGGATAGGAGGCACAACTAGTCCCTTGGTAATAAAGGATATGCAAGTCAGGAAAAGAAACACTTGGCTTGGAGCCCAGTACCACCATCACTTACCATTCATATTGTGTGATTCACTTAACCTCTTTGTGCTTACAGTTTACTAGAATCTGGAAAGAATAATTGCAGGGTTTCTGCAAGGCAGGCAAGCAGACTACCTCTACCACAGGACTTCTGGCCTCCTTGAAGCAATTCCCAAATGTCCATAACTCTCTCTTCTCATTGCACTCAGGTAGACCTCCTTTGAAGAGGCCTCAGGAGACACCTCTCACTAAACCAGGGCAGTCTGTACCCCTTCTCCAACCTCCCCTGCCTTTATAACCCTTGGAGGCACTCACTACCATGCAAGGCTATGCCTGGATGACGGTCACAGGGTTGGGTGGATGGGTGGGGTGCCTGATAGCTTGCAGCCACAGGTCGGCAAGAAACAATGCATACAATGTGGGACAATCAGAGAAGGTGCTGGAGAGTGCTGTCACATGCCTGTGGGCACTCCCTAACACACTGATCTTATATTTAATCTTTGGATCCTCTCAGAAGCACAGCTGTTTCTAGGCTCCTTCAACTGAGGAGAGGGAGTCCTCTCCAAGGACTACACAGGACACGCATTCCTCCTCCTCTTGGTGAGCACACTAGCCTTAGAAAACATAAGATTAAAAACATAAGACTTGATCACCAGAGCCAGCAAGACACCCTGTGTTCCTTAATCAGTTTTTGTGACTAAGTGACACTCAGATCCCAGGACAAAGAGGCCAAAGGCCAAACACCTGCCCTCCAGTGCCTAGGACAGCCAAGAGGGTGCCCTGCCACCCAGATAAGCAGTGAACCATGGCTCAGTGCAACAAGCAGCATCCTCAGAACTCAAACTGGAGGCGGGTGCCAGGCAAACAGGCTGATTTCAAGTGAGTACAGCATGGCCTTGACCCTCACCCTGGACGCTGGGTTGTTTTCAGATGCTTACAAGGAGGGTTAAGTGGTCCAGGCAAAAGGAAGAAAACAAAGCCACGGTTGAGTTAGTTGGGCTCCTTGCTAGCACTAATTCAGGGTTGGCAAGAGGGCCGAGGACTTTTCCAAATGAGGGAAGGACAGTGACAATGTGGGGATGGTGCCCTATTGTGACATCATCACCCTTGGGACAGCATCGCTGCAAGTCGAGGAAATGCAAGGGAATGTGGTCCTTGAAGCCATTAGTTAGTTACCAAAAAGGAACCCTGAGGGCTTACTCCACAGTGTCAGGCCTGAACCCACGCCTGAGCCCACAGCCTGCTCCCACAGCCTGCTCCAAACAGCAGGTCAAAAGAAGGCCCTGAGGTCTGCCAGACCAGGCCCAAAGACAACCCCAAACCTCCACCCACAGAGGTAAAGAAGGACACTGGTGCTTCAGTCCAGTAAGTCAATGAAAAGGAGGAAGTGTGTGTATCAGGAAGGCCCTCCACTCCCAATAAATAACAGCATGTAGACTAGAACAGGAGACAGGAGAGGGGCTGATGGGAGTCAGGCCTTTGTTGCCATCCAGGGACAAAGGTCCTGGGCAGAAAGAAGACTAGAGTGCAGATGAGTGTGAGCTCTGGGGGTGGCGGGTGGCAGGGTGAGATGATAAAAGGGTCAAAGCTAGGGCACACAGAGGAGAACCTGGACCCTGGCAGCCCCTAGGGCCCCTAACCAACAGCCCCTGGCGGCAGACCCTCAAGCTCAGCTCCAGGCCCAAAGACAAGGGTTCTGGGCTTGTACTGAAATCTGATAACCACCGAAGGCCCTAAGACTGCTGACCAGAGCACAGGGCACAGCTCTCTAAAAGGCAAAATGTTATCTAAAGTTGCATTTTGCCCATAGCAGCTAATGTGGGGAGCGATTTACTGCAGAGGGAGATACTGCGAACCCCATGAACAGGCGGCCACCGCTGCCTGCAGCCTCCCGGCATCACCAATAGCCAGGCTGCCCCAGTACTTGGTGCTATGTGCCCCTTGACACAGTCAGGAAGACTTGGTGGCTTCTTGGCATCCCCACTGCCAATGCCACCCTCTCCTTGGGTTCAGTTCCCTAATTAATCCTGGAGGATGGGTTGTACCCCTCATCTTCCCCAAAGGCACTTTTCTAGGCCTGTCTGGCCAGGAGGGACCCATCATCACACAGTCCCCCGATGTTTCAGGAGGGCCTATAAATGAGCTCTGGCAGCCTGAACTGGGGTCCCACAGGGACCCAGAGCCTCTTCAAAACAGAGCCCTGACAATTAGGCAGTCTGAGTTTTGAAAGGCCTGGGATTGATGGCGTGGACAGTAAAAATATCACCTGGGGAGCTGGGTGTAGTCCTTGGAGGGTTGCCTGAGGTCAGTTGCTATGGCAACGGAGAATGAGCTCAACCTTGTAACTGACCCTTATCTTTTTTTGATCTGTGGGCCACTTGGGGCCAAGGCTTGAAATCAACTGGAAAATAATCCAGTCACATATCAGAAGGAAAACTATTTATACTTATTTACCCAGGTACCCACTCACACACATCCCAGCCCCTTAGATAGGGAGGCCAAGGCCATAACGATGACACTGCACCAGTACACACAGAAGCTATGGGATATTAGGAAGAAGGAAGCATGACTCTCCCTCAGCGGAATGTAGCCATTGTCATGGACAGGCTCCACATACATAGGAGGAACTGTCTGTCAGCCTCTGCTCAGCCCCTTGCTTTCTCCTAGACCACCCTGGGCCATCCTGCCTAACAGGTGGGCTCTGCAGGGGCCCCTATTGTCTGCTGTGTGCCAGCACTGTGTGAGCTCGGAATGGTCCCTTCCTGACTCTTCCCTGTGCCAGAGGCTTGTTCTAGACTGTGAAGCTCAGAGGTGCTGGGCATGTGTGCATGCTTCTCCATAACTGAGGCTAAAAGCTGGGTTGGAGGACTGTCTCACACCTTGGGAAAGGCTAAACTGGCTGGCTTGACGACCCACACTCTCACTTGAAACTTCAGGGCAAGATCAACCACATGGCCAACCCGGTCCCCAGGATGCTGCTCTTCTAAGTTGCCAATGCTTTGCTTTCGCCTCCAAACCTGAAATCCAAAGACCTCAGGTGATTCCATTGATGAGTGTTCCCGAGAGCCATGTCAGGGGTCAGATCTCAGCCAGAGGTCAGCAAAGCCAGAGTGAATTCCTATCACAGCCACTGGGGCAGCCCACCACGTCACCTGTCACCTGGCATGTACCTCTTCAAAGAAGTAAGAGAGCAAGAGAACAAGCTTGAGGCTGTCCAGCACCAGGGCAGTCCTGGCTTGACTACAGAACACACACGTTTTTATTGTTTACATTCACTGTTTTGGTTTTTCCAGATAGGGTTTCTCTGTGTAACAGCTCTGGCTGTCCAGGAACTCACTCTGTAGACCAGACTGGACTCAAACTGACAGAGATCCTCCTGCCTCTGCCTCCCAAGTGCTGGGATTAAAAGTGCACACCATCACATCCTGGCACCAAGCACTTTCTGAATGTGGAGTCTGCTTCCCAAGGCTGCATGAGAGTGGGAGTTGAGGGGAGATGGAAAGACCACAGGCAATGCTATTCTGTACTCAGAAACTGGTGCCCACTGTGTTCAAAGCCTGTGGGCAAAACTGGAAGGATAGAGTCCCGTTCACCTTCCAGAATACATGGCCTGTGCCTCGTGTGCTTTCCACGACATGTTTAACTTGCCCTTATACTGCAGTGGCAGATGTCATTCCCTTAAAGAGTTCACATCAGCTTCATTGGCACCCCTCATCCACTCCATACGCTCCCATGTATGTCCTGACCTGTGCGGATGCCAAGCCCTTTCACTCAACTGACATCCATGGCTGGAGGCTGGCAGCAGCTTCCTGCTTCACTGTGCTCTCCTGCTGAGGAGCCTGTGACCAGGCTCTCGTTTCTTTGTGGTTCCCCTGTTGCCCTGCCTTAAATACACGTTTATTTACGCTGTATGTGCATGTGTGTGAGAATGTGTGTGAACACATATAGAGGTCAGGGGACAGTTTCTCAGGTTTGGGTCTCTCCTTCCACCTTGTTATGTCACTGTATTGGATACTCCAGGCTAGAGCTCTGCAATAAGAGATGCACTTCAATACTTCTCCACATCTGACTTTGATTTATTATGTATACGGTGTTCTATTTGCATGTATACCTGAATGTCAGGTATACATCAGATCCCATTTTACATGGCTGTAAGACACCATAGGGTTGCTGGGAATTGAACTCAGGACCTCTGAAAGAGCAGCCAGTACTCTGAGCCGCTGAGCCATCTCTCCAACCCCACACCTGACTTTTTAAGAACAACTGTTCCAGGGATCAAACTCGAGTCACCAGGTTTATACAGTGTGCACATTTACCTGCAGAGTTATCTCCCTACCCGCCAGTCTTCTCTCCAAACCCTGTGGGACTTCCTTCCTTTGAGGTCAAAGAAGTGAGGAAAGGAGAGTCTGGCTCAGGTCCAGGTATGTCCCTGTGCCTTGGCCCTAGCCAACATCTCTGCAGCTGGGCCAGTGTAAGCAACTCCCTAACTTGAAAAGCTCCAAAAGCTCAGTCAAAGGCTGGAGTGGCTTGGGTGGGACACAGCTGCAGAGTCTTGCAGCATCCCCACAGAAGTACCAACCTCTAGCTCTCTGCATAGAGTGTAACCATCAGGGTATGGTGACAGATTACCTGGTCAAAGAAATGTCACCAAGGGATAGAATTATCTCCAGCGCCTTCTGAGTGGAAAGAGAAGATGGAATGAGCCCCCATCATCAGCACTCAGACAGAAGAAGGAGATGTCTTCAACAGCAATAACGAGGCACAACTATTGGGGTTCTGTCACAGCTTGGTGACAGAGTCCTTGCCTAGCACTTGTGAGATCCCAGGTTCAATGCCCAGTACAACAAGAAAACTAGATTTATAAGAAACTCTCTTTACCTCCAAATCTCTGGAACTTGAAACTTGAGAGGATTTGAAATATATTGAAAAGGAGCTGGTACCCTGCCCTCCTGACAGCCACATCCTTCTGTCTGCCACACTGAAGACCGAGGCCCCAGAAAGCAAAGATTCCACACCCCCTGCCTTGGCTGCCTTGGCTGCCTGGGAGCAAGTAACTTAGCCTCCTTTAGCACATCGCTGATCTTAGATTAGTTTTCCACAGCAAGGCAACTGCCTAAGACTCCATCTTGTTAATAATCCTCAGATTAATGGCCTCTAATAATATACAATTAACGTGACAGGCAGGCTCCAAAGCCCTCATTGTCACCGACCCTGCCGAGGACACACGAATTACCCCTGCTTCAAGGGTTTTCTCTACTGCCAGCATTACTTTTTCCCCTACCAAAATCATCACTTGAAATAAGCGACAGAATAACATACAAAAAAAAAAAAAAAAAGTGCTCCAGTCCAGGCAGCGGCTTACATGTATGCAGAGATACACAACACTGGATGGCATGAGAAGGAGCCACACTGGTCTTCCCACGGTCAGAGGCAGAACAGTCCTTGCACTCAGTAGGACTTAGAGAGGAAACCCTGGTGCTCAGATGGCTTGGAACCTACAGTTCACTGCTTTCTCGAGGTCCTTTGGCCTATAATTGGACATGGGACACTCCAACCCTCAGTAGAAAAATCAGGACCAAAGTGATGGTTAATTTCCCTTGATAGTTCTTTTCCTTAAAAAAATAAAATACAAAGGTTATCTTCTAGATCTACACTGTCCAATATGGTTCCTGGCCACTCGTAGCAATTCAACTTTGAATTAATTATAGTTAAAATGAAAACCTCAGTTCCTTGGTCAGGTTTTAAGGACTCAGCAGCCAGGGGGGCTATCAGCACTCAGTCAGAACAGTGTAGACAGTTCCTCAGGACAGGTAGTGTTGGGATATGGCAAGGTGGGGAACAGAGGGACCCACAAGAACGTGGGTTCAATAAGGGTTCACTGAACCAAGCTGAAGTACATGCATGTGCTTCAAAGTACAGTGCACCTCAACTTAGAGTACACCACAACCAGCTAGTCCACCACCAGTGGAATATTGACTCAGAGGGCATACCTCAGCTGGGCAGCATGACCCACTGAGGCCTCTGCTGTTTGCCACCCAGACTGTGTGGCTACCCCAGCATCTCCAAATGGTTTCCTATCAGGTGTGTCTAGCCAGGAAAAGAAAACTCACAAGTCCAGGTATGATTTCTGATGAGCCCACACCACTGCAGATTCACAAGCCATAACCAGGGTGACCAGGAGTCAGGCTTGCTAGCACTGCTTGTGGTTGCCTTCTGTGGACCTGCTTACATGGGAATGTCACTGACCCTTAACTTAAAGTCTGCCTTCACAATTAGATGGCCACCCTGCTCAGGACAGGTAAATGGCACTCAAGAACAATGCAGTGCCTGTGAGGGTGGGATCCAGAGCCTGTAGACTGGATGTGATGGATCTAAAACACAGTTATTCTAGAAGCCCACTCCACCATGGAACCTGTCTGTATCATGCATCTCTGGAGCATCTCCATGGGGACAGCAGGAAGGTCAGGAACCAGAAGATACCTGCTCAATGTCAAAGCCAAAAGGGAGGAACCAATCCGAGGAGTGTGCTTTTTAAGTTGACCAAGGAATGCACACATGTGTTTTCGAGCCTGGCTGTAGGGTTCCATGCAGCTTGCTAATGTAGTTTGTGCAACCTCGATCTCAAAGAAGCAGGGGTTTTTTGTTTTGTTTTGTTTTGTTTGCTGGAACCTGAGTTCAGTGAGAAGAAAAGCCCATACTATAAATCTGAAGGTGACATGAAATAAATGGATGATCACATTTCCATGGATGACACTTCCTTCAAGCAATCGCGTGAGTGCCAGGGGGCTGGAGGATAGGGTACGTCTGCCTTCGGTTTAGCAGAAAAGTCAGACAGTAAACCTAGTATCCCGTGGTGTGCATGCCTCGATGGGATTCTTAGGGCCATCCTCTCTCATTCACTGATCCCCCACCTCTCATCTGTGTGTCCCATCTCCAGAGCAAGCCTGGTGCCATCACCCCAACTCCTTCCTTCAGTAGGCACAGGACAGTGGTAAGAGACATCATTTCAGTGCTTGATTTGCTCAGCTCTGGAGCTGGGAGATCTCAGACACTTCCTCAGGATGCTTTGGTCGCAGCACCCAGACAGTTTGGAGCCCTGCAGCACTGCTGCTGGCCCCTGGCTGTGCTGCCATCTGCCCTGCAGGTGCTGTGGGCTGGGGTCTTTGATGATCCCATTGACCAGGATGAGGCAGTTCAGAGCAATAGCTCTGACAGACCCTAGCCCAGAAAGGCCTGGAACAGGTGACAGACAGAATGCACCAGGAGGAGGGAAGCAGGCTGCCTGCTGAGCAGCTAGAGGTCAGGGTGGAAAACATACAAGGGGCCTCTGCTGCTCAAGCCAACTCAACAGGCTGGGATAAGATCGGGTCTTGCACTGTGGTTAAGTTGCACACCCCACCCCAACCCCCATATATCTCCGATTTTCATGGTATCTTTTCCTTTCCAGAAAGGGTCCATTTCTAGATTGCTTTAAAAAAGAAAATTTTTCTTCCCAGCCTTTCATCCCAGTACTCAGGAGGCAAAGGCATGTGGATCTCTGTGAGTCAGAGGTCAGCCTGGTCTACAAAGTGGGTTCCAGGACAGACAGGCAGGGCTACACAGAGAACCCTGGCTCAAAAACCAAAGCCAACCAAACAAAAAGCTAGAGGTAAAGAAAGGGAAAGAGGGAAACCTCCAACATCTGACTCTGTGTCTGATTCTCTTCTTCTGGTTCATCCATCCACCCACAGTTGCTCCATGGTCCCCACACCAGTCTGTGCAGCACAGGCAGACCAGACAAACTTTCCAGCTCTACTGGGTTTCTCCCTTCTGTGAATCATGGAACCACATCTCCTGCCAGAAGACCCAGGCCCCACCTACCCGGCACGCTCCACTTTCCCGGCACTCATCCGTGCGGCCCCCCTTCCTTTCTGTGGTCCAAGCCCCTCAGTCAGGCACTTCTCTCTTATGCTGTGCCTCTGCCCTCCTAGCTACAGGTGTTTAAGACATGTTTTCTGGGGGCTGGGGAGGTGGCTCCGCAGTTAAAAGCATTGACTGCTCTTCCAGAAGACCTGGGTTCTATTCATAACTCTCTCTAACTCCTGTTCCAAGGGATAGTATGATAGTATGATAGTATATATAAAATAAAAGTGAATAAATTACTTTTTAAAAAGATGTCTATTGTACATAAAGCTAGCTGTCATGTTACAACAAATGACAGCATTCCCTGCTTATGTTTACCTAACTTTCTGTCACTTACCACCTAAACAATCCTAGCTAATAAATTTAAGTCTTTATAAGCCCCAGATGGACACATGGAAGATGTCCAATAAAGGCCTGGTTGGGTTGATTAACTGCTGACTTATGCTTTGCTGTAGCTCATGGTTCTGTGGATGGATCAGCCCTACAGCACACAGGCCATGTTGGTATCCCACGCCATTTCAGATGCCACTTGACACGCCTAGGTGCCAGCTTGCTATATGTTCTCTGGGCACTGCACATAATGACTAGCAAGGCTGAGTCTTTCCATGAGTCATGCCCTAGCCCTTGTACTGCTCTTAGCTGGTCCTGGTTCTCTTCTGCTTATTTGTCACATTTAGCTGACACTTCCCAGGCAAGCACAGCATTCATAGCTCTAATGCCAACTGCTATCCACAAGCTGATGGCAGCATCCAGAGTCTAGCACCCTCCTTGCCTCACAAGACTATTGTTGAGTCATAGCAAGTATTGTTATCATCAACATTATCACACTAACTACTGACTATGGCACACATACAGGAAACATGGGTGTGACAGAAGTCAGTGAGACCCTTTCTGCCATATCAAGCTTCCTGAGAGAGAAAAGTCTGAAAAGCCAAGCCAGAGAACATAAGCAAAAACCCCCAGGGGGAAAAAATCCCAAAGCAGAGCTCTCAGAGATGCAGAGGCCTATGCTGGTTCAGCAACCCAGCTTGTCCTACACCAGTCCCTTGGAACTTTCTACACGCTACATTCAGCCAGGGCATCCACAGAACACTCTAAGGGCAGGTGGAATGGTAGAGGCCTATCATGATGAACCAGAGTCCTGGTGGTGCCAAAGGCTTGCTTGCTGAAAGAATGGTACCTCCCTTCCCACTAGACCTCTCTTTCTCTCTCTGCCCCCCCCCTCTCTCTCTCTACACACACACACACACACACACACACACACACACACACACACACGCTAGTGCATTGTGAAGCCATTGTGAAGTCAAAGTAAACTTTTCCACTGCAGCATCTCTGACTACAGCAAATACTTATAGCTCCCCACCCCTCTATGGTGACCGCAGGTTCCTAGGGAAGGAAGACATTAAATGTTGACTTTCCTGCCTTTACTGCATGCTTTAACTGCTCTGATCAAACAAGGGATGGGCCTTAGCAAAGCCTTGGAACTCCTCAAGCCAGGTCCCAGCAAATCCCCAAACTGAGACTGTGCCTCCAGTGTGTAGGTCCCTTGAGTGGAGCTCTGGAAGATAGCTCTCTCTCCCTGCCCAGGGCTTGGAAGAGAAAAGATCCTGCAAGCACTATAGAGACCAGGCATACATCTACCATCCACAAGACCAGGGTCAGGATAAAATAGGAGTCCAAGCAGCCTTTAGCCCAGCCCAGAGCATAATTCAAAACTTCTATCTGACTTTCTATAAGCCCTTGAGGCCATCTGAAAGATGTCTGTAGAGCTGGGTTTCCACATTTCCTCCTAGGAATACTTCCTGTCCTCAGTCATGCATGGGCTGAGAACTAAGATGCCACTCTCTGCACCAGGGCATACTCAGAGGAAAGACTAGACTACACTCTTGCTTTTGCAGTGAGAGCAGGGCAGGCTGCACTCATCAGAGAGCAGAGCTTTTGGCTGGGGCTTGGTGATGGGGTGTTTGTGTTTCTCCAGGATAAACAGTAGTACCTGTCCATGGTGCTGCCCATTGAAACAAGCACCCTTCTCTAAACATCAATGTGAATGCGTCCAGCAGAGGATGGAATCATGTAAACATGCCCTCCCTATAAGTATTATCTGGGTTGTGGGGTGGTAAGAGAAAACTGCTAGAGTTGCAGAAAGAAACCAACAGAACACCTTCAAACAGCAGCACACTTAGTGTTGCCTGGCTGCCCTCTATGTTGAGAACAAATAGCTTTTGAAATAAAATAGAATTAAAGCTTTTTAATTTAACAAATTAAACTCAGGCTGAGTTTAGTAGTACATGCCTTCAATCCCAGCCCTTGGAAGGCAGGAGCAAGGAAGTCTCTGTGAGTTCAAGTCCAACCTGGTCTTTTCTACAGAGTGAGTTCCAGTACAGCCAGAGCTATATAGCAAGACTGTGTCTTAGAAAAAAATAGATAAAATAAAACAAAAAATAGAACCCAGTGAATAATGAGTAAGACAATGGTGGTGTTGACAGTGTATCCACTCTGTAACTAAGGGTGATTGGAGCATAGACCTCCTAGCCCCACCCAACCCCTGCCCTGTAGTTCCCTGCATATGACAGGCTGGTCAAAGCACAGAGAAGATGTGTCCATGGAAGGCTCAAACATAAAGAAGACACCTTGCTTCTCACCAAAAACATCATGGAAGACCTGGGAGAAACTACGTCTTCTGAACACGACAGGACCACTACACTCATAAAGTGAGAGCAGTTGTTGTCTGCATAAAATCTTCACAGGATCAAACCAGCCAGCATGGAGGAGGTAGGGGCTCACCAACCCCCCCCGACTCTAGCTAAGGAGTTATCCACAGTTGATGGCTACTAGTAGAAGGTGAGCCTATTTTCATCAAGGATGACACCAGGTAGGTCAACCATACTCCAGTGAATGGTCCCACACCCATGAATACATGGGTACCACAAACTGGACCCAATGCATTACTTAAAAAAAAGACATGAAGGTGGAAGGGGATCTCGGGTATACATATGGAAGGAGGGGGCAGGCATGATCAAAATGTACCATATATAAAATTCTCAAAGAATTAATATAAAATTATATCAAAAGACACTATAGGCTGTGGTAGCGCCCCTCACTTGGGCAGTTCTAGCTGCAGAAGGCTGGGAAGTTCCCCTCTGTAGAATGAGGGAAACTGTGACTGCTGTTCCGGCTGACTGACGGCTGACTGATGGTATGCTTTCCTATAGCTTGGCAGGCACTTGCTGGGCATTTGGCAAACCGCAGTTCCTCAGTATGGCCATGGTGACATGTTAACAAGTTTGTCACCACGAGTTCTCATGTTAGGTAGGCATCAACCTTACTACATGTAGGCGTGGTGGATGGGTGCTGCAGGCTTATGTACTAGACAGCCAAATGCAACTAACATGATTCCTGACCACAAATCTAGAGGCCAGGAGGAAGGGGGAATACAGGCCAGTTCTGATGGGTGAGCTCTCATGGGTGAGGAGCTGGCATGTGACAGACCCCATGACCTGCTCAGATGTTCTTAGCAGCAGAGGCCTCTGGCTGGGTCCAGGCGGGACCCCTGGGGGCAGGCAGCCGCTCCAAGTGCTGAGGGCCAGATGCAGCCTGACCAGATCTGCGTTCTCCATGAGATTGAAGATGACAGGCTTGGGGGTGCAGAGGAGCTGGGTCACAAGACAACTTGGCAGTGAGGCATGGGAGAGAGCCAACTGGACTCAGAGGGCCCTGTGTCCCCGCATTTGGAGGGCCCAGTGAGGAGTCGTCTCTTCATCCCCGAAAGTCTTAAATTGATGCTGAATATTCCAGTCTGGGGGTCTGTGCCTTCTTGTCGCCTACTCATCCCTCTGGCGCCCAAAGACAGGGCAGAAAGCACGAGAAAGATCCAATGTTTGTTCGTTGAATGCTAATTTGACGGAGGAGTGGGCATGGGGGAGTGTTTATAATCAGCACTCCAACAAGCCACAAACGACGCCAGTATTTTATAAGCTTGTTAGAAACAAATCACCCCTCAGCTGATATTTACTTACTGATGAATCATAAAAGGGCTCAATACACAAAGAGTAAATCCGAAAAGAATGTCTTTCTTGGTGCTGTCTTCAGCAACAGTGCTGGGAGCCTGCCTGGCCCAGGCGCAGCCCTCTCCCCCATCCCCAGCAGCTTCCCCAGGGTGGCATGTTGCTGGCACCAGCCCTCTGTGCTCCCCCCTTCCACTGGCCTCCGTCCTTCTGCCGCCCCCGGAGTCCTCCGCAGGAGCGGATCCAATCCTGCTAATTTGCATGATGATGAAGCCTCCAGTGCGGGCTGGGTCTTAAGAGGGTTGGGAAGAAATATGCCCTGTCCTTTGGAGAGGAGCACAGAAGGCTCTGCGATGCCCAGGAGGACTGGGGCTCCTGGCAGGTGGGTGGGGGTGGCCAGGCAGGGGCAGTGCCCGCCAAGGACAGCTCAGCTCTACTGCCCGCTGAGCTTATGACCAGCTGGCCCAACTGAATAAAGACTGCCCAGGGCTTAAAGCAGCAGGACATGAGGTTCGAATGCCAGCTCCAGACTCAGCCTAGACAGGCCCAGGTCAGAGTGACCGACACTTACTGGCTAACTGACCTTGAGCAATCATGGACCTCTCTACATCTCAGAGCTGGAAAATAGGGCCACAGGCTGGCTGCATTGATGACAGCCAGCCTATGAGCCACTGTTGAATTCTTATCTATTGTGTTAGAATGCCATTAGTCTTTCTTGAATTACCAGATCCGTAAATCTGTCTACACTCACAGTCCTCCTCCCTCCAGCTAGCCAGCCCCTATGCCTGAAGCATCCATCCATTGACTTAACAAACGGCAGGTACACTATACTGGGCAGTCCAGGAGACACAGGTGCATCACATGCATGTCCCATCTTTAAATTGCCTCCAATAACAAAAGGTGTCCCAGGGTGAGCATGGTGCTACCCTGAAGGCGGCAGAAGGAAGAGGCAGGCAGTGTGGGGTGTGGCAAGGGGTGTCTGCTTTTCACACATGTTCAGCTCCTGAGGCCTTAGCATGCTGCACTCTGAGGATGTGAGCTTTCGATGGTGTCTGCACTCTTGTCTAAGCAGGATAGGGAGTGGCAGGCGTAGCATAAACATAAGGCAGGCAGGAAGGAGCCAAGTCCTGAAGGGAGTGGATGATGGGCAGAGGCAAATGCAAGGAAGGAATGCTAATCTGTCTGTCGCATAATGGATACAGGAACACCAAGTCATTGGATGGATGGATGGATGGATGGATGGATGGATGGATGGATGGATGGATGGGATGGGATGGATGGTGGGTAGATAATGAATGAATGAATGAATGAATGAATGAATGAATGACTTCCTGGGGGAGGGCCTATCTAAGAACATGCTGGAGTATAGGAGTGAGGAGAGGATTCCCAAGGAGGGTGCTCTTGAGAGGACTTGGGGGAGACTGATAGATGCTGGTATTCAGGAGGGACAGGAGTATGCCTCCACCACGCCAGGCACACAATGCAGTCTGGGGAGTCCTTCCAACCTGCTGACCCTGAGCACAGGCACAGATAACAAGCAGAGACAGGGTACAGCTCCCCTGGTTCTCTAGTAAATGGGAGTGGCCCGCAGAACTGCAGGGAAGTAGGATCCCAGTCAGCCCGCTGCTCCCACAGCAGCACACAGCACAGACAAACAAGGAAAGTGCGGCTGGACGCTGATGGCACACGCCTTTAGTTCCAGCACTCAGGAGACAGAGGCAGGTAGATCTCTGTGAGTTTGAGCCCAGCCGGACTACAGAGCAAGTTCCAGGACAGACTCCAAAGCAATACAGAGAAACTCTGTCTCAAAAAACCAAACCAAACCAAAAACAAACAAACAAACAAAAACAGAAAAACAAGGTAAGTGCCAAGTTTTGTCTAAGGTTGTAAGAACTTAAATCTGAACTTCTGTGTTATCAGGGTGCAGGCCAAGAAGCTCACGATGGTCTTCTGGCCCCTGAAACAAGTCAACTTTTATGTCCCTTTTGCCTTCTAAGTCCACTGGGAAGAGGGTAATTCTTAGTCCCATTTTATAAAGCTATTATTGTTATTGTTATTATTGTTGCTGTGTTTTGAGACAGTGTCTCTCTGTATAACAGCTTGGCTGTCCTGAAACTTACTTTGTAGACCAGGTTGGCCTGAAACTCAGAGATCTGCCTGCCTCTGCTGAGTGCTGGGATTAAAGGTCCGTGCTGCCACTACCAACCAGATATGATTTATTTATTTTAATTTCATATGCAAGAGTGTTTTACTACACACACACACACACACACACACACACACACACACACACACACACACACACGTTGTGTGTGTGTGTGTGTGTGTGTGTGTGCGCGCGTACCATCTATGTGCTTGGTACCCAAGGAAGCCAGAAGAGGATATCAGATACTCTGCAACTGGAGTTAACAGATGGTTGTGAGTTCCCAAATGGTTGTTGGGAACCAAACTTGGGTCTTTTGCAAGAGCAGCAAGTATCCTTAACCACTGAGCCAGCCCCAGTCCTATTTTATAGATGTGACACCTAGCTTTTAAGCACCAGCCACAAAAGGCTGTGTAAGTTGCCACCCAGGGATCAGCTCTGTAGCAGAGCTCTTTTTCTGCTCCAGGGTAGAAGGCAAGATGGTGGAGGCCATGGAAGGGGAAGGGCAAGCTTATGGAGGGCACCCCAGCACATGCCAGCCGGTGCAACCTGGACCCTGGCCACTACACACCCTTGCCATCTTGTCCACCCTGCTTGCAGCCTGTGAACTATGTGGCATCTTGCCGAGCTTTGACATCCTCGTGCTGGTCTGGGTGGCCACCTGCTCTACCCACCCAATGCCCAAGTCTGAGCAAGACAAGCAGCCATAGGCAGACTGATAGCTCAGCTGTAACGATCCTCTGAAATTACTTTCAATGGCAATTTTGAAGTTTGAATGCAAAATTACTCTGGGAAAGAATGGGCTTGTCTGTGAAGACAGATTAGACCCCAAAGTTAGTGATCATAGGACCATTTGGACTCCTCAGTGCCTACCAGATGCCAATCAAGACTACTCTACACTGGATGACCTAGGGATACCTCTTCTGGCAGGTCTGACTGTTCCTGCACAGCACATGATGCTTCCTAAACCCCAAGCAGCAGAACCAAGCTCTGGACCCCCATCAATTCTAATTACCATCATTAAGAATTTCTATTAGCACCAGGCTGTGGTGGTGCACACCTTTGATCCTAGCACTTGGGAGGCAGAGGCAGTAGATTTCTGTGAGTTCAAGGCCCTCCTGGTCTACATAGAGAGTTCCAGGATAGGCAGAGCTACATAAAGACACACATACACACACACACACACACACACACACACACGCACGCACGCACGCACGCACGCACGCACGCACGCACGCACGCACGCACGCACGCACGCAGGCACGCACGCACAGTGGGGAGGGACAGGAAAAGGGGGAGGGATTGCCATTAGTAGCCGAAAAAGGACAATTCAGTTCAACACTGAAAACAGGCTAAGTGTTATAAGTAGCATGATTGAGATGAGAGGCAGGCTGCTTGCAAGGAGATGTCACCCAGTCCACTGGCAAACAGACAGTCAAGCATTGCAAGAGGACACTCCACCCAGCACTGCATACAATAACTGCACAATCAACGCCTCCTGACTCTGTAAACAAGGGCAACATATTTTAAGAACACATATTCTTTCCCTTTGGGGTATTCTCTACATTTTAAGCCATTTTAATATTCCAAGAATAGTTCTCCACTCAAGAAGTACTCTGTGAGTTCAAAAAAAAAAGTGTTCTGTGGGGGTGTCCCTGGTGCACCAATCCCCTCTTTAAGCCCACAGTCCCCATTCTGTGAAAGGTGGTGGGGGCTCCCTCACTCCTAGGACACTAAGACACGAGGTCCCAGGACATTAAATGTTGGTCTCCATGTCCTACCCACGAAGGACTTCATCACACACTTGCAGGAGATAGAGGACTAAATTGGGATTTCATCACAAAGTTCAAGGTTTACACTCAAGGTCAAGACATCGGAATGGGCAGTCACACCAAAAATGTGTCTCTAGAAGCTTTGCTGCCATGAGCAGGCCTGGAAGTAATGCCAAAGTTGGAAGTAGGCTCAGCAGAAAGCTCAGCTACTCCACTCTTAGAGTATTGTCTGCAATCCTCTCCAGCCTTACTGGCCTGTACTCTAAGTCTCCAATTGGTTGAGGAGAATTCACTTTTTCAAAGCAAAACAAGAGGGAAGGCAGAGCCTGGCAGAGATGACTGAGAAAATGCACGCTGGTTTTCTGTATGCCGGGTAACCCCAGGAAACTCACCTAACTTCTTCACTGCCAATAATAGGGTTTGGGGGGATCAATTGGTATTCTCAGCACACTGCCGAAAATCATTAAGTTTGAGATGACCACAGGAGAAATATGTTAGTCAGGATAGTCTAGGATATGCTTGGTTAACAAAGCTGTAAACAACAAGTTTTATTTCTTATTGTCCTTCATATCCATTGCAGAGAGCACCCTACTCATGAATGCTTGTGCACCTGCACTGGTGACAGTTTATCTCTGACACTGACAGTTACTGTCCCAGGCAATGAGAGTATTCCAGAGCCCCTCCCCCAACCCCAGGACATATGCTCTCATCAGCAGATGACCTAGGCTACTTCCACACACAGAATTAGCTACAAGTGGCACCCAACCCAAAGACACCAGGATGTGTAACATAGCCTCACACCAACAGAGGACACTAAGGACTAACTCCCAGTTACCAAAGCAAAAGTCAGCAAAGTGCAGGGCAGAAACGGAAAACTGATTACAAGCTCTCCAAGAATGTTCCAGCAGGCCAAGGTTCAGGCTTGGAAGAGGCAAGGAGATGGAGTCATACTCTCCATTTCTCAGGGTCAGCTCTAGAGTGGTGAGGGGTCCCAGTAGGGTCCCTGAAGCTCCCACGCCTTCTCCTGAAGGCAGAAGGTGAGCCCTCTCTCCAACCCTTCGAAGGCCACCAGCTCTCCAAAGAGCACACCAGGTAAATGCCATACACCATCTTGGGGCTTCTAGCAAAAGTCGCTCTCTCGCCGATAATGGCTTTAGGAGGCTATGCAGCCGCACGCCTGGCATCTGAAGCATCGTCTGAGGCCAGGTGTTGCATCTCTAATTAGGATGGGGATTTTTTTTTCACCCCACACAGAATTTACATAATTGGGAAGGAGGTTTCTAGGAGGACCATCCCCACCAATTGTGCATTTTCCATGCCCTCCTTCCACTTTCCTTTGCACACTTCAAATTTAAGGCAGAAATGAATCTATTTGAATTTTTTGAAATTAATTATCATCATTGCCACAGAAAATGTATCTGCTGCCTTCCTTGGGGAGTTGAGAGAGGAGGGGGGTGATCTTGACTATAAAGGAGTGCTGGGAGGTGCCACGCGCCACCCTTTGCTCTCTCGCGCATCCCCCTCCACTGGCAACTCAGCCTCACTCAGTGGTCCTTACAGCACCGGCCTGATCATCCTGTGCATCCTTCAGGATTTTTTGAGCACCAAAATTAATGCTTTAAAATGTCACTTGCTGCAGTAAAATTTATCAACATTATTATATACCACGGAAACTGCCATCCCAGACAAATGCACGACATTAAACTTGGTCTAGAGCTCCCCAGAGGGAACGTTTGCTGCAATTTGTATAACAGTTTATATATTTATGCTATTTAATGGTACAAAGCAATAATTATGACTTCATTCACTGATAAGCAATGGCATTACATAAATCTGATGCGGATTTAGAACGTGCCAGCTCTGACGCTGGTGGACCAGTTGTAAATTATGTTGCCGTTAAAAAAAAAAATCCAAGCAAATATGAAGGAGCAGCAGGAAACTAATAATGCATCTCCAGCTGCTGCAGTTAACCTGCAAATGTGGCCATCTGCACCTCGGGAGGAGGGGAAGGCGAGTGGGAGGCAGGGCGGAGCAGCAGCCTTCCCAAGCACAAAGCCTGCCCCCGACATCCAACCAAGCACCTCGCTTTCCTGCCAGCCTGCAACTTCCCCAGCTCAGGACTTCCGGGCCTCCTCAGTGCTCAACCTGAGGAAGGCAGGTGGCCTAGCTCCTCTCCTCTCTCCTTCTGTCCTCGGAGCTCCCAACTCAGCAGGGCATGCCTGGCCAGGCAGCTTCCTTCGCAGATCATTTCTGTCCTTTTATTTTTTCCTTCTCATTTCTGGGTTTTTCTTTCTTAACAATTCACAGACTTAGCTTGCAAGATTTGTGGGGTTTTTTTCCTTTTGCTTTTATTTATTTATTTTTAATAGTATGGAAGTGAAGGGAGCAAGGTAATGCTTATAAGACCCACTTCACCCAACTAGGTGAACCCACTCAACCCACTGAGTGGCAAGCAGAAGAGAGTTTTCTGGGCCCTACTCCCCAGAAGTTGGAGGGCTTGGCTATGGTCCAGACCCTGTCTTATCCTGGCCTTAACTTGGAGGGCACGGAAGTACAGGGAAAGAGCCAGGCTCCCTGGACGAACCTCAGACTCAGAACTGAAGTATCAGGGAGCCTGTGTTCTCTCCTTCCATCTGAAGATGGGTTAGAAGGTGCATGCCCTCCTCCTCTATGGAGATGACTGTACTGGTGGCATCATCCATGTGCTCCTGTATCATACCCCATGTCCTACCAGCCTTCTATTGAGCCAGGTGCTCAGAAAAGAAAGCTGAGGCCCAGAGAGATTACAAAACATACGCATGTCAACTCAACTCAGGAACCACACATTTGAGCCATGCAGTCTAGAAGAGTGCTTATAGGCTATCTAACCTCCCCAACACCCTCTTTTCTTTTTCAAGACAAGGTTTTCCTGTGTAGTAGCCCTGGCTCTTCTAGAACTAGCTCTGTAGACCAGGCTGGCCTAACTTACAGGAATCCATCTGGGATTGAAGTCGTGCTCCACCACCGCCTGGCTAACCCTCATATCTCAAACTGCAGCCTGCAGCAAGAAACAGATGCTGTGACATAGTCCCTCACTCAGACTCTCGGATGTGAGGCCGAACACCTGCTCCTCAAAACACATCCCCACTTCTGAGTTTGGTAACCTCACCCTGCTCCTGGTGGTAGAGGCAGAACACAGGACCCTGGCCCCAGAGCTATCTTCAGACACTGTTGTGGTATTCCCTCTCCAGAGTGTGATGCAGAGGTGAGGACCAACAGGGAAGAGGCAGAGGCAGGGCTCTCAAGATGGGTCCAACTGAAGATTCTGAGGACCGGGTAGAGGCATTAGTCTCTCTGTGGGCTGCTTTTCAAGGCAGTGAGTGGCAACTCACCTGGCCCCCCCTCAAGATGACCCCCCCTCCACTGCTCAACAGCAGCCCATTGTGGCCAGTGTAGCTGTAGGGAGGATCTTTGCAAGCTCTCCCAGCCCAGGGTTCTCCCTGTCCTCACATCCCCAGCAGAGGGTCTCTCATGCCATTTCTAGGTCTCTGAAGGGACGCCTGGGACATGGGGGCGAGAACACAGTTCCACCAGCTGCCTCCTGTCTACAACTTTCCATGTTTTAACAAAATGATTTTCAGATTAGGCTTGGTGGTCCATGTCTATAAACATAGCACTTTGGAAGCAGAGGTAGGATTAGGAGTTCAAAGCCAGCCTCTGCTACAGAGCAAGTTTGATGCTACCTGGGGCTATATTAGGCCTGGTTTGAGGGAGGAAGAAAAGGAGAGAGGGAGGGAGGGAGGGAGGGAGGAAGGGAGGGAGGGAGGGAGGGAGGGAGGGAGGGAGGGAGGGAGGGAGGAAGCTGGAGATGGGAGTTAGCCCAAGATGCCAGGAAGGACAAGTGGGTGAGGAAGGTACTTCAACTTGACACAAACCTAGACATATTTGGGAAGAAAGAAAATGCCTCCATAAAACTGGCCTGTAGGCAAGTCTCTAGGGCATTTTTGTGATTAATGATTGATGTGGGAGGGCCCAAGTCAGTGCAGACAATGTCACTCGTAGGTGATCATGGGTGGAATGAGACAGGCTGAGGAAGCCATGGAAGGCAAACCAAAAGCAGCGTTCCTCCAAGGCCTGGGCGTCCCTTCCGCCTTCAGTTCCCGCCAGGACCTCCCTCCTGATGGGGTGGGACTTGAGTTGAAGCTGAAATAAGGCTTCTCCTCCCAGGCTGTCTTTGGCCATTGTTGTATCAATAGAACCCCAGGCAAGAAAGGACCCAAATTAGGTAAAAGTCAAGCGCTGAGACAGGTGGGGCAGCAGTGTGGCCTCAGTTGGGACTGAGACAGGACAATGGCCTTCAACCTATAGCTGTGGCCTTGCTAGGGGCCCATACCACGTGTGCATGCAACCATATGTGCTTCAGAACTGGTTGTCAACATTTTAAAGACGTGAGACCTTACATTAGATTTGAACCTTTGAGCTAGCTGGATGGTGGTGATGCCTTTAATCCCAGCACTCAGGAGATAGAGGCAGATAGATGTCTGTGCATTCAATTCAAGGCCAGCCCAGTCTACAGAGTGAGTTCTAAGGCAGCCAGGACTGTTACACAGAGAAACTCAGTCTCAGGGGAAAAACAAAACAAAAAACTTTATCATTGCAAACGTGGGACTCCAAAATGTAGTCCTTCTTCTGAATACCAAGGCAAAGGGCATGAGTTCCTGCAGACCACTGCGACACAGCAGTCCTGTACTAGACGGACTCGCACATGTTAACAACACAGCAGTTGTGAGGAGGGATCCTTAACTTCCACACAGAACAGCAAAGGACAACATGGTTCCAGTCCCCTTGCCACACACTGGCTGTGTGACGGGCCAGCTCTTGCCCCTCTCTGGGTCACAGAAAAGCTAGAATGAAAGCTAGAAATCAACTCCTCTTATGTTCAATGTCTCCTACTCATCATCGCTGGCCTCTTAGCATGGGGTGGCTTGGGAGAGGGTTTCTCAATGAGAAGACAGCTCGGTGGAGACAGTGAAGAGAAGGCACAGCCCAGGCAGCCACCCCCTCCCACCAGCCCAGGCACCATGCCCAAGGCTGTGCTGACGCCACTCCTCGGAAGCTCGATGTGAATATTGTGTCAGAGACTGGCTATATTAAGAATGACAATGCATTATTACTGCAGCAGGGAAATCTCATGAGTCCAAGAGATAGGATTTCAAACTCCTCAGCCAAAAATCAATAGTAATGTCCAAGCATTTATAAAGAAGCACGCCAGCCTGCATTGAAGGAGACATGCTTTCAGTTTCCACAAAACCAAAGGGACAGGTGCAAGTATGTCCTTCACATCAGCAGAGAATGGGCAGCAAAGCATCCTGCAAGCCCTGAGACCATACGAGGGCCTTACTGGGCAGGCAGCAAAGCCAGAGGTGCCCCCTGTCCTGGCAGATGCAAGAGAGCATGTGGAAACAGCTCTGCCCTAGAAAACCAAGCTTGCCTAGGAAGCAAGAAAAAAAGATGTAGAGCCTGGGACGATTCTTAACTGCAAACAGGATAAAAGGAAAGCAGTCTTAAAAACCTAGGATTATCATGAGGACCAAAACTCAGGATTCTTAGAAAAATCAACCATTCCATAGAAGGCATGAAGACCCACAGAGAACACACAGGCTTTGAAGGTAGACAAAGCTGATTCCAGACCCAAAAATTTCACCAAGAGAAGCAACAATGACCTCCTGTCACCTTCAAGGGTGTCACAGGTGTAGTAGGTAGCATCTGCTGTGTCTGGCACAGTATTACCTCCAAATAATTATAGAATTTTCAACATTGCCATCATTACCAAAAATATAAGAAATGCAAGGTCTCCTGCCCCTCCCATTTTTTGGAGACAGGGTCTTACTGGTAGCCTAGGCTGACCTTGAACTCTTAATCCTTCTGGCTGTGTTTCCAGGGTGCGGTGCTGGGATTCCAACTGTGTACCATGACTTTCTTAATTAGATTAGCTGGTAGCTGGAGTATTTTTATGAAATATTGTTTCTATACAGTACTCCCCAGTTTACACAATTCCTTTCTTCTTGAGTGAAGCTTTTAGAAGAAGTGAGAGAAAGTCTTTGCATTTGATGGGAAAATGAAGCTCCCAAATGGGTGTGAATGAGACAAAGACACATCAAACAGCAGCAGTGAGGAGCACATGGCATCGGTGTACTCCTGATCTGGACGCAGGAGAACCCCAAATCTTCACAGACTACCCCCTCCTTAGCTGGGTATATAACCTCTACCCCAAAACAATGCTCTCTTTAACAGACTCCAAAGGTTGAGGATAGGATGTCCATTCAGGAAGAACCTCAATGAGCTTCTTCCTATTGGCTCCCAGTTTTCCAGATCTCAAGCCTGAAGTTACATCTTCTGATTGCAGCTTCCCAGGAAATGGACTCCTTCCCTACATGGACAGTATGGTGGGAGAGCAGGGCATGGCAGCAGGAGATACAAGTGTTGACACTGAGTCTGCTACTGCCACAGGTGCCAAAGCTGAGGCAGGTGCCCAGGACACTGCCATGGCTGCCTTGGTTACCCTGTGTGTTCTAGATTGCCCAATAGATGACAAGGATGTAGCTACCCAAACTTCAGTTACCTCTCGACTCTCTGGCTGACCCCCTTATCCCTGACTGTCTTGTTCAAACTGAAATGAGATGATTCAAATACAAGAACCAAGCAGGTGGAGGCTGCCAAAGGGGTCTCTGGGGTCAGATGAAGCTGGTTCAAGCTCAACCTTGTTTTCAAAGCAATGCAATCTCGTTTTCAAAGCAATGCAATCTCGTGTGTGTGTGTGTGTGTGTGTGTGTGTGTGTGTGTGTCTGTCTGTCTGTCTGAGTATACAGATGCATGTTCACAGGTATGTCAGCACACATGTGTAAATGAGTTTTCTTCAATTGCTTCTACTTTATTTACTCAGGCAGGGTCTCTGAACTGAACCAGAAATTTGTCAATACAACCATTCAAGCTATCCAGCTTGCTCCAAGGATCCTGCATCTTTACCCCTAGAGCTATGGGATTACAGGAGAGACTCTGTACTCACCCATCATTTACATGGATGCAAGGGACCTAAACTCTGGATTTCCCACTAGCATGGTAAGTGCTGTAACTACTGAGCCATCTACTAGGCTCTATTTTGGTTTGAATGCTAAAACTCAGGATCTGCTCCTCCTGCAGCTGCTTTTGGACTACTGGGATTACAGGGACGTGCCAGTGTACTCAGCTCAGAAACATCAATTTATGAGCCTCCTTTGGCCATAGCAAGTAGTCATTCCTCGCTAGACTCTGCAAAGCTAGGTGTGCTCACCTGTTCAGAGTGCCTGTTGTGCTCTGCATAGCAGTGCTCTATGTGATGTGAAGTGATGATCACAGGAAACTTAGAAGTCTACCTCAACTCTACCCCTCTCAGCGACCCATGCTGGCATTGAGTCCACTTCTCTGCAAAGATAAAAACCTTTCATGGGTCTTTTTTAGTTTTTAAAATTACATATGTGTATGTGTATGAAGACCATGACATGTGTCATGGTCAGAGGACAACTTGTGGGAGTCAGGTATCTTCTCCTACCATGTAGGTCCTGGGAACCATCAAACTCAGACCATCCGGCTTGATGCCAGGTGCCTTTCCTCACTGTACTGTCTTGCTGCCCCTTCCACGAGACAGATCTTAAGGACAAAAGTGCCTGGCCCAGTGCCTAGCACACAGCTGGTGCTCAACACAGAGAGGCTGAAGAAATATTTGAGAGAACAGTCCGGAGTGAATGGATTTGAGTGTAAGTGGCCTTTTGGAGAGCCCGGGGAGTAAAAACAGCACTTTAAAATAAATGGCTTTGCCACTATGGAACTTTACCAAGAGCTATCCTTTTCTTTGGTATTCCGTAGGCTTATTTAATAATTAAATGCTAAAAAAAATAATAGGCCTTATAGCAAATGCCTACATTTGAAACAGTATAGATAAATATGTAGGACAGGAAATTTCCTCAAAGCAACAGTCAAAACAAAATTCATAAGCTATTCTTTCAGAGACCTTAATATCAGCAAGGCCCTTCTGCTAGTTCAGGATAACCAGTGTACCCTCGCCTGGAGCACGAGTACTTCTGGTCAGGCTGTGTAGGAGGCATCTGAAACACAGCTTCTCAGCACACACACCAAAAACAGCGAGATCTCACTGTGGACCTGACATGGCACCAAGCACTTTGCTGGTGGCATCTCATCTGAGAATTGATCTTAATTTGCTTCTTGTTCTTTGCTGTTTCCCCATCTTATAAGGAAAGAGGTTCCCACAGGGGCTAAGTGGCTTTCCTTATAGTATAGTAGGGTACAGTAGGTTTGAACTTAAGAAATCTGACTGCAGAACCTCTGTTTTAGTCCCCACACTATAATGACCTATATGGAGTGTATAAATAAATGGATGGATGATGGATGGGTACCTAGTGATGAATGGATGATATATAGACAGACAAATATATGGGTGAATAGATGTGTTTATGGGTAAAAAGATGGGCAGATAAATGGTTAATGGAGGAAGAACTGATGGAGGAAGGGACAGGATTGGACAGGTAGATGGAAAGATGGGGAGGTGGATAGATGGATCTTAGATAATGTGTGGCGGACAGATGGGAGAATAAGTGCTAAATGGATAGATGAATGGTGGATGGGAGAGGAAGAGGACCAGAAAGATGGGTAGAAGAATGGTTACAGACAGATGAGAAGTTTATGGCTCTTGCCTTACCTAGCACCTCATCACTGGAGTACATACAAGGAGATAACCAGAAGGTGCTCCCATCAAAAGACCCAGGGATGCAGCCCAGGGACAGAACATTTGCCTAATGTATGCCAGGCCCTTTGTCCACCCCTTAGTACTTCAAAAGCACACAAGAAAACCTAAAACCAACAAAACAGACCTCAAGATAACCTGAGTCTCACAGAGGGTCCTGCCTCCTTCCACACAGCCCAGCAGAGGCCACTAGGCCACAGGTCTCTTCCTGCCACAGAGTCTAGTTATGGCCAGGAGGATTTGAAGGACTTGAAGAGCACTAGGAAGAAACGTGTCGGGTATAGACCCCATGCAGCCCTTGCCGCTTGCTCCCAACCTCTGCCCTGCTCTCACAATGAAGATTAACATGACTCTGGTTGTATTTCAGCAACTCTGACTGAGTTCTTCCATGAATGTGAGCATGGGCATCCTGCCCCACCCACTCTGAGGCGCCTACGGCCCCTCTACAAGAGGGGGCTCAACAAATGTGTGGAACAGATTCCTAGGTCCCAAGCCAAGGCCTCCAAGACTTCCATCTTGGCCACAAGTGAACCAGAGCTGAACCACCAGCTGCAGAACACACCACCCGCAGTTTCATCTCCATCCACAAGAGGGCAGAGTGTCTTGAATATCTGCACAAATTCTTTTGTAAATGTCTGGTGTACTTACAGAACACTGTATAACTCAAAAATTATAATTAAAATGTCTTAGCGCCTGTATTTATAGTAACATTTAAACTACTGTGCTTTCTTGAAGTCAGTCATTTACTTGAGAACAGCACACTTTATGGTGAACAGATCTTTGAAACAGTTCCGCTGGGATCTAGCCCAGGCACATGTAACTCAATATATGTCAACAGCTGTAAAAATATTGGTGGGAGAAGGCAGGAAGAAAGCCCTGAACCCTGATCAAGCGTGCTGTCTCTTGCATCTGACTGTTTTTAGCTGCTCCCTCCTCTTCCAAATAATTGGACCATTTTGGTGCCCGCTGTCACACAAGGCAGGCCCTCTTTGAGGCTCGATGATCAAAAAGGGTATAAATGAAAATGATTTCGATGTTGGCGGCCTGGAGAGTGACCAGGGCATGCGCAGCGGCAGAAGGGGCACGGCGGCAGAAGGGGCTGTTCTAATCTTGCCCACTGCACACCGCCATCGGGAGAGCATTCCTAGGGCGAGAGCAGCTCCCTAGGGTGAGGCCATGGTAAATTCCGCCTAATCCCTTCTGCATACAAATGAGCACTTGGCAGGGGGACTGGGCCAGTCTCTGCAGCCCCCGCCCCCACCTCCTGGGTTGCTGTCTTGGCTGAACAAACAACCCAGCCACAGTAGTGAGGGCAGCAGGCTGGAGACAAGTAATATCATGAGGTTTGGGGGGGCAAGCATGCTGAGACAGGGTCCCTGTCTTTTGTCCTCTTGGCCTGGAGGTGGTGCACGGGTACCTGAGTAGCAAAATGTGGTATGGTAGCGGAGAACAGAAGGCTAGCCCAAGTGAGAGAATCGACTATTCAAACTCTGGGCAGCTGAGAAGCTAGAGGAGAAGGTGACATGTCTGGGCAGTTTGGTTGGGAGCCACACCTATATAGGATGGTTCGTTAAGATGCACAAATCCACACCCTTCCTAAATCACAGCTACGCTATGAGGCACAACTGAAAAGATGCCTGGCCACCCCAGGGAGAGGGTCTCCTTGCAGGTGAATGGAAGAGGGCAAGTGTGGGCCCAGGAGTCCCAGGCACCAGAGCAATGGTCTTCAACCTGTGCCTCATCACCCCTCTGAGGGTTCAATGACACTTTCACAGGGGTCACATATCAGACACCCTGCATATCAGATACTACAATTCATAACAGTGAAAAAAATTACAGTTATGAAGTAGCAACAAAAATAATTTTATGGTTGGGGGTTCACCTCAACATGAGGAACTGTATTAAAGGGCTGCAGCACTAGGAAGGCTGAGAACCACTGGGCTGGAGAGATAGCTGTGGAGGAGCCAGACACCAAGCTAGGAAGCAGCCTCAGGGTAAGGGATGAGCGTCTGTTCAGAGATGGCACAGGAGCAACAGGGACCGCAAGCACACTGAGCTGTCCTGTGGGATCGGGTCTACTTACAATAAGCTTGTCAGATCTCTTGGGCAAATGTTTGCAATGTGGCCACCAATGCACCTTATACAGCCGTGTGTCCCCGCAGTAGTGGGCATAGCTTATAGTGCTGTACTTGGGTACAAACACCTTCAAATGTCTGTGTGTGTGTGTGTGTGTGTGTGTGTGTGTGTGTGTGTGTGTTCACGCGTGCGCGAGCGCGTGATGCTTACTCTTGTGGTATAGAGAAGGTTCTAAGGCACAAAAAGGTTAATTGCTCTGTGGCTGGACTGACAAGGGTTCCTGCCCCAGCCCTGGGTCACTTCCAAACTTGAAGGTGTTCCAAGACAAAAGGGTGAATGCAGGGGCCTTTGATCAACAGTAGGCCCTGTAATACGTTACAGCATGTGTGTAGATACCACTTGGCACAGCTTCAGAGCCAGCATGTGTCCATTTTCCCCAGGATGCACATGCACGCACGCATGCACGCGCGCGGGCGCGCGCGCGCCGCGCGCACACACAAACACACACACACACACACACACACACACACAAACACCAGCTCATGTACACATACACTGATCCCACACCTCCGTCTTCATGGAAAGCAGCAGGAACTGCACATTCTGAGGTCTCAATTAGGCTCAGTGTGTTGCTGACAACCTTTCTACCTCCAGAAGGCATTTTTACAACGCCTTCCAGCTAAGAAATTACTAGGTTCCTGTCCTTCCCCAAATAGTCTTGGCATCAGGAAGAACCAAGGTGCATCTGGCAGTGAGAAAGGGGGCTCCACCTGAAGAGGCCCCAGGATGACTCCATGACCATGGGGAATGAAAGGCTCAGCAGGGGCAGTCCAAGGTAGGGACAAGCTCCACCAAATCCTGGAGGGCACAGTTTCAGGATCTTACTCCTGCCACAGGCTGACCCCAGGAAGGCCTGGGTTAGTCCCTCTGGGTAATTCTAGAGCCCCAATCGTGTCTTCTACTTTTCCTATCCCTCCATGCAGACGACTCTGAAGTAACACTATAAGGCAGGTTGTATGCCTGGAATAGTGGCTACTTTCCATCTCATAGGCAGAGAAACTGAGGCGACCTGATCTGAAGCTTTGTCAAAAGGATCAAAGCATAGGCTACTTCTGCTTCCTGCTCAGTTCAAATGGTCACACTATGTGATGCTACCTGCAAAAAAATAGGTGGGACAGGAGTAAGTCCCAATCCCCAGACTTTCTTGGGTGATATACGCAAGTCTGCAGACAGCCAATAGTGCAACCCTAACCTTGTAGGAAGCCCAGCAAGCCCCTGCAGCAACTGCTGTCTACCCCAAAGAAATGGTTCTGATCAATGTTGGATCAGAGTGAGAAGCTGGGTCTCACCCTACCTTAGCATCTTTGACTGTCCCCGGGAGTGAGTGGACTCAACGTCATCTACATCTATCAGGACAATGATGTAGGAAGTTCTCTTCAATTACACTTCACACCTCCTGGTTCTGTGCTTTTTGCACGTGAGCCAAGAGCAACAGCATCAGAATCTATAGGACATTGCTGGGTAATGACAACAAAACCCTTGAGATTCAGAGTCTCTCAGTCCCTAACATCTATAACAAGGACCAGATAAGTGAATTCAGGTGTAGCTCAGTCGTGTTGACTCGCCTAGCACGCACAAGGCCCCAGGTCCCTTCCTAGCACCGCCCCCCCAAAAAGAGATTCTGCCTGCCATCTCTATGTTTGGTCTTTAGGGCAAAGGGTGCACCCAGAAAACTACCACGTGGTCACAATAGCTCAGGCTGGGGGCACCAAGCAGAACATATGTTCTGTGTGGCTTTATTTGAACCTCTAGCTCTGCTCTCTCACAAGCAGCAGCTTGGTGATTAGCAAAATAGCAATAGTGAAGATGTAGGTGACAACTGCCATAACTGTGGCAATGATGACAGCCATCGCCAGGAGCCAGCCTTGCTGCTTTCTGCTCACTGCCCCCAGAATCCCCACGTAGGCAGGAGCTTGAAACATTTTAGGAAAACTTGGCCAATCATTTCCGTGAATCTTTGCTGCCTGGACAGATTAAACCCAGGCCCCAAGTGGCTCTCCCAGTTGACAATTTTTCTTTCAAAAAGGCAGAAGTTGCTGTGAGCCAAGTTCTTGCAGCCGAATTCCTGGACACAGTTTCCAACTATTCCAATCAGCCGGCTCTGTGGTGGGGCTGGGATTTCAAGCTCGCCACAGTATGAAGTCCAGTTTGGGCTATATTCCCTTCCCTCTCGCAGCGTGATGAAGGTTTCCCCGCAAAATCAAAAGGCTTACTGTCAAGTTTTCGATTGGTCTGGGCTTCGTGCTACTGTGTGTGTGGTGATGGAAGGAATATGAATGTGATGCCGGCTTCACCATGGGGCCTTGAGGCCTCGTCCAAGCCGTCCAGGGACCTTATGAAAGTGGAGCGGAACTCTTTTCATGTATATTCCAACTGCTGAAATTCCCCAGACGCGCCACAGTGTGCAGACGCAGTGGAGAAATGAACAATGGCTGGATAAAAACCGAGGCAGGTCCATAGAGCATGCAGAAGATGGACCTGTGTGGCTGCTCTGAGGGCAAGCCAAGCCCCGATCCCACTCTCCCTTCCTTCGCCTCTCCTGCTCCTGGCTTCCTTCCTGCTTGGAACTTAATGAAAATGAAGACACCACATTTTTGGGGATGCAGGCTGCCATTTACTTGAATAAAATAGATGAGTCAATTTACCAAGCAAAACTGACACTTGGGGAAAACACACAGGTGACACTCAGGGCAAAGTGAGAGATAGTATTTGTTATCTTATTTCTCCTTCCTAAAGTATATTGTAGGCATATATCTAGATGCACATGTATGAATGCACATGTTTGTGTGCATGTAGCATGCCTGTGTGTACACCTGAGTGGTGTCCTAAAGTCAGCTCCTCCTTACTCCCCACAGCCCAATGTGTGTTTATCCTCCCAACATCAGATTCAATGCCCTGGTAGTAGCATGGAACTTAGGATCTCTGCCTTTAAAGAATAAAGGGAAGTCATGCAGGGAAATGGGAGCATTTACACTACTGAAATTGGCAAACAGTATAAATCAGAATTCATTTTTCTCAGACAAGCAGCTGTTAAATATTTACTGGCTTTATCGTTTATCGTTGGCACTCATATCACCATGTATGTGTGTGTACAGACATGGGAGATCTATAGATGCACACACACATACATACTGTTCATATACTAGCACACCCAATAGTACATGTACACATCATTTAATGTCTGTATGCTCTCCCTAACCCATAGTTTCTCTTTAAGTAGAAGGCAGTACTAGAACCAAAGATCTAAGTGACTTGTATGTTTCTACCATAAAAAGAAAGGTAAAACAACCCATTCTTCCAAAATACAAAAGTAATAGCTAAATTGATCCCTCTTTTCATTCCCCGGGTATTAACTTTCTCCTATTTCTGTAAATTTGCTGCGCTGCTATTCCCCTGCAGTCCCAGAATTAAACACACTTCTAATCTCTCACTTCAGGTGCATTAAGTGCAGTATAGGGCACAAATGAATAGTTTTATTGATAATAAATTTTATAATCCATGCAGCACTTTGCTGAAATGGATGTGTTCTGGATGCATTCATTATTTGTCCTAATTTGAAGACCACAGGATTGCAGCCGCCCTGCTCGCACTGCCTCTGATAATTACCGGTTATTTCCTACTGGTCTGAGGTTCAGCTGACAACTCATACACGTGTCCTGCATTAGGAGAATAAATGATAATAAAAAGTCCTTCAGATATTTCTTCTTGCAATTTCAGAAACTATCCAACACTGGTCAGTGGCTTCTGTCTCCTGCAAATAGAAACACCCTGCCAGTTTGATGGTGCAGTGAGAAACGGCGGTGTATATAACATCCTGCTAAAGGTATGCTTGCGAGCTCCCCCAGCATTCAGGTGAAACACGAACCAAAAGAAGCAGTCTGGGAAGTGAGCTGCCTGCAATTGAGAGGGAAGATGCATGGAAAATAGTAAAGGATGGCCGTGGGTTCTGAGCTTGTTTGGAAAGGAAGATGGCTAAGACATTGTCAGACAGTCCTGACCACAGTCCCAGATGGCCCAGCTAGACAAGCTAACTTTCTGATCCCATGTTTCCTCATCTGAGAAACCAAGGTAAAATTACACTTGTTCCTCAGGGGACAGGAAGATGGCAGACAGTGCCTGTGCTGCTCCTGCCACAGTGTCTGTCCTGTTTGCACTCACAGTACTACACAACTATTGACTCTCCTGAGATTCGATAGTGAAGTGAGGCCAGGAAAGTAGCCACATCCAGTGAGGGTTACCAGAGAAGCATAAAGTTTGAAACTGCGTCCATGATTGGTTGTCATGGTAGCCTTGGGTGAGCTCACTATCTTGGAAAGCACTTAAGAAAAGCTAGGGATTATGGGAGAGACTGGTGAGTAAATTCCAAGTTCAGACCAGATGACTGACGTGTCTGAGACTCTTGCCAAGCTATTTGTTCTTGTTTTTCAAGACAGGGTTTCTGTGTATTGCTTTGGAGCCTGTCCTGGAACTTGCTCTATAGACCAGGCTGGCCTCAAACTCAGAGATCCTCCTGCCTCTGCCTCACGAACACTGGGATTAAAAGCATGTGCCACTACTGCCCAGCTAAACTATTAATAAAGAAGAATTTGACTAAATTGCTGTGGTCATTATGTATTTACACAGCCTAACTTTGTTGTAAGCATCTTCTGTTATCTCAGGTAATCATCACAACAACCCTTTGAGAGAGATGTTATCATTCCCTTCATTCTTGTTAATACTGCTGTTATTGGAGGTACCAGGGATAGGGCCCATGCCTCATACATGTTAGGTAAATGATCTACCACTGAACTGTTCCCCAGTCTTAACCTCATTTATAGATAAGAAAAGCTGGGCACATAGAGGTTAAACAGTTCAAAGCCAGGGGTGGAACATGAACTCAAACATTGTAACATTGCTCCTAGCCATGCTTGATGATGGCTAGTGGTGCCTGCATCGCTGCCTTGCCCTGCCCACTTGGCTCCTGGTCTCATCTAGTATCTACCTGATTCCTCTCAGGGTCTGCTCACAACACCTGAAAGATGGTTACACACCAGGAAGAAAGCGCCAACCCATGTCTGCTCAGGAGCTGCCAATCACACCACTGATGGGCCAAGGTCATCCTCACCATTAAATGGGCAGAGGCTATGGCCAGCAGCTTTGGAGTCCAGGGTTCTTCCCAAGCTCCTGACCCAACACACATGCTCCTTCATTTGCTGACAGCTACCCCACTATACTAGTCTGCCCAAGTGAGGAACATGGCTGGTTCACTATGGAGAGACCACATGTACCACTGCGATGAGATGTACCCAAGGCTGTTCTATTTATAATCATAATGGTGTTTAGTGGGATTTCTTCTCCTTCTTTTTTTTTTTTTTCCCAACCTGGCCCTTCCACTGGGAAGCAGTTTGCTTTATGCAAAAATCAGGGCACATCCAAAAAAAGGAATTTCTCCCTCAGCATTCAGTCTTTCTACAAAGGGAAGTGCTGTCAATGGGCCCTTGAGTGGCATCTCTAACAATGGAAAGTAGCTTTTCTCCAGCCAGGAGTCAGATGGGTTGAGAGCCAAGTCCTGGCCAAGAGAGGCCATTCCTCACCTTCAGAAGTGCAATCCAAAGAGCTAAGGCTCTACCTGCAGCCAGGAAGAGCTCGGAGTGGCAGACTACAGCAGCAGACTGCTCCTAGGCGAGGAAGCTGGTGACACCCCAAACATGCACCTGTTACATGTAGGCAGGGCCCCTGGACACACTGCAGTGTGGTGAGCTACTAAAGATCTTTGGAAACAGAAGCACTGATAGACAACTCCAACAACTCCCGGGCAGCTGGAGCAAGGCACTGGGTGGGTACTATGCCCAACCAGGCCCCCACTGCTACAACCGCCTCATTTCCTGGCCCCCAAAGTCCCAGTAAAGCAAAACATTCCTGGTCTTGGTGTAGGCAACCCCACAAGTCTCCTCCTCCCTCCTCTAACCCAGCAGTCCCTGTCCTTTTCCTTCATCACCTGACGGACACTGGGCTAACTTTTCTCAGAGTTCCACCCAGTTCTTGAGTTTCTGTCGGAAACTTGGCCTAGATGACAGCTGTGTGGGCTCTCCCCAGCTCGACCCAGCAGGAGTTCTAATACACTTCATTCTGGGGCTGGTAGCTGCTTTTAATCTATCAGCACGGCGCCACAGCTGCTGTAAGCTAGCTGAAAATTGTCTGCATACGGGTGAACAATTGTAACCCTTTTTCGTGCAGGCTCGCACTACAGCCAAACACCCTGCCTGGTTCTCAGTGCCTAGGATTTGGGGAGGCCCAGAGTGGCCAAAGTTTTCCAAGGCCCTCACCCGAAAAATCAGCAAGCTCAGAAACCTGAGGCGTCATTGACACAGAAATGTCACCCTCCTGACGAGACCTCTGGTCCCAATGGGAGCTTTTAACAGACTCCTTCCCAAGCTGCAGAGGGGCAGCACGAACCCCTCTAACTAGGGCTGTGACCCGGGGTTCTTCCCCTTTCCCTTTGAATCTACAGAAGAGGAGATTTTCTCCATGAGGAGTAGGCTTTCCCGGCTGCCAACACCTCCACGCAGAAGGGTATGGTCAGGGACCATAGTGACAAGCTCTCAGAACCACTGGTGTCATCTTCTTGATTAGGTCTCTGCCCCATCCACTGAGTGGTAGCAAACTTAAATGGGCTCAGCAGGGCAGGTTTGCAGGCAGAATCTTTGCCAAATATTAATAGTCACCATTCTGACAAAATAGCCTGCACCCTTCAGGCACTGAACACAAATGTTGGTATCGATAGAGAATGTGCAGGCACATAAACAGGAAAATCACATGTATAGAACCCTGAGGAGCAACAAGCTTTACCATCAAGAGACAGCACCCTTCCCTCTAACCCCTCAGCCTTCGGTCCATGCCCCCAGCCTTCCCTGCCCTAGTTAGCATTAACTGTCAACTTGACATAGCCTAGAGGCACCTGACTTCATAAGTAACTGACTTCATCAGTCTGGTCTGTGGATATGTCTGTGAAAGAATGGCCTTGAGAAATGTATGTAAGAGGATCCAGCCCACTGCCGACAGCAGCTCCATTCCCTGAGCAGGTGGCCCTGGACTAAGGAAGTTAGCTGAGCATGGGCCAGGCAGAGTAAGCCAGCAAGTAGTGTTCTCCACGGGTTCCTGTCTGCCTGCCCTGACTTCCCTCTCTGATTATTCCCTGGAAGTATAGGCCAAATTAACCCTGCTCTCCCCCAAGTTGCTTTTGGTCAGAATGTTTCATCACAGCTACAGTAAACTAGAGTACCCCTTTGATCAACCCTCTGACCTCTCAATGCACCCCCTGCTCCAGGTTTCCAAACAGGCAGTGATGGGAAGAAAGGCCAGGGTCCATGGCTCAGGTCAGTTCCATGGCATCTTCGTGCAGAGGACTGCACTACCCACGGGCCTCCATCATAAAAGGGGACACACTTCTGGGTTCTACCACTTACCCAGAGAGGTCCTCACACAGCACTCCTGGGCTCCTCTGCTGGATAGGGACTCTTCTACCCTCTGAGTAGGCCCATGAGACCCCTGCCTGCTCACTAACATTACATTTCTGTCTCTAGGACACCACTTATAAGACCCTGGTTGCTCAGTAGGGCCAGTCCTACATCCAGTCCCTGGAGTGGATGGGTGTACACTATCAGACCCCAGATCCAGCCCCTTCCCCTAGGAGAAGAAGAAAGGCCATTACAGACTCTAGAGCCCACAGGAAACAAGGCTGGAGAGGTACAGGGAGAGCACCTCCCCAAACCAGTCCACCTCAAAACCCAGTCTTCCTTCAGAACTGATATGGCAGCAGCTGTATCTCTTTCATTTGAGTAATTATCATATAATTAAGTGCCTGAATTACAAGAGAGCCAAGGCATTAAATTAAAATATTTAATGCTTGTAAATCTGAAAATGATCACTGTGCTGATGCACAGCCAGTGAGAAGGGAAGCTAATGGCTCAGTGGCCAGTGCCGGGAGGTGGGAGGTGACAGCAGCAGTGAAGTAGCACAGGAATACACGTGAGGGACAAAGTTAGCAAAGCCAGCAGCTTGAGAGGCCCAGCTAGTGCACAAAACTCAGCTGGCTCCCTGAGAAGGTGGAGGCATTGGTCCTGGGAAATGCAAACCAGGTGTTCTGACAGCCACTAGCTGCAACCACACATGACAGCATCACATGCTCTGGAAAACCTCACTGGGACAGAAAGGAAGGGAACCATGTTGTAGTGCCCTCCATATTGGAGCTTTATCCTTTTGAACTCCTGGAGTTCAAAATAAAAAGGGTTCTGCCCCAAAGCAAGCCTGCCATCCTGTCAGTTCTGTTCTGCCCTGCGCAGGTCAGGTATGCCTCGGATGAGACTCCGCCCCAGTGTATTCACCAGGGAAGAGGGGGCAGGAAAAGGGTCTGGCACCCGCAGGTCATACAAAGAATGGGCATCCAGGCCAGGCTCAAGTTCATGAGCTGCGTGCGACCTTAGGAAGGAATCTATGAGCATAAACACTGACCCCAAGAATTCATCACTTATTGGCCCAGGGGGTCCTGTAACCCAGGGATCCTAATTTGAGGGGTGGCTGGATGCAGCCACATTGTTTGACAGAGGGAGATTCCATGAAATGGGCACACCAGGGATGGCTCTTGCACCTCTGGAAGTTGACTTTGATTTAACTCCTGCCAATGTTCGCCCTTCTTATCCTGTAGAATAAAAACCCCAGGGTTCTTAAAGACCTGGCCAATGGGAACATTCCGTGTCTCTGGAAAATATGATTGGTTCAGAGGCAAGCACGTGATCAGGCCTGGCCAAACTGAACCAATCCTAAGAGACTTCCGGTTTCATTGGGGTTTAAAGGTTCTTTGTCTAGGGGTTGCCAACCTGTCAAGATGGTAATCTAGAGGACCACTTTTTCTAGGACTAGAGACAAGTTTGCCAAAGCCAAAGACAGAGGGAGTCCAAGGCTGCCTTGACTGGGACACCCATTTGGGGAACCAAGCAGACTTTCGTTTGTGGGACAGCGTGGGCTCTGGCAACTCAAGTCAGTCTTGACACCTTCACGTCTTCACAGGGAGAATTTGACTCCTGATGGCCCATCTGTCTGTCTTCTCACTCCATTCAACTGCTTTCCTACCTGCTGGTATTTAGTACAGCACTGGGCTTAAAAAAGACACAAAGAAATGCCTGATAGTGCCTTTTGCTTGGGCAGATGCTATGTGTCCACCCAGGGATGCAGCACCCCTCTTCCCAACTTCCCCATTCCTGTCCCTGGCAGCCTGGCCTAAGCCCAGCACACCTGTGGTCCTGCTGGAATCGAATATCTATTGTCCAAAGCCACATGGGAGATCCTAGGCAACAGGGAACTTCCTCCTTCACTCTTCTGTTTTACGCAACTAGTCACAGGGTCTTTCCACCTGGGAATCACTACCAGTCCCCATACTTGCTGTCCTCACTGTCGGGAACAAGATGTCTGCCCTTTAGGAGTCAGAGGCCTGGGTACAAACTCTATCTATCCCTGTGACTTCCTCTCTGCACATCTCGCCTTTCCTGTGTTACTTTAAGAGCCTCAGCTTCCTCACCAGGAAGACAGAAGTAATAGGGCTGTTGCAGAACCTATGGACACAGAGGCCAAGAACCACCTCTGACTTCCCATCAAGGCAGACACACCCAACAACGGGAACCACTGTGGCCACAGAGATGCTGTGCATATGCATCTCCAGCCCAAGCAGAAGACACCTGTGGAAGATAGCCCAGATAGGCCACTGCTTCCCGTGAATGTCTCAGAAGTGGGCAGGCCTGGTGAGCGTGATGAGTCAGCCACTGGGCAAGGGCAGTCCAACCTAATCCCTGCAATTCCAGGAGCAGCTCCATTTTATGGGCGTGAAACTGATGTAGCCATGGCTTTGACAACTACCCAAGGACTCCAGAGCTGTTGAGCGGCTAAGCAGGACTTGAGGCCAGGCCACCAGTATCATCCAGATGCCTGGCCCTCTGCTTTGGCTCTGCCTGCAGGCCCAAGCTATGGAGCCCCGTTCCCCAGAACTTCTAGTATGTGCCCGGATGGGTAGCGCACAAGTAGCCAGGTGCTGTACCCTTGCATGAAGGCCCGCTGTGTGCTTGGAATGTGTGCCAGCTGTAGTCCTCTAAGCATTTCCATGTGCTGGGTATTATTATGTCCATTTTACAGGAAAGAACTTTGAGGCTCAGAGAGGTTAAGTCACAGACCTCTGCTATCAGAGCCCACAACAGTTCCAGTAAGCCAGACTGTCTTATATACAAATGTGGATTTAATACTCTTTTCCTTTCATTTTTTTTTTAAAGCTCATTGGGAGTCAAAAGCTCTCTTCTTTTAATGACACCTATTAATGACACATGAAATTGTTTGCCAGTTTTCTCCAAGACACTGTGAGTATATCCTACAAACTTTCTCCAACAACTCAAATGAATTCTGATACATATTTGATTTATATAGACTATTTTACACATTGGAGGATAGGAATGTTAGATATTTCTAGGAAGGCGCTGGACTGGACAACTATGAAGTTGAAAGGACTTTTATGAGGACAGTAGTGATAGCAAGGTCCACAGATTAGCAGGGCACCCACCCTTCCTTCACCAGAAAACTCTCCACCTCTTCTCTAAACATGATGAAGTCATCAGTATCATCAGAAGCCCTCACATCCATGCACCCTCTACCCCATTCCCACAAGTGGAGGAAGGAAGAGATGCCCAGAAGCCTATGGGCAAGGGAAGAAGGATGTCCAGGATGGGTAGACAAGCAGTAAGGCTCCCTGGGCTGGTCCCTTCTTGGGCTTCATTCCAAGAGCCAACATGGCCAGAGCCAAGAAGGTTTTATGCCTGTCTGCCAAGGATGTATGTGCCTCTCCTTTATTCTTCAACACACATAAACTGGGCATCCACTTTGCATCTTTTCACTCACTCAGAACACACATGAACTTACTCGTTAGTTGGGATGAGATAGTGTCTGCCTGCCAGGAGCTGCCAATCTGATCTGACGGGCCTGGAAGCAGTCACCTTATGGACACTGTTAGCCACTATCTGCAGCCTGAGGCTTAGAGGCTACAGGAGGGAAAAGAACATGCCTGGTGCGATTGCCTCCAGCCCAATCAAAGCAAATCTGAGATAGGGGAAGGCACTGAGAGCCACACAGACTGCTTGGCCAAAGGCCTGAAGCTAGAAATACAAAGGGAGGAATGTGTGGGAGGATGGGGCTTCAGGTCTGACCTCGGCACAGGTCCTCACTGAGGGCCTCTACCTAGGTGTGATAAGAAGCCACTAAAGTGCCCATCTGGGAACACATTCTGAAGGCCACTTGGAATCTCCCACAGGATACAAATTGGCATCAGAAAAGCAGAGTGGGTTCTAGAAGAGAAGAGAGATACCAGGCTTTGTCCCATGCATGGGTGCTCATAAATCAGTAGCACACAGCTGCTTACACTGCAGCCCCAGCAAAGCCACTGCAAAGGCACAGAGAGCAGGCATCTGTGCTCCTCTATGGCAACACCTGATGGAGCAAGTTGGCTTTGAACTTCTGATACCATGACTTGGTCCATACTTATTTTGTAATTGCAACATCAAAACAGAGGGCAAATGCTTTCATTCAAGGAGCATTTACTGAATACCTACTATCTTAGTTAGGGCTCCTATTTCTGTGGAGAAACCCCATGACCATGGGAACTCTTAAAAAAGAAAACTGGCTTATAGTTCAGAGGTTTATCATTATCATCATAGTGGGACATGAAGGTGTGCAGGCAGACATGGTGCTGGAGAAGGAGCTGAGAGTCCTACATCTTGGTAAGTAGGCAGCAAAGGAGAGACTGTCACACTGGACATAGCTTGAGCATATGAGAAGTCAAAGCCCACCTCCACAGTGACAAACTTCCTTCCACAAAGCCACACCTACTCCAACAAGGCCACATCTCCTAATTGTGTGACTCCTGAGACTCAAACACATGAGTCTATGGGATCCATACCTATTCAAACCACCACACCTACCACATGTCCTGTACCCAGTGTCCCAACAGAAACAATAGTGTAGGCTGTTGCAGAACTTGCTATGTAAACAATGCTGGCCTCAAACACACAGAGATCCATCTGCCTCCATCACAGGAGTGCTAGGATTAAAGGCATTCACAACCTCACCCAGCTAGTTGGCCTTTTTATCCAGTCCAACTCCAAGGATGCCTGTCTAGGTTTCTCCCTAATGATACACATTGAAGACAAAAACTTGTGTGTTTCAGAAATCACACCTACTGTGTGCCACGCATTGTGCAGCAGCTCATGTAAAGGTGACAGAGACGTGCTTTCATTTGACCATGAGCATGAACCTTGCAGTCAGATGCTGAGGTAAGCGAAGAGACACACAGGGTTTTCAGAGGGATGGCCTATGCCAGGCAGACGATGGTTTCATGAGTGATGCTCGGAAGCACTGGGCTTGAGCCATGGAGAGTGGCAAGATCCTGGCAGAGCAGGAGGAGTGCAGGTATTGGAGTTCTAGACTGAGGCAGTATGAGAACAAAGCTAAAAGTGTGGGAGCAACAAAGAACCCATTCAGGCTAGACACCAAGGTCCTTCCACCAAAAACATAGAGAGCAAAGCTTCCTCAGACAGGGGAACACTGGAGTCTTCTGAGGAGAAATGTGGCCCACAACTACACTTGCACTTGGATTGAGAGGGGCTGTGGAAGGACCATCACGTCATTGGCCATTACTCGGCTCAGAGGAAGAGTGCTGAAGGTGTGGACAGAGGTGGCAGCGCCAAGGAGGGGAGACACAAAACTTCCTCAATGCATGTTGGGAAGGGGCACTGGCAGTGAGAGGTATAGAGGAAGGTGTCTCAGGCAGAGGCTCAAATGTCAGTCCTAGTACAACCACACCCTGGAGAACCTGCTAGTATAATACGGTCAGGCTTAGCCCATGTTGCCTCCTCATGAGCAACACAGAGGGACATTAGTTTAGTTGCCAAGTTAATGGGTAGATGAAGGAATAGATGTGAAAGACAGGGAGATAGGCATGTGGATGACCAGTTAAAATGCAGGCAGGTAGAGGAACATGTTAACAGATCCTGCGTGATGGATGGGATGAATGGAATGCCAGAAGGTGAAAATGGACAGCAGAGGGATGGAGACATGGGGCATGCTGGGTTTTGTGGGAAGACAGGATGCATGAATACCTCAGTGAGAAGGTAGATGGGTAGAGATTCATGGAGACTAGGGCTGGAGGATGTTGGAAGGCTCTTTCTGAGTTGACAGGTGTCATCCCTTCCAGGTGCAACTTCTCTCCCAGCCCCACCCTCAATGTCCGGAGAGATAGCAGTCTTGATTCTGGTCCTCATATGAGACCAACTCTGGGTTCCAGCCCTGCTGTGACTTGCTATGTGAGGGCTCACACAAGCTCCTGTCACCTATGGGCTTCTCCTTGTCATCTGGTACCTGCCTAGGAATGCCTGGTGTGGCATTTGACAGCCATCCCTACACCTCCCCCTTACCTCACTTATCTAGCCAGCCTCTCCTGCAGGAAGCTCAGTGAGCTGAGCCCCACTTGCACAGGGAACATTAAGGGATGTTGCTATTGAACTGGAGTGCACAGCAGACTTTGTAGCCCCCCACTGAGCCTCTGACTCAGGAGGTCTGGGGTGGGCTGAGGTTGACTTTCTATCAATATTCGAGTACAGCTGACTCCCTGGTCAGCTAGTAACCCTGGAACCCCACCTGGAGGGCTAGTGACTTCAGAGTCTCCCCCATAGCTACTCCTCTGGAGTTTGTGTAGAAACTTAGAATCTCATAGTGGGCAGTTCCCTTGCCCCTGACACTGTTCCTTGCAGTCACCCAAGGCAATGGAGGACCTGATGAGAAGGACGGTCCCCTCCCTGCCCTTTCAAGATTCTGCATCCACCCTAACCCTCACCACACCCCCTGCCTGCTTTCCTTTACTCCTGGAGCTTGTGAGAGCATCATGCCTTCTGCCGCTTGCACAATGCCTGCCCCTGCTGCCCTCAGAACAGCTGTGGGCTTAATTATCAAAATAACATTTTAATAGTTTCATAACTGAACTCCCTTCAATATATGCCAGTGGAAGAGGCAGGAAGGAGTTCTTTTAACACCTCTTCCCGCCCAACTTGCTAATCGGAGGCATTTAAGCTGCCAGGAGGCCCAGATGCCTGGCTGGTCCATGGAGCCTGCTACACAGATGTGGCTTTCCCTCTTGTAGTGAGGGTTTCAGCTCATGCCAGCCAGAACCAGGAACCATCATAGACTCCCTGCTCCAAAGCGGTGTGCTAGGAGAACCGAGGCTCCCCACTGGGATCACGGGGGTGCGCAGGCATGCAGCATTAACTTTGCTCCCCCCCCCACCATGCCTTTGCTACTTCATGTAATAGTTCTACAGGGGTCCATGCTGGTATTTAGCTTCTGAGTTAGCCCAGGGAAGACCTTGCTTCTTAGATCAGCCTTTCATTGCCCTGGTGGCTCCTTAGATCCCTGGGTCCCTAAAGTGAACCCTGCACTTACTCTGCCAAGCCTTGGCTACATTCAGAGTCCAAGGACACAGGCCCAGTCCAGCTGCTTGCATCTTCACATCTTATCCAGAAGGAAACTGAAGCTAGAATAAGCTACACCCGACAGTGGTGAGCTGGGATGCACAGAATTATCCTGCCTTCAGAGGGCCGGGCCTGGGTGAAATAATTTCTTTCTAAAGGTCTTTCTCAAAGTTCATGCACTCGGTGGCCAGGGCACTCAGGTTCTGGCTTAGCAGGGTCAGGGCACAGCCGGGAGTCGCTGTCTAAGACATCCCTCTGCCATTGAGCCATATATTGGGAAGTGAGTGTTCAGGGGACCCAGAAAAGGAAAGAGAATGTGGGACTGAAAAGTGGCTGCAGGCTTAACCTCCTCCAGCAGCCCTGGCTCTGTCCCCAGGGACAGTACCCAGACCCTGACAAAGGAGAAGAGGCATTACAGAGGCCAGCACCCTACCCTGCTCTAATCATGTGTGCTTGCCGAGTCAGCCACGGGAAAGACACGTCCTCTGCCTTCTGTAGGGGACTGCCCTCATCCTGATCCCTGATGCTGCCATGGGGCACCGGCTAGGCATGGAGGCAGGAGCTGTGGAAGCTCGTGTGTGGTGACTGTCCAGATGACAGTCACTGTCTAAGGTAGTTCATGAGTCTAGAGGGGTACACAGTGGGATAGGAGTGCCAGCAAAAGCAGAGGCTGGACTAGCTGGACTCGGCTGGCTAGCCTGAGCCCTGGGTAGCTTAATTTTAGCAAAATTGTAACTAACCCTACAACCAGTACAGCAGGAGGCCACTATGCCACCCGAACACAAACCAGGAAGAGCTGCCTTTTAGACTCAGAGAGACCCAGTAAACTCTTTGCAAACTGGCTACCTGCCATTCAGAAAACTAGGCTCAGAGAATCCCAAATACCATGTGCTTTGCTGGCCACAGACTGCTCACAGGTCTTGCTTCTGTCCTTCCAAGCTGAGAGACTCCCATCCAGTCAGCAAAGCTGTGACTCGGCCAGTCAACACCCTTCATTGAGCCCAATATTGCTCATTATCAACCTGGGTCCATCAGCACTCGATAGATTCACAGATCTGCCCAGAGCAGACATCACCTGTGTGTGTCCACTCAAATATGTGTGTGCACACATCTGGTTTTGTTTGTTTTTCCAATGGTGGTCTTTTGGCATAAGCAGGGAACCGGTTCCAGGAATCCCAAAGACACCAAGGCCTGAGGACACTAAAGTCCATCCCATAGGAAGTGCAGCTTTGCACAGGACCCTCCCACATCTCCCTGTGTGCTCGATTCATTACTAGATTATTATAAAACCTAACACAATGTGATGCTGTAGATAGTTACGATGTTCAGGTCTAATGGCAAGGGGGAAATTGTACATGCCCAGTTGCAAATGTATATTCTTCCTAAATATTTTCCAAACACACATGAACTCCCAGATGTGAAAGCTGGCTGTACGTATTATATAATCTTTATTATGTACAGAGTTTAGAATCGGTATCTGTCTGTCTCTCTGTCCATCTCTTTCTCTGTGTCTGTGCTCCTGCCCCCCAACAGTGACTCATGATGTAGGCCTGTGTTCCTGGAGCTCACTCGGTAAACTCAAGAGGTCCACCTGCTTTTGTGTATGCCCCCCCACTAACCCCTGTGCTGGGATTAAGACCATGCACCACTACACCCTACCTTGAGTGTTTTTAAAATGTAGTCTAATTAATATTCAATTGGGTGATTAAATATAGTCTAATATTCAGTTAATATTCAATTAGGTAAGTATTTACTAAGCATCTATCTGTCAAGTCCAGAATGTAGACAGGAGCAGGGCACAGATCATAAGAGTCATCATTGCTCTCAAGTCAGCAGGATCTCATTGAGGAGATATGCCAAGTGCACCGAAAAAGCAGCCTGGCAGACCCGGCACTCAGCAGAGCCTTGGGAATGGGCCAGATGTAGTGACGGGACCAGACTTTCCCGCACACTTCTCAGAGCACACTACTCAACTGAACATTCATAACACAGGCTCTTCAAGGCCACCACTACACTATGGAGGAAATGGACTCGAAAGTCACATGTCCTCACCCCAACAAGGAACATGCCTGGGGCTCACACCAGACAGAGAAATCAGGGCCTGGAGTCCATCTGCAGCCAGTAACCCCTGAGCATGACCCAGCAGTGGCCTGGGTGAAGGGTGGGGGTGGGGCTCAAGGGAGAGGTAGGATATCCCGTGGCACTGCTGAGAATGTAGTAGCGAGTACTCGGCCCAAGTCTCCTTCACTAGGGGCACCCTCTGCCAGACGGACAGCTCCATCCTCATCCCTTCACAGACCAGAGGCCTCACTGAGGCACACTGTCCTCAGTCCCTGTCTGCCAACTCAGGTGGCCTAGCACTCTTCCTCAATGCTTGGAACAGGATGTACTTTGGATTCAATTCTGAAACGTTTACATACAGATCATGAGAGGGCGCAGGGTTGGGACTTAAGCATGACATTCTCCATACATTCTTTACCCAGCCTGCAGAGTAGCTCACATAAGGTCTTTAGCACATCTGTCCTCAGACTAATACCCACCCCATGGGATTAGGTGGGAACGTGCCACTTGTAGAATCATGTCATTGCTTCAAAGCTTTTAGATTTAGAAGTGTTTTGAATTTGGGGTCTGGAGGATCCGGAATGTTCAACCTGTCCTAGAGACTCGGCTCCCAGACACCCTGGATCAGTAGTAATTGGGACCTGCATGGCTTGGTCACATGACAGGTACATGCACCATGAGTGGGTAGAAGAAGGTTGAGGGGACAGTGCCTGCACTTATAGGAAGAGCAGAAAGTAGAATCACAGAATAAATAACATGCCCTGGACTTTCTGGCAGATCCTGAGAATGCCATTGCCACAGCCTTTGAAGCCACACAAGTAGCTACAGCGCCAGGAAACAACCTCAAAGGCATGACAGAAATCTGAGTCTTTGTCTGCAGACAGCCACCCTCCCAGGGACCCCATCGGCAACAAACTCCCTCTCCCTACCTTGACCAGGCTGCTGGAATACAGCTTCCCGGTCCCCCTGGAGCACGCAGAATGGGGCTTCTTCCATTATCCAAGGGCCAACTTCATTTCCTTCACCTTCTCACACTGCACTTTCCCAAACAGGATATTAAGGGAAGAGAAACCGAGGGCTTTCGGGGCTTTGCAGCCTCCGCTCCAGGGAAAACCAGACACTCATCCCTGTCTGAAATTGCTTCACTCCGTGAGCCTGTGGGCCACGGGAGCCCTCCCTCCACAGCCGAGCAGAAAATAGAGTTTGTTTCTCCATTTCCCAGACCCCCTCCCTGCCTCTTGCCCTCTCGGCACCCTCCTCCCCCTATTTAAGGGCTCCTCGGCCTGGACTACAGCTGGGGCTGGGGCTTAGTGGCTTGCATGCTGCCTCCTACCAAGACCTGGGCATGGCTCCCTCAACCTGCAACCCTGGGAGGGAGGACAGAAGGTAGAAACTCTGCACATCTCCCATGCCCCAAACCCATTCCACAAAGCCTTCACACGACCTTTTGTTCCCTGCAACATTCAGGTTTCCAGGCCACTCTCTGGCCTTGCCAGGAATGCAGTGTAGTGTGCTCCTGTACTCCTGGCTTGAGCACAATGTACTGGTTAAAATATTCATCCGGTCTGGGGTGGAATGTGATTCAGAGGAACACAAGCCTTGCTTGCCCCTCTGCCTCCGTTCCTAGCCCACCCAAGAGAGCTGCACTCCATTTGATTTTGGCAACCTCTTTTTAGATGTTAGAGTCCTTGATGGTAGCCTACAATGCTGGGAGTGGGAGAGACACAGATGGACTCAACCAGTTGTCACCCCCTCCAAGGGACAGGAGAGGGATATTAGATATTTTCTTGGAGGTTAATTCACTCAAAACTGGGCACTGGGAATATTCTGTCAAAGCAATTAGTCCCTCCCCCACCCTCTGCAGCCCACCCAGCATAAGCTGGAACCTTCCCACTCTCTAGAGGAGTAGGTACACATGGACCCGTGTGCAGGTGCCAGGGACGGGACCCCGCCTGGGCCAAGTGGGTCAGACAGACCCCAAGGATGCTTTTGATTATCAGTCACCTGGCTCGCTTTCCCTCTGCTCTCCATCCCCAGCACAAAACCTTCAGAGTGCCCACCCCAAGGAAAGGAAATCAGCTACCTCCTCCTAGCCCTGGTCTGTAACTAAAGGCTTGAGCTAAATTATACTGCCAGCCTCAGGGAGCTGGGGACTAGGGGCTAGAGGAAGGGCTGGCAGTGGGTGTGTTGCGAAGGGAGTAGGTCCAGGCATGTTGAGTCTGTTTTTTATCATGTGCCAAGAGTAAGGGGAGAAACTGAAGCTGGAGAATAAATACCATAAGTCATGGAGCCCTCGCTCCATTCTTTCTGGAAGAAAGAATGTCATATGGGCTGTAAGGGAAGAAGACAGACACCCCAGTTGTCCAGTCACTAGTGAGAGATGACTTCTGATTATGAGTGGGAGGTGGAGATAGGGCCAAGAAAAGCACGTGGGGGTATCCAGTGGCAAGGAGCCATTTAAGCCAACATTCCGCCTGGTGCACTACTTCCCATGAGTATGTCTGCCAACTTTGGAGGTGACCTTAAACAGCCTTTGCACCCGCTGGAAGTCTACAGACCCGTGTGAACCAAGACAGCACTGCGACCCTACCCCATCCTCCATTACTATGCCCTCTCTCACTTGCCCCCTCATGACCCACTTCTACCCAGGGCCACAGCAGTCTGTGTGATCATAATAGGAGGGTACCCTGGTGGCTTAAAGACAGTGGAAACTCACAGAGCTCCTAACCACTGACTGACAATGTGGCTTAGTCTCTACCAGCTTCTCACCTCTGTGGTCATGCCCCATACTAGCCCAGTATCCCAGGCCAACATTCCAGCTCTCCTCATGCTTGACCCTTGGGGATATATAACATTCCCCAACTTGCTCCATCTCTGCACTAATCATCCATCTCCCCATCTTCAATCACACATTTGCTTGTTGGCCATTCAGTCTCAGGGTTCCTGCCTACATGGTATAAGCTGGTCAAAGGTGGAAAAAACAGACCTGTTCATTCTTCAGAGTCCAGCAAAGTCCCTAGAACAGACCCGTATCGATAAGTATTTGTTGAATGAATAAAAGAGCTACTGACTGCTGGTTAGCTCAAAACAGAACTTCCCCATATCCACAGGGTAGAGAAAGCAGGACTCCAAGTAGCCAAGATCCACAGGGGCAGAAACTCCTCCAACCTGTAATGAATATCAACCTTCCCGCCTCTTCCTTAATTCTTAATCACAATTAAAGTCGGATATTCAAGAAGCCAGAGAAACAGTGTTACCCAATGCCCCAGAAAGCCTCCGAGACCAGCATTCAAGGGAAGAAAAGGTCTACTTTCATAAGGCCTAATAAGATCTTGCTTCCTTGAGCAGGCAGCAGAAGACCTACAATGGGGCTGTCTATGGAACACGAGGAAACGTGAGCTGTGACCAAAATATGGAGTTCCCCAAACCTATCAGAGAAACGGGTGAGTCCTGGCCAAGCCCAACAAACGATGGAGAGGAGTTCCAGGGTTCACAAGCTGAGCAAATTTACACCCAAGTGTGACGTGTATAACAGGAAATGTCCAAGTCCCATGGCACCCAACTTAGGAGTCATGGACAAAAAAAGTCACCTAACAAAACGGGGCGGGGGGACAGCCCCCATTTATCCCACACTGGGCTTCCCCATTTCTCTGCCCTGATGGGAGGCACATTCAGCCTGTCTTCAGTCTCCCTGTCTTCCATGGCTGATTAAGCAGTTGGGAGCAGAGTTTACTGTGAAGAAAGCAAACAATTATGCGCTATCCGAGGTAAACATTACCTTGGCGGTGGAAGCCGAGAGGAGGATGGTTGTCAGGAGGGATTATCATTATAATACTTAAAATAACATTTATAACACTTACTGAAATTACGCCAATGAAGTCTGCAGAGACACGGGAATGAAATCAGCTCGATGTGTTTTTATAAGAATACCAAAATCTCTGTCCCTGGGAGGAAAGTTAGAGGCATTAGTGCTCTTTGCTGGGCCTCCATTAGCTGGTAAAATTTGAATACTGTTTCTGAGGTGAACGCTAATCTTCTTTGAATCCTCCCAACACATTTTATCTGTAAAAAATTGTAGTTAAAAATTTAGTTTGATGGAATGATATTTAAGTGCTTTCTTCATCTTACTCTCTGAAAGCGCCCCAGAGAGTCTCCCTGTAATTTGTTCAAACGAAATAATATTTTCGTTTCCCCGTTTCTCTTTGTTGTCTTGGGTGATGAAAAGTAACATTTCTTTTCTTTCAATCCTATTAAGCGAGGCTCTCAGAGTGCCAGCCACTCAATCCAAATGCGATCTGGCAGACAGGCCCTCAGCTTAGAAAACGGGGCCTGCCAACCCCGCTTTCTGTCAGGAGCTGACATGTCACCAGGCAGCGTTTCCTAAGCAATAACCGGGGTAGCCAGCCAGCTGCGTGGGCCTTTCCTTTGCTGCAGCACTTGCCCTCTCCTCTCCTGTGGCTGACACGCTGAGAACCTGAGCTGGCAGTATCCCTGTCCCATGTCCACCCAGTCTCCCACAGATTCCCAGAGCACACTGAGCTGGAGCTGCATCCCAACTGCATCCCAGAGCAGGAAGAGCGTGGAGTACCTACTCTCGGTCCTTCCTTTGTGGGCACAACCCCATCCTATACGGCCCATCCATACTCCAGTCATCGCCAAAAACAGTTTGAACTTCCAAACTCCTACTCACTCTCCAAAACCTCTGATCAAACACTGGCTTTTCTCTGAGGCTCTCCTCAGAAACTTTTACCAGAGCCAGAGGGTGTGACTGAATCAGTCATGGTGCAGCCATTAAATATAACTCTACAAATGCTGTTACTTTCAAATGGAGCAAATTCAAACGAGCCACTGGAGGAAGACATGCAGTGTAGACATGAAGTGATCAACATACAAGAGAACAGACATATCCCAGCCGGTCCACACAGACACACGCACACCCAAGCATCAGTAAGAGTGGCAGGCGGCTTCTGGGGAAGCGGACGTGGGAAGGCTTCTAGAGGAGTTATACAACAGAACATTTACGCCTTGTGTTTTTTTTTTTTAATCTTTCCCCCACGAATGTGCATTACATGACTTTCAGTGGAAAAATAAATCCATACCAGTGGGAAATCTCGCCTCTTACCTCAGTAAAGCAGAGAGAGGAATCTCCCCTTGGACAGCCTCACCCCACTGATGGGTTTTCATACACACTGAAACTCTCTAAAAGTGAGATCCTTTCTGTGCCCTGCTCAAAAGTGGGCTCTGTCATCCTCTTTCTCTCCCTGTCTGCAGCAAACAGAGAAGGGCCAAGAATGAGCAGATCTTGGGGCTAGCTCTGGGCAAAGGCCCTGATGAGGGCAGAGCAACTGGACTCTCCAGGCCTTTCTGATGTGATGGCCACAAGTGGCCAGCTAGCTAACTGACTGGGAAACCCTGCGGAACACTGGCCCTGGAGATCCCTAGATCCCTAGAAATCATCTTGTGACTGTACTCACTGAACTCTTGCTTTCTCTATGTAAAATATCAGTGGAGTGAAAGTGATCTGAAAGCAAACACATATTCAGTCACAGAAACAGTGGTCCTGTTAATTTTACCCTAATGCCACAATTTTCTTTACAAATACATGAATCACCTACAAAATTATTTTCACACCATATACATACTTTATAGTACACAAACATGCACATACATAAACACACACATAAACAGACAGACAGACAGACAGACAGACAGACAGACACACACACACACACACACACACACACACACACACGCAGTTATCAAGCTCAACTAACAGGGACTAAGATGTCATTGGACATCTTATGTTGAATGTCCAATGACAGCAGGACACCTACCATAGTGTAAGGGCACCAATGACTCAGTGGCACACAGATCTCTTGAACAATACAAAGATCCCACAACTAAGCACAGCCATTCTGGAAACATCAAGTCTGTCGAGAGGTTAAGAGTCAGAGTGATATCTGTGGCTTTGTGTTAGGAATTCCAATGAATTCTTTACACTACAGACTGAAATCAGGCAGGGAAAGTTAAAACCTGGGTTCTATGGGACAGGCTGGCCACACACACAGCACACATAAGCAAAGGATGTGGCTAGGATGGCCTCTGATAACCACAGATGTTGTCCCAAAGGCTTAAAGTGTCCCTCCTTACATGTGGGTTCATAGACACCAACACCTCCACACACAGTGAAGGAAAGGCACAGGCCATCCCTTGGGGAACAGGAGCTGAGATGGTCAGTACATCAGAGCAGGCAGCCTCCATGAAAGTCACTTCTAGTGACAAGGCAGATCCTTCCCAGCATTCCTATGTCCCTTGTAAGTGAGCATAGGTGTATAGGATAGGGCCTTCATAGCTCTCATGGAACACTTCCTTCACCCTCAAAGCCCCCCACACCACACACGCACCCTCTGCCACATAAGCCTGTTTCAATACCATCTTTGTCAAACTTTAAGGGCGTTGCTGAGCTTAGGCTTTTGGGCACTTTCCCAGCAGGTCCAGCAGCAGACCTCCCCAGCCACTGTGAGGGAGCTACAGGGTGGGCCTGTGTGTATCTGCTAGCACTGCCCTAACACAGTAGCACAGAACAGGGAGGTGTGTGGACACAGTTCTGGTGGCTAACGGCCAGTCGAGGTACTATCACAATTAAGTTTCTCCTGGCCCTCTCCTCGGCTTGCAGGGGCCATTGTGAGCTCCCCAGGGTCTCTCCTCTGCTATGCTTGTCCCTGTGGTCTCTGTGTTCAAGTCTCTGTGACTGGATTAGGGAGCCATCTGTGTCATCACTTCTGTAGAAACCCTTTCCAAGTAGTCATATCCTGTGGTACTAGGGGGTTAGGGTTTCCATTAAGAACGAGAGGGAGATACAATTTGGCCCCAGCTAACAGCACCATCCTTGGACCTCTGCTAGTCTAGAAAGACACTTCATTCATCTGCCTGGTTGCTGGGCCACACAAACCCTCCTTTCCTCTTGTGTCTGAACACATCTTCCTCAGGCTTCTCTGAGCATTAGCCAAAGGTTTCCCGTGGTAAAGGAATAAGAAATGCTCACAGAACTCCAGGGCCAATGACCTTTAGCAAAAGGGACTTAGGAAGGCCCTAGAGGAAACTAAGTAGCCAAAGAAGACCCATGCAGGACTCTGTGATCACACATAGACAGGTACCTGAAGCATGACATAAGCAGGGTCAGAGCATAGGGATGTTCAGAAAGTCATCCTCATGGCTCCAACTAGTCTCCCTGCCTCCCCATAACTCCTCCACAGCAGTCACTGCTGCTAGACTTTGGTGGGTGTGGGAACAGGACTCTCAGTCTCTGCCATTTCAAAGTCTGTCCATGTGTGGGATGCAGCACGCCTCTGCCAGAGAGGGCATGCTTTGCGATCTGAACGGGCAGGCTTGTTAACTGACTGTTGAGTCTAATGTTATACCACTATTCTGCCTCTCGTTAGCAACACAAATTACCAGCAATTAGCTGGCTGACTGTTCAAAGGCAGTTCAATTTCATGTATAAAGAGAACTATATAATGCTTAATGTATCTATCAAATGTAATAGCCCAAACAAAATTAATGATATGAACACAATGAATGCTTATACGGGATAATTACAAGGTGTCGGTCATGAGAAGCGTGCCATGGCGTCAGACATACAATGCAGGCAAACAGTCACCAAAGTTGTCAAGGCTGGGCCAGCTCTTAAGAAAGAGAAGTCACTGTGGGGCACAGTGGGGCTCAGCCCCATCCATTGACAGAGCAGGAAAGGCAGGCCACTGCGGTGTTGGAAAACCACAAGGCTATAAGTGAGACCAGAGGATTGATTTTTCTCATCTGCAAAATGGGAAAATTCACAACTGCCCAGCAGAAATCTAACCTGTACCCTGTATTTGCATGACAAAAAAGGTCTTTGCTAGGTGTTCATATGACACCTGGAGGAAAGCGGCAATGCTGTTGATGTTATTATTATTATTATTATCTTAAAATTTCCAAGGTGAGGCCCAGCAGACCTCTTCTGTCCCTCGTCACTAACAGTGTGGTGGCACGATACAAACGACACTTAGATTTAATTACCATCCTTTTTCCCCCTCCGGTAACTAAACATTTTCCTCTGTTCAGTATCCCTGGAATGACAGGGCCATTCCCAGTGTATTACTTGCATATCTATAATTAAATAATTAAGAATTGTTCAAGCCCTTCCAAACACAACAAAAGGCGATGATTATTTCAAACCCACTTTAGGAGAAGTCAAGCCCCGATCAGTTCCATCTTTTGCTAATAGTTATGCAAGGCTGCGCCGGCAGCATTCCCTCTTGCATGCCAGCACACCAATAAATTAAGATATTCCTGGCCGCATCTGCACGAGGGAAATTAGAGCATTACCTGGTCCCCGCCAGTGTGCCAGCTCCGAGCGGCAGGCACAGCCCACGCTGGGCGACCAGCTGTCTGCGAATGTGGCGTGTGGATCACAGCTCGGAGCCAGGGGATCTCTTAGGAGGTCTGCTCTAATATCAAAACTGCCGCGCTGCAGGACTGTTCCCTTCACGGCACAATATTCAAACACTTCTCCTGCCTCTCTTTCCAGATCTGAAACCATGGTGAACCTGGGTCTGGGACCATCCAACGTCGCAGTCCCAGCCCCAAGAGCCCCACAGATTTGGATTTTTCGTGCTGCCTAGAGTCCTGGGTGGTGAGGTCAGTGCCAAGGCACTTTGTTTTCTGAATCCCCGGCTCTAGCTTTAGAGATGGGGTGACCTCATTCCTGGTGGGTGTAATGTCACTAGCAACACTGTCTCAGGTTTGATGGAGGCACAGTGGCCCTTATAAAGGTTTCACAGCTAAACAGATTCCAAAATGGCTCGCGTAAACCTGAGCTCACACCTTGAAAGAGGGAAAAGAGCTACTTTCCCAGAAATGATGGCCTTCCCACCCAAGTTCCAGTGAGCACAAGTCTCAATACAATACTCAGCTTCCCGAAAGTTCTTCAAGCCTGCTGCGCTCCTGGATTTGGAGACTGCTCTGGAACCAGCCCCTGTGCTCTAGACAAACAAAAGCAGACACAAGAGTGTATTATCCCGACAGTTGGCAGGTGTGCCAGACATCTGGGACTCAGAACGGGAGCACAGTGAGGTCCAGCAATAATCAGGGATGGGCCCACAGTGCTGGCAAGGAGCTCAGCACTGGGGTGTGGAAGAAGGCAGAGGCGTTCTTGAGCACACTCAGTAGACAGCAGGCTATGCAGGTGCAAAGGGCAGAAAAGTCAGTCTGGACTGCAGGACATTGATCAGAAAGGAGTGGCCAGCAAGGCTCAATGTTTAGTAGCCTGGAAGACTCCAAATCCATCAGCTCCCAGTCGGGGATCCTCCAGCAAGAACTTGAAAGAGCATTGTGGTCACTGCGGCACCTTCAACGTGCACTATCTTTCTCAGAACCTTCTGGTGAATTCCTAGCAGCTAGTCAGCTTGACTATCCATCCTCTTTCAAACCTCCAGTTGAGTGTCTACTGCCTAATTCATGTATCTATCTTTTCTCATGAGATCGGGGCAGTTTTTCTCATATAAGATCAGGACTGTTAGCAGTTCCTAAAGCACCCACAACAATCTAAGTAGTTGTGTGTCTGCTTCCTGTCATCTGACAGAGTCCTTTAAGGTAGAATCTGTGTTTGCCTTGGACAAGGCTCCTCACTCAACATAACGCAGGCACAAAGATGGCAGAATAAACTAGAAGGCATGAGAGGAAATAGATTCTAAGCTCACGGGAGAGGGTCTGAGATCCTGTGTACATGATCCATATGGCAGCAGAGGGCTGGCTACCCAGCTGCTATAAGACATACAAACCAGAAAGGGCCCATTCTCTAGAGGTTTCGGACCTGGTGTCCAGTAGGGTAAACTCTCTTCTCCCTCCACATTTCTGAGGCTGAGCACAGAGCTTCCCACTGAGCCCAATGATGGTGCAAACTAGATTTTCTCCCTTGTACTGCATCAACTCATGCTGTATCTTTCTTTGCCTCACACTAGCTTAAATGTCACCCGAGGTGGTCTTAATGGTGTGCGAAGGTGTCATGGCACTCCAGGGTCTTTCCGCCCCATGCACACATCCTCTCCTGGGTTAAAACGTATGCTCTAGCACAAGTTCAATCACAAACTGCTATGATCTGGGGTGTTTTCCCTCTAGCCTCTCCAGTAGATCAAAAACTTCTAGAGGCAGATACGAATCCTACACTTTTTCAATATCTTCCTTGACCAAGAACCAAGAAAGTGTATTTGACAGCCTATTCTAGAGAAAGTGCCACCACGCTACCACCATGCTACAGGTGGCAGAGCCTGCGAAACAGGCACGCACCAGCTATCTTGAAGTGAATGATCTGCTCATAGGACTTGACAGTTTCTGCCCATTTTCTCTGGTGGCTGCCCTCCCTCGGCCATTAAGGCTCTATGAAACATGGCTGCCAGGAAGCCCCACGGTACAGCTGCCAGGAAGCCCCATGGTACTGCTGCCAGGGCCAGTGACTTAGATCCTCTTTCTAAGATTCCCTGGCCCTTCTCTGTTGAAAACTAAAGGGGCCTCAGAGCATCAAGAGGAACAAAACCAAGACATGGAACCCCTTTTTTCCAATTCCAACAGCTCAAAGGCCACAAACAAGGACAATCCCAGCTGCCAGCAACTTCGCCGATGCCTGCTGACTACCCTTCCAACCAAACACTCAAGACAAAAGGTGACTCATTCTCAAGCCATCCGATCTCAGTTCTTTAAATTAGTTTATAAATGCTATTTCTTTTGCTTCTGCTGCTCACTCTACTCGAGGCTAAGAAACCCAGCTCAGGACCTGATGTGGGTATCACTTTTCAAATGCCCAAATCCCTGTAAAGGTTTAGTGTCTAGCTGTGTGCATTTTGCTCAGTATTAACATGTTCAATGGAGTACTTTGATTTTTTTTTTATCTAGACGCCAGAAGCTGGTGAATATATGCTTCATAGCTTCAGATAAACCTTTTGTTCTTCTGGGGCTGATCAGCTGGTGGAGCAGCGAGAGGGAGAAGGGGAGGGGAATTCACAGGGGCTCAGCGGTTTCAAAAAGTCAAATTACCTCTGAGCCATAGCAAGGCTGATAATTTAAATGAAAAAATATATATACAGGCCGCAGCACACAACACCGTCTCTGTTAGGACTTTTAATGAAGCCCCAGTTGTGATGACACTGAAGCCGGGAACGCTACGGTGGGATAATTACTTGGCTCCCACACAGCTGAGTTCCATAGATGCATTATTAACGGCACATTCCTCGCCATAACGAGAGCTGAACAGAGGTAGGCTCACAGACCTTGGCGTCCGCCATTAGCGGCCTGGCACAAACACAAATGAGTGTTTTCACAAAAGCATGCAAAGGTTGTGAAATTCCAATGAATCTGTGCTAGGAGGTGGAGTCATGGGGGAAGGGGAAAAGGTCTGTGGGGTGGTGTGTACACACATATATGTGCACGTGTGTTAGCGCTCATGCCCGCATAAACACACACACACACACACACACACACACACACACACACACACCCCTCTGTGGGCAGATGTGACCGGAGACATCACCTTTTCTGTACAAAGTACTTGGAGTAAGGCAACCTGGGAAATTATGGACTCAGAACACATTGATTTTTTTTTTTTCTGCAGCAAATCCAAGCAGCAGCCCCAGTGAAGAATTACAGAGGAAACAAAATCATCCAATTCTCCTAGAACCTGATTCTGCCATGCCAGCCATCATGAGCTTATGTGGCTGAGGGTACTGTGCTGCTGCCCAGCTGGACACCCATGTAGCATCAGCAGGCAGTTCCCTATGCACACATAGGTTCTCTTTCTGAACTGGCACTCACACGGTCTGTATTTTCAAGACACGCAGGCATTCCTCGGACTCCCAAGTTTTCAAAACATACAGGTTCTCCTTGGACTCTAAGGACTTATGGAGAAAGGGAATGCCATTGGGGTTTTCTTGCCCCGAGCTAACCCCAGTAACAACCAAGAATGCAGGCACACATACATCTGTACCAGGGCCTTGCGGGACCCTGTGGACATCCCAGACGTAGGCTTCAGAGCCCCAGTGACTTAGCTGGTAGGACAGCAGTGCCACAGTCCTATGTTTCTCCTTAGTCTCCTCCAATTCGCTTCCCCAGAAAGCGTCTGTTTCAAGGTGACCCTGTTTCACGAGTTAGCCCCAATGTCCCCCGCCTGCTCACAGAACCAGGGGCCTCCCAGTAATTAACACCCGCACTTGATGAGGTCCAGCTGGCAGACTGAAGCCGTGCCAGCATCCTCCACTCCAGCCCGGGCGTCTCCAGCCAGCCCTGTGAGGCCTCCTCCCTCCCACACCATTCTGGCTACTCTGTCCCCAGAGGAAAAGGCAGAAAGTCACCCATCACAGACACCTCACACAGGGCTCTTTGTCAGAGTAAATCACTAACTGCTCCAATTGGAAGTATAAAAGGTGACAGCTCCTATAATGGAGGGCCAAGCAGCCAAAGATGATGGCAGGAGGGGGGTGTGCTGACCCAGAAAGTGGCCATCATCCACTGTTGAGGATACAGAACAAAACAGCACTGGCTCTGCTTTAACCACACTCAGTATACACAGAGAGAGTTCACAGGGACACAAACCAGGCACGGCCAGGGCTACCTCTGCAGCTGAGACCCTGAATCGTGGTGGCACTTCCGGGTTTTGGTTGGGACTCCAGCGGGCCACATGCTTACAGCAATCAAGCTTTTCTGCATAGAGGGGCACACCAACACTTATTCATATGTGTGCTTTTCTGAATGCAGATCAAGCATCAATAAATAAAAAGTTAGTTTCAAGTATGTTTACACATATACAGAAACACCAGTTCTGGAAAAACAAACACTTGATTGTTAACAACAGCCTCCTGGGAGTGAGATGATTTCTAAACCTTCTTTCTGTGCATCACCACTTTCTCTCAGCGAGGAAGGCATAGTACTTAAGTTTAAACAAACAAACAAACAAATAAACAGCTTTCTTTAAAGAGTGATGGGTAATTTGCCTTTAGTTATGAAGAACATAGCAATTAGCAAAGTTAATAATAATCACGTTGTCACCAGCAGCTCCGCAAATGTGGTGCTAAAATGCAGTTTGGAAATGTTCCCAGCCCCTAGAAAAGTGCATCATACAGAATCGTCCACAGAAATCACTTGTGGGAGTGAATTGCATGAGCTGCATATCCCAGCATGACCTGTGACCAGTGTGAAAGCAAAGGATAGACCCGTGTGCCCAGTAGCTATAATGTGCATGTTGTCACTCACACAGGCCTAGGGCTGGAACCACCAAAAAGCACAGATGGGCAAAGGCAAGAGCAGTAGGAAGCAGATCGAGTCAGTGCAGAGTGAGTGCAGCACTGCTTTGCCAGAGACCTGCCTCCTGGGAAAGCCTAGTCCTAACCCATTCACTTCAGGTGGCTCCATCAGCTCCTGGCATTAGGCTCCAACAGTGTGCAGAAAGAGAGTGAAAGGAGAAGGCAGTGAGCAAGGAGCCAGGGTGCCTCCCACACCCAGATTCTTTCAGTACCTGGATAACATGGATTGCTAGAAGGTTGTGTAGAAGAGTGAGAAGGAGAGACCCCTGGTGGTGAAGGCCACCCCCAGCAATTTGGCTGTGACCCCCAACTCATTCCGGCCAGCAGTGCTCTTGTTCTGAGAGGGCTGTCCTGGCAGCTTTTCTCTGAGGGCTAGCCCCTGCCTATTGGTATCCTTCGGAAAGTCTGGAAAACTTCAGAGATTTCTCATGGACCTGTAGCACCTCCTTCAGGCTGCTCCCAAACTCAACCAATAGGCTCCAAAGCCTCTGAGACCAGCGTTTCCAGATGCTGAATGGAAGGTAAGGGCCCTGGCAGGGGGAGGGGAGGGAGCAGTGGCCCCCAAGGTCCTAGAAACCAGTGTTATGCCTGGGATGGCGAATGAGGAGGACTCCTTCCTCCAGAAATGGGTAGACATTAATTACGTAGGCAAACACACAGGAAAGCACCTCCACAAGTTTCCACCAGAGAGGAACTGAGGACTTGGTTGAAGGCTCTGAGAACAAAGCTCCTTACCTGTGAGGAGTTCTTGCTGGTCCTTCAAGGTTCCCTAGAGATAACCCATCCCCTGAAAAAGAATGCTATCCCCAATTGCTCACATCATACTGTGAGTTCTTGAGAGGCCCTTCTCGGTATGGGTGAGACTCGGGAGTAGCATGTTTCACTTGTGTAGGTCGTGCTGGCGGTTCTCAGACGAGTCTAGTGTGCCCCTGCTTTATTAAAGCATTCTGCATTATTCTTTGTTGCCCCTACCCCCACCCCACTGCCAGTTCCTTCCTGCATCTTCCTCTCTTTCCATCAGAAAGGTTGGTGGGAAAGACATTTACACCCTCCAGCAGCCTCTAGCCCAGGAAGTCCAGCTCTACACCAGTAAGGACCTAGCTCTTTCTCTTCTCACACCAACACACACACACACACACACACACACACACACACACACACACACATTCACACACTCACACACTCTCACACACTCTCACACACACACACACACATTCACACACTCACACACTCTCACACACTCCACACACACACACACACACACACACATTCACACACTCACACACTCTCTCACACACACACACACACACACACACAGAGGGAGGGATTCATCAACATATGGTCACAGACATACACAAAACATACAGAGAAACAAACAAACAGATCCAAATACACAACACTCCAAAGATGAACACAACGTTAAGAACCAAAACCAAAAGGCATTGACCCTATAATCACAAAGGCACCTGAACACATCGGAACTCAGAATTCACCCACAAACTTACTAGCAAACAAATGTGGAGACACAAATTTCACACAAACTGTGCATACCCTCTCAACAACAACAGCCTATGGGAGCCAAAGAAGCCCCTTCCCAGGACTCAAAGACCAACTTCAGACTCCTCAGAAACAAGCCCAGGGGACCCACAGTGCAGACACCTGGGAAGGGAGGAGGCAGAACAGGGCAGGTTACTACAAAACAGGCCCCAGGTGGCAGCTCTCTGAAGGCAGCTGGACCTAATACAACCCTGTTAGGCCCTCTTTCTTGTTTTGGTCCATAAACTACGCCCCACCCCACCCCCAACACTCCTCTGGTCTTCTTCAGTCCTCTCCAGGTAAATCCTGTCAGGAAACAGCCAGTAGCTGGAGGACAGAGCATGGATGTGGTGAGAAAAATAGGTCCCTCCTGTGCCTACCAAGGCCATTTTTTCTTCAGAATATGACTGTACAATGGAGAGACTCAAGAAGCTACTTAGCAGTTCCCTGGCAAATAAGGGATCCACATGTAAGAAACCCACACTGGGACATTGTCCAAGACATGCTTCATTGCCAACACACAGGGGTCAATTTTTTTTTCTTTCTTTCTTTTTTTTTTTTTTTTTAACGTGAGAGACAGAGACAGACACACAAATAGACACACACACACACACACACACACAGAGAGAGAGAGAGAGAGAGAGAGAGAGAGAGAGAGAGAGAGAGAGAGAGAGAGAGAGAGAGAGAGAGAGAGAGAGAGAGAGAGAGAGAGAGAGAGAGAGAGAGAGAGAGAAACAGAGCAAAGACCTGCTTGCCTCTTCAGAAGAGCGACAAGAAAGAAAACTGAGGTCAATTCTTTATAGTTGCCCAGGAATTGAGTGGCCTGGCCCAGCCCCTGATGAAACTTGAACCTAATTCTCAAGCCCGTCTGCCGTCCGTCCGTCCGTCCTTCCTTCCTTCCTTCCTTCCTTCCTTCCTTCCTTCCTTCCTTCCTTCCTTCCTTCAAGCCACTGCTCAGATGGTGGAGCTAGGCCTGGCCCAGGTAGACGAACCTCTGATATGCAGCTCCCCACAAGGGTACCCAGGTAAAAATTTAAAAGATAAAGTACCCAACCATAGACATGCCATGTCCATCAACAGGCAACAAAGACCCGTGCCCTCGCTCTGCTCTGAAGCTTGTAACCTAGGGAACAAACTCAAAAACAAAACCTGGAGAAAGTTCCTCAAACCATGAGTGATTCCCATGAGACAGCACCAAACTCTTAGACCACACTCACTTCCCGGAAGAAGAAGAAAATCAATTGTCTTTTTAAACCCCTATAGTATTTTGTCAATATTTTTTTATTACAGTGGAGAATGTATAAATATTTTATTATAAACCAAAGGCCTAAAATAAACAGTTTAGTAAATAGTTATTACATTACAAGGAAAAACATCTGTGGAAACGGCTTTCCATGTAATTATTCTTGCTATTTTACATTAGCGCTCAACGTGAATTTCTTTGGCACTAATGTTTCACTTGTTCTAAATCTTCATCCTTGTTGCTATTATTAAAATCTTAAAAAGGTGCCAAATCTTAAATGAAGAAAAAAAATGATTCGCTAGAAATTATTCATACCACAGTGAGCCGCTACTAAACCTGGCAGGGGTGCAGTATTTTCGGTGAAATTAACATAAAATATACAACTGCAAATTACCCAGGAAATAGCTATGTTCTTTACGGCATGCTTCTACATTCAGAAAAAAAACAGCGTTCTCCTTCTCCATCTCGCACAAAGCCCAAACAGCTCCATTCTGGCAAGTTTTAAAGAGAAAGTCATAGATCTCTCAGCAGACCTCAGGCTCTGTAAAGGGGCTAACAAACACTCACGGGTGGGTCAGCTGTGGGGGAGCGCCAGACGACGTCAACCCCGGACAGCCAGCACAAAAAAGGCAAAAAGCTATAGCCCCCTTCTCTCTCCGTAACACAGAATGGATTTCCTCTCCAAGGCCTCAGCCCTTCCTCCTAAATACAAGAAAAACTGTAACACCATGTAAAATGCAAATGTCCCTGTAAATATTTTATAAAATTGTTGCATACATCCCAAAAGCTATAGGTCTTAATTGAGAGCAGGCGATTTTTCTAGTCAATATATGGAAATGGAAAATGCTAATTTGTGTTTTTCTACTTATGAAAGACCCTGGAGAACAGCAAGCCACAAATGCACTCACTTTAATATTATAAATATAATTTGGCTCCCTCTTTACCATCCCCACAGCCATGGCTTTTATCTCCCTGTGGCTGCAGGGGGAGAGAGAGAATCACTTTCACAGCATTGGCCAGGGAAGGCAGCCTCAGATGATGGCAGGGGGCTCATCAGGCACAAGGCTGCATGCTTCCCCACCCCCTCCTGGGACTGGCAAACAGGGGTATAGTATGATTGGGCCACATGCCAGAAAGCTCTGTCCCACCTGAACTGTAGCCTGCCCATGGGATGGAAGCCAAAATAGTGGCCAGTTTGGGCCATGTGCATCCCTTGCCCTGGGGGACTTGCCTGGACTTTGAGCTTCACCTGCCTGCCTGAGAATTGTCTCTGGGCTGAGGGTTACCTCTTGAGCAGCTATGGGAGCACAAGCAGGTACCAGGGGATTACTGGAGCTTCCAAGCCAGAGGTGGTGCATGCCTTTAATCACAGCATTCAGGAGCCAGAGGCAGGTAAATCTCTGTTGAGTTCGAGGCCAGCCTAGTCTACAAGAGCTAGTTCCAGGACAGCTTCCAAAGCCACAGAGAAACCCTATCTCAAAAAACAAACAAAAATAACCCCCACAAAAACCAAACAAAAAAAGATTGGTGCTTCCAATCTCCAGAGAGCATAAGGCTACTGAGCCTTCTGGAGTGCTTCTGCCTTCAACGCCATCCTCTACCCTTCTATACACCTCACCCTAGGACTTTTGCACACTTAAGGCCACTTAAAACTGAGTTGGTCTGCACTGAGGTATGCAGGTGCACTTGAATGTGGAGATGTGTTTGGTGCACCTGCATACCTCAACAAAAACAAGCAAAAAAATACAAAATCTCTTTGGGTTTTCTGGAGCAACTATAGTATTTTTAGATGTGCTGAATTAAATAAAAATATATTATTTTATTTTTCCTGTTTCTTCTTACTTTACTCAATGTGTTGGACAGAAATTTTCAAATTAAACACATGGTTCTTACCCCGCATCTTTTTGTAAAGACTGCTGGGTAGGACACACATGTGCTATACACACATGTGCAAGCTGTATGCCATGATGCCAAGCACACAGAAGGGCCCCAACTCTGTGACTCTGGTCTTGGTGTCTGGGATTCTGGGAATTCCCAAATCCTCAAGTCTACCGTTGTAAGAAAGCACTATAAAGCAAAGGGGCCCATCACTGGTCCCTAATCCAAGGCTTATTCTTGCCCACTCTTCAACCCAAAGGCAAACCCTCCATGACTTCTCCAGAGAGACTTCTCCTATTCCAGCCCTTCATATAGTTGGGCCTCTTCTTCCCGATTCCACCCACAGAAGTTTGTGTTTGGGGGAGTCCAGAGCACCCTAGATTCCATACTTTGATCCAAATGTTGCAGCTTTATAAAGAGAGGTTCCGACAGGTCAAGTCAACCTGTGTAAGGCCACTCGGCAAATGGTGGCATAACCCAGTGGGAAGGCTCTTCCCAGTACAGGGTTTCAATGACTAAACAACATGGTACCCAGGTGGCCTTTTTAACAATTCCTAACAGGCCCAGATCGGAACAATCTAAACCAAAACCAATGAGATGCCACTCTGAATGCACTAATATAGAACAACAAAATACACAACAATAAAAAGGAAGAGAGCACCGACTTCATTCCACCCCACCCCACCCCAATGGATGCCATAGATGAATGCTGACCTAAGAGGTCAGACTCAGAATCATTACATCATGAGTTCGTGCCAGTACCCTGAAACAGGCAAACAGCTAGTAAACGACTCAGAATGGCAGCTGCCCTGGGAGGAGTGTGGGGGTGTGGGAAGGAAAGACCAGCAGCATGAGTAGCCGGTTAACCAGGTGTGTGAGCTGTTGATGGGGGGCACCTGTGCACTCCTGCTGCATTAGCCTAGGCTCTAATCAAAGGAAGACCTTCCTGAGTATGGAGACAGCAATGACCCCAAGGAGGGGCAAGCACCTCACAAGAAAGAATGAGCCCATACAGCCCTACAAGAAGATACCCCAAAAGCTAAGCCAGCAAAACCAAGAGTGTAGGCGCTTCTCTAAATCAGAAAGACAAAATTCCAAGCAACTTTTTTGTCGCTACATTCCAGTAAGTGCCAAGAGAGGCCCCCTGACTGTGGCAACCAGGCCCAGTTGGGCGCCTTGAGCTCCCCCCTCTTGTGGGTAGCAAGGAGGTAGCTGGTGACGTTTATTACCCGCCTGCAGTGAGACTGACCGCAGGCCTCCTCTGCCTACACTGAGCCATTAGCTGGTAATGGCCCCAGAGGCTCCCGGCCAGACCCGGGCTATGCACACTCGCAACACCAGTGACACTAATGACCGCCACATTGTGCAGATAAATCATCATTGCTCAGAAGGGGCCCTGGCTGGCTGGCGGTCTCCGAGCTTCATTTCACGAATTCTCCTAATACTCAACTGCCTTGTGAGGGGCTCAGACACATCATCTGCAGACTTCTCTAATGCAGCGTTGTAAAGAAGGACCAAAGGAGAAAGGGGGAACATTACTCCACGTTGTGCACAGAGATCCAAAGTGGGGGACCTAAGGCCTGGAGCTGAATCCTTGTCTGGGATTCCTAGAGCATCCGTACAACACACTAAAAATGGTGATCCAGGAACCACTGCCAGTCCATATCAGAATTTCACAGGCCAGGAGGCTCCATGATTCACAGAGCACTGTGGCATGAAAGTGAAGGCCACAGCTGACCACAATACCTGGGCTCCAGCCCAGTACTGACAGCTGCTGGCTGTATGGCCTCAGCAGCTCCCTTTACCTCTATATTTCCTACAAACAAAATGGGGAGCTGCGGGTGAGAAGCCAGTGTTCACCACCTGGCACATAGCTGTTTGTGGCTAATGTTTCCATGGTCCTTGTCCTGATAAAATTCACAGGACAGACCACAATGGCCACTGTAAGATACTTGTTCCCTGAAGATTAGGACTTGGACTCTGGGTCCCAGGAGGGGGGTGCTCACAGTCACAAGACTCACAGGAATGAGCGGCATCCAACCATGGCCACAGGGGAAGCACTCCCTGGAAAGAGGCAACGTACATAGGTTTCATAAGTCAGTGAAGGGCAGCTATGAGGGGGCTGGGAAAGCTCCAGGCTTACACCTGAGACCTACTGACAGAAGTCACCCTCAGCCTTAGGATTAGAAAGTCAGGCTAGTATCCTGGGGACATCTGGAGAGCAGCCTCAGCCCACCCTCCTGGAGAAGAGAACAGAAAGGTAACCTTGGGCATAAATACAGACTCCTCAGGGCCTATAGGCTCTGACCCTTCTCTACTTCCCTGCCTGGCACTCAAACCTTCTCTATGAGTGACCGGTCCTTGCTCCATACCTCAGCCTTGCTATAGAGTCCTTTTCCAAGTCCAAATCAACTCAGATCTTACACATCAGAACTGAATTTTTTTTCTTCTTTTTCAAGACAGGGTTTCTCTGTATAACAGCTCACCTTGTAGACCAGTCTGGTCTCGAACTCAGAGATCCAGCTACTTCTTCCTCCCTAGTGCAGGGATTAAAGGCATGCACTACCGTACTCAAGTTTAAATTTTATTTATTTATTTATTTATTTATTTATTTATTTATTTATTTATTTATCTTTTCATTTATGTACCAATCTATTTATTTGTCTACCTATTTAATATGTATGTGTGTTTTGCCTGGATGTCTATTTGTGCAGTATGTGTATATCTGGTGCCTGAAGAGGCCAAAAGAGGATATTCTGTTTGGGATTGAAGTTATACACAGTTGTGGGCCAATCTGATAGTTCTAGGAATTGAACCTGTGTCCTCTGAAAGAGCTATCAATGCTCTTAATTGCTTAGCCATCTCTCAAGCCCTGAGCAGGACTTAATTTTTAACCCATCATGTTATTACACAGTGTCAGCTTTCTGTCTTGAACCAGAGATACTCCATTCTCAGCCACACTCTGTTTAGGCTCCAAAATGACAGAAGAAGAGGACAGAGGCCAGTTCATTGATGCGTCTGTCAGGAAGTTCTTCCTGACCACTCTAGGACACCTCAAGTCTGAACTGCCTGAGTATCAGCCTTCCTGACAGCAAAACTCTCCCAGCTTCACAAGCCCAACTACCAGTTCTCAGTCCTACTACGGCCCACAAGGCCAACCCATATGCTCTCCAACAACAGAAGCCAAGCTGATGTGGGACAGAGGTCCACTGGCCGCGGCTGCTGGCCATCATGAGGCAGGTCTGCATACCACGGCCTGCATAGGGAGGTTTAGGTGGATTCAGTGATCCCAGGAGACAGGTGCATAAGCCCCTCCCACGTGGGATCTGCTTGACAGGAGGAACATGGTTTGGCCTGGAAACCGGAGCTGCAGGAGTGTAGCCTCCAGGCCAGGTGTGGACTGAATTCCTTCTCTTAGGCTGTGCATCTACAGCATCCGGGAATCACTCCTTGCTTGATTCAAAACCAGGTCAGAGAAAAGTGGCTCTCATTTCCGGAAGGGGTGAGCAGGCCTCCCAGGAAGGGTTCTGCAAAAGTCTCCAAACTGAACGTGAGAGACGAGTGGGAACCAAGCCTCATTCCCTCGGTGGCCCCACAGCTGCCAAAATTACTGACAAACTGACCTACAAAGAGTTTCTATTTTGTGAGCAAACCCCAAAGGTTAACAGCAGAGCCGCTGGCAGGCGAGCTGTACCACAGAGAGAAGTGTCTACAGCAGCTACGGCACGGTGCCCGGGCACTAGAACCCCAAAAGGAGGAAAAATTCCACAGTCATGAAAGGCAGGGTCCCAGACCACAGCCAAAGGGCACGTCTGTCCCTAAGATCTAGACCACAGAGCTGTCAGGGACTGCCTAAAAGAACCAAGATGGACACGTTCTCAGTCTGCACACATCTACTGTGGAGACCTACCATTCAAACAATCGTACCTCAATTTAACACCAACTTGGTGAACATGTCACACAGGTGACCCACTTCTCCATGAAGTTAGATTCGAAGTCCAGAAGGTCCTCGTATGTGGTCTAAGACACGATCTTAAGCTACTCCAGGACCGCAAGTCATCACTCCCACTCCATGTCTGTGGGTGCTCAGGCCATGCCAGCGTATGACACTAGGAGAAGGGATTCATCCCTTAACTGTTTATATGAGAATGTTACAAAGTACTTAGCCTCCCTCCATCCTCATCCTGCAAGTTGCCCTTTATGGCTGGCAGGGTTAGGGACAGAGAAATGCAAAGTTCCCCAACCCTCCCAGCATGGTCATCAGTGCCAGAGAAAGCATTAGACAGGAGCAAGGCTGGCTGAGAGGAACGAAGGGCCATGGATCTTCCCACAGGTGGAAGAGCTTCACCCAGATTTGTAATAGGAAAACAACCAAAAGTGGGTCAGAGAATACACACAGAGAGCCAGGCAGGACCCTGGGCTCCTATGCGCTCCACACTTACCTTCCACTTGGATCTTGAAGTGCGCCAAAACCCACTGACTCGCCATCAATCTGCTGAGCCAGCTGGGAAAGTGTTCACCCCAGACACAGAAGCCTGGTGTCTCAAGGGCTAAAGGCTTCTGCAGACCATCCACGAGGATAGGCTGACACACACTTGTTCTAGGCCTCTTAACGACAAGAAGGGCAGAGCAAGAAGTTCCAGGGCAGACTTTCCTGACCTTAACCACGGAACCTACAAAATACTCATTGTAGAGCAGAACTCCCCAACCACACATCTCCAAACTCCAGGGACACCGCTCATCCAGCGGCCCAAGGGCACCTGTGTGAAGTATGGCTGTGAGACTATGATTTGAGACATATCTGCTGGCCTCATTTCTGGAGTCTCTCAAGGTTCTCACTGAGCTCTCAGCCAGCAACAGCAGGTGTAGCATGGCCCAGAATCTTCCAAACCTCCCCATGATACAAATCCAGGAGGGCTGGGTTACTTGTGGACTGCATTGAATCCCCAGGCTGCTCCTCTGCAAACTGTCACTCAGGAGGAGAATTTCAGACCTTCGCTGAGTGAATGAGTGAGATCACAAATAGGAAGTAACCACTCAAGAAATAGTTCATGAAGGGACAGGAGACAGAACTTGGGGATGTCAGGAGTGGTCTGTATTCCGCCACCTCTGGTCGACTGTGTGCCCTTGGTCAAGTGTATATCCTTGTCTGGCTCTAACTTTCTTGGCTTTGGCAGGGTACGGAGACCATCCAAACACTGTTCCTAACACAGAGAACACCTAGCTCTCCCTCTGGAGACAAAGCCAAGCCTACTCTGCCTGGAGCCAATCTTAAGATGACTGGGGGCAGATACTCTGGTAACAAAACCTCCCAAATTGCCTGATGGGATTTCAGCCTCCATGAGATCACCACGCTCAGCATGGGGTGCTCAAGGAAACTGAGGGCAGTGAATGGAGGGGAGGGCTGTACCATAGCTGTGTGCACAGCTCCCACTGCTGTTGGAATGGTCCTGAGAGTTCAGCAAGAGTGACCATGATTCAGAAAAGCCCCATTCCTCAGGGTCAGGAGCAGAGTGACATCAAGTTCATTCCCTCTGACTCGTTAGCCACGTGGCCTGGGCAGAGGACTCAAGTATCAAGGGAGGGCCTGCGAGCTGGGGTCTAGGGGGGGGACCCGAGTCAAGTGAAGTACAACAGCATTTTCACAACTGTAATAGCAGTCCCAGATCAAATACTGGCCCTGTATCATTGTCTGGCACCTGTGACCACAGGGCCCTAAGAAAAGGGACATAAGAAAATCAAGATGACATCCTAGCCACCTGTTTGCTTTGGATGAGCAATGTCTTGCTGTCCCAGAAACAGGCTTCCCAAGTCTCCAGTCAGAGATAGCACAAGCCACCTAAAGGCCATCTGACTGGCCCTGATCAGTGATCATTCAATGGGGTCCTGAGAGGAGGGAAGCTGCCAGTGGCCTGGAGACGGAGGGGTCTACCCCAGAAGAGAAGCAAGGGCGGACATACAAAACCAGGTTCTGATTCCAGTGCTGCAGATAGAGCCTCAAGTGATCTGCAGTACCACACTAACCCTCTTTTTCTTGGCCAAACAGGTATTAAAGGTTCACGCTAGAATAGGCAAAGCCTTTCCCCAGGCAACCGCTGAGGAAGTTTGTCCTTCAAAGAAGTGTTCCTTATCGGAAAGTCCTTGTGCATACCACACTGAAAGGGGGTTTAGTGGGTGCCGTACTATAAAGGGACCCTCTCTGCTCACTTCAGCCAATATTGGGCCATCAAACCATAATTCCAGACATGTAAAATGACAAATTAGAGTGGTCAGAGAACCTCAACTTCTGTACCCTTTAATCATCAGTAAAAACTCTTCCATTTTGGTTCACTAAAGCTATGGGCACTTTTCACTACACATGATAATTAACATATGGTAATCCAGTCTTGAGCTGGAAGCCAGTTTATGCCAGTCTCTTGTGTTTCTATCAGTCCACCAAACTTCAAAAGAACAGCAGGCAGAATCCTTTTCCTAGAGAAGATGGGCTGAGAACAGGATTGTTTCAGTCCAGTGGAAGTACGAACAAGACTGCTTCAGAACAGGTCTGTAATTAATTCACACATTCAACTGTTACGTCCAGAAATATGTTCATGTTGACAATTTGCATTTGATGCTTTAAAAACAATCTGTCATGTTTTCATTTGCCTAGCAGTCTGGGAAGTGTCCTGACTCCAGTGCCTACCCAAGTGCTGCCTGGAGCTTCAGGTTCCTGAGATGCTACCCAGGGGATGAGAGAGGAGGCTGAGGATGTTCAGCTGGGTAAACAGTGTTCTTGCCAGATCTGTCCCCCTGTAAAGGGACAAGACAACCATGAAATTCTAGTATTATCCTTTCCAAGTCCCATAGCAGCTCGCAGCCCTCAGCTACAGGGCCTAGAGAGCTCTCTTCACCCTCTAGTTCCCACTTCGGTGAGCTGATGCCCAGCACGCAGGAAGCCTGAATTTGCCTTGCATCTGGTTCAGCCTAGCAGCTGCCCACCCCAGCTCCCGGGATAGCATCAGAGTGTGAAGGACAGTTGGTGGTGGGGAGGACGAGGAAGACTACATGTAAGGTACAGACAAGGTCTCCTTACCATCCACTTCACACTGGGTGCTGCTGAACCTGACTCACAGCAGCAATGAATGAGGAGAGGGCAGCGGCCTGCACAGCAGACCTTTTACCACCTCTGTGGAGGAAGAAGGAGAGGGAGGGACTGGAAGCCATCCTGCCCAGGTCTTAGTGCCACTGTTCTCCATGAGTCCTTTGACTTGGGTTAGCTCAGGAGTAGCTGTGGAATCGGTGTTTCTGAGACATTGCTAACACTCCTGATAGCCTGTTTAGCCTCTGGATCCTCCTATGGATGAAACATCTTTGGGCTAAGTATTGGACAATGTATTAGGAAAGCAATAGGACCATTCCGATGGGTGAAGAGAAGAGAGACCACTAGAGACATTGGGATCCAAATAAGGATACATGGCAAGGATCCTGATCTTCCTTTTTGCCTTATAACACACACGAGCGCGTGCGCGCACACACACACACACACACACACACACACATACACACACACACACACACACACACACACACACACACACCCTGTTGGCAATATTTAATGAGTTGCCAATACACCCTATGTCCTTCTGTTACAATGAGGTTAGGAGGAAGCAAAGATGTTCCTCCTATTGAAAGCAACCAACCATAGCAAGGGATGGCCACCCACTCTCTTAGTGACAGCAAAAGCCAAGAAGGGAGCAGGGATGAGGGAGCTTTACCACCACTACTAAGATAGTGGTTGAGGCTTAGCTGGGAGGTTGTAACTCTACCACCATAGACAGGTGGATCTCTGAGTTTGAGACCAGCCTGGTCTACAGAGTGAGTTCCAGTACAGTCAGGGCTACACAGAGAAACCCTGTCAGAGGTGGGGAGAGAGAGGTGGGACAACCAACAAACAAAAACAAAAACAAACATAAAAGATGGTACACACACCTCTCCTTCCCTACAGTGCAACAGAGAAACTTGGGTGAGATATAAGGTCTAAATAAGAGCCAGTGTTTCACCAGATAATCCAAAACACAAATACTTCAGTCAAAAGCCATCCACCCTCAATGCTCAGAGGTTGAGCAATACAAGCTCAGCAGGCACCGGGCTTTGAATGCAACACCCAGCACATAAAAAAGAAAAAAAAAAAAAACAGCAACCAAAAAATAAAACATCCACCAAATGGAAAACATAATCAGTACATACTGTCATTGAAATAATAGCTATTGTAGAACTAGCTGACCAAGAGTTTAAAGAGACCACTATAAACACATCAAATAATCAGCTCTGAAAACATGCTTATGAGTAAGTTTATACAGACTGTGTAGGTTATATTTATGAAAAAAAAATATATACACATACGCATGTAAAAGCAATTAATGAAAAGAGGCCATGAATTTGAAAAAAGAGGAAAGGGTGGGTGATATATGGAAAGGTTTGGAGGAAGGAACAGGAAGGGAGAAATTATGTAATTACAATCTCAAAATAAAAGAAAAATATATTAACATTTTATGAATATCCTTAAAACAGGAAGTCTCAAAGATAGATACAAAGAAGCATTAAGCAGGGCTGGGATTGATTCAGTGGATAAAGGACTTGCAGCATGAGCACCTGACTTTGTGTCCCTGGCAGTCACATAAAAAGGCAAGCACAGTAACAAATGTCTATAACCCCAGTGCTAGATGTGGGAGTAAGGGACAGAAGGATTTCTGGAGCTTGTCAGTCAATCAGTCTAGCTGTCAGTGAGCTCTAGTTTCATTGGAAGGCTCTGCCTGAAAAATTAGAGTGGAGAGCAATAAAAGAAGACATCTAAGCTTAACCTCTGGCCTTCACACATGTGAACACCAAACATTCACACATACAAATAAAAAAGAAGTGCTGATTTTTTTAATAGGAAGTTTAAAAATAAAAACAAAGTAAAATCTTAGAAAGATTCAATGAAAAACTTAACAGTAGGAGTTAAAGAAGAGAATCCATGAAACAGAGGGCAGAATGGCAAGCAAAATGATCAAGTCTAAACAAACAGCACTATGTAATGAATAGTAGAGATTGCTACAACTATAAAAATTTGTGCCATGCAATCAAAGTTTCAGAAAGACAGAAGCACTAAGAGAGGAAGGTTGGATTCTGAGGTTGTGAGTCACTGTGGAGAGAAGCAGTGTAGAGTTCATGGCAGGATAATATGAGATGGTAGTGAGAAATAGAGTGCTGAATCTGGAACCAGGGCTGGGCTAGGACCCATATGGCCCATCTCCAAACAACCCATTTCTCCAGTAAGGTTCTACTTCCTAGGAGTTCCAAAACAGCACCACCTACAGGGTAGCAAGTGTTCACACACGTGAGCCTGTGCAGGACATTGCACATTTAAACCACTGATGGGAGATGTTATTCTGTATATATGTTTCTCATACTGGTTCATAAAGCACTGTGGCCAATACAAAACTAGATAGGTAGGGCTAGGAGATTAGGAGGAGGAAAGAGGAAGTAGAAGGAGGGGTCAAGATGTAAAGCATGGAGGAAGTAAGACGCCAGCCGAGGCTCCCCGATAAGATGAGCCACGTGGAAATACTTAGATAAGTAGAAATGGGTTAATAATTAAGGCAGAGCTAGCCCATAAACAATAATGGTAACTGGCCAACAGGATTGTATCAAATACAGAGTCTCAGAGTGTTACTTGGGGCTGGTGCGGCTGTGGGCCCAGACTGACGGGCTGGTGGAAACATACATGCTACAAACCACAACATGAGGTGAGTCACTAAAAAATAACTCAAAGAAATCTACACCAAGGCCCATCTAGCTAGAGAAAAACAGTACCTTGTCTACAACAGCTACAAAAAAGGCTCAGAGGACAGCAGATTTTTCATTAGAAACAATAGAAGTGAGAAGAAAGTGGCATATTTCTTCTCAAATATTGAAGGAAAAGGAACTGTCAACCTAGAACCCTCCATCCTCCAATAAGAAATGGAGAATCAAGATAGTCTCAGACAGAAGAAACAACAACAAAAGAGAAATGTGTCAGCAGAAGGCCTATGTTCACTGAGTGACTGAAGGAAGTTCTCTAGGTAGAAAGGAAATGACCAAAGATGAGACATTAACAAGAGAAGGATGCTGGGGTGACTGCATGGAAAATACATAATTTTCCTTTTCTAAATTAGACTTGATACAAAACAAAACAATTAAATCAACACTGACAGTAATTCCAGAAATATAGAGAATAACTAAGATGATTAGAATAAGTAGGGGAAGGTAGTGTATTCTATATTTTAACTAAACTGGCAAAATGACACAAACTGTATTTGTAACTGCTATGTATATAATTTAATGTTTACAGTAATCATTCTTAAAAACATAAAGGAAATAGGAAGATGGTTCAGTTGTAAAGTGCCTGCCATCCAAGCATAGGGATCTGGCTTCTTATTTCTAGGACTCGATGGCCATCTGGTCTGGCTGAATCTATAAGCTCAACGAAAGACACTGACTCAAAAAAATAAAATGGAAAGCAAGATACCTGACATTGACTTCTAAAGAATTATGAGTTCAAGGCCAACCTGGGCTACATAGTAAGGCAAGCGAGCAAGGAAGGGAGGGAACGAGGGAAGAAGGAAGGGAGGGAAGGAGGGAGGGAGGGAGGGAGGGAGGGAATGCATACATAGCAGTTATTCCGATCATGATGGAATATAACTAGATTAATTTGCACTAGATTAATAGGGCAAAGATAACAGGAAAAACACCAAACACTTGCATATTGAATAATGTATTCCCACATAATCATGGACTAAAGAGGAAGTTCAAGGGAAATTTTTAACTATACCTAATTAGAGCTAAAGAGATGGCTCAGTGAGTAAGAGTGCTTACTATGCAAACATGAGGACCTGAGTTCAAATCCCTAGTGCTCACATTTAAAAAGTCAGGTGTAGCCATAAGTACCTGTAACCCAATGTTATGGGGGTTGAAGGCAGCAGGATTGCTAGGGCTTGCTGGCCACCAGTCTAGTACAAGTTTCCTTGAGGGACTGTGTCTCAAAGGGATAAGGCAGAGAGTGACAGCATAGGACACCAGACACCCACCTCTGGCCTCCGCATGCATACATGCATGTGTATAAATAAATCACAAACACATATCTCCCCCCACACAGTAGATAAACTATATCGAATTGAATTAAAATAAAACTACAATATGTTAAGAATCTGAGGAACATGACAAATTTGATGCCGCCAAGAGGGAAATTGATATTAAGTGCTCAGAAAAAAAAAAAAAAATCAAATCAACAAACTTACATCTCAAAACCTAGAAAAATAATAAAGCCTTAAGCAAGCAGGAGAGAAGGAATAACACAGATGAGATCAGAAATCAGCAATAAAAAACACGAAATTGAAAATTAATTAACAAGCAGTTGGTTCTTTGAAAAGATCAATAAAATTGACAAATTTCTAACAAGACTGAGAAATAAAGGGGGGCAGGCTTACACAATACCAGTGTCAGGCATGAACATCAGAAGATAAATACAGAAAATTTGAGAATTAGATGGAACAAACTAACTTCTTAAAAAATAAGTTTCTAAAACACACATAACATGGTCTGATGTAAAATAGTCCTATACTAGCAAGGAAGTTAAATTAACCATAATTTAAATCTTTCCAAAAAGAAAATCTTCATACACATTGGATAACTCTAAAAGATTCCATACAATTTCTTTTAGAGAATGAAAAAATAAATAGTGCTTCCCTTCCAATTCATCTCACAAAGCCCGTATCTCAACACAAACCACACAAGCACAGGACAAACATTAAAGAAAGTTTAAGACTAGTATCCCTCATAAATACAGTCATAAAAATCTTTCATGACATATTGCCAAATGGAATTCCACAACATGTAAAAATTATTCAACATCACCACATAGAGGATATGCCAAGGAAGCAAAGCTGATTGGATAATGGAAAAATAAATCATTACAAACCATCATTAGTAAAAGACAATCACATGATCATATAACAGCAGCTATCATTCTAAAAGTGACTACATTCCACTGCCATCCAAAACAAAACCTCCTTGAAAATTAGGAATACAGAAGGAGGGGCGGTTCCTCGGCTTGCAAAGGATCTGCACATGTGTGGCGGATATTCAACTTTCTGATGAATGAATTTTAAAATGGAATGCACTTCTCCCTAACACCAGAAACAAGAATAACTACTCTTACCAGTTTTATTCAATATCAACATGCAAGTACAAGCTGAAGAAACAATACAAGAAAAGGAAATAAAAAGCATATAGATAGGAATTTATAAAACTCTTCAATCAATGACATGATTGGCTTAGTTGAAAACTCCCACAAACTCTAAAAAAATAAAATAAAATAAAAAGACCCATTGCTGCCATGCACGGTGCCACTGGCCTATAATATTAGCACTCAGGAAGTGGAAGTAGAAGGATCAAGAAAGAGTTCAAGACCAGCCTGGTCTTGCAATGCAAAACACTATAATATGCACAACATGATATATAGAATACACACAAAATAATTAAAAATAATTACATTTTTAAGTGTGAGTAACAAATATTTAAACATCAAGATTATAATTGCTAAAAAAAAAAACCCAAAAATTAAATATTTAAATAAAGCTATTTCAGGAGACAGGCAGGGCACGGGTAAAGGTACAACTGGCACCACTGAGCAGAGACGAGAGACTGTAATCTGTTGGGCTTATGGATGGTGGCCAGGCACGCCTCATACGAACAATGTGAGCAGGAAGGACAGAAATGTCCAGAAAGACAGTGTCTGAGCTTGTGGAAGGCCTGGGACTGGCAATCTGAACCAGATGTCATTGGCTAGAGGCTCAGGCTCCACTTGACCCCCAGCTAGTCCTGGACTTTCACCAAGAAGTGTTCCTACCTAGTATCACTCCTTCTTTGTGGGAAATTGTGCACTGAGCAGCTGTTCAGGTGTAAGGTCATGGAGTGCCAGGCTATGAACTGTACCATGCTCGTGTCCTCCTGAGACGCTGCTCCAAGGCCTCCCTTATCTTCTGCATTTTCTACATTCTCGTGCGTTCTTGTGTGCTTTCTTCTCTAACATATGCGTGTTCCTGTTCTACTCCCACCTCAGGGTTCTGTTGGTGGTGACACTCAATGCTGAGCACACCGCAGATGCTCAACACAGAGCAAAGTTGCTAAACGAATGAAGGAGCAAATGAAAGGGAAACTCCTTTGGCTGTTGCCACGCCTGGGTGTGTCCCACAGGCCTCAGCAGGGTCTCTGACCTGAGGCCTGGGATGGAAACTTAACAAGGCCATAGATGGGTCTGCTTGTTTTCAGGAGATACGGCTTCCATCAGAGTCGCCAGCGGGTGCACAGGGATCGTTAATCAGCTGGAACTCTTCTTGCACTTGCAGGATCCTCTGTGTGCCCTGTCTTTTATATAACCGGCCTGATCCACCCAACTGACCCCAACAGGTGGCTGTGAGATCCACCGTACATTGGGTATACTGCATGCTGTCATGGAAACAGATGCCTACTCTTCTTTCTAGAAACTTGTCCACTGTTGGAGTTGATGACTGCAGAAAGGGATGATTATGCCATCTACAACAATCTGGCATAAGCAGCTCGGGACCGTCAGAGGCTGCTAGGACAGAACAGACCCCTCTGCTCGAGCAGTGAGCTGTCACCTGCACCGGACAGACTTTCTGAGAAGAAGGACAGCAAAGTAAAGCAGACAAGATTGGTCATGTAGGGTTTCAGGCTTGTGGTGAGGTCACTGAAACCTCTGTATTCAGCCACACCTGAAGCCTGTTACCCACATATGCACAGACTTTGCTGTGACATGAACCAATAGTAAATTCTTTTGACGTATTGCCTAGAGTTCCACCTGAATGCATCCAGGGGAGCCCAAGCCTCTGCCCGCATAGGCCTTGATTTCACCACTACAGCCTTTACAGGGTTTCACACTCAGTGAGGCTTTATTTCTTTGGACACAGAGAACTTTTGACATGTAAATTTAGTAAAAATCTACAGGATAGACTCAAAGCACTAACTTCCTAAAGGATAGTGCTTAGAAAAGCTCCCACCAGTGTCCTGGAGTCTCACTGTGTCCAAGGCTCACAAGGTCATGCTGTTCATCCCCCATCCCCCCAGTTCTGGGTCCCAGGGTGGATAAATTGGGAAGAACCTCCCCCTCTCCAGGCACAACACTACAAGGCCAATCAGCCATGGCAACGCCAACTGCTGCAAGGGCCTGCTATATGCTCTCCACCAGGCCTCAAAGGCTGACGAGGGAGACACAGCTGGTGTCAAGAATTAGTATAAGTTGCTGATACCTACTGGGTGCTCAGGACACAGAAGACCACACTCTGGAGTGACCACCAGCCACAGGATCCTTGATGTCTCTCTTACCACACTAGGTAAGTATCAGCGGGAAGTGGATTCAAGGAAAACGAACCAAACAGTGTGATGGCCACAAAGGGCATTCAATCAGTTTAGCATTATAGGCCACCAAGCCCATAGGGATGTGTGGAAAAGGAGGGATGGACATTACTTAATGAGCTGGTCCATGCAAGATGGTACCCAGCCTGTTCTCCATCATCCAGTAGCAGCTTTGTGGCTACTGCCTCCTGGCATCCATCCTGCCACTTCCCCTTCCCACTGGTCCTCCCTCCTTGAACAGCTAATACCCTCTACTTTCTCCTTCTGAAATGACTAACACTTCCTGGAACATCCAGACACCTCCGTTACTGCTTTCCATCCTCTTGTCTTAGCTTGGAACCTGGGGAGTACAGGGGACACATTCATACCCCTCCACTCCTCCTTCTCTTGACCTCTCCCAGCCCCATTCACACCCACAACACAGTGGGTGACCTCTCTGGTTTGCCATGCTGCCCAGGGAGACCCTCCTGCCTGCTTGAATGGCACATGCTCCTCACCCACTTCTCAAAGAAACCCCTGCTGTCTCAACCGACGTTCAGATCCACTTCTTGTACCAGGTTTCCTGTTAAACTCCCTGTCCAGGGATCCATGATCAGCCAGATGCCAGCACTCAGACGGACCATCGCAGGCAAGCCGGCTCACTCACACTCAAGCTCACCAAGTGTGAGGAGGCTGCAAAGAGGTCTTAGTCCTCTGGTCTGAGTTCAAAAACCACCTTGCGATTCCTCACACTCCTCGATTTCCATTATGGAAACAGAAGCCCCGAGCAGGTCCCATAGGGCTTGGTATGCCATCCCACACAGATACTGAAGGACAGACCTGCCATGGATAAGCCTCACCAGACATAACTGGCCATTGACAACTTCTTTGCTAGCACTGAAGTACCTGTTCTAGAACAATACTCTCTTCTATCTGTCCTGCAGGAGCAGGTCACCCAAGACCTCTAAGTCACTCCTGACTTCTTCCCTATGCCCAGACTCAGCATGCCACCTTTCCCCACCTACCTCTCTGTCCTCTGTTCAGCTCTGCTCAAGTGTCTGCCATTGCCCTGGCCAAAGTTGCCTCTATGACTGTTTCTACCACCTGACACCCCCCACACCTTGTCTTCTTATCTTTGGATACTCTGGTTAGATAGCACCAAATCCAGGAAGCCTTCCTGGCACACTCACACTGCCCAACACAGCTGAGCCCATATCTGAGACCGGTGATGTTAAGGCGAACTTGAAGTTATCATGAGCCCAGGTCACATAGTTCCTCAGAACATGTCCAGAGGATTTTCACCAGGTTTGCTGAACGTGGTGTTACAACGTTACTAACGGGAAATCCCAATTGTAGACCTCTCGCCTCCTCTTGAAAACAATATTTGCACAAACCAGGAAAGTGAGAGTCACACCACTGGAGTGCGTCCCAGTGCTTGGTCAACAATTTTCCAGAACACATCAACGGGGAAGCCGAGAAAAGTCAAGGAAACTGAGTCCTGCATGCTCTCTCCCCTGCCTGAGTTGTGACAGCTTACTGGCTGTCTGTTCAAGCTTATTACTCTGACAGAACAATTCCAGAGCCCAAAACACAGTCTCTAGAGAAGGAGATGTTTTATCACAGACTGAGGTGAACAGAGGTTCAGGTCTGGTGTTACCAGAATCAAAGGCACCATTACAGAGCCTGGCAGGGAGCCCTTCCCTTTCCCTTTCCATGGTAACCTCTTCAGTTTGATGTGAGAGTTTTGCATCTCCCTGGTTTCAGGGAGATCTCACTGACTTCCACTCTAAACTGTTCCCCTTGGACCAGCCAGGACTCTCCTCCAAAATGCTATGAGCTGGGCCCACAGGGGGTCCCAGACTTCCAGAGGGAGGCAAGGAGAGTAGGCTGGGGCCTTCTAGCACCTAGATATATCACCAGGGATGCTCTCTCTCCCTCCCCTCTGTCTCTCTCTTTCTCTCTCTCTCTCTCTCTCTCTCTCTCTCTCTCTCTCTCTCTCTCTCTCTCTCTCTCACACACACACACACACACACACACACACACACACACACACAGAGCCCCCATGGAGGACTGCCTATTTTGTACAAGGACTGGCTTAAAGGTCAACACTAGGGTGTGCTTTAAGTCCTGAACAGGAGGTTCCATTTCCAGTCCAGCTCCTAACAGGCACCCAGGGACAGGGTGCAGCAGGACATGACTAATATCCCATGGGGTAGCCTGGCCCTGCCTGGCTGCCCTCCAGAGAGCCCACAGTCCAAGGACACTGAGCACAATCCTGAGTATACTCCTCGAGGACAGTCTCTCCCCGACCTGACTTCCTTGGGGCTTCCCCAGGAGTCCATAATGCCCTGAGTAAAGATGTCCAGAGGCCCATGGCCTAGTAACCCCTTTAGTCACAGCAAGTTTCTTGAGAGTAAATTCCCAGAGCCTTTCTCCAGCCTTTATCAAGTGTCCCCATCCCAAAGAATCAAAAGAACAGATGCCCACGAATGGTTAAGAAGCAGCCAGGCTGCCAGGGCATCTCAAAGATTTTTACATGCCCATCGCAGGCACTCAGCCCTGTGGTGACATGGGATTTCAAAGGTGACCCTGTATTGAAAGGCTTCCAAAGTCCTTGTCTCCAGCAGCACTAGGAGGGGACCTAGAAAAATGTCCCTAAAGAGAAGCACCCCGAGTCATCCCAGCGCCCAGCAGAGCCACTCAGAGCTTCTACCCTCTGCTACCAGAAGGCCAGTTTACCAGCCCCAGGGGAGTTCTCCAGCAGCCTGAGCTCAGAAGAGACCTGCCTCAGACCCCCAAGTGCCCCGACTTTACGAGAAGGCTGCCAAACTGAACAAGGCCACTTCCACTCACTCCCAAGTCCCCTTAGTTCGGCTGAGAGGAACTGTTACTCAGGCCAGCTGCAGGGCAGCCACTCTGGATTCAGGCCACTTAGCGAGTGTCCCTAAGGACTCTGGGCCCAGCAGACTTACTAGGACTGCAGAACCAATCCCACCTCGTATCTCCTTGCTCAGGGCGTCTACACTCATAGCACCAGGCAATGCCATTCTGCCCACTGGTGCTTGCTTCCACACACTGGAGGACAGTGGGTATGATTTTATACTCATCCCATCTTGTTCTCTACCTCCAAACACTGCACTCTGATTAATCCTCCTAAAATTCTCAGCTCAGTCCAAGCCACGGCCTACTCTGAAACCTTCAATGGCTCCCCAGTGTTTTAGCTCAAGCCTACATACACAGACTGATGGGGACTAGTCTGGGGACACAAATGAGCCACACAGCCCTATGTAGCATCCAGCCAACCCCAGTGAGTCTGCAGATCCTGGGAGGACACTTGCCTGTGTGTCTTGCCCACAGGGAACAGCCAGTTCACTCCCATGCGTTCTGCCTGTGCGGAGGGCTGGGGGAGGGGGTGGGGCATGGAAATCGAGGTGCTGCCTCTTCTAAAATTTAAAGAAATCCAAACAAAACATCAGGTAAGAGGATGGATCGGGCCCAGCGATGGACCCAGCCTGGAGGGTAAGTCTAAGTCTAACCCCCTTCAGTTGGAATTTGAAGCCGCCTGTGACAATGCCCACAATCTACCTCCCCATCCTCACTGCCATGATGCCATGTGCTGGCTCATCAGGATGGGTGCCACAGCTCTTCCACGACATTCCTGTCCCTGAGCTCTGCTGCCACATAGTCCTCTGAAGGGCTGATCCACACCTTCACAGCCAAACAACAACAACAACAACAACAACAACAACAACAACAACACACACACACACACACACACACACACACACACACACACACACACACACACACACACAAAGACTCCTTTTCCTTTGCTGAGCTAACCTCTGCTAACCAGTCCCACCATAGAGAAAACTCCTCTTCATCCTTCAGTACCCAGGCAGGCCCTTCTGATCTCTAGGTCCCTGAACTGGGGCCATCAGAATCACTCCAGCACTAACCTGGATGCCTGTCTGTCTGTCTCCTCTAGAGACAGGGAGCCATGGTCTCTCTCATCATAGGACAGGCCATGACTATAAACGCAATAGAGAGCCTGGCTGTTGTTTGACCTGCCTTACTGTGCACCAGCTGTAAGATCTTGAATAGGTCAGCTTGAATAAGAAAGTAAGGGCTGTGCAAAGCCAGACCCTTCTATCTATAAGATGGGGACAAACACTGCATCATCCCTTACTGCACAGCTGTGCCCTACAGTATCTTGAACAGGATGTTGTAAGTCTTGAAAGCAAGGCTGCAGCCATTTCACCCTCAGTGGCCCCTAGAGACCACACAGCTCTCATCATCCTGCCCCACTGATGTTCTCTGACATGTCGGGATGATGAGCTAAGCAATGGGCAGTAGCTGGAAGGGAGGTGAGGGTGAGAGGAACTGGGCCACCTGGTTCACAGGCATCAGTGTCATACCCCCTGCTTCGGGGGCTAAAGTCTCTGGTCCCAACACTCTCCACTCTGAACTGCTGGAGACCAATAGTGCCCACATGACCTGGTGGCAGGCCTGGTCACAGTGAGATGTAGATGAGGGGCCCTGCCCAGCCACCAGATAGATGCTACCCACTGAAGGCCAGCTCTCAAACAAGCTGAAGGCCCAGCATACCCTCCTCTAGAGGACCTGTACTCCAGTGTTGAGTGGCCTTCCTCCTGCCTTGCACCTGAGGACAGATGCTTTCCAGGCCATGTACGAAGGAAAGGTGGAAGAGAAAAGGGAGGGGGGACATCTTAGTAATCACCACGGCCCAATTAGCCAGCTCTCGCCCTCCATGCTTGCAAACAGGAGCATATCACCACCTGCTACAGAAACAAACATTTTCAGATATCTTCATCAGCTCCTCCCTGACTCTCCCGAGAAAGGGCCTCATAGCCTGCCACTGACAGGGCAGCTTCCCTTCCTGCACTCTGCAGGGGCTTCCAGGTAGAAGGCATTAAAAAACCACCAATCTCCCTGTCAGAAGAGCCCCCTGGCCCATCTGCCCTTCCTGACTCTTCATATCCATTCATTGCAATGAACCCACCAAACATGTAGCCATGCTGTCTGCATTCAGACGACAAACTCCACACCACCACAGGCAGAGGCTGATCAGATGAGGAGTAAGCAAGGACACTTGCCACCGGAACCCCCTAGGCAGGGTGTGCTACATACAGCTGGGCGGGGGCCAGAGGACCTGTGCTCATTGTACCATCTCCACTAAAGGGGGCCTTTGCAACAGCTCCCTTCATATGACATGCGGATGACATGACAGATGCACTGTAACAGAAGGCCTCACACCGTTGGCTAGAGCAACATGCATCCATCCACTCTAAGAGTTGCTGTGTCACTGTCTACTGAAGGTGAACATCACATAGCCTGTGACCCAGCAATTCCATGCCTGTCCCTGTATTCCCCTTTTGCATATATTCCACACTATATTATCTATAGTTTATAGTACCTATATATTCCCACATCACCATGAAGGTTACAAGGTTACATTTATATATTCACTATGAGATATGCACAGCACCCTAGTCACAGCAGTGTACTCTGTGAAACAACCTCAGAATGATCCAGGAGGGAGCAACCCCACAAAGGCATGACTCATGATGGACAGCCCACCCTGAAGAAAAAGAATGGGAAGAGGGAGCCTCAGACAGAGTCAAGCAGGGGAGAGAGGAAGTTTCCAGACACTGTGGGTACAAATGGTGGGTTCCATTCATAGAACACACAAATCAAATACACCCAACTGTGTTTGGGACAGAAGGATGGGGGCAGCCTTTTGCTGGTGGCAGGGCACCTATGGAGTCAAGAGCGATACTTGATTTGGGTTGCTGGGGACAGCTGGCTTTCTTGATCTAGGCACTGGCTATAGAGGTATACTCAGATTCAAAGACAAGTATGGAAAGTTTCTGAACGTGTGCAATGAAGAGCTTTGTTAAGACCCAAATGAAAAGATACTGGGAGAAGAAAAGCAGAGACAGGGCAGAAACAGGTTGCTATGGTTAACAAGAATCTCTCTATTTAGACCATAGGATTTGGGAGGTGCCCAAAAGTCTAAGGGAAACCAGAGGTACTGATATTCCAGGATCTTTTTGAGGCTGGGGCTGTCCAACAGCTATCCCATCACACCATAAGCTGGCCCCTGCCACTCCAACCCCCCGTGTCTACTTGCACAGCAGCAGAGCATCAGGACCTTCGCTTGAGCCGGGCATCCCCAGCAGCTCAAGGTCAGAAGGAAGCCACTGCATCCCTGGGAATGCTGGGCTGTGTATAAGCTCCCCTTCTAAAAAGAGAATTTTCCGCCGCGAGGTGGTAGCTCACACCTTTAATTCCAGCACTTAGAAGGCAAAGGCAGGCAGATACCTGTGAGTTCAAAGCCAGCCTGGTCTACAGAGCTAGTTCTAGGACAGCCAAGGCAAAACAGAGAAACCCTGTCTTAAAACAAACAAACAAAAAGAACTTTTCAGGGTTCAAACCCCTTGAGGAGGAACAGGAGGAGAACGGGCACAACTTTGTGAACATTCTCTTTCGACAGTATGCCTGAGGAACTCATCACACGGCGTGGGAAAACATGAGCAGTTAAATGTATTCAATGTCATGACACACAGAATTGAAGCATAATTGCCCCTGAGTGCTTGGCAACCAGAAAGCACTTGTCGCAGAAATGGAGGGAAATTTATGCTGGGAAATGGAAGCAGCTGTCAAAAGTTTGATTGCAGTGTGAGTGGTGCCTTGACAAGAAGGCGTAGGCAGGGCAGGCACTCCCACCCTGCCATCTTGACTCCCACTGAAATGTCACAGACTCAAAGCCCACCATCCCAAACGTGAGGAATGGTGAGGAACCATCAATTTTCCGGCCGTGGCAAGTGGCCACATGTGGCAGGATGCGCACTTACCAATCATATGGTTGGCAACGTGGATCTGGATCTCTCTCTCATTCTCGAAGGTCATCTGGCACTTGATACACTGGTATGTCTTTTTCTGTTTGGGAATGTGAGAAGAAGGAGTCAGGTAGGCAGAAAGGCAGGTCCCCAAAAGCCCGGCTCAAGATGTCTCAGAGTGGTTTGGCCTCTCCCAGGCATCCCAGTCCACTCTCTTCCCTCCTCCCTCCAACTCTAGCCTCTTCAGGGCAGAGGCCACCGTCCAAGGGGCTGCTCCCCTACTGTGTGCCAAGGCCAGCTTTCTCAGGAGCCCAGGGGGTTTGCCCTGTGCATAAAGGTTAATCCACTTATCCACCCACCCATCTGCAAGTACCCCCACCATTCCAGTTTGGGCATGGTGCACCCTGTATAATTTCTTGCATGAAAGGTGTGGTTTGCCAATTGGTGAGATCTGAGAAAGAGCTTGGGTTCTAACAGTGCTGGCCTGATGGATGAAAAAGTCATTGACAGATTCATGTATGATGCCATTATGTAGTACGAAGTGGGGCCTAGTGTGAGGAAGTAGGGGCCAGCCCCAGAATAAAGTATCTTGTCCCCTGGCCCTTCTATCTGCTTCCTGCTCACCAAAAGATGAACAGTCTCTGGCACAAGAGAGTTCATGTCCTACCTCACTATAGAAACTGGAAATACAAAGCTAAAAAAACCTGGGAATGAAAGCTCTGAGATTGTAAGCCAAAATATGACTTTTCTCTCCTTAGATTGTCTTTCTCTGGTATCTAACACACACACACACACACACACACACACACACACACACACACACACCTAAGTAATGCACACACCTGTTTATCCACCACCCTTTCCATCTATGCATCTACTCATACCGCAGCCTCTACACATCCTCTCTCACCACCCACTTTCTGTTTGTCCATTTATACACCCAGGTACCACCACTCATCTGTCCACACAGCATCCCTCTATCCCATAACCTCTTCATCAACTGGCCCATCCTAAGAACACGGTGGCTGAGCAGGGGATGCTGCTCCCAACAGTTCTAGTGCTCAAAGATGTCTCAGGAATTGTCTTCCGTCTCAGGTAGACATGGCAAAGTGCCTGCAACTGGTTAACAACACACAGTGGAGGTAAGTGAAGGCAGAAAAATGGAAACCAGCAGGTTTCCAGGCTCACAGCTCAGCATGAGTAGCTGTGAAACCTGCCCCATAGGGACAGAAGTGGTGTACCTGTCATGCATGGCTATGGGGCATTTTAAAAGGATATAGGCAATAACAGGACTCGGTGTAGCCAAGATTTTTAAGAAACCACTGTGGTTTCTGAAGTCTTGGTGCCTCACCCTTGGAAAAGGTGACAGGACTTCTAACTTCATGGCTAAGGACCCAGGAGTCACTCTGAGCTTCAAAGCCAGGATGAGTCACCAGGGAGCTCAGTGCCCAGCTCCACCCAGGCTCCATCTGCAGACTCCCTCATGGGGCAGCCTTTCCATCTTGGAGAACTCAGTTCAATGTCACAGCTTTTGTGAGAAGCCTTCTGTTCCTGTCCCAGGGTGAATCTAGGACTGGTCAGGACCCCAGAGGATGCCCAAAACACACTGCTGGGTCCTGACTGAGTGATTCATCTGCTCCCACCACTCCCTGAGCACACAGAGAGCAGGAATGGGTGCTGCCCACACTGTAGGTCAGCACAGACTCAGAAGCAGCACCTGCTAAACACATAAGCAAAATTGCAGAGCAATATGCAAAGAGCTGTATTAGGTCAGAAGGGATTAAAAGAACTAGAGATGATTTGTGTATCCTGGGTTCCTACTGCCTTAAGAGCCTGGCTGGAGGGATGCCTTACAATCACTTAACCTTTGTGCTGTTTTGTTTAATTGCCCCTCCCATTTTTCAGGCCCATATCGAGTCTCTCGACACAGCTCAGACACTGAGTCTCGACACAGGCTGTCCTCAGACTCAGCTCGCAGGTATTGGGATCACAAACTAGCCTGTTTACCATCACCATCATGCCTAGTGTGTTTAGCTTTTATTGTGATTATTATTGAGGCCATGAAAACCTGAGTGAACAGATGGGTAGATTGATAAAGCTAGAGCTTGAAGCTCCAGGGTCGGTACCCTGCTCAGACTCCAATATGTGACTCTGACAGTTCCCAAGTGTTTCAGGAGAACACAGAGTTCAGTATGTTCCTAGTCAGGCCACGACACCAGTCCCAGAAGCAGGTACTCAACTTGGAAAGGCCCCACGAAGAGCAGGCTAAGTCTCAAGGGCAGACTAAGACAGGGCTGCAGAATCCTGACCATTGTAAGACCACGGGGACTTTTGAAGAAAACACAACTTCATAGGCCCTATCTCAGCTCCACTCCACGTTCATGGAGAAGTGGCAGGCGTCTTGATCTCTCTGCTACCAGAATCGTTCATTCTGCCTCGCACGTTAAACTACTTGCTCATCCTGGCAAAGGTGAGAATATGTATGCTTTCAGCTCTCACTGGAACCCTGATGCCCACATTTCACACTCCCTATCAGAGGCCCAAGTAGTACATGTGACAGAAGCACAGGCACTGAATACTTAATATATCTAGATTCATAAGTGTATATGCATAACTAGCATGCAAGCAAATGTGTGTGCATACACACACACACACACACACACACACACACACACACACACACCGGCTCACCAGAGCCAATGCTTCCAAACTTGGCTCCAATATCTATTGGGCCCAGCTTTCTTCATTAACATCCCAGAGAAACCAGTCCTCCTCCTTTTCTCCTCCTCTCCTGAGCTTAGACCACACTAGGAGACATAACACAAGACAGAACTTGACATTCAAATCACCTCTTGTCACAAGGCCCTTCTCTAGGGGCAGTCCAGAGACCCAGAACTGAGGCCCAGGGCTTGTGGCCAGGGACTGCCTCCCAGCACAGGCCTGACCAACTTTAAACAGAAAGAATCTCACCCCAGAGAAAGAAAGAAAAGTGAGGGAAGCAGGGAGGAGCTGGCTGAGCCCCTGGGAGGAGGGAAGAGTCAGCCTCAGTGTCCATCACTCCACATGTGTTCGCACTCCACATGCACTGAGCAGTCACTGCATGCGAAAAGAATGCCCTGCATCCTCGCTGCCTTTCCTATTCTACACTGAGGAAAGAGACATTGCAGTTCCACAGGCCCTATCACGGCTCTAAGACCCACGCTGTAAGCAAGGGGACTGGGACTCCCTGCCAGTCGGGATCCCTTTGGAGCTACTTGTTGAGCTCTTCTTCTGGGCCCCAGGGCCCAGGTGTCTCTAAATAGTCCTAGTCTATGGGAGAGGATGCTGGAGTGACCCGAGCACGTACTTAATCCTCCCACTTGGAAATCTGTTAATCTTCTGTAGAACAGGGAAAGGGAACACCCAGGTGCTCCACCTAGAATGGGACTACCCCAGCACCTGCTGAGGTAGTGAGAGGCCAGAGGTCTGCCCATGTTGGCTAGAGGTGAATCAATTGTTGTTATTACTTATGAACCGGGGGAGCTAGAAACCTCAATGCTTCACGCTCCAGCCGACAGCATCCTCAGCCCCACAGGAACCCAGTCCTCTGAGATCTGGTTGCTATGGATACATTCCCAAGGGTCCCAGCCTTCCAGCCCCCAAGCCCCTGTACAGCCCCCAGAGTCTGCTCTAACATGAGTGAGTCCTGGGGGAAGCAAGGGGTGGGTGAGCAGACAGCTGGGTCCCTGGCCCCAGGCGTGCCCAGACAGGGGGCGAGGTCCCAGGGGTAATGGCTAGAACGAGGAGGTACCTGGGCTTTGTCTAGATCCTTTTTGCAAGAGGTCTATGTGTTTGGACCTCTGGGCTGGCAGGGGTGGGGTTCTCAGCCTGGCACCTCTTAAGCAGACCTGAGGACAGGGAGGGAAAGGCTTGGGGAGGGACAGGAACAAGGCTTCCATCTGCCTGGTATGCATAGCTGTACATTATTGGTTACTGTTTCACTTTTAGAGTCGGGGGTTTCTCTACCAAAACAGAGCCCCATAGTAAGGCTCTTGCTTACTGTTTTGGAGACCAACCTTATTGCTGGGGCCAAGAGAGAGCCCCTCATGTAATAATGGCTTTCCAAGAGAGGGCTTCAATGCAGGGCAGATTGGGGAGAGGGAGTTGCAGGAGCTCAGGATTTGGAGTCACCCAAAGCAGCTTCCTGGCCATCAGGAACCTCATCAAAATGGTGGGTAGGCTGAAACAGGTGGATAATCCAGGCTGGGATGCATTCAGGGAGGACAACAGGAGCCCAGCCCCACTGCCCCTGCATAAGAACAGGATTGTCCTAGATTCAGTTCCTGCTAGCTGCATCCCCATGCAGGCTGGATGGGCCACGGAGTGTCTGGGGAGAATGACAGTCAAGAGTATGAACTGTGAAAACAGAAGAACTTCACCCCTGCCTTTGCCTCTTGATGGCTAAGGCCTGGGCAGCCAAACCCACCACCGATCTGTGTGTATGTCCTTTGTGAAAATGCGTGCTGGGAGGGGACACTTAGATGGCAGTGATCATTACTCTCAGAGTGGACTGTAAGTGGGAGTGACAGCACAGGACCCATCATCCGTGCCCAACACTCTCAGTCATGTCACCCTCTGAGCACTGTGCAGAGGTCAGCATAGGAAAGGTCCACTACTTGGCACTGACCAGTCACAGCAGGACAGGGTAGGTGCAGGGTTACCCGGAGCATCTGTAAACATGAGGTGTTATTATTTCCTTTGTCTGAATTACTATCCTAGCACTGTCACATTAAAGTACTGCTTTCGTGGCCCTCTTGGCTTTACAGGACACTGGCCCAGAGGGGTCACACTACAGGAGGTCCTGGGAGAGAGAGATTCACAGTTTCATCCTCTAACTCCAGGGACCCTCCAAGGCTCAGGGGGACAGAGCTGGGCAACAAGACCAGTGTCCACACTCCAGTTCTCTGAGAGGCGTTCTATTGGCCGTTTAGAGGCTCGACTCAACTGGCAGACCATGAGATAAAGGGATGCCACAGCCTCCAGAGAGGTCTCTTACCCTCCAATTTCCCATAAGTTTCACAGTTCTGTCTGTGTTTGGGCATGGTCTCCTTAGCCAGGTGTCTACAGGCAGGTCTGTAGGCTCACTGGATTCCATTAGGCCCACCTACGACATGAGGGCTGGGCAACAAGGTTTCCTTCACTCTCTCCAGCCCTCTCCCTCAACCCCAAATCTGCATTCCTATCAGGAGACAAACCACCTTCAGCAAACACCCCATGTTTCAGTAAGCACCCAAGGCAGGTGGCTTCCCCAGCCTGCCTCCCTGTCAATGGCACCAGCAGCAGCCCTTGAGGGAAAGAGAGACACCCTTGAGACCTGCGTGATACCTCCTCCATTTGGAAACACAACATAAATGTAGTGGGGCTTTCTAGCCCAGGCTGTCTGACACTCAAAGGTCAAGCAGGCTACAACCACCTCGGGTGTCCACCAACCTAAAGCTGAGGTCCTAGTGGGCCCACTAGTAGCCTACCCTTCTCTGCCCCTATCAGAGCAACATGCTATGAGCCTATGGCTCTCCAGGTTATGTAAGTCTCAAAGGTTGGATCCACTCCTGGCTTGCAGACATCTCCAAACATAACGGGTGCTCAGCAGTTAAGAGCACTGGCTGCTCTTCCAGAGGACCCAAGTTCAGTTCCCAGCACCCACATGGTAGCTCACAACTGTAACTCCAGTTCCAGGAGATCTAACAACTTCACACCAATACATATAAAATAAAATAAACAAAAAACATAAGGGGCACTTCACACAAATTTGATGACAGTTGCTTATATGGAACCAGAACCATACCATACCCAGGGGTCTTCCCCACACCATAACTGCACCAGCTACCATGATGCTACCCTATGATATGCTGTGAGCAGAGGTTGTAGCAAGCATACACAATCCCTGTTGTCACTAGGATCTGTGTTACAGGAGTCCAAGATTGAGAGCCCAGAGCTGTGATGTGACTCACTCAAGGAGGCACAGTAAGCCTAGTAGTCGGTTCACTGCAGAGAAGCAGCAAAGAAGCCAGCTATCATAAAAGGAACGTTTACTGCACATTAACCACCGTGCTGGGCACATCTGCTGTGTCTCATTGGCCCCTCCCAACAGCTCTAGGAAATAAGGATGTTTGTTAACTCCCATTGTACAGATAAGCTCCTGACAAACCAGACCCAGAGAGGGAAAAAAAGAGAGAAAAAGAAAAAAGTATGCATGCCACGAAGCTGGAAGGAAATGGTGACACGGGGAAGAGTAGATGATCATAACTCACATGGGCAGTGCTGCCTCTCTGAGTTGCTAAAAGACGTACCACCAAGAAGCACACACACACACACACACACACACACACACGGCAGTCATTCCTATGAGTACCCACTGATCCCCAAAGAGGACAGGAATGGTTGTCAGGCTACACTTACCCGGGGCACTGGTGACGTCTGGGCACCTTTCCGGGGCCCACTGGTCTCTGGTGTAAGATCACGATGGTCCACCTGCATGTGGCTCTCCAGATCCTCGGCACTCTCGAATTTCACGTTGCATTCAGGGCAGCGGAGGCCAGCACAGGGCCGGTCAGCAGGTTCGGGTGGGGCCAGGCCACCCACCTGTCCATTGGCACTACGGGCCATGCAACCGGCACATAGGCCATAGGGCAGCCCGTTAACATCAAGCCTGACCAGGTCCTGCTTGCTACGGAACTCTTTGAGGCACAGGGCGCACTTGTAGAGCTTCTGCAGCCCCTGGCCGTTGGGGGAGGATGCAGCCGAGCTACCTGCCAGCTTCTGCATGTGGAAGGTGCCATGGATCTTGAGCTCCAGCGTGGAGGTGACAGTCTGCATACAGACCACACAGCGGAAGCCAGTGAGGGAGTTGCGCAAATCGGGGTGCATCTGGCAGTGCTCAATAAACTCCTCCTCACTCTGCAGGGGCATTTTGCAGATGCGACAGGTACCTGTGTCCAGGCTCTTGCTGTGGGTCACCTTGTGCTCAGTGAGCGTCAGCAGCGAGGGGAAGCGCTCACCACAGATGGGACACATGTAGTGCTTGGCAGGGCCTCGGTGCGTCTGCAGGTGTTCCCGGAGCCCGTTCTCCGAGAAGAAAGTCCGCGAGCACACATTGCATTTGTGGCTGCCCTTGATGAATTCCGCCTTCTTGCGAGAGCCGTCATCCTCGCCGGGCCGGATGTTGTGATCCCGAAGCCGGTGGTTCTGCAGCAGAACCTCCATGGTGTAGGCCGCGCCACAGATGTCACAGCCGTACATGGGCTCTGATGCATCCACATCATCCTCACTGGCCTCGTGGCTGTTTGGTGCCTCGGGGTTCTTGAGCAGCATGCCCTGCAGGTCAGCAGGCTCTGCCTTCTTGGTGGAAGTGGGGGGCACCCCGTTGGTCGTGCCATTCTCCGCAGCTGCATCGAAGACACAGTGCTTCTCCCGCAGGTGCTTCTCCAGCAGGATGACGGCGTGGAAGGCCTTGCTGCAGAACCTGCAGTTGTACTTCTTGCTGTGTGTGGTGATGTGGCACTGCAGCTCCACCTCGGTACTGAAGGTCTCACCACAGAAGATGCACTTGTGTGCCTTGGCCGGGTTGCCCAGGTGACTGTGTTTAACATGCACCTGCAGATCAGCCTCCTTGCGGAAGTCCCAGTTGCAGGCTGTGCAGCGGTACATCTTCTTTTCGTTGCTGTGTTTCACGGCCAGGTGCACCTGGATGGACACCTTGGAGTCGAAGACCTCCTGACACAGAGTGCAGTGGTACAGCACGAAGGTGTGCATGTCCAGTAGGTGCTTCTGCAAGTCATCCACTGAGGAGAACTGCTTGTCGCAGCTCTCGCAGACGTAGTGGGTGGACGTGGTCATGTAATGCACCGTCAGATGCTGCAGGAGGGACTCCTGAGAGTCAAAGTCTTCTTTGCACTGGGGGCAGGCCTGCTTCCGAAGCAGCAGCTCCAGGTGCAGCTTCAAGTGGGTCTGGAAGCTCTCAAAATTGGAGAACTTGAGGTCACACTGATTGCAGGGATACTCGCCATTGGAGATGGAGTTGGCACTCCCTGAGAGACGCTGCCGCTTGGGGGAAGACACCTCGACGTCGGAGGAGACCGGGCTCTGCTCCGCCTTGGACTTCTTGCTGTGCGCCAGTGGAATGTTCTTGTGGTTCTCTTTGATGTGCTTCGTGAGCTTCAGGATGGAGCCAAAGATGGGAGAGTTGGTACAGTAAGGGCAGGAGTAGACCTCCATGAAGGACTGCGTGGGCTGCACAACAGGAGACTCCAGTTTGGTGCTGCCCACGCTGCAATGCGCCTGTTGGATGTGCTCAGTAAGGGACGACTCAGTGAGAAAGCCCATGGAGCACTGGTTGCAGAAGAAAGCATTGTTACCATCGGGAGGGTTGGCATTGGGGCCACAGTGCGAGACTCGGATGTGCTCCTGCAGGCTGTTGATGTCGGCGAACATCTCGGGGCAGTAGTTGCAGTGGAAGGCAGAAATGTTGCCAAATTGCATGACAGGGTAGGCGTGGCTCTTATGCAGCTTGCGCACATGCTCGTTGAGGTTGTAGAGTGTGGGCATGGAGTCTAGGCAGATCTGACACGTGTGGCTCTGCTGCGGTTTATCTGCGTGGATGGTCTTCAGATGGATCTCTAGCACAGCCAGGCTGGTGAAGTCCCGCTTAGAACAATAGGGGCAGCTGTAGACCACCTTGGACCAGCTCTGCCCATCATCCCGCATCTTCTTCTGTCCCCTCAGTGGCTTCAAGGTGGAGTCTGGCGTGGATCCGCGCTCCACGGAGGCGCTGGAGTCAGGTGTAGCGCTGCTCATGGAAGCCACACTTCCCAGCACAGGGTCAGGGCTGACACTGTGATTGCTGGAGTCAGGCTGCCGGTGGCTGTCCAGGTGGCAGTACACCCCCTCCACAGAGGAGAACTGCTCGGGGCACATGGGGCACTTGTGTTTCTGGTTGGCGTGGGCTTGGTGGATGTGGGCAAGCAGCGTGCTCTCGTCAACAAAGACCTCGGGGCAGTGGATGCACTGTAGGTCCGCCTTCTCGGAGAGCTGCGGGTGCAGGGTGAGCACGTGCTTCTCCAGCTCCTCTGTCTGGCTAAAGGTGTCCTCACAATAGTCACACATGAAGTCGTCCTTCTTGGCCTCCTTCTCTGACTTAGCCAGGTGCTCCTTGTTCTTCTTGTGGGCTTGCATGTGGCTCTGCAACGAGCTGGTGGAGGAGAAGCCGCGCTTGCACACGCTGCACTTGAACGGCTTGCTAGAGCTGTGGGTCTTCAGATGGATCTTGAGGTGGTCGCTGCGGGAGAAAGCCGCCTCGCACTCGTGGCAGTGGTACTTCTTGTCGCCTGTGTGCAGCTTGATGTGCCGGTCTCGGCTCCTCTTGTGCTTGAAGAGGCGGCTGCAGTAGGTGCACTTGAACGGCAGCTTGTCGCTGTGGATCTGCTCGTGCCTCTTCAAGTAGCTCAGGCGGATGAAGGACTTGTCGCAGAACTGGCAAGGGTATGGCAGGCCGGTGCCTCCTTCCTCTTCACCGAGGCCGAGGTCACAACCATCTCCGATCATCTGCGTAGGTGACGCAACATCCTTGCTGGAGGGAGATGAAGCCACCCAGGAGAGCTGTGGGTCGTCATCACCATCTGCAGGGGAAGGCAGAGGAGAGATTAGAGGCAATTCCCAAGGCCGCTGGGAAGCAAGGACAGAGCCAGTTTCTCAACAGCTCTCAGCAGAGGCTGTGCAGCTGGCCAGCTGCTGCAGGGGAGGGCTGACAGTGGGGCCGGAAGTAAGTGGACATACTGGCCTTCCCATCCACAGAGAACACGGCAGAGGGGTAGCAGGGTCCTGAAAGGGAGTGTCTTTTTCTGCAGTGACACCTGTCTGAACCTGGCTGGATGTACTGCACCCCCACCAGAGGAACAGCTCTCAGCCACTTCCCTGGTGGGAGGAGGAGGGAGTAGCCTGGACAAAGTCACCGGAAATGACCTCACAGACCTTCAGTCCCATAGGCCAAAAGGAATCCAAGTCCCCTAATTCCAGCCACATCTGGGAATCAACTTCCAGCAACCCTCAGCCCCTAGCCCACAGGCCCCCAGTCTTAAGAAGAATCCTACTGGTTCTTTGGGTACAGGCAAAATTTAGCAAGAATAGAAAATGCTCTTTATTTTAACAGTCTCACCATATTTGTGGATGGGGGACTGATGAAGTTAGAAACTGCTCTTTCTGGTAACAGGCAGCATGGCTCCCAACACCAGACTTCAGTATGCAAATGAAGCAAACCCAGGGCAGAAAGGAGACCTGAGGTACCCAGTCAGCATCCCCAAGGAGCTATCTTCTTTGTTCCCAACCCCGACTTTATCCTGCCCATAAGGATGGACCAGGCCACCAAAGACTAGAGAGCCCAGGGCGAGCAGTCCTTCACTCTATCTAAGGGACTCTAAGGGACGAGACAAGAGGGACTTCCCTGGCCCTTCCACCTCTGAGGGAAGCTAAACAAACCTCAGGGCTGGCCATTTCTGGGAAAACAAAGGCACACAGGACGCAGCAAATAAAGCCAGGGAAGTTCACAAAGCACAGCGGGGGTTGGACAGAGCCAGCACGAGCAGAAATGCGTTCGGAGGCTCAAGTTTCTCATCGAGTGGATTTAAAACTTAATAATGAATGAAACAGACCACAGGCTGCTGCGGGTAGGGGAGAGACAAACAAAAGCCCAGATTCTGCTGTGCTGACCTTGTCTTGTGACCCCAAGGAAAGAGGCTAGGGCCCCCGGCCACACCGCCAGCCTCCAGCCAGCCGGCTCAATCCTCAGAAACAACTCACAGAAGTTGCCCCTGACCCACAGGAGGAGAAGAGGATATAGAGCCACACACCCAACACAGGCGCACGCGCGCGCACACACACACACACACACACACACACACACACAGCCCCCATCCCCATATCGAAGCACATGTGTTCACCACACCTTACACATAGCTCCCCAAACACACACCTAATCACACACACATGCACTCTCACACTAATTCACTCATCCTTGCTTTAGTGATGCATGTTTGTACACAGCATGCAGACCTGAGTCACAAAATTCACATTATGGATGCCATACACACTTATGCTTAAACACACAACTAGACCAGCACAGACCCAGGGCTCCCGTACAAGGCTCTCTGTAATCACACTCTGGTTCAGCCCACCACAGAGCTTATTCAAAAAATAACAAGAGCTGGCTGGAGCGCCCCTGATAACTAGCACTGAGCAGGTCCCAGGCTCCCATCACAGCCCCAGTGCCCGCCCCCCACCCCAGCTTCCAAACCATAAAGAGTTACCCCAGCTGGCACCACGGGTCCAGCTCCACCTGACGGAGACTGTTCTCCAAAGCTTCCGTTCTGTGACTCCTGGCAGCCTCCTCACCTCCAAAGCCCAGCACCCCTAGAAACGCCCTCCTGGAGTGAGGGCACCTTCTCTCCTGGGGGCCTCACATTACAGGCCCTTTGGCCGGGAAGGACGCAGCCGCTACCAGCTTCCTAGATTAGGCGCAGCGGGAGGTGCCTTATCCCTTGCCTATTAATTCCCAGCCTTTGCCAGCTGGGCTCTGAGGGGCACAGACAAAGGGACCCAGGGGAAGAGAAGGATGGAGCTGGGACTTGCTTGGCCTCTGCCCACTGGCCAGGCTCAACTACCTTCCTGTTATTTTGACATCTTAGTTCAGAAATACTCAAACTACCACAGAACTCTCCTGTGTGGCTTTCCTCTCTCACCGTCAGTGAGGTGGGAGCCAGGGCACTGCCACTGTACAGATGGGGAAACTGAGGTGGATTCCAGAAACAATCCTGACAAATAATGAAACAGCAGTAACAGGGCTGACACCAGATCCACTCACTTTACAGTCCAGCTTTCCTAGTGCCTGACAACTGAGCTGACATTTCCATAGGTTAAGGAGAGGCCGCCCATGCAAAGTCCCCAGGGTGCGTAGGCACCACCCTCCTTCTAGTCCCCCCCTTCAAGAGGTAGAAGGGAATAGTTCAGGGTATACATTTCAGGGAGAGGCCACCAACACCCAGAGAAGTCTCCTAGATGCCTGATAAGCAAAGAAAATGAACAAGTAGGAAGGCACTCTGCCCTTGGGACAAGCCTGAGTTAGCATATCTATAACAGTCCTTGGTCCCTAAAACCTTCATGCCAACTGATGACCACAGGGCAGCTACCAATGCCTGCCCCTGGACTTCCAAGTTTCCCCAGCAACTCATCCATACCATGTGGGACCCTCCCAACCTCAGAGACATGGTAAATACATCAGTAAAGAAGACCCACTGTGAGAGGCAGATGAGGACATTAGTATGAATCCCATTGTAGTTCTGTAGGCAGGCATGTCACAAATGGGGCATCTACAGACACAGCCCACTCAGCATTGCCCCAGGCTGCAAGTGGGTGCCGTGGTCAGTGTCAAACTAGCAAGCAAAGTCTCCCGAGGAAGAGGAAGTGGACGCAGCCCTCACTGCAAAGGACTTCCTACAGAGGTACTGAGCTGTATACTAAAACAAGTGAATGTTACAGCATGCAAATTATACCTCTATAAAGCCGGTAAACAAAAGCAGTATTTTGCCAATAATAATTAATTCTAATTAGTACCACTAGTGCTATTTTTAGCAGCTACATTTATCGTTCACATCCCACACGCCAGCCCTGTACATGTCTGTTATCTCAATGAGTCTTTTGGCCTTCACAGCACCCATTGCTGATCATCTCCAGGAGCGCCCCATGTTTGAGATGGGGATGTTGAGGGTCAGAGGGGGTGAGTGGTCTGCCCACCAAACAAAGCTGGATGCTTCACAGAGTTGATCCCTGAATCTCCCAGTCAGGCAGCATCCCATCCTAGGCTAACATGAGTTGCTCAGCCGCCACTACCACAAAGGGAATCATGACCTGCCCGGTTGTGCCAAGGTACCCAGAGTTCACTGCGAAGCTGGCTGCTTGGCTTTATTTTCTACAAACAAGTTTCAAAGTGAAAAGAGAAGTGCATTATTCTCCATCAACAAACTGAGCCACTGCTGAGATCATAATCATCCGAATTGAAATGAAAATAAGGCTCCTTAAAATGAAAGGCCCAATCAGAGGCAAGGGGCATGTTGACATATGAAGCCCCAAACTGGCTGCCCCTGCTTAGAGGTGGCTATTCAAAAGTCCTCGGCCCTGGTGGTTCTCCACCCACCTGCTCTGAGTATGTTTTGCATTGAGGGCATTTAGCCAACAGCACCAGAAGAAAACCAGAGGGATGAGCAGGGGCCAGGGCTCCACTGAACTTACATGAACATCAGGAGAGGGAGTGTTATCACTTCCCATGTATAAGCGTGACCTCCCATGAGCAAGCATAACTACCCATAAGTAGCATGACCATATACTCTCTGGCAGGAGTGCAGAAAGGGAAGGGAGGTGTGTGGGCCTGGGGTGAAGGGTATCTCAAGGTCCCTTTCCAGATGAACTGCCAGGGTCCAGCAACAAGTAGGGTCCAGGAAAGCCTCACTAGCGCAGCTATCTTTACATCTTCAAAGAAAGATTTTCTGTGAGCCAGACATTCTTCTGCGACTTTTCGTGCATTAATTCAGTCCTCAACAGTTCAGTGAGCTAGGCGCATTATTACTTCATTTCCATTTACAGGAGAAAACGATGCAGAGGCTGCCTTGCCCAGTGCCACCCAGCTGCCAGGCAGTAGAGCCAGGAAACAAACCTACTTAATCCTATTCAATTGGTAGCTTCATCCACAATGCTGAGATGGGAGAAATAGTAACAAATGCCAGCCTCTCAGCTGTTCCCTCCTCTAGAATAAGCATGGTCAAAGAACAGAATGAGGAGAAAAATTACTTTCAAAATGGAGATTAAGTTCATTTGAAAATGACTAATCCAGCAATGAGGCCTGGAAGGAAATGATTTCTAGAAGACTTGTTGTCTACTGGATGAACACTCACTCACACACACACACACACACACACACACACACACACACACACACACACACACCAAGCATAAAAGAGGAAGAAATTTTGATAAAAATTCAATTAAGTAGAAAGAAGATTAACTGCTCTTTCAAATACATCTATAGCATAAGCATGTGGATCCCAGGCTTGTTGGTCATACTCAGAGACTGCCAGGAGGCTAGGGGCAGGGTGTGACCACAGCGAGTTCAACAGGCCACATTGTAATGGATGCAGATACCATGGAACAGCCACCCAGAATGGCAGGGGACACAGTTCAGAGCTGATCCCGTCAGAGAGCATCAGGGAGCTGCTGCACAGGGAGGATGGCCTAGCCCTCAGATCCACAGGACTGAGCTAAACGTTACTGTCCTGCTATAGGAGGCATAAGCAGAGAATGCGACCCTGCAGCACCAGGATCAAGAGACAGCCCTGCAAAGAACCTCAGCAGAGATCTCCGCTTCAGGAGGAAGAGGGAAGTTCTGGGCCTCTAGGACATTGCCAGGCTGAGAAGCTCCATTCGTGTGAATAAAGAATGCCATCAGCTGGTGATGTCGGCCATGAGCAAACACATGGGGGAATGGAATGGTCTCAGTACACTGAACAATTGGGCAAAGGGTCTCCCTGGGCTCCTCCTCTGAGAAAGGCTCCATCTGTCCTCTGAGCACTGAGGTTTTGAGGCAGGGTCCCCCAAATCTTGCTGTCAGCGCAAAGGCAACAGGACAAGAAAGCCCCTGTGCAATTGTATTGAGGTTTGAAGAGGGGTTGGCTGCCAGGTCGGCTCCAGTCCCAGTTGACTTGAGGCCTGCCCTAAGTAGACACAAAGTTGCCTGGGTGCGCAGGAAAACCCAACTGTCTATGTTCCCCAAGCATGCAAGGCCTGCATGCACTGGCTGTAAGGAACATACAAGCTGCTTCCCATGGAGTCTGTCAGAACTGAAAATGGATGGCTTTCCAGACACCATGCAGCGTGGACATCTGGGCACGTTCCTGCCTTCTTTCCAAGAAGCTTGGAACCCTGAGGCCTGCTGAAGCAAGAGCTCTTGACCCTGGGAGTGTATGGGCCTGGTCCTCAGAGCTGGATGTAGCTGATGCTGGCTGGCCTTAGAGACATCTCCATGCCTTCCTGAATCAACAACACCTCTATGCCATGGACTGGGCCACCTGCGGCCTTTTCCTGGAACTGCTTCCAGCAATCAGCAATGCAAGTTTCCCAAGAAGGCTGAAGCTCTCAGCACACAACATGGCTTTCCCGGGTAAATTCAAAAGAAAGGCCAAGACCAAAAACAAAAAAAAATCCCATCCAGTCTGAGTCGGCATACAAAGGAGGGCACTGGTCCACTTTCAGGAGCATATGTGACTGGTGGCAGCTGTTGACTGTTCACCTTCTATAACTTAGTGTTTCTAAGATTATGTACAATTAGGGCAGGAAGCAATGGAGATTGGAATCCAGGGGAAGGGTCTTGATACCCGACTCCAAGAAGGAAAGCTAACAGCCCATTCCCATGGAACTAGTATCTTCTCTCTAGTCCTGGTTCTTCAGCATGAATCAAGTCAAGGTCTCCTGTGTGTCATTACAGCCATTCTTGCTCCACTTTGTGGTGGCAATGGTCATGTTAAATCTAAAGGAAATAGCTACGATATCTTAGGCAGAGTGGAGCCATCCAATGCCCAGCTGTATCCTGGATAAAGTTAGTGGTGGGAGAGCAGCCTGGACTAGGTCTGCTGCCAAACACCCCTGAAGGAAGCAAAGGAAGCAGGCTGCCTACAGAACCAAACCCAGAAGCGGTGCTAAAGCAAAAGCCTACAAATGTCAACATCTCAACCCCTTGACTGTATGGATGTGAGGCTCCCATGGTAACCATAACTCAGGGTGCTGATTAGCTGACCTTAACATACAGAGATGGTCCTGGATTATCTGGAAGGTCTCTGGAGTCACCCAGTCTTTAAATGAGTAAAGAGGAGGGGGAAAGGAGCCAGAGTAACACTGTATGAGAACAAGCCAACCAACTGCTGCTGGTTCTCTGCCACCACCTTGATCTTTGTCCTACAGGCCTATCAGACTTCTGACCACCAGAACCATTGTGGTGGCTTTATGTTGTTGTTGTTTTTTAATGTATATGAGTGTTTTAACCTGCATCTATGTAGTTGCACCATTGGGACTTGAGTTACAGATAGTTATGAGCCACCATGTGGGTGCTGGGAATGGAACCTGGGTCCTTTGAAAGAACAGTAAGTGCTCTTAATTGCTATCTCTCCAGCCCCAGATTTTATGTTGTTTTGAGTTAGAGCATACATGAAGATTTGTTGCAGTGGCAATAAGAAACAGTACAGCTCTGGGTCGCAGGAGTGGGATGCCACCAGAATAAACACTTCACGATAGGAAAGTGACTCAGAAGCTAGACAGTGGCCACAAGCTGGGAAAAAAACAAAAAAACAAAAAACTAAACCTCAGAGGAATGATTTCTTGTAAAGGGTGGGCAGCCTTGTGCTGTTTAACTGAAATACACATATAGGTAATTGTTGGTGCAGACTTGGAAGGAGGGAAGCAGCATTTTCCTGAAAACTAAAATCCCCTTCAACCAAAACTTAACCCAGCATGAGCCAGGGGCTGGGATACTTACAAGGATAAGGCTTATCGAGAAGAACTGTGCTCTCAGAAACTGAAGGAGAAGAATGCTAGCTACGCAGAGGCAGGAGTGTCCCCCACTGCACGGGAGGAAGAGCCTACAATGGGAAACCCCAGTGTTTGCTGGATTTCCCAGTAGAACGTTGAAGGTGATTTCTCGTTTCTTCTTGCAGCTTACAATAAGAAAGGAGAAACACTAAAGACAGAAATGTGCAAAAGGAAACTCTCAAATTGTAAAAAGACCATGTGACCTTTACTTTTAGGAAAGCATGCTACCTAACATGCCAAGAAACAGCCAAGGGTGTGGCTGTGCATTCTGCTACCATCTCAGGAAAATCAAGAGGTTACCTTTGAGTCGCACAGAAGGCTTTTCTTAGAGATGAAGGGTGTGCCTCGTGGACCTTCCCCAAACAAAACAGAGTGTCTGGGAGATTTAGGATTATCGTCCTTGAGCCATCTCAACAGAACCCAAAGATAGAGACAGAATTCTCTAGAAAATGCCTCTGAAAGAGCCTCTTGCTTTAAAGGGCAATTCCCCATGAAATACACAAGAGAGCCACAAGGGTCTTGAAATTTTTATACCAGCAGAAACACTGCCAGGTTATCCCAACAGGGAGAGAGAGAGCACAAGATGAAAGACATCCATCGCATGCCCCAATCCTACAAGCAGGAGAACTACTCTCAAGAGTAGAACTGCTCAGCTGCAAACATGGGCCAAACATGAGGGAAAGTGTGACTCAGAGGGTGGAAGGTCAAACTCAGAGCACGTGGAGCCATAAGCTATCACGGTTGCGGTCACTACTGGACCAGGCTCAGACCTGGCACTATATAACCATACACGAGGATTTCCTCTCTTGATGTTTTCTTTGCTTAAAAGACACACTCTGATAGACATGTCTGCAAGAGCCTCAGGAGCTCTAACAGCCAGACCAGTTGATGAAGACTACCTGACTACAGGAGCAGCAGCAGTGGGTATCTCTGCTCTATGCTCCCTCCAAGCTTGAATTTTTTTTTTTCCATTCAGGACATTTTGTTGAACCTGATCTATATTCCACATTTCTTAGGGTGAGGAAGGTATCCACCTACCGTTGGGTTCCTGTGGTAGTATCTACCTAACCTCTGTTTATTCATTATCATCTGTTTACACTCTAAAACAGCTTTTAGCTAACTTAAAAAAAATAGTTTGAAAGGAACAAAAAAGAAAAGAAAGATCCCTTTCATGGCAGGGGTCATGATTACATTTTCCTAAATTGATAGACTGGGGTATGTTGAAAGGCCCTGCTCACAGAAAGTAAAAAAGCCACACCAGGGAAAGGGATGGGACTCGCTGGGGTAGGGTGGGGCATCCTGAGTCATCCATGAACCCACCATGGCTAACTTGGCCTCCTTTGAAATCTTACATTAGCATTATGTTTTCACCAATGGTAGCTGCAGCTACAACATGCCCATCCCTTCCCTAAAGGAGTCCAGAGTCTTTCTGGATAAGGTATCATCATTGTCCCAATGAGACTGCAGCAAGGAAAGGCAGGGACCATTCTCACCTCAGGGTGAATCTGTGGGTGGAGACAGGCATGCAGAGGCCAGCAGCCTTTGAAAGCTGGGGGAATCACGCTAGTTGTCAGAGGGCAGGAACCCCACATCTGCCTCACCAAACAGATACACCTGGGCACATAACTCTGAGACCCTTCAGTCCCCCAACAGAATGATGGCCACTGCCAGGTATTCCCCTTTTCCTGCTAGCTCTGGGCTTGCCAGAACGTCATGCAACAGCAAAGAGCTGCCATCAAGGGCCTTAATAAGCCTTCCAAAGAGCCAGGCTTAAAGAAACAAAATGTGTTTAATCCCAGCACTCAGGAGGCAGAGGCAGGCAGATCTCTGTGAGTCCAAGGCCAGTCTGGTCTCCACTGGGAGTTCCAGGCTAGTCAGATCTACATACTAAGACCTGTCTCAAAAAATTAAATAAAAAGAAGTAAAGAAACTAAAACAACTATGGGGAGCCAGCAGAGCCCTAGTCAGCTAAATGCACACAAAGGCTTGCCCTGGACTCAGAAGGGTCACTGCTCATCAGCTACGTGAGCCTGGGCAAACTACTGCACCTCTCTGAGACTCTGGAGGACGGGATGATGAAACTGTCGCCTTACAGAGTGGCTCTTGCATTTGTGCTACAAAGGTTGGCAAAAGAAAATGAAGGATGAGGGGGCCGGGGAGATGACTCAATGGCTAATAGCACCCGCTGCTCTTGCAGGGGACCTGGGTTTGGTTCCAGTACCCAGTCATGGTTCGCAGTTATCTGTAACTCCAGTTCCAGGGGGATCCAACACCCTCTTGTGGTCTCTTTGGATACACATAGTATACATACACACATACCTATAGATAAACAATCATATACATAAAATAAAATGAAGAAAGGGGACCCTGAGTAGCTTAGGCAGCTAGTGCCAATCTGGAACCTGCCATTGGAAACACTAGGGCAACACCATCCACTGATGGTGCATTTGCTTCTGCAGGTTCCCTGGAATGAGTTCAATGGCTGCCAAACCTGTGAGCATCCCAGGAGAAAACCCAGATTCCCATCTACCAGCTGTCCTCCTTCATATACAAAGGAGGTCACCTCAAGAATGAGGGAATGAAGAGAGGTACCACAAAGCCTATGAAGCAGGAGAAATGACACCCTGAGCAGAATGTCAGGTCACCACAGCCCTCCCCCCACCAGGCAATCTGCAGGCTGTGTAGTTACTGGGTATTTTGGGAAGACCAATGAATGTATAAATCACCTCTGAATGGTTTTCAAAGGTCCACCTTCACTCCTGGCCATCCCTGGAGGAGGCAGCAAAGCCCTAGAGGCACAGGCCACATACCCATGGTACAGCAGAGCCACAGCTCCCCTTCTGACCAAGGACACTTGCTTCCCAGCATGCCCAAACCCAGGAAGTTCCCCTCATTGGCCTTTGTGGCCTAGACCCGGAAAGCACTGCATTCCCAGCAGCTGACAGCCAGCAACTGGGCTTATCCCACTTCTGTCTCCATTATATCCCATTCATGTAACCTTAGGCAAGTTCATTATCCTGCCTTAGTTTCACAGACAAAACTCAGTTTCTTCATCTGTACAATGGGGGCATTGACAGTCTTGACTACAGTTACTCTACAGATGAAATAAGTGTTACCCATGCAATGTTACCCATGATCAGTGTTCTCTAAGGGGTGAGGAGACATTGCTGCTGGCTCCCAGGTCACCGAGTAGAGATAGCTTTGGCAGTTTCAATGGCCTAGAGACAGTGAGGAATAGTATCCCTGAGCCCTAGTGACTAGCAAGGAAGAAATGAGCTGAAGACCACAAGTCACCTTGCAGACGCTGGTTTTCAAGGCAAAAGAAATGACCTGTATGGAGGCTAGATGTAGTCCTGATGTTTAACCCCAGGACACCATCTGAAAGGCACCTTTGAGACCATCTAGGCCAACACACTCGTGCTAGATGGCAAATTCAAGGCCCCAGCAGTCCTGAAATGGCTTGTACTCCATCCACAGCACCCTGCATGGTACCACGGGAGCTGCTATTCCCAAGGCCTCCAGACTCACAGAGCGGAGCAAGAGGCAATGTCATCTTTCCCCTTGAAACCTCCGACCTGGCAGAGCACACAGCCTGCTGGCTGCACCATTCCTTAGACAAATTTACTTAGCACCGATATTGTAAATGCAATCACATACGAATTTTATCACAGAAATTAAACAGACTATGGAAAAGAAGAAGAAAAAACCAGCACTCATCAACTCACAGAGGGCTGGCTGTGATCAAGCTTGCTAAAGAGGAGTATTTGAATCAATCCTGCCAGCAAGGGAGGTGTCTCCCAGTCTGCCCCTGCCAGGAGTCCCCAGACACTAGGCACTGGTAGTCCAGGGGTCCCTGCAAACCACACCGCTCTGCTTGCTTGCATAAGGAGCCAGCACCCTGTTAAGTCATCTCTGTGAGCTTCAAGGCCAGTGCACAGGGCACCCTGCTGACTAGAGGAAAAAATCAGCATGCTTTCGGCTTGAATCACTGTTTTTCTTCACTCCCTTTGGAGATCGGCAGAGCCCACATTCGGCCACGTTCATGGACCTGGGACGGTAGACAGCTGCACTCTAATTACATGTAAAGTGTACCAAAACATCCCTTTTATCACAGACTGGAAATCTGTTAGCATCTGTCTCTCCTTTGTTTCTTCCACAAGATACAAGCTTGTTTCTACATTTTTCTCACCTGTAGCGGTGATTAAAATTCATTATAAATGAAAGGAGTGAACAGAGAAACAAGTTCCTCTGTGTACCGTTCTAAACTCAAATTAGAAACAGCTGTTTGCTAATTCATGCAGCGATGTTTTGTCGTGCTCTGTGAATCAATAATAACTCACCCTATCGCCGCAGAAATTTTTGGATAATCCATATATTTAACGCGGCATCGGGTTCTCCAGACAGAGAAAGCTCTTAGCAAAGCAGGAAGGCAGGAGGGGACTTAGACTGACACTCTAGAGACAGCTCCCATAGCCCCACCCCAGATAACCTCAAATCCAAAGCCACCTGGCACCGCCACCCCCCCCCCAGGAACCCTTGAAATGGTCTTATCCCCATCCCTTCTCTGGGACCAGAAGGGGGAAGGGAGAGGGAGAGAGAGGAGGGAGGAGGGAGGGAGGGAGAGAAAGGGAGGGAGGGAGGGAAGAAGGGAGGAAGAAAATGAGGGGGAAGGGAGGGAGGGAGGGAGGGAGGGAGGGAGGGAGGGAGGGAGGGAGGAAGGAAGGAAGGAAGGAAGGAAGGAAGGAAGGAAGGAAGGAAGGAAGGAAGGAAGATCCAACTCTGATTAAACAGTAACCACATACTTTCTCCAGTCGCTGGAGGGAACAGCAAAATTAAAAGTCTAATTGGTACCCGGAACAATTTAAAATGATTAAGCATAGGTGAAGCTTTCCACTAGAAAACAATCCTTGGGTTGAGATTAGGAGTGTTTGGATAGCATGAGTCTGAGCAAAAGAATTCAGACTTGCTCTGGAAGCTGTTGGAGGCGTTCGGGTACGCCTTTGCACCAGCTCCTGGGACAAACATGCAGCAAGCAGAAGGGCAGCCCTGAGGTGATGGAGGGGGCAGTCGGTCTTTCTCCTCTGCAGGGAAGGCGGTGACTGACCCTCTGAAGGCCTCTGCTGCTCTCCATCGCACCACCCTGCTCCATCTAGATTAACACAAGCTTTCCTTCGAGAAACTGCCTCCAGGAAGCCCTCCCCAATGGCATCGCCATCTATTGGTGTCCCTCCTTAGCCTCAATAAACTGCTTGTCTGTACTTGAATGTTTGAGTTCTCCTGTGTCCCTTGCACCTTTTTGGCTTTGGGGCATAGTCACACCGATTTCTCTGTGTGGCTGGCACAGTGCCTTACTCTTCATAGCTTTACATATGGGACCACCATCCTGGGCAATGACCACTTTCAGTATGAGCCTCGTTTACAACTTAGGGAGGCAGGGCCTGAGTCCATGGCACTTGACTGGAATGACCTCCAGTTTACACAGAAAGACTACTTCAATTTCACAGCCTCTCTGTCCGGGCCACGGTGCTCACCAAGGGTGCCCTCTACTGGCCATGTAACCCACCCTGCTGCTGCTCTGCCACCCGCCCCCCAGCATCCCAAAGAGCCCCTGTGTGAAACTATCAGGCCACAGTCCCTCACTTCCGGACCAGTTGAGTCTTCAGGGGACAATGCCCCTGGGTTCCATAGATTCCAGACCCAGAGTTTTCCCTAGGGAGGTCCGTGTTATTATACAGCACCAACCATAGACAGGACCAGGCAAGCACAGAAAGGCATTTTGAGAGGCGGACGTTCTTAAATTGGGATCTGAGGTAGGTTTACCACAGACTTTCTCCAAAACATGGGGTACCTGGCCTGGAAGAACTGTATTGACTGGAGGCGAGTGTCAAAATGCTATTAGTGACATGGATACGCAAATAGTGACTGCCCCTCAACCCCCTCTGCAATCTTGGGGAAGGGTCAGAGGCAATAAGTCTCTATCCTCTCGTGGAAGAAGACTAGACCCAGACTGGACATTCTAGAAGGTTCTTGGCTGCTATGGTAGGATCATGGGATCTCTGATGTTATTTTTCACTTACTTTGTATGTTTCAAGGAAGGGTCTGACTATGCAGCTCTGGCTGTCCTGGAACTCACCACAAAGATTGGGCTGGCCTCAAATGGAAATCCACCTGCCTCTGCCTTCCAAGTGCTGGGATGAAAAGCAGGCAGGCGCCACTATGCCCAGATGTTTTTCATTTACTTTTATGTTGGCCATCAATTCAGAGCAAATGGTGCTGGGTTCCACTTAAAACAATGAAGCAGAGGAGTGCGTCTAAGCGCAAAAAGTGGGGAGGCCCCAAGGGGAAGTGCCACTTGAGTCACAGCAGCAATACCAGGGAACAAAGGCTGCAAAAGAAGAGGTGAGTGCAGGACCAGACGGTAAAGAAGGTGCTGGAGAAAGTGAAATAAAGCCAGGTGAGCACACACTGCCCCAAAGTAGCAAGCTGGTGGGTCATCAGCCATAAGAGGAAGTTCAGAGGATGCAAGACCAGGGTCAGCACCACGAATATTGAGCATAGAAGCTCAAATCCACAGTACCCGGGTAGCCACCATGACATCAGAACAACAAACCTGTTACGAGTGGGCTCCAAAAGACTCAAGTTCTGACCAATAAATGCTGGTAAGAAATCGCCAGGCTGTGAGCAGAATCCACTTCCAAGAAATCTAACTAGAAGGGTCCGGGGTCAGTATTGGATCTTGTTGCCCAAGGGACCAAATGTATAAATCACTGTGCACAGCAGAAGTACCACCACTAAGGATCTCTAGTACACCCAGGGAGGGGACACACAATCCCTCAGGCACTTCCCTCCTGGCAGCCAGCATGTCCCTCCAGTCTTAAAATGCATCACCACGTCACCCAGCCAGGGTGACCCAGAAGACACACACCGGATCACAGAAAGATCTGCTCTCTCTGAAGGAACTGTGGTAGCTGGACAGTTCCAGAACCAGCATCGGAAGTTCGTCCCAAAGGCACTCTAGGGCTGACAATGCACTCGGCCATTTTCTCCCAAGTTCACCTCACTTTTCCAGAACAGAGCCTAATAAACCTGAAGATACAATGGCACACGGGGATGCAAGGTGAGCCTACATCTCTGTTTATTATCATCCAAGGCAAGCCCCCACTCTCAAAGACACAACCCCCATTCACCAGCCTCACCAGGGACTACAGTCAACAGCATTCTATTTCCTAGGGTTGCTTAGGGCTTTTGCTTTTCATATAGGATCTCACTATATAACCCTGGCTGACCTGGCACTCGATATGTAGACAAAGCTGTCCACAAAATCAAAGAGATACACCTGCCTCAGCCTTCTGAGTGCTGGGATTAAAGATGTGCCACCATGCTTAGCTAGGTCTTGAACTTCTGGTACCCCTGCCTCTACCTCTCAAGTGCTAGCACTACGGACCCCTGGTAAATCAAAGGCTGTGACTCCCACCCTGCACCCATGCAGGCTGAAGTGCCTTCTCAGCAGACTATACACATCTCTGGAGGAGAGAGCAATGAAGTCCCCAGGCCCATTTTTCCCTACAATGCCTGTGGCTGATGGTTTCCAGACTCTAATGGGGCCAATAACACAGGTCGTCAAGACAGTCTTTCCCCAACCCAGGTGTAGCCCAGTCGTGAAGACATTCCTGGGCAGACATGGAGGAAGCCTGGATCCTGAGCCCTAAAGGAGAACATTGTGATACCACAGTGTACATTAGTGATACCAGAGTGTGTGTCCAGCACAGCTCGGCTCCTGCAGGAAGCACACATATGAAGAGCTGTGCCCATTAAGGGCCTGGGTATCGTGAAGGAAGAGACAACTATGCTTCCAGCCTGCTGCAGCCACAGGGCTCCATCCCAGCAGCCCTCCACAACAGATCCTTGAAGGGCTCTCTGCGCTCACAGAAGGTACCTGAGGGAGGTCACAGGCAGGGCATGGGGAGGGGCCTATACAGGTTCAGGTCCCTGAATGCCACACTAGGGGAGGCCAGACAATGTCAGCTGTCAACATCGCACTGCCCTCTTCAGGTCTGGTTGTCCCCAGAATGCAGCATAATCAACTGTGCCTGTGATTCTTAACCAGCTAGACCAGAATTTCCTCAGTACCATGGGTGTGTGGGAGAAACACTGGGCCAGGCTCTCCTGGCTCTTCTACAAAACACAGCTCGCTTGTGTAACTTTCTTACCAGAGATGTAGACAGATGTGACAGGTGGAAAGTGCCACTCAGCAGCTCTCTCTGGTCAGCATGGACCCACTTCCCAGAGGAGCACACTAAGAGGTACAAAGACCAAGGGCTCACCGTCACAGCCAGTGATTCCTTCAACAGAATCACTGTGGCTACAGCTATGGCTACACGGAATAGTCTAAGAGTCAGGGTTTGATGTCCCAACCCAAAAACCTCTCAAAAAATCAGGACAGTTGATACCCACAAAATGATCTTCAACTGAAAGGAGCCAGAGAGCCAGTGGTCATCCAAAAGGACACTCGTAGTCATGCTGCCTAGAATAAAGGTCCAGCAAAATGGAGCCTGGTGATCTGCAATTACACCCCAAAAGCCCTGCCCCTCCCTCCTGCCCCTGGGCCATAGAATCTACACTATATCCTTGCCTCGGGCTCCAGGGCCAGGGAGCCTATCTAAAGCATATGCCTAAGGTGGCACTTTGTGCTTAGATTTGCGTATTGCAGTCACTGTGTCCAGGTACTACAGTCTAGCTTGATCCTTTAAATTGCCACAGGTGTGATGGTGCCATCCGCCTAAATCATTACATGGATAAAATTGATGTGTTGCTTTCATAATGCTCATTAAAACAAATACATTGTAACCAAAAAACAAATGTACCTATTGCCCAAAATTGGGCTCTATATTCTTACAAATGGCCTGGTGAAACCCTGGAACGCCCTCGGCCCTAGCTCTGGCACTATTCCCTCCCCTCTCCAAGACACAAGTGATGCACAGCCAATGCCATACCACTTCCAACAGAAACAGGGAAGAGAGGGGAGGTGGGCTAGACTCTGCATGGAGGAGGAGAGATGGGGGCCAGGGGTCCTGGGATGTGCTAGTGCCAGCCCACAGTTTGCATGGAGGAGGAGAGATGGGGGCCAGGGGTCCTGGGATGTGCTAGTGTCAGCTCACAGTTTGCATGGAGGAGGAGAGATGGGGGCCAGGGGTCCTGGGATGTGCTAGTGCCAGCCCACAGTTACTCTGCAGTCCCCATTCAGCCTTTGTGCTCAGCCCAGAAAATTTCCATTTTCTGCCTATGTTCATGCTGCAGCCTCCAGGAAATCCTCCACCATGGGCTTTACTGCTGAGCTATAGAGCTCCTGGGACAGGATTGACGGCTGACCCGCCCAGCCATGTCAGCCCCACCACACACTGTTGTCCGGGATTTGAACAGTTAATCTTAGGCATTTTGCTCGTTTGAATGCACTGAGACTATGTCTTCCTTTCACTAGACACATTTTATGGATGTAGAAACCGAGGCTCAGTAAGTAGGGCGAAAGACTCCTTTGGTACCACTTTTATGTATGGGCTGGAAAAATGAGGCTCTTGTGGTTGGAGGGGGATGCCCTTCCCCAGTACCGAGCCCAGCAGGGTATGGGATATCTAGCTGCCTGCTTGTGTGGAGTTCTGGAGTCACTGGATCTGAGGGCCACCTACCCTCCACTCAGACACTACCAGGTCCCCTCAGTGCTGCTGCAGAGCAGCCCCTGGGCTGAGTGCAGTACCACCACACCCTTCCATGAAGCCGACTGATGTCAGTGACAGTGCAGGACAGAGCTGTAAGTCCCTGATTCCTCAACAACACTGCAGCCACAGAGTTTCTCCTGGGCAGCATCTCCCAATGGGCTGTAAGGATTCTCATAGGTACTCTGCATTTAGAACTATCTTCAGATGCCTACGTAAACCAGGGCTTTTCAGACTCCTGAGCCTTCACAGGTACCTTGCAAAAATTCTGATGGGTAGATGATGAATGAATAAATGAATGAATGAATGTATTAATGACAGTGCTGCTGTCTACAAGAAGCAGTTGACAACTAAGGTATGAATGGATGTATGGGTGGGTGGGTGGGTGGATGAATAAATCATTACAGTCTGGGGCTTGGTCCAAAGAAGGCATTTTGTATTTGTGGTATGAATAAATACCTTTATGGAAGAATGAGAAAATGAACAAATGAATGAGCAAATTATGGATAAATAAGATTTACCACAGAGAAGACACAAGAAGCTAGTCAAGATGGATCCTGGAAGATGGGGGCTGAGGAGGTTTGACCTTGACTATTCAGGGCAGGCCCAAGGGGTCTGCCCTGAAAAGAGCCCCTCCAGCTGCCAAGTGTGGGACTCCCACACTTTATGGCAGAATGCAATTAGAGCAGTCTTCTGTGTGACCTGAACTTTCCTTCTTTTATTTAAAAAAAAAAAAAAAAAAAAAAAGACAGGGGTGAGCAAGGGCAGTAAGGGAGTGGTGGGGGCACGGGGGAGGGGGCAGAAAGGAACAGCTCCACTGCTGGCCGAGGCCTGAATCCCTAGAGAAATATCATTAAAACAAGAGGCACCAGGCAGAGAGGGGGTCTTGTTTGTTCAGACCAGAGCAGAGCAGCCTTAATGAGATAATAAGCGAAGAGTCCTTCCTCTTAAAGAGACAGGCATGGCATGAGGCTGAGAGGCAGGGAGCACATTTTTCTGGTAAAGCCACTGAAGCAGTTGTCTTTGTGTATTGCACACGCTGGAGGTTCAATGTATGTGAGGGTTAGTGTGTGCATGCCACAGACATGTTCCATGTGACTCCTTCAGAAACATCCTGACTTACTAACCTGTACCTCCAAACAAGTGAGCCCTCTACAGGAACACAGTAAAGCAAACCCTGACACACACATCTTCCTAGGAAAAAACTGATCCAGTGCAAGTGGTCATTGCCCCTACCCAGCCATGACTTCCACCTACCTGCCTGATGGACTAACTCTAGACTGAATACTTCTGATTTATCCATCATTCTCCAAATATCCAGAGTGCCAACCCCGTGCCACATTGTTCCCGGTGTAAAGCCCCTACAGGGGCTGAATCTGGGTATCAGGACAGAGCCAGAAAGCCTAGATTCAAATCTCAGCTCCACCTCTGGCCAGCCGTATGGACTGGGATATGTTACAGAGCCACTCAGCAACTCACCAAGAGGAAGCTGGGTGGAGAAAGCCCCCATCTCTCTGGATGCAATAAATAGAAGAACCACCCTGGTCTAACACCTGGCACTAGGAAATACTCAGTGCACCTATGATGGCTTACTGCTTCCAGATCAGGGGTGGCCTGAGGGGAGAGTGCCTGGAAGACCCCTACTGTATAGCAAGGTAACTACAGCAAACCACATCTGGCTCCCAGTTCACACTTCCCAGGAGCATCTTTAGTTTACCACCTCCTCACTCACTCTGCCCCAGTAACATCCTGTGAAAGAGAAAGCCAAGCCTGCTGCCTTGACACTGAGCCCCAACACAAAACCTGAACCTAGAAGGACATGCAGTTCTCTCTCGAGCGAAACCCCTTGTGGAACTAGATTTGGTCTCTTCCAGTGATAGAGGACCTGTCCCCCTCTTAACCCTCTTAACATGCAGGAAGAAAACATCTTATCATGAGCCCTAAAAGAACAATTACTGGCACCTCTTGGGGACAGGAATAACAGATACCCTGATGACAATTATCCTTCAAGAAAAAAAGAAGAAGAAAAAAGACAATGAGTCACCTGTTGCCTGGAAGCCATCTTTAAAGTGACACTGCAATTTGCATTAGCCTACTCCTTCAACAGCTCTTAGCCAGTGCCTCCTCCACCAGCCTGTTCAAGGCTCTGGGGACAGGGTGTAATCACAGCCAAGTCCTTGCCCTCAGCATGCCTTCAGCATAACGGGAGAGGATCCAGTTTTCCAGCTGGACAGAGCAAGGAACGCATCGTCAGGTGGTACCATGAACACAGAAGGAGCAGGAGATGAGTGGAGGAGGCACCATTCTGCACAAGTGACAAGGTGACATGACAGCTGAGCAGAGGCTTTAAGCCGGCACAGAGACAGTCAGGGCAGCATCTGAGGAGGAGCATTCCAGACAGAGGGCTATGCATACATGCTCGCCAGAACCCAAGCAAGCCAACGTGGAGGCGTTTTCTGAGATAGCAGTACAGCAGTATAGGAAGTATCACAAGCAGAAGGGCTGCAGCAGGGCTCACAGGCCAAGGGACTTCAGGGCCAGCAAGCCCTTAATGGTATCCCAGCTCAAAAGGTAGAGGGATCGGTATGCAATCCAGAGGGGCTGGGGATGAAGGGTACTGCCGTCCTATCTTCAGACAGCACAAGCCAAGCTGTGTCCAGATCCCTACAAAAACCAACTCACTGTGTGACCTGATGCTGCTCTCTCACCCTCTCTGGTCTTAGTTTTGGCAACAGCTCATCAGGGCTGAGTATCCTCCACGAAGGTGCTGGCAGGACCCCGGAGTCCTCAGAGTCTGCTGTTCCATGCAAGACGCACCCACCATTCCTCTACCCCACTGCGCCATCCTTACACCCATGCCAGCAACACCACACAGGATTGGTACTCCTGCCAAAATAGCTATTAACCCAGTAGCCAATAATAACACGTTATCCTATCAATTTGCTGCTGAAACGCTGTGTAATTGCAGAACCGAAGTTTGCCATCTCGGTAGCCTGGTTACGATATAAACAGAAAGGACCTCACCAGTCCCCTCCTGAGGAGAACAAGTGGCTGGCCAGGAGCAATCCTCACTTCCCACCCCCACTCACCTCCGGCAAAGCTCCAGGAACCTATCCAGAGATCTGGCTTTTTATCCTATAAGCATGTCACCCCTCTGATCAGAGAGGGCAGCATCGCGTGAGCCATGATACTTTGTGAGCAGCAAGGTCAAACCCAGAAGCCAGCGCTCCCTCAGCTTCTGGCTGGCTGAAGGGCCAAGAGACACTCAGGGGTACCCAAATTCAGAGGCAGACAGACAAAAGAGACGCAAGCCAGGGGTCCTCTAAGGGCAGGGGAAACAGGAAGCTAACAGAATGGGTCAAGAAGGGAAGGACAACAGAGAATCAGAGCTTGGTGTTAGACCCCGAAAGCAGCACGCACCCTCAAGGCTGTCCCATTCTCACAATTCAGAGCCCCAAGCAGGTCTGACACTGGCCGACAGTCCCTCCTTGGCAGATAGTCTGCGCATTTTATCCCCCTCATCCCTAAAATCCAGTTCTCTTCCTTCTGGATTTGATACACGGCACAGACATTCCACTATTAACAGGCTGGGAGCCTCCAATGGGACTTGGCATCCTGTGCAGACTGGGGCCTGATGGATTCTTTCTTCCCTCTTCCCAGGATCAGTCTGTGTCTCCCCTCCCATTCCACCCCACCCTTACCTCTCCCCATGCTCACCAGGGTGCCCAAAAGGCAAGTGGCTGGTGCCAAAAGGGCCAGAACTGAGCCCCTATTCCCAGCACTGGAGGCAGGGCAGGCAAGGGAGAGACAGGCACTTCCCACTGGCCCACGGGTGACCTCAGCCATGGGATGCATCTCCACCCGCCCTGCCTGGCCAGCCCAGAAAGGCTGGGTTGAGGGTGTGCTGCTTCTGCTGTGGACTTGGCAGGGAATCCAGCTAGTGGGGAGAGGAAGAGGCTTGGGAAAGGAGGGGCAGCAGATGGGGAGGGAGAAGACTGAGCAGGCCAAGCTCAGGCCACATGGCCAGATGTTGGCTCAATGGAGGCCCAGACCCTAGGGGTACCAAGGAAGCTCTGTCTTAGAAAACCACATAGGAGGAAGGCCTGAGCTTGGGGCTGAAGTAAGAACCAAGGACAGGCAGCTAAGGGGCTCAGTCACACCCAGTTGGCCAGCACAGGACGGGGGACAGCCTTTCGGAGGCCCCTGGGTGGAGTGGGTGGGGTGCTGTCTGCGGCAAGAGCACTCAGCAAATGAAAACCAGGCCTGGAAATTGGCTGGTTGCTGTTCAGTTCCAGGGAGACCTGCTGCTGGCTAAGGTGCCCAGCCAGAGCAGAAGGCGGTGTTCAAATTGCAAGGGCAGGGAGGCGACCCAGCCGCTGACGCAGGGCTGGACAGCTACTGCTAAACCATGCAGTCATTCATTTCTGTGCTCTGAGTACCTTTTGTGGTTGGTACATTATGCCCAAGGTCCACTTGGCCTAATGTGCTATTATAAAACTAAATAAATAGAAAAGAAAAGGAAAAACACTAAAGATGCAATTTTCTTCCCTCTGCAGGGCTATCAGGCAGGTTCTCAGCAGAGCTGGGCCCGAGGACTGGAATCAAGACAGCCAATCAGGAGTGAATATGGTGAGGAGCCCATCACCACGGTATGATGTCTAGGTGCACCCTCACCTCACCACACAGGGAAAGAGTGCCTTCCATCCCTTCAGGAATGAGACTGTGGGAGTCCCAGGTCCTGACACACTGAGCTAGGCACATGGCAGGCCCAGCTCTACAGCTATACACATTTACAGATATGAATGTATAGATATGTGTAGGTATGCATGTCTATACATATGGATACCAATCACTCACCCAGTCTTTCAACAGAGGTTCATGACCTGCAGCTGACAGTTGCCCAGAACCTTGGTGTTAGAGACATGAACTCTAAAGGTTGTGGGGTTCCCGCACATCTGTGAGGGTGACAGACACTGGACAGTACTTGGAACAGGGGTCCCACAGGGGTGCTGAGGTATCCTGGCAAAAGCAACCTGTGTGTGGAACCCAGCAGGTAAGACCTACTCAGGGCGAAGGAAGCAGAGCCCTGGGAGCCTTCTCACAAAGGCCAAGAGGAGACTGAAGCCCTTGAGGGCCTAGAGTAGACCTCATTCAGCTCCTCCTCCTCCTCCTCAACCACAGTGGGTGGCCCAGGCCTTACCCCAGCTCAACACGGTGGGCCCCATGGCACCTCGGGAGGCCATTCCCGCTGAGGCATGGTCAAGCCCTCATTCCCAGCATTAGTTCTTGTTAAAAAATGTTTTTGTTATGTTTATTTTTAAGGGAGGATAGAAAGAGAAAAGAAAAACCTGAGGTCTTTTTCTTTGGTAGTGGTGTGGGGGGTGGATAAATAACTAGAGCTTGGAGAAAAGGGCCTGGAAAGGTCTCAGCATCTGTAACCACTGAACAAATTAAAATTAGCTCATTTAATCAGTGCCTAATGGCCTGCTGTCCCGAGTGGGCCCCAAACACAGCAAACTTCACAGCAACAAGGCGAGCGGACCAGTGTCAGTTTATCATGTGATCAAAGCGCAGACTGCTGAGGCTGCAGTGAACTGGGGAGACGGAATGTACGCGACCCCCACCACCAGATTTTGGGAGGCCTCAGCCTCTCTGCTGGGCCTCTTTGAATAGAATTGTTCTTTGGCTTTTGTTATAATTATCTAAACATGTGTGAATGTGTCCCACCAAGTGTTTCAACCGGCAGAGGAGGCAACTCAGCCCCATCGTACATTACTGGGCCCCTAGTTCGAGTCCCAAGCCTTGACACCAGACTAAAACATGCATATACACACACAGCCACCTACATACATGCACAGTTATAGGTTCGTATATGCAGTACGAACTGCATGTACACAGTTCGTACATGCAGTTTCATATGCATGGTCACACACATACACAGCTACATAGTGGGTGCATGTGTGCACAATTCTCTCAGCTCGTCCATCCCTGTCTAACAGCTGGAGGCAGGGGAGGCCCAGCTGGCCAGAGCCCCAGGGAGGACCTCTGTGTGCACACCTGAGGCCCAGGCTGGTAGCAAGGACTCTTATTTCCCTGGAGTCATTTCTCTACTCAACTTGCCACCTGGGCTAAGTCATTAGGGCAACTGAGGAGGGAGAACAAAGGCCAGGGGAGGGGAGAGGCCACCAGAATGAAGGCACAGGATGAAGAAGTTATTGGGTCCATACAAGCCAGTAGCTGCTCTAGGCCCAGCCCTGAAGTAAGGCTAGCTCTTTCACTCAGGCCCAACGCTAACCTTCTCATGGCCTCCATGCCAGCCACATACCAGCCCTGTGCTTAGGCTCAGAGATGCCTGTGGGCTCTGAAGTTGGGTGACCTGATGAGCCCCAAGACACCGCACAGGATTCTGCTGGGCCACTCAACATGGTGTGCAATCTAAAACTTAAAAACAGTTCATTTCTGATATGTTCCATTTTAACTCTACAAACCATGGTTGGCCTCAGTTAGCTAAAACACTAGAAAGCAAACCGAATATAGGGAGACCTGTTATAAATACATTAAACAAAGGGTGAAAAAGAGCCGGCCAAGGACAATAGAAGCTTCTAGAAGGATTCTAACCCAGAATCAGACAAGAGTTTGTGAACACCACCCCTTCCATTTCTTCCAGTTGCACTCTGCGTGGGGTCAGTCCAGTTGTTACCCCCACATCCCAGGAGGAAACTGAGGCTCTGTCCAGTGAGAAGCCATGCGGTGCTGAACACAGGCAGAGGGCTCTGCCCACACGGCAAGGCCCCCACGCCAGTCTGCTTCCCCGGGCAACCATGCTGCACACTTTGCTCAGAAGTGCTCCCCAGGGCGAGCTGCTCGAAAGCCCCAACAAGGCACTACTTTCAGACATTTCACAGGGGTATAGCAGATGCTGATAGCGGCTCCAGACTTCCTTAGCCTTGAACCACGCAGCTCAGAGCCAGATGTACAGTTCTTTTTCACACAACGTGCAGAGTCCTGAGTGTCCCGGACCCCTTCTAGAGAGGAGATGGGCAAGAATCCCTTTCTCGTTCCTCAGATTTGAAACAGCAGAAGTGGACGGGAACTCAAGCTCCCAGGCCTTAGAAACAGTGTCCCCCAGAGGAAACCAAGTCCTCCTGGGAGACTCCCGCCAGACCCACCAAGCCCTTGTCTTTCCCTCACCACAGTGGCTTCTCCTGTGGCCTGTTATACGGGCAACAAGGAGTTCGTCTTGACACCATCAAGTGTTCAGAAAAGAGATCAGGATATAGGTTCCGCCCCATAGGTCCCTCTGGATTGACAGCGGTCCTATTTAGGGATCTCTTTCACCTAGCTAGCATGGCCCATAGTGGCCTAAGGCACGCCTCACCCACCTGCAAGGATAGCCAAGACACAGGCAGTTGACTGGAGTGAGAACCATGTGAGGCAGCTGTGCCATGGGAAGTAGACCCCAGGGACAGTCCTTCCTTAAGCATTGCTCACAGCAGCTGCAGACAGCACATTCTACAGGTCCCCCAGCCTGACCAGACAGGTGACGAAACCGATCTCCCTCTCAGAGCTTCTAACCTAGGCCAGCCGATAAAGATGGTGACAACGAATCTCCCCTAACTTGCAGACGGAAGGGAATGATAGTTCAGTGTCTGGCCTCCCTGTCCCACAGGGCCCTCAGCAAGCACTGAATGCAGTGGGTACAGAAATGGTCTTGACTCTCCTGAGAGGCCAGCCATAACCCCAGCAAATAGAATGTGAGCACCTTTCTTTTTTAGATCCAGCAAGACGACTGCCTTGGACTCCCTGCAGCCATCTCCACACCACGACTGGCAGGCAGCTGGCAGACACCCAGACAAACATGTGTAGAACCCTATCCTGATGGGGTCTGGGCCTCACAGGCAGGAGTCACACCTGAACTTGCTAAAAGATGCTGCCAACTTCATTCTCTCACCATCAAGAGTCAGAAAAGAAGCAGAAGAAACACATCACTGATATACCCTAGACCAACAGCCCCAATAGGCTGGGAATCAAAGACTGGATAGGTGCTTTACTTCCACACCTGAGACTGTATCTGTCCTGAACCAAGGTTTTCACATCTGGTTTTGTTTCCTTCCCAGGGCTGCAGTGGGGGTCAGATGAGGAAAATGGCTGGGAATATGCTTTGTAAACTTCAAAACGCTGTTACAAGCCCGGGATTATTGGGACAACAAAGAAAAAGTCAGTGGAGTCTGGTTGGCTAGACACTCACCTGGGGCCCTTGATTGTGAGCAACAGCTGCTGGAGCCCAGGAGTTCTGTCTGGTAATGATCAGATGGGAGAGAAGCTGGTGCTGGTCAATGACACGCAGCCACTCAGCACAACACCCAGCACATGGCAGCTGCTATTAGTCCAGAACTCGGCACACAGTAGGTATTATCAACTGGCCAACATCAGGGTTTCCCAGCCTCTGGGCTCCAAACAACTACTTCTGTGAGCCAAAAAACTGCAGGGCTCCTTCCAAAGAAGGAAGGCCATTTAGGGACGAACCTCAGCCGAGGGTATGGGTACTGAGACACAAGACTCTGTGATGGAGGAAGGACCAGGTGTGAAGGAGCTGGGTAGACCGGAGTCTGGTTCCTACCTGCCAGCCCTTTCTCATGCTTACCCATCGTCCCATCTCCATCAAAGTCACGCCCCTGTCTGAGACTCAGTTGCCCTGTGTACTCCAACTCCCTGCAACCCAAAAGCTCTGAACCCAAGGGATATGGTGCACCACCTCACTCTGAGCCAATGTAAACTACAACTAATCTAAAGCAGGGATTTTCTAAATTGCTGGTTTTCACAACCCAACATGAATATAAAATATAGTTAGCTGGCAACACCAGCTTGAGGCAAGATGTTTCAAGTCTCTATTTTGAATGTGGAGTTGGGGGAGGACCACTTTTAAGAGCTGTCATATGGACAGGACTATGCCCAGAACACCATAGCAAGGTACTCACTGTCCAGACAGAACTGCACAGTCAGCTGAGGGACTTGAGCAGGAAACACAAGGGCAATGTCTTAGTGGGGAGTCAACATCTAGGATATAAGAAGTGGTTTTCCTAATTGCCTTCCTTTACACGCACATGAGGCTGCATATCCCACAGCCCTCACAAGACAGTTCAGAGCCTGCAGGAGCCCATGCCTAGCAAGGCCCAGCATCCCTCATTAGCTGAGCTTGACCACCCAGGGGATGCAGGAGAAATGGTGTCAGCATGCACCTAGCATGCTCTATGACACAAGGATGGCTATCCTAGAGAAGAGTCTGTGAAGAGGACCCTTCTGGTACCACACTCTCAGGAGATCACAGGCCAGACAGCATATACCTCAAGGCTGATGCCCAGGGCATGACCCGGACTCTTCCTTGAGGTCCCAAACACAATCAGGCCACTCCAGGGCACTGGCGCACCTACGAAAAAGTGCTGGGCCAGACAAGTGGCAAGGAGATGAAGGGCCTCCCTGCCTATGTGGCCAAGAGGGACAGGATGAAGGGGAAAGACAGCAGTCAGACAAAGCTATTCTGCTGAGGAATCCCACGACGGCTCCATCTAGCATCCGATGATAAGATTGGGTAGGCTCTCCATATACATATTCCACTTGTAATGGGCGCAATCCCCTGCAGCCAGGCACGGCGTGAATTCAGACCTTTTAGGGAGATGCTGTGTTTCTTGACTATTTGAGGGTTCTCAGAGCAACCAAGTATATTATCACTTGGTCATAATATTACAAGCAGCGCTATATCAGCTCAGGTCAAATTATATCACTAAACCATACACAGAAACACAGCTGCAAGCTTTCTAGAACTCAGGATCATAAAAAAGGCATAATACTACAGAACTCTGATGCCTCTTTATTCTGCTGTGTGTATATACTGTTTGCTATTCCTGCTTCCCAGAGGAAGAGACTGAGGCACAAATACGAGGACCTAATGCCCTCAGAGTCACTGGTAAAGTCAAATGGAAAGTGTCACCTTGGGCCACAGACCTAAGAAAAACAACTCCAACAGAAAATTAGTGAAAGCAGGAGCCCAGGGCAGATTTCCAGCAGCAGGTAAGACCCATCCATCTCCGCCCCCCCTCCCCCGGGTAATTACCACTACCTGACAAAGTCTCTGCAGATCATCTTACCTACAGCAAACATGCTAACCACACCCTAGCCCTGGAGAAACAGGGAAATGCCATTTTTCTGGGGGATAAGACTTCAGGTGGTACTTCCAGGCAGGGGACAGTGACGTCACTTCTTCCAAAGGGTGCTGGCACCCAGTGACCCCTCAGGACATCCCATCAACTTCTCTTCATCATTGCTTTTTCAACTATTGGAAAAGATTCCTTCACAGGCAAAATTCTGACACTATATCAACTAATTACATGGCAGTTTCATGGCATTAAAAGACGCCCCCACCCCCCCACACACACACAGAGAAGGGCCTGGGGTGTCTACTCTATTGGGGGTGACCCTGAACTTGGAGCTTGTTAAAGAAAACTCCAGCGGCCATTGGCTGGGTCTCACTCCCCCGTAACTAAAATGTAAAATAAGTTAACCAGATAGAAGAGAGGATTGCATTGAGGGTCACAGACATGAATGAGAGTGCACCCAAGGGCAGGCATGAGCCCACGTTATTCCCGCTAGTGTACAGATAGACATGTGAGTGTGTGTGCATTCTCCTCCCACCCCACCACGCCCTTTCCCTAGTGCCTGGAAAGCCAATTCTGACTACTGTAATGAGGGCTCTCAAAGTGCTGGGCTGATGTATGTAAGAAACATCAACTGCGGGCTAGAAATAGTGCAAAGGTAAAGCCAGCAGACAGCCAAGGCAGGCATGGAAAGACCACCAGGCAGGGCGTGGTGGCGCACGTCTTTAGTCCCAGCACTTGGGAGGCAGAGGCAGGTGGATCTCTGTGAATTCAAGGCCAGCCAGTCCACATACCTACACAGAGAAATCCTGTCTCAAAAATTTGAGAGGGTAAGGGGGGAGGGAGGGAGGGAGACTGTTCTAGACAGCAGGGAGTCACAAATATGACAGAACTTCAACCAGTGCCTGTCTCACACAGGAGTCAGCACTCTGGGAGAGGAGACACAGTGAGTTGCAGCTACTTGGTCCCTGATACATCACCAACCTTACCAGCAAGGGCAGCAAGGCTCTGAGAGGTTATGTCACTCTGCTAGAGTCTCAAAGCCACTCAGGAGTGGAGTCTACTCTGGGGCCGCGAGGAAGCAGGAGTGGGGTGTGCATGAGGCCAGATTTCAGGGCTCACTGAGCAGTGGGCCTGGTGAGGAAGTGAGGTGAACAAAGCGAAGGCCAAAGCACAGAAGAAAGCACTTCCGGGGTGCACAGGTGTGCACGGCAGCCCCTGAGACACAGCACAGTGGGGGAGACAAGGCCTTCAGTACCGCCATCACCTGTCAGTTCCCAGCGGCTAGCTGATCTCAGAGAGACTCAGCCCTAGCTCCCCCATTCCCATCCTGACCTCTGATGGGAGAAAGTCCTCTCACAGCAGACAGCCTGGGAAGGCACCCTTGCCATCACCCAGACAGACAGTAGACAAGTGAAGGGCTGCCTGTTGCAGGGGGTGAAGTGCGCACACAACTATGGTGTATGTACGTCCACGGGAAGCAGAAGTTCCCGGTGCCAGAATCTCACAGGGAGAAAACAAAGTTGACACTCAGAGCTGTGTGACCCTCGAGATAATACTTAACCTCTCTGAACCTCCACTTCCTCTGTCTACTGTCTCGTTCATTCAACACAGGGACACAGAAGACTGCAAATGCTGGATGCTGAGCAGGGATAACGAGGCTAGTCCTCCCTTGGTCATGGTGAGAGCCATAAGCCCCATTCATGGTAGCAGGAGCCCCAGGGACTCCAAGGAGCTCATCCACACCTCGAAACCATCCCGCTGGGGTGATGCCCAGCACCAGGGGCTGCTTGCGGCTCCACGCTCCTGTGGCACCATCAGCTGGGACTGGCACATTTGAAACACAGGCTTCATGGGCTCCTCTACACTGCTGCTGCCCCGCCCCCTCCAGCTGCCTTTGCGCCTGCTGCCGGCGCTGCTCATTTCCAGGCAAATGTTCTAGTTAATTAAAACACACCCAAGTGCTCACACGCACATGAAGCCAAGCTACAAAATCTGCTCTAGCAAACAGCGGCTCCAGCACGGGATGGATGCAGGCCAGGGAGGTTTCCAAAGCTGATGTCATTTCATCTAAACTGCTCTTATCATTCTGCCTGCACACACACACACACACACACACACACACACACGCACGCACGCACGCACGCACGCACGCACGCACGCACGCACGCACGCACGCACGCACACCTGTACACACGTGAACTTCTGTATGTGCATCTACAAGCCATGTGTATTGCACTTGTGCTCTGAACACACCCATATCCACACTGCCCATTCTCAGGCATGCATACACACTCACACGTACATGCTCTCTCCAGCTACTGTGGCCCTCCAGCCTAGAGCACTGGCTATGGTTAGCAAACACAGACCAACTGCATAAGGGAGTGAATAAACAAATATGTCAATCAAAGCTCTGAGCAATAAATAGGACCAGCCCAGCCCGGCTCTGGCCCACAAGCCCAATTTTGTATCATCACTGACTGAATTCCCCAAAGATCAGAAAGAACAAAGGGTGGGGACAACCCCCCTCCAGTCCACTTGGAAAGCTGCCATTCCCAGATCTGAGTATCCAAACAACCCAGAAATGGCAAGAGAGGGCTGTGATGCCCCATAAGGAAATAGGGAGTGACCCTGAAGGGGACAGGTATCTATCAGCTCCTCAGACTTCCTCACAGTCTGAGATAGGTGGAGCTTCACATGGGTGGGAAACTCCAGGCAAAACACAGGCAGTCACAGACAAGCCTGCCCAGGAAAGCATACGCGGGCTGCATGGAGCCTACTTAGAGTGAGACACAAACAGTTCTTTTCTTTGAGAGATAAAGACAGGTGTTTGTACAAGACCATGGGTCATTTGGAGCCTCAAATAGGACATGACGAAGATCTCTGTTTAAAGACATGGGAACAGCTGGGCTAGTGCCTCAAACTCATCACATGGACAACTGACCTTCTCATTCATGCCTGGGGCTGCCAAAGCTCTGATGTGAGCAGAAGGCATGGGAAGGGTGGGTAGGGAAGGGCAGCTTGCAAGTCAGGAGCAGCCTCTCCCAAGGGGTGAGGACCAGCATCCCAGGCCTCGCCTGGGAGCCAGGTAGAGATGCAGTTCGTCGCCCCACTCCATCTGCTTGCTGACAGTCTATGCTGAACACATTCACTAGCAACTGTAAGGAGAAAAGCAAAATATTTTACTCTTCGATTTATGTGTTTTACTTTTCAAACAGCTGTGAGTGTTAATACAGTCATGCCGTGCTGCTTGGGCCAGATCACCTCAACAAGAGATGCTCAGAGCCCTTCTGAATCCTCTGAGGCCTTGAGGAACCATCAGGAAATAAAACAAAAAACTTGCATTCAATGAGTTGTAATCCTGGAGGCAAGGACAGTAAGAAAACAGCAGACAGGCAAGGTGTGAGGTAACTGGAAAAAATTAAGTAGGGCAGGGTATTTAATTTACTGGGCAGGGTATTTAATTTACTGGGCATGCCTCTTCCATGTTCCTCCTTTGTGCTCACCTCCTCACCCCTGTACCAATTGCCAATTGCTGTCTCGATTCTGCTGGTTTACCCTGACCCAAGGCATCATGCGTGGGTTGATTGATTGGTAGGGAATCACTGGACATGGGGTACAAATTGAGTGGAGAAGTGGGACAGGAAAGATGATTCTGGAGAAAATGGCTGGGCACCAAAGGCATCCTTTGTCCTGAGTCATGGTTGTGACAGCTCTAGATTGGAAATATCAGAATCTACTCAGCATCCAGACCCAGGCACTCCCAAGTAATTGGAAAATAGAACATGGGTTCCCACTTTGCAGGGGCTTCCAGAACCTGTGCACTCTAGCTTTGGTCAGGCTAGTACTAGGTCAGGTGGTTTGAACCACAGCAGTCAGCTACTAATGCAGTCTTCCACGCCCACTCCCACCCAGACACAGCAGCCAAGCCCAGGTCATCTCAGTTCACTGCTGTTTTAAATGCCCAAGGCTTTCACACCTCTCCAGAGACCAAATCCCCAACCCTCAAAAGGCCAGTATCATCTTTCTTCTGGGCAATTGAACATGTTATCCTTATTTCTCTTTCCATATAGATTTCTCTGCTTTTCACCCAGGGCAACCACCAAGAGCTCAGCTTTGCAAAGATATGATGCCATCCAAAGGAAGGCAGCACAGTTTAATGCTCAAATAGTAGGCAATCTGAAGCTAGTTCATAGCACATCCAGCACACAGTGTGTATTGGATGGGTTTTGTATTGCTGGGATTCCCATGGCAACTCTATCACCCTACAGAGACTCTAAGAGTTAGCTGAGGTGTCCTGGAGTACCTTGGCACACAGGTTATCACAACCAGTCTCAACTATGCAGCGAATGAATGAACGAATGAAAGAAAGAAAGAAAGAAAGAAAGAAAGAAAGAAAGAAAGAAAGAAAGAAAGAAAATCACTAAGAGGATCTGGCACAAGCCATAAGAACTAGTACAAATGGTGCAAATGTCAAGAACACTACAAGGCTGGCTCAAGAATGCCAGCCCAAAAGCCAGAGTCCGCTGCATCTCAGTCTGTTCCCAGAAGTGAACAGGTCAGGAGCCACATGTCAAAAGTTCCAGCTTTTAGGAGCTGGAGACAGCTCGTTGGTTAAGACCACACTAGCTGCTCATCCACAGGACCTGATTCTGATTCCCAGCACCCACATGGGAGCCCACAGTGGTCCCTAACTCTAGTCCCAGGGGATCTGACACACTCTTCTAGCCTCCGTGGGCAGCCGGCATGCATGTGGTGTGCAGATGTGTACACAGATGAAACAGGCATTCACAAGCTGGGTGGCGACAAACCATGGCACTGGGAGTGTGGCCTGAGATGACTTAGCAGGGTGAGTGCTGAAGAGTGGGGGCTCATGGGACTAAGTCAGGATCGTGTCACCCCAACATGTGGGTGGCAAGGCCACACATACATCCCATACATGCACACACATACACACCCCAACACCCCCGCCGGCTCAGTCTGCCATGAAAGCAACCTTCAGGCTTGCTCAGCTTCACCCCAACTGCTGCCACCAAGTTCCTGGAAGCTGCAACTGGGACTGCAATTTTCAAGATTTGCATGTTAGGACTTTCAAATGTACTTCACATAAGCCTCCCATCCCTCCACCTCTGACTCTCATCAGCACCCCACCTAACTGCTTCCTGCTTCTTTTCCTCTCTGTCCCACCTGTCCAATCCTCACTCCACACCCCCTCAGGACCAGCTCTGACAACCTAGGTTTGCTGGCTCCAACTCCCATTTTCTTTACCTACACCCTCTGGGGTTCTGCCACCCTCCTCCTCTCCTGCCCCCTGGCCCTGGGCTTTCCTTCTAACCTCCCTAATTTCATTCCCACAGCCTTCCTCCACCACTGAGGAAAACAGGCAGGAGTTCTCTGGTGGGTCCCACCCCACCTGCTTAGGAAAGGAGCTGAGCACAGAAGGCTGGCTGGGCACACGCCCTGGGGCTACTAGGCCCTCCTGGCCGCACTGGCAGACCAGGGTCTGGATCAAGGCCGAGGCCTGTGAATTCGTTTCCCCTCCCTCGGCAGCAACTATCCTGCTTGAGGATCCCAGGAGGCATATTGCATCTGGCCAGAACAGAACCTCCGACAGATGGGACTGAGCCCTGAGCTCAGCAGGAGGCCTGCAAGATGGAATGGAATGGAAGGAAGGCTGGAAGTGGGGTAGTGAGCTCATGGAGGGAGAAAGAGGAGGCCACAGGCTTGAACACAGTCCCTGTCACTTCAGGCAAATGACCAAGCCCCAATGAGCCCTGGTTTCCCCATCTGTAAAACGGGAACAATAGTCCAGGGCTACTGTGAGGAGGAAAGAAGGTGCTCTCACGAAATGTCGGTCATTTTGCTGCAGTGTTATTATACCTATGCCTTGTGCTGACTCCTGCCAGCAGCCTAGGACCCCACTGGGCATGTGTGGAAAGCAAGGGGGCCCCAGGAACCAGGCAACACTTGGCAGCATCTCAGCCCTGGCCACAGTCTTGAGGCTTTGTGCAGAAGGACTGACCCTGGCACAGTCTGTATCCTGACCAACTGTAATCCTGTAAGCAGGTGGCAGAAGGTGCCCAATATCTGCCACCAACTTTGTCCTCTGACCTTTCACCTAACTAATGTCTACTTAGTTCTTCTGTGTGCTGCAGAATGGAGCATGCAAAAAGCTCACTACATCTCATTCAAAGACAGCCACCATTGATTAAGAAACTACGAATGAGGGCTGGAAAGATGGCTGCTCTTCCAGAGGACCTAGGTTCAATTCCCAGTACCCACAGGGCAGCTCACGCTTACCTATAACTCCAGTTCAAGGGTATCGACACCCTCACACAGACATATATGCAGACAAAACAGCTGGTTGAGAGTGGCACATGCCTTTAATCCCAGCACCCAGGAAGCAGAAGCAGTTGGAACTCTGTGAGTTCAAGGTCAGCCTGGTCTATAAAGTGAGTTCCATTACAGCCAGGGCTACACAGAGAAACCCTGTCTCAAAAAATCAGAAAGAAAAAAAAAGAGAGGGGGTGGAGGGAGGGAGGGAGGGAGGGAGGGAGGGAGGGAGGGAGGGAGGGAGGGAGGGAGGGAAGGAAAGAGCTAGCAAGAATTTTCCAGCTTTGAACACTGAGTACTCTGCATTCCAACTCAGGACAGCATGTGCACTGGTCTTCAGCATAAGTAAATTCTCACATTTAATGTTGAGTGTACCCTTCTTTTAACAATAAAATGCTTGCTTTCTTCTTCTTCCTTTTTATGTTCACTATGTAGCCTAGGCCTCAAACTTCGGATACCCTGCCTTAATCTCTAGAGTATGTGTTATAGGTACATGCCAAACATGAACTTTACAAACACATTCTGAATAGTACTCAGCATGCATGTCACACACATGTATGCTTAATAAGTGTGTTCCTACATACTACGAGTATACTCCTTGTTTTGTGCTCCAATTTATGGACTGTCAGAACTGAATAAAGCCAATCTTCACGTTTTTCAGACGGATAAACTGATTCCCAGAAGACATGAGGCCAAGCTCGCTGCAGCTACTTAGTGGGACCCATGCAAACCCAAATAGACTGTAGTGACGACAATTACCCGTGTATATAAAAATGGCAAACCACAGAATACGAGAGGCCTCCTGGGAATCTCCAGTGGGCTGGCCATGAAGCTGAGTGCCTTGCAGTCACCTTACTTGGGGTCATCACGTGCTCAGTAAAAACGACTGACAACTGTGGCACCAACCATGAGCATGAACCGAGTCAGGGCAGAGTACAGTAGAGTCTCCCTGTCATAATCCCAGAAACGCATACATGTGTGCACACCCACCAAGAGAAACAAATACTCAAGGATATAGCATGTTTAGATAATAAATGTTTCTCTCAAAATTCGACTGAGTGTACTGCCTTCGATTGGAATCTTGAGTTGTTATACCCGAGATTTAAATTCTCCGGTTGTCCTAGGGAGAATTGAAGGGACATTTACAAACTGCTATGAGGATACCAATACCTGTGCTCATCACAAAAGCTGGGTGAGGACAGAAAGAGTGGGTGAGAGGGTAAAAAGACCACAGGCAGAAAGTCATTTACATGTGAGGCCCATCTGCTTAACCATCTCCCCCTAACTATCCAGACCCGATGTGTCTCCTTACGAAGCCCTCTTCGGGAAGATAATAGGGACAGGGTGCTGAGTCCCAGAGACGTTGTCGAGGTGAAGAAGGGCCCATGATATTAGGCTCCTGCCCCCAGGGGAGAGATGCTGGCTGACAGCAGTGGCTGGGTTCATGAGGAAGATGAGCACACCTGGGATGCTAACCTCCGGCCCAGAGCCTGCACTCCTCTGAAGATCTCCCCCGGGCAGGAGCCACTTCGAGGCCCTTCGCCAGGCCGAGCAGCACCTGATTTCCACAGCATCCCAGCTGCAAGAGACTACTGCCAAAAGTGCTGGACCATAAATGAAGGGTCCTGACAGGCCACAGGGTGAGGAGTGCAGAAGGCTGGGCGCCAGACCCTGAAGGCACCAGGTGCTGCACACGCCTGGCTCTGTGTGCACCAGGCAAAGCAATTTGTGTGCAAGTCAGGTAGGCGGGTGGAAACATACCTCCCTGTCATCCAGAAAGGCAGGGCTCAGGAACCATCAGTGTGGCCCAGCTTGATCAGCCAGGAGGGTTGGCAGAGGAGCACGAGAGCTGGACATGAGCTTCCATCCAAGGCCGTAATTAACAGGCATAAGCAGCCAAACCAGGTACACAGTTCAAGGACTAGGAGGTTAGCCTCTCTTCATGAGGTAGCAGACACCAAGTTCTGAATGCCTGACATGAGAGAGAGCAGTCCAGGGTAAAATCCCCACAGTCAGGCTGTACCCCCCACCCTAACATGTTTTGTCTGTCCTATTGCCTCAGGGAGTGATTCCCTCAGCTGATGCCACTGCGGCCTGGACTAGAGAGTAGGTGTAATCTACTAGGCTGGGAACAGAGTGCAGAATGCTCCCATTCCCAGACATCAAGGAATCTTCTGGGGAGTGAGAGGTAGCCAGGCCCTGGCTCCTTGGACCCGCTGTCCTCACCTTTGTTCCCAGGTTCCTTCTTGGACCCAGCACTGTCAGAAAAAGGAACAGTTTCCACCTCACATTCCACCCTCCTGCACACCTCCCTGACTCCAGTAAAGACCCTCTGCTCTTGGATGTTCAGACAAGAAAGTCAGGGTTTGTCCCAATACTCATAGTCCTTTGCTTCCAACATTTAACCCACATTTAGACCACACCCTATTAGCACCTAACACGCTGGAATAAGCTCTCCCACCTCCAGCATCTAGACTGACCAATGACAAGACAGCTGCCTGCTTGGGCTGCCATCCACTTAACAGTCACTGCCAAGACACCAGCTCTCAGCAGAGCGGTGGCGGTGCATGCCTTTAATCGCAGCATTCAAGAAGCAGAGGCAGGTGGATCTCTGAGTTTGAGGCCAACCTGGTCTACAGAGCCAGTTCCAGGACAGCCAGGGCTGTTACATGGAGAAACCCTGTGTCAAAACAACCAAACAAACCAACAAAAAGACCCCAGCTCTCCATTTCCTCACTGGGCTCTTCCCTTCCAAGCATGCTTGTTACTTCTCAGGTATCCAGTGTCACCAGAGATGCCCCCCCAACAATCTTCTCTCTGAGCCTCCATTTACTGTACCCCCAGTCTCCTTCTGAGACACTATTGCTTCTCTGAATCCTTACACTCTTCCTCAGCACATATCACACCTGTAACTATGGTCAGAGAAAGTCACAGAAGAGTGGAAAGATTGTAAGAGCCAGAATACCAGAGCATCTGGTGTGAGACCTTATCCTGTACATATAAACAGGGAGCTTCATCCAGGAAGCTTCTTGTCAACATGGTCTTCTAAACAAGACCAGCATACTGACAACAGCAGTTGGCATGCCAACATGGAGAGGGGAAGTCAGGGATTCAATCGTCTTCTGGAACAAGCTCCTACATAGGTTTTCTAACATCAATGGGTCAGCCCAGACACAAGTATACATGAACTAAGTGAACTCTGTAGGTTACACATACATGTGTGCATATATGTGTGTGTGTATACATACATGTAACAATAATAACCATAAATTTGAGAGGAAGGCACAGGAAGAGTTGGAGAAGGGAAATAAAAGGGTGGAAGTGATGGAGGTATAGTATGTATGTATGAAGTTCTCAAGAGAAATAATTAAACTATAAATATATAATGGGACTGGAAATGTCCTAATGTCATAGCAGTGGACCATAGCTCATCACTTAGGGGTTAGTGGTGCTGTTGATGAAAACAAGTTGTTATATGACAGTTTCCCCAGATATGACAACCTTGCAGGGAAGCTCACTAAAACATGAAATGTTAAAAAGGAGGTGAGACAACAGATGTTCTAAGAGGAGGCGAAACACTCCATTCATCAAGGAAACTCATTAAGCGCAGGAACTTGTGCAACTCAGAGGCTTCAGGAAGTTCCTGAAACTGACTGCATTCATTAGACGCTTCCCTTCCCAAACTTATGTAAGCAGTAAGGATTGTTGAGAAACACTCTCGGACAAGCTGAGCTGCCATGGAAGAGGCAGAGACCAGCTGAGCTACCTGGAAGGGACATTGTTCAACTTGTCAAGCTGACTGCAGATTGCAAGTTGTGTTCCAGGTCTCCAGGTTTTATGAACTGTCTTTGACTATTTCTCTACTTGCAAGTAATCCCCCCAAAAAATTATTGGTTCACCAAGTTTGACTCTGACAGTATCCAAACTTTGGCCTATCTGTGTTTCCCTATCTGGGGTAAGTAGACATTTGTTCACATCTCCCCATGAATAGTATCATACAACAAAAGCCCACACAGCTACTGTTAGTGGCTATACATACAGTGTATAACACTCAATAATTATAAACAGCTATGCTGTTTACTGGCTTATATACTCATTAGCATATTATTGGGTGTGGGGGTGTGTGTACAAGTTTGTGGAGTTGGTGTTATTCTTCTACCTTTGTGTGGGTTTGATGTTGACACTTGTCAGATATGTGTGACAAGGAAGCATTTTTATCCACTGAGCTGTAATCAGTCCCCTGGTTTTATACTTTTATACTTTGTTTGTTTGCTTACTTCTTCAACACAAGGTTTCTCTGTGTAGCCTTAGCTGTCCTGGAACTAGTTATGTAGATTATTCTGGCCTAGAACTCAGAGATCTGCCTACCTCTGTCTCCCAAGCGCTGAGACTAAAATTTTACCATTATTATAGAATGTGTCTTCCACATAAATGTGTTGTGTATGGTGACAGGAAAACTGTTCTATGACACCAGTCTTGGTCATCTCATGCCCATCTCTTGATTGCATCAAGGGGCTACTGGGGTCTTGGCCTGGACCATGAAGGACCACAATGTTCACAAGACAGTGACTCACTTAACTTTGTATCTCCATTATTTATGTCATTGAATTGCTTATTATCCATCTTCTGCATGCAATGGGGTAGGGATGTCTCCAGGAACCAGTCCAGACTAGCCCTGGTCACCATCAAATACCTAGAACTTAGTGCAAAGTGGGCATACAACAGGTGCTCAATAATGCCAACTGCCGATGTCGGTGCCTGAAAATTCTACCACTTGAGCCTAGAGGAGGTGGGCAGGAAGGTCCCTAATCTTGTGAACACCATGCACTCAGTGTCCCTAACAAGAGACCTTCACCACCAAGTGCAGAACTGTCTAACACATGGAACTCACTGCCTAGAAATGTCCCACAGCTGTTCAGAGGTAGCCATGCATAGGCCATGGCCTTCTGAGTATCCCACACATGCAATGGATGCAGATCACAGGCCAAGGTTCTCCAAGCCTTCCTGCTGGTCCATCATACTGAAGTAGCCTCTCCTCCCCTCCACACCCAAGCTTTCCTTTCTCCAAGGCCTTCCACCATGGTCCCCTGACAGAAAGACATCTTTGGTCTCATTTCTCCAAGGAACTACTAATTAAGACTCAAGTGTCCAGTTCCCCCTGGCAATCTCGGAGTGTGGGCACTAGGCCCAGCCTCCATCTAAGCTGTGCTCAGGAGCAGTAAGTGACCTTGGTTCACCAAGTCCCAGAAGGCCCCCATTTCCTAGCTCACCTGCTTAGTCTCTGGTATCATACAGGTAATCCTGACCTGGGCCTGTCTACTCCTAGAGGAGGTTGAGGTGCCAGAAGGCATGGGAATTTACCTCCCAGACAGCATACCCACCTATACCTCACATCTTCTGATGCAGCCCAGCACGTCATTTGGCTGAGCTATCAGTTCATGTATGACTTCTGTGACTCATCCCGTAGAGTTTATTAACAACCACTAATAACAAGTATACAGGCCTCGTACAAGCGCCAGGAGAAGCCCGGCAGAGTGGGCGTGTCCTCTGGTCCTGCTCTCTCTCCCAGCATGTTTCTCCATCAGGGAACAATTAGGAAAAACTCTCCCCAGGTTATTTTTAGAAAGGGGTGGAGAGGGGGAGCTTCCTCTAGTAATGTTCATTCAGTGGCACAGGACTGACTGGCCCCACAACCCCCAGGCCATCACTGCAGGACAGGCAACCTCCTCTCCCCCACACACATTGGTGGAAATGAAGCCAGCCTTTGCCTGGCCCTGATTATGCCTGCGTTTAAAAATAAGATGTGAAAGATGCATTATGTAAGACCTATACCACTCTCCTGGCCACCTCCGACTCGAGAATCAAAGATCATCATTTCTACCATCAAAAAAGAATGAAAGAAAGACGGGAACAATGAAAATGGCCGCCCGACATGAGCCAGATCAAAGGTGTGGACTCAGAAAACGAAGAGCCGGGGGGCCTTTAATTACTGCCTGCATCCTCCGAGTCATGTGGCGAGAGGGAAGAAGAAAAGTTTTGAAGGCCACCGGGCCCTGTCCTGCTGGGGCTCCTGTTTCCACCGCCAGCACCAGTTCCCGACGAACTCTCGCCTTTCATTCCCCTCCCTTTTTTCCCTCCTTTCTCTCTGCCCCCCACATGTTAGACAGCACTCCCAGACTCCCCAGTGTTAGCTGTCCACCAGCAGCGAGCACTCAGAAGGGCTCCTCAGAGACCCCAAGCAAGGGACTGTCCCCAGAAGGTCTGCAGCCTGGGTGGGCCCCTGTCAGCCTCTCTCCCCAGAACAGGGGGCACCAGGAGGGAGCCAGGGACCCACCATGGGTGTCTATGCTGCTGCACCAAAGTAGTTACCCCTGCCTTTGTGTGCAAGTCTCTCTGGTGAGTAGGGGGGTACTCTTCAAATTCACATTGGGCAGGGCTCCGTGGGGCAGCAGATCAAACCTGAGAACCGGCTGTTTGAGCTCAGCGGCAGAAAAAAGGATTGCCCAGGGACTGAGCTTAAGTAGAGGCTGGATTAAACTTCAAACACAAACTCCTCCCTTTTCTACACAGCAGACAGTCGTGGCTAATATCGCAATGTGGACTTTAAAAACGAATTACAAATAACTTACTCTGGGACTTGGGTCTTTTGTATTAAGGGGAGGGGCCAAAGAGATCATTGCAACAGAAATACAAACGAAGGGCCTGCCCTCTAGCTCTGCACAGGGAAGGAAGACCAAGGAAGAAGCTCGGAAGAGAGGCCCCAAGTGAGAGCCCATTGAAAAGGGGCCTTGCTGGCCACCAGAGGCTTACTCATAGTAACACCCTTAATAGTAAGACGCCAGGCAGGTAAAGAAATGCCAGGCTAAGGTGACCACAGTGGTAGCACATTTTAAATGTCTAGATATTTAAAGTACTTTGATAAAACGTAATGTAGTATAAACGTGATGTCCATGTGATCAGAGTCAATGAGCTTTTCACAAAGAAAACCTCAGGCAAGGAAGTGGCTTAGTGTGTACACGTATTTGCTCCCCAGTCTGGTGCCTGAGTTCGATCCCCAGAACCCATGTGCTAAAAGGAGAGAAACAAACTCCTATAGATTGCTCTCTGACATCCCCAGGCATGTTGTGGAATGTACACACGTATACACATGCAAACACGCAAATAAAGAAAGTAAATGTGGCTGGGCAGTGGTGGCACAAACCTTTAGACCCAGCACTCAGGAGGCAGAGGCAGGTGGATTTCTGTGAGTTCAAAGCCTGTCTGGTCTGTAGAGCTAGTTTCAGGACAACTAAGGTTGTTACATAGAGAAACCCTGTTGTCTCCAAATACCACCACCCCCAAGAAAGAGAAAGGGAGGGAGGGGCGGAGGGAGGGAGAAAGGAAGGAAGGAAGGGAGGGAGGGAGGGAGGGAGGGAGGGAGGGAGGGAGGGAGGAAGGAAGGAAGGAAGGAAGGAAGGAAGGAAGGAAGGAAGGAAGGAAGGAAGGAAGGAAATCACAGTGACAGTGGGGTAGTGGCTATGGAGGAGAGCATATGAAATTACAGGATTTTCTCCTTGCCTCTCTAGTGAGTGTTCCGGGTGCTTGGGAAGAAGCATCACCCTACTCTCTACCTTTTGGTGGTGACCTTAGACACCAGTATAAGTCTAGGATGAGTTGGAGTCACTTCTGCATGCCCTATGCTGGATCCCAGGCACGTCAAGTTCTTTGAAAACACAGGCACAAAGGTGGTGATTCAGGGAGAGGGGTGGTGGCTGGAGACAAGAGATGGTTATGGGTAAGAGCAAGCACTGTTCTTGCATAGAATGGGGTATACCAACATTCACATCAGGGGTTTCACATTCTGAACTCCCATTCCAGGGGATCCCACTACTCTGTGTCTATGGGTACCCACAGACATATACATACATAAGTCTGTCTATCTCTCTCTCTCTCTCTCTCTCTCTCTCTCTCTCTCTCTCTCTCTCTCTCTCTACACACACACACACACACACACACACACACACACACACACACACACACACACTCATACACTGAGGCACAAACATATAACTAAAACAATAAAAAGCCAGATGTGGTGGCTCATGGCTTTAATAGGGAGGCAGGGAGATTCCTGAGAGTTGAAAGCCAACCTAGTCTACATAGTGGGTTCCAGGACAGCCAGGACTATATATTGGGAGAGATTCTGCCTCAAAATAAGTAAGTAAATAAATAAATAGGCAAAAATAAAAATAAACCATAGGTTTGAATTAAAAGGCGAGGTGACAGATGACTTGTTAATCTCCTAAGCGCACATGTTGGAATGTTTATCTCCAACACAGCACTGTTGAGAGTGGGAACTTGGAGAGTAGTAGACTGGGGTCACTTGCTATCCCAAGAGATGTGTGTACAGCTGGTCCCTTGCCTTTCTTCCCTATCACTCATCCACACTCTGACCTAGGTGATGCCTTCCCCAGTTACAACACAGCAAGGATGCTCTTTGCAGATATGAACCCTCTCTATCTTGGCCTTCCCAACCACCACACTATGAGCCAAGAAAATGCCCACTGTGCAGAGTACACAGCCTAAGGCCTCTGTCACAGCAGCAAAGACAGACTAGGACAGAGAGACAGGTTCTTGTTTGTGTACTCACTGATACTGTCACTTAGGAAGTAGCCAGAGACACTGTAGTGTAATCAAGACCTGAACAAATATTCTTGGGGTAAGCCCACCCCTACCCCTTCAGAGGCAGCTCCGTGTCAGTGAGAAGAAAGTACACACAACCTTCCCATCACTTGGGGTTCCCAGGAAACACAGAGTCCCTCAGCATTGCTGTGAGCCACTTCCATAATACACACATAAAGACCTCAAAGGTGCATGGCATTATCACTGCTAATGCCACAAAGTTGTCCTGTCATAGTCACCCCAACAGCCAAGGATCCTTTGTCTGTCCTGAGTCCCACTATGCAGTACTATGGCCCAGACTGTCCTATCTCCATCAGTCTCCATGCCATCGAACCCCTCTGGATATGTATTCCAGGGTAAGTGGACAGCATCACAGTTTAGTGGCTGTAGCCCCGGGCTGCAGGTGACACCAACTCTTCATTCTTTAACCCACACCCACCCCTACACTATGAAAGGGAAATGTTTCCAGCCTCATTTCACAGAAAGGTAAACGGAGGCTTGGAAATAGGCAAATTGTTGACCATGAACTTTGAGCCTACGACTGCAACGATGCAATCACTTGTTTTTCTTTCCTTCGCTTGATGTCATCTCCCCAAGATTCTTCAGATTAACCATGCTGCTGATGCTGAGGATGATAAAGACAACTGTGATGATGATAATGCCGACAGTGATGATTCTTCACATCAACCATGCCAGCAAGGATAGAGGTGAGGGTGGTGGAGATGGAGGCGGTGATATCAGGTGGTGGTGGTGGTGGTGGTGGTGATGGTGTTGATGAAGGTGAAGGTGGTGTTGGTAGTGATAGTCATAATATCTGCTTTGGGGGAAGGTGAGATCAGAGAGCTTATGGAACAGGCAACAATTCAGTTCATAAAGGGACTCACCCACACACAGCAGACAATGCACACTAAAAGCCTAATATCCCAACACAACATAGCAAAGCAGTCACAGCTAGCATGGGGCCAGGGGGGGACAGGAAGTAGATAGAAACTTCAGAACAAAGAGATGCAGGCCCTCGGGAATGCAGAGGCAGGAGGGACAAACTCCTCAGCAGTCAGCCCCAAACCAAGCCACAGATTACTCTCTTCTGGGGGTGGGTGGGGGGTGGCAGGGTCATGGCCAATTCTTTGAGGTTTCTGGTCACCAGAGGAGAGTTCTTCTCTAGCTGGGAAGAATTTGGCTAGGCCTGTGGCAGAGGGTCCAACAGAATGGAGTCAGCAACAGCCCATAAAGACAGATAGAAAGGAAACAGAGACAAAAAGTCAATGTCCATGGTTCTTCTTTAGCCTCTTGGCCCCAGACCTTTTGATAATCTAGACTGTGGCATTTCTAGCTGTCTATGGAAACGCTGTTGGTTACCTTTGGGAGGCTATTTGAGTCTGTTGACACCCATCATACACCACAGAACGAATTATAACCAAGAACTTGGGCTGTGTGGTCAACTATGTGGGCCCTATCATATTACTAGGTGACCTTGAGTCTGTCTGGGCCTCAGTTTCTCTGTAGGTGAAAGCAAAGGATTCCCCCACTTGTATTATTACAAAATTATTACAAATGCTTAAATCTCTATAAAGCCCCCTATACACAAAAATCACTGGAAGATGTATGTGAGTGGGGTTAGGATCAACCAGCTTCAGTGTTCACAAAAGAGGGCTGGGGGGCTAGGGAGATGGCACAGTGGGTAAAAGCTTGCCTCACAACTCTGAAGACCTGAGTTTGATCACTGGAACCCAAATAAAAAGCCAGAAGTGGTAATGTACTCCCACAATGAGATGAGACGCAGAGATAGGAGTTCACAGGCCAGCGAGCCTGGACTATACAGCAAGGCAATAGAAACCAGAAAGGGCCTGTCTCAACCAGGTGCAAGGCGAGAACAAACTCCCAGATAGCTGTCATCTCTCCACATTGTCAGAGAGCACACTGGCCTGTACTCACACACATAAGAAAAATAAAGTAAAAAGAATCTTAAATCAGGGACGCTAGCAGCTCCTCATGGTGGCACACACCTTTAACCCCACACTCAAGAGGCAGAGGCAGGCCACTCTCTGAGCTCAAAGCAGCCCTGGTCTACACAGAGACTTTCAGGGCAGTCAGTGCTACACAGAGAAACCCCATCTCAAAAACCAAAATAAAGACAAAAAAAAAAACAAAAAAAAAAAACAAAACAAAAAAAAAAAAAAAACAAAAAACAGACCAGCAAATAAATCAAATCAGGGATGCCATAAGTAAAAGCATTGAAAGGTGCACATCTCACACCTGCTTTGGCTCCTCAGTAAGCAGCTCCACTTGGAGTGAATGGGAGTGAGGACTCAAGTGCGCTGCACACTCAAGCAAGCTGTTCTAGATGAAACAGGGATGTCAGTGAACAACTGCCTAAGTACCACTTACCTAGCAGCATAAATAAACGTATGTGAGATTAAAAGAAAGATGGCTTAGCAAGTAAAGGTGTTTGCCGAACAACTCTGACAGCCTGTGTTAGATCCCAGGGTTCACATGGTGGAAGGAGAGTCCTTAGACCTCCACATGGATGCTCTGGCACGCATGCACGCACGCACGCACGCACACACACACTTAATAAAATTGTTTTTAAATAAAAAAAAAAGGTGAGGCATATGAAGAGCCTGGGAAGGGGGAAGGGGAGGGGAGGGGGAAGGGGTGGTGACTACCATGTCACTGCTGCTGAGGCCTTGTTTCCTATGAGTGACATCACAGCTCGTGCACTCCATCCTCTCTCTGGGATAGGGGAAAGAATGATCAAAGCTTTCCCCTTCCACATCTCTGACAGGATCCCATCTTGCATTCTGGTACATGGGGTTGAGGGACCAAATGGAAAAATGACCTAGAGACCCGATGCGGCAAACCTGAGACTCCCAAAGGGCCCACACAGAAGTGTGACATCAGGTTGCTGGGAGGAGGAATGAGATTCCAATCACCAGATGTGTGTCTTTCACCAAAGAGCAACACCTGAATCCAAGCGTGACCCCCACCTCCAACAGGCACTGGGGAAACACTACTGCCCCCTCAACCATCTAGCAGGAACCACAAAAGCTATGGAGGAGAGCCACAGAGAAGGAGGGTTCCAGAAAGGGACAGAGCTACAGAAAGACAAGCTGCTTTAGGCCAACCACCGTACAGTGTGTGACACACTTTCACATCTCTTTATCCAGTGTCTTTGCAAAAGAGAAGAATGGGGCAGTGGTGGCATGTGCCTTTACGCCACTTGGAAGGCAGAGGCAGGAGGGTCTACAGAGCCAGCTCCAGGTCAGCCAGGGCTGCACATAGAGAAACAGGGCTCGAACAACCAAAGAGAGAAGAATGTCCCTATTTCTCAGGTGAAAAACTAGGAATTAGAGAGATGCTGGTCTGCCTCCAATGGAAGAAAGAACACTCCCTCACCTGTGTCCCCAGCTCACCCTAGTCACGCACTGGGCACACAGTAGGTGATTAAATAGATAAGTGAGTGAAACTGACCATAGAGACCCTCTGTGAGTCCCGCAAAGGCAGAGGCTGATGCACTACTCACTTGCTTCACTGAGTACTTAGGAGGTCATGAATAAATAAATGAAAGAAAAGCAAATAGTTAATGTTTATTTAGGTGCTTATCATTTGTCAAGCATTACCCTGAGTGCTTTACATGGATTAATGTGTTTAATTTCCATAACAAACCTGATGAGGTAGTCGAGATTGTCAGTTCTGTTTTACAGGCAAGGAAACTGAGGCATGAAAAGCAAGGTAACTTCCCTAGCATCACACAGTAAGAGAAGGTATGGTTGAGACTAAAACCCAGAAGGTCCAAACTGTCTCAAGAATGGGCAAGGATTAGCCAGGTGGTGCTCACCTTTAATCCCAGCACTCAGGAGGCAGAGGCAGGCAGATCTCTGCATTCAAGACTAGCCTGGTCTACAGACCTAGTTCCAGGACAGGCTCCAAAGCAATACAGAGAAACCCTGTCTCGAAAAACAAAAACCAAAAAAAAAAAAAAAAGGAACGGGCAAGGATTGAGGAAGGTTGGGGTGGGAGGGTCCATGCTTGTTAGCTGATTCAAACATCTTTCCCTCTCTCCCTGACTACTTAGAAGGAACATTCCTCCCCTGTGTGGTCAGAGACCACAGTCCTAACCAGACAGTACTGCATCGCGCAGCCATAGTAGTGGGTGGGCAGACTCAGGACCATTTGGAGCCAGTGGAAAGAACCCTGAGACTTCATTATACTGGAGGAAATGGAGGTGCTACCTGGGCGTAGAGGTTGTGAGCTTGGACCTTCTGTGGCAAGGGAGCTAACATGCCTTCTTCAGAGAAACCTGGCAAAGAACGAAGACGGCAAAGGGGGAGAGCGGGAGATGATGATGAGATGAACCTATAAGGATGCTCCAGGGTCGGTCTGAGCTGCTTCTCTGCACCTCACCGTGGCAGGTCGCCACGCTGTGTCTGTTCAGCACCCTCACCTTGTGAGGGCTCAGAGCAGGCCAGTGACTGAGTCAAGTACACACAGTACTTTATCGTCAAGGCCAAAGCCAAATCTGCAACATTCCTCCTTGGTTATTTGTCCAGAAAGTTGTTCCCATTCTCTCCTCATGTTTAGCACAGGAGCTAAGGATACTTCATAGTCTACTAATGATAGGGAGGGAAGAAGGGAGGGAGGGAGGGAGGGGAGGAGGGAGGGAGGGAAGGGGAGAGGAGGGAAGGGGAGGGAGGGGAGGGAGACTATACTTCTGAGGGTCGAAGGCCATGCTGGTGGTAAGACCAAGCCTGGCATGCAGAATCCCCACCAATATGTGTGGAAGAGTAAATGAGCAAAATACAAGGGTCTGGAGTTGATTCTGCCATAGACTATGTTAGTCCCACTAGATTCCTAAGCAGTTGGCAGCATCTCAGGGATTCACAAAGTCCCTAACTCCAAAATGGGAGGGGGGGGGCTTCAGCCACAGTGAAAGCATCCAACAATCATTGCTCTGCAAGTAGGGGCTGGAACCCGCGCTGGCCAGTGCCACCCTGTGGGGCTTTCCCTTCACTGCACTCCTCTGATGCCTAAGGAGCCACAGTTCCCTGCTCCCTTCTGCCCCAGGGCATCTGCTCATGTCTACACTAACCTCTGGGTGCAGGGGAGACCTGCCTTCTTCCACCAAGGAAAGGCTGGGTGCTTTGTAGTCACAGCTGGCACTTCATAGCCACAATGAAATACAGGGGACCCAGCAGCCAATTTTTTGTAACCGACTCCTCACAGTTTGGGAGCAGGACTGGAGGACTTCGGGAAATACTAACTAGGAAAGATATCTTGGCAATGAAGCATGAAGAGCAAGGAGACCCTACCTGGTGAAGAAAAGAGATGGCGGCCCCAGAATCGCCCTTGGGCTGCTTTACCCACATCCTGCTCAGCCTGGGCCTCTGTTACTCCTCACAGCTCTAACTAAGCAGATCAGATGGATGACCCTAAAGCAACCTACCGCCTTATTACACAAAGCCTGGGGTGGGGTGAGGTGAGGGAGATCTGGCTTGGAATGCAGGAATGCAGGCAGGACAACCCAAGCATGATAAGGGAATGCCTACTGTGTGCTGGCCACACTTCCAAGCCCTCCCCACATGTGATCATTGCAGTTAAAGCAGCCCTGAGGTAGGAAGGAAATTGGAAGCAGAGACCACCACTAATCAACAAGGGTCAACATTTTACATTTTGCACTGGAGCCCGTATGTGACATCAAGCGGCAGATTTATCTTCTTCGGGCTCTGATGCCCAGCTCTCAGTGTCACAGTGAGAACTCTAGGAAGTGATGAGGAGGAAACGGCAGAGCATGTGACCGGAAACTGCTCTTTCCCTCCTTCCTGTCCCAAGAGAGACACACATCCTCCCATCTGCTCCCTAGCCTCACCAAGCAGGCAGATGCCATTAAAATTCCTGTAGAACACACTCAGATCAGTGGCATCACCTCCTTATACATGGGGTACTGTTTCTGCTAATTCGAAAGGCCGAAGGCTCTGGTTAATGCTTAGCTGAAGCTCCAAACCAGACTAAGACTGCCAGAGAAAGACCCCGATCATGACTCCCTGCAGAGCCAAATTCCTCAACCCAGGCTCCCTGCTCACTCTCAAGGGTGTTTGTAAGGGGGTGGCGGGGAGAAAGACACACGTGGACTTCGGAAAAAGAGGCCCAGCCACCAGGCCTGGCTGGCCTCTCCCCTTGCTCCTTTGAAGTTCCCAGCATGGGGTGGGCTGGAAGGAAACCCTGGGCCACTGAGGCCTCACCTACCTCCCTACCCTGTCACCTCCCCCATCATTGTGCAGTCCGGCTAGGCTTTTGTTGCCTGAGCCCTGACAGGGGACAACCAGGGACCTGGCCTCATTATGTGCCTGACCTCAGGCACACCTCCCCCACCCAGGGCCTGGGCCTCCTGGAGGCCTCCTCCATGGGACAAAGGACCAGCCCCCAAAACAGCTGGGGGCCTGCACAGCTCTTTGGGGCTGGGGGGAGCTGAGGGGCCCAGAGGCGGCTGGTCTGGCTTTGATGGCTCCGAAGGTGGAGGGGGCTTACTCCTTTGGAAGCCTTCCTGTGGAGCAGACAAAGCTCAGGGGAAGCCAGGGGCTGTGGCAGAGATCTAGTCTTGGGGCAGGAGGCTGACCTCACTTCTCTCTGACCTTCCAGAATTCCCCGCACAAGTGGGTTACCAAGGAGTATGAAATAGACGCACTGTCAAAATAAACCTATAAACCTCTTACTCCCTGCCCAGAGTTCTTCTGCCATCTAGCCTCTGGGTACAGAACCAACGTCACTCACACACAAGATGGCTAGAAGCGAGCCAGTAAGGCAGATCCAACAAAGAGGGAGAGTCAGAGTAATGGTGGGTCCACCTTCTGATAAGTAGCCTTCTTCCTAGTATCCAATTACCAGTCAAGCAGACCTAGAAGGCTACACCCAATGGCTTCCTTCATAAAATTTCCAGTTATTCGGGGGTCTTACTTTGCAGGCCCAACTGGCACAGAGGTTTATTGTGCACCAATTTTAATATCAAAAGACTCCGGGGAAATTTTTTTGGAGTGTTTTACTTGCTTAAGATCCTGCAGCTGACACAGAGGCTCCCTTGAGCACAATGGGACTCACTCAGGAAACAGCAGGGCAGGGCCGCACATGGAGTGAGTGTGTGTGCCAGAGTTGCATGGTCATGCGTGTTTTGAAGCAGGTGTGTCTCAGCATGTGCATGTTGTCAGTGACACAACAAAAGGCCAGCTGAAAGATTCACCCAAGGAGCAGGCAGGCAGCCTGAGCCTGCAGAGAGGGAAACAGCCTGGTCAGCCCATTGTAGAGAAGGGATGCCTTTTAAGGGACAAAAGGTGGAAGGGGCAGAACCACACACTCAAGAGGCAGTCACATCTGTATCTGCAATCAACCATCTCGTCGTCCCATTATGCCGTCTCTCCTGCAGCATCATTTGGAGGGAACACATGCATGTGTGTGTGGACACAGGAGCGGTTCCGGGGCTGGCCTGACTCTGCATTGTCCTGCCCAGCCAGGAGACTCAGAGCTGTGTGCTCTCACAAAGACATTGATTTTCTTGCTTCCCTTCCAGAGCGAGATCAGATGAGCTCCCGGAGTGACACATCCTTAACTTTTCAGTGGGGGTTTCTTGTTTGTTTGTATCATGTTTTTTTTTTTTTTTTTTAAAGGACTGGATCTCTAATTGTGTCTTTTTTTCTTTCTCTCTTTTTTTTTTTTTTTTTTTTTGGCCACATGCATGCATCTCCCTGGCTCTGGCCCCCCAAAACAAGGAGGGCATGCGCTGGTTATCTGTGCTTGCAGACTGCTCACAGGGCATCCTAGGCTCACGGAATGCCAGAGGGTTAGAAATTGGGGAGGGGGTGTGGAATTAATTGCCAAGAAAACACAAGGCTGTGCTGTGACTCTGATTTCATCAATTACCATTATCTCTCTGTGCAGGTCTGCCAACCATCCCCCAGATTCGGCCCTGCTTAACTTTCTTTGCCAGTTGCGATACCCCGTCAGATGCCTGGCGCTGCCAGGCTACCCGCATGGGCTCCTTCTGGGCTCTTATCAGCCTCCCCCAGTCGGCCTGGTCGGCACAGCTGTTCCAGGCCCCCAGCCCCTCACTTTATCTGCTTGCACAGACCTCGGCCTGGCAAGCAGTGGGCCCAGCGCCTGCTCCACATTCCCCAGGAAGTCCTCTGGGAACACAGCCTCCCTGCTCCCAAGCCCGGGGAGAGTTCATTACCAGCCAGGGTCTCCCAGCTCAGCAGCCTAGGTGCACACTGAATCGCCCAGCCTGGCCGCCAGAGCCGCCTGAATCATTAAAACTCCAACCTTCTGAAGGGAAGAAAGAACAAAACCACAAATTTAGATTAATAAAGCATTTGTTGATTCTACAGCAATTTAGCAGGCCCCTAAGAAACCCACCAGAGACCCACGGAGCTCCAGTAATTTTCTGTTATATTATCTTTCTTGTAAAATACTTCCCCAGACAGAGTCCCCAAAGGGGCTCAAATATCACTGTGACTAACCAAAATCAATGTGCACTCACCTATTGACATTTTTACATAGTTTTTGGATTTAGTATCCAGCCGAAAACACAATCAAGTCCTCTGCCAAGGAGCAGACAGGCACTTAGCTAGCCAGCTATTAGTGTTACAAAGGAAAAAATGCTGGCACCCAGGGGAGCCGGGCAAGGCGCACTGACGTCAGGGGGTAATTGGGTGTCTGAGAGAAATTGCCAGCGGCTGGCCGGCTCCCCCGGGGGCTGCACAAAGCTGAGCTGTAACTCTAATAAAGGAAAGGAAATTCTAGAAAAGGGGCCTTGCTACAAAGGAGCCCAGGCAGATGCCAAAAATAGCCCTTTGGAAATAAATAAACAAATAAATAAGCAAACAAACGTGGCCAAAACATAAAATAAATTACTCCTCTGAGGAGGTGTTCTAGCCTCTCCTCTCTGGACATCTGTGCAGGGCTGGAGTGCTCTGCTCTGGGCCTCTTCTCTGGAAGCACAGGGAGCCACTCAGGAAGAGGTTTGCCATCTACTTTGGCACAGAGGGGAGCCTTCTGGAAGAATCTAAGTTTGTGACACCTTCTTTCCTGAAGGTAATGCCTTCTTCTTTTATTAAGGCTAAGGAGAGAAATAATTTCCATTGTTTTTGTTTTCCTTGTTTTTATTATGGGGGTGGGGGGGGCAGAGCTCAAAATGCCATCAATTTAATAAAAATGTCAAAGTTTCCAGCTACGTGGCTCTGGTCACCTTTGGAAAAAGTCTACATATATAGACAATGGGTTGAATTTTCTTGCCTGACTGACTCAAGGTCAGAGGCTGTGGCAGAATCTTGATGGGTCCAAAGGTCTCCAAGAGGAAGGAGAGCAGGAAACAGCATCTGGAAGGCCCCAGGCTGGTACTGATCTCCGTGGGCCATCACAGGATCCAGAGTTGCTCTCAGGCCTACAGGCTTCTAGGAAATTCAAACCATCTCATCCAGAAGGGAGAGAGTGGCTTTGGGGGAGTGGAAGAGAAGGGAGCAAGAATGAGAGTCCCGGGGTCAATTTCAATTTTATTGTTCTTCAAGAAAAAGGAAAAATAGGACGAGGAGTTTTTGTTTTTAAAAAGGACACACACATGTCCCAAAAAAATGAAAAAAGCCAAATGCACTGAACGCCACTTAGAAAATGGTCTGAATGAATGTCTTTAGCTAAACTTGCCAAATCAGCACCTCAGGATGCTGCCCCTCCCCTCCGGGTCCCGGGGCCAGCTGAGGCTCCCGGGGCTTTTAGAAGGTAAAAGCCCCCCTGAACTCTGCTCAGAGCAAGCCTCACTCCTGTATCTGACCAGCCAGGAGCCCCAAAAGCTTTCTGGCTGGAGACGAGGGGCAATCCCTCTCAGGGCAGTGTTGGCACTAAGGAAGAAAATCCAGCTGGGAAAAAAAGATACAGAGCCTATAGTGCAGACCCAGGGGAGGCAGGCAAAGCTTTGGAACGCCGCAGCCTGCGCCCTGGCGCCAAATCACAAACCTTGAATCAATGATGCAATTGCTTAATTAATCAGCCTGCTCGGGTGGGTGCAGAGGGTCTCTGTGAGTGTCTGACCCAACCAGCTCCTGACGGGCAAGCCCCCCTCCTCAGGGCCCCTCTGCAGGGCCCTCGGGACCACAGATGGTTGAACACCGTCTGGGAGTCTCACTGAGGGGAGAAAATGTGAGTTCCAGAGTCCCCTGTGTGATCCAGTCACTCTGGCAGAAAGGAGGAAAGAGGAGGAGGGAAAGGAAGGAGGGAGGAGGAGAGGGAGGAGGGAAGGAGGGTCTTATCAGCAACTTAGGATTTCTTGGCCTTGGCAGCTGCAAGTCAGTTCTCTCAAATGTTATTTCCTCGTCCTAGTCAATGAGACTGTAAAAGAAATATAAAGCACAAGACCTCTTTTCAGCAAGCCAGTGAGTACCAGACTTAGACAGGCAAGAGGCCATTTAAATTACCCTTGAGCCTTAACATGTTTAAAGGCTAGCAACTTTTAAACAACAACACTGAAAGCGAGTGAGTGTGCAGCTGGTTGAGGCTGGGGCAGGGCAGGAAGCATGCAAACTCGGAGCATGTATCTGTGTGAGTGAATATGCATGTTGGACAGGAGGCTGTCTCTTTCAGCCGTCAATAGCAAAAAAAAAAAAAAAAAAAAAGTAGCTGGCAACCTTGCTATTTCCTAATCTGATGGTCAACAGGCAGAGGGTTTAAAAACCATCCTCACGTGTGATTGGACCATCTCCAAGGTTGATTTTCTCATCTTTAATGCACAGAGGGGAAGGGAAGGGAGGAGAAGAGAGGGGAGGGGAGCAATATCTCAGAGCGACCCCAAACGGTTAATGATAATGAGCTGGGGCTCGACAGGAGTTTAGCAGTACTGAAGAAGAGGGGAAACCCAGAGAGGGGCCTGGCCAGAGGTGCTTCAATTACCAAAAAGAAAAATCATTTATTTTTAAACAATGTCCCTCAACACTGGGTGTTTAAGAGAATATACTCTGGCCCCTAAAATATCAAAGTGAGATTTAAAAATAGAAAAGTCATTTCCCCCTTCCCTGTTGCAGATTTTGCTGCAGCGTTCTAGAAGGCAGATTAAATGAAGGAAGCTCAAACACACTCAATTTTGTCCTTTAGCAAATTCTTCTCTTTCACTCTTGCATGAAGAAAAAAAATCTCCCCACAGAGTTTTTCTCTTCTTCCTGGTGTGGATCTGGGCCCCTGCAGTGCCCTGTGTAATTTCTAGTTCCTCAGAATTCAGGTATTAATAAAGACCCCATGGGGACTTCCAACAATATAACCCTACATTTTGAGGCATTATGAAAGGAAACCCCCAGGGGTCTGTGGCTCAAATTTCTGAAATGTAGGCATTGTAAAAGGCACCCCAGGGGATGCCCGCAATAGAAATCTGCTGAATTCAAAGCATTTTGGAAGTCCTGGTGGGAGTCATTACTCCCACTGGAAGCTTTTTACAAAACATGTGTTGCTGACATGTTGACAGATTGCTCAGTGAAGTGTTTAGGTGCATGCACAAGGCGGGCCTTCAGAGACGCTCGGCGCTGCCAGCGAGTCTCCCAACGCTGGAACCGGTACCATCCATATTTCATAATGGGGGAGGCCGCTGCAGCCAGGGACTGGAGACGTGTTCTCCACACCCGCAGCCAGCCTCGCACCCCTCCACTGAGGAGCACTTTGAGTGGGCTGGCCCAGTCCTCGCCTTTGGAAGCTGGTCTGTGCTGCACAGCTGTGAAGGCCCTTGTATCCCTGCCAAGGGCTCTACTGAAGGAATCTTGAAGCGACCTCACTGATCACTGCAAGGCAGTACGTAGATCAAACCAAGGAGGGGGCGTCAGGGAGCCCCCACCTCCACCCCCTGCTCTTGAGGGGGGGGCAGCATGGCAAGGAGGGGGTTTGAACTCAGGCTTGCTGGTCTTGACAGCATGAAGCTCAGGAAAGTGATCTGTGACTTTAATAAGGCAGAGGGGCTCAGAGGAATTAGCTGCCTAGGTGACGGGGGCTGGAGATGGATGGAAATGCATCTGTGGCCTGGTGGGCTATGGGCCAGACTAGGGCCCTGGGGAGGTCCCCTCACCTACAGCCCCATGCACTCCCAGACACTCATCTCCAAAGAGTTTTTCCACCACAAGTGTCCCTCTCCCTTTCCCTCTGTCTGTCTGTGTGTGTGTGTGTGTGTGTGTGTGTGTGTGTGTGTGTGTGTGTCTGTCTATGTGCCAAGCCGGTCTGCTTGTTTGTGTGTGTGTGTACACACATACTTTCCCACACAGGATAATGTGCCATATGCTCATGCTCATAAAAATTTAAAGGTAAAAGCAGATGTAATTTGACAAATGTGTACGTGTTGATAGGAACACATGCACCAACACACGCCTGCAACACACCCCACATTCCAGCACTGAGCCCTTTCCCTCTACCTGGCTTTGCTTTTACCTTCAGGGCCTCCCCGTGTGCACCAGGATGAGAGCAGCAAGCTGCCGAACACACAAAGACATCTCTTGAAATGTCTTTCTTCTTTTTGTGATTTGTTCTCTTGGAACCGTACTGTCTACTGTGTTGCTGGCATGGGGTTTTCCTTTGCTGAGGTTTTTGGAGTGTGGAACAGAGAGGAATCACCCTGATTTCCATGCCAACATTGTCAGGCATACCAACACTGAGAAGTGGTCAGGGGTCAGAGGCACGACCTACACCCAGGCCAGCCCAGCCCCTCCAGGACATCCCCTCCACTGCCTGGGACACCCTCCCTCTCCTGGAGGCCTTTCTTGCCTTTATCCTTCTTTCAGAAGTATACTGCAGCATAATGGACAAATGACTTTCCCAAAAGAAAGGTACCAGATTGCATTCTTACAAGGTTCTGGCATGCTTGGGGAGACAAAGCTGCTGAAGCCCCTGAAGGTGAGCTTGGAGGAGGCCCTGCCGATGTCATGAATTCCCTTCCACCTAGGGTGAGCAGCCACCGGGCTCGCATAGCCAGCAGGCTCCACAGCCGCCTCCCTTCACCGCGCTGAGCTGACAAAGGCTTGCATTCACCAGCACTTGTGTGCTTGGTGTATTACATGACCCATCAGTGACCAAGGGCTGGGGAAACACAGAGAATACAACCCCATGACAGCTAAAGTTTCCCAAGGTGACCCTCCTCGTGTACTCCCTTTAGCCACAAAGCAGGAAAGACAAGGTCCTCCAGAGGCAACTTGGGGAAAACCTGTCCCCCCAAGGAACAGGAGTAGCTGAATCCAGGCTCTCCTTGAACCAGCTCCTTGACTACACCATATTCTAGGAGGGCCTCGGAACAAAGAACCGAGAGGGTCTCGCCCCTTCTAGGACATCACAGCTCTCTGAAGTCTCCACTAAATACGCCACACCTTACTGAAAGACAAGATGGCCATCAAGAGTAACCAGTTTGTCCCAATTTGCTGGGACTTTCCCCATTTAAGAAATGAGAATACTACATTTTAGGAAGCTCTTCAGTATGTCACTGGCAAATAGGGATGTTAGTTCCTCTCTGCCTTCACATATCCCTAAACTCATTTCCATGAGACCAAGGACTAGCATGGAGTCCGGTACTTAATTAGTACTCAAGGAACAGATGTCTAGCCTACATGTGTGTGCTTAGCTAAATAGTCTTTTGTCCTTAAGCTTCAAACAGTCTGGAGGAATGCAACCGTTGATGTTCCATCACAAAGGACAAAGTTTGTTGTCAACACAATAGAGGAAATATCGCTGCACACAGAGCAAACATTCTTGATCCTCCATTGCACGCAAAGCCATAAAATATGGCTGCCAGAGCGTGAACAGGAATGAAAGAAACATCATAGCACACAGGGACTTCTATTCCCCCTAAGAGTCCTTTCTGCACCTGCTTAGAGCTGCCTCACTCCCCCCTGGTCTAGAAGCCACTTTATGAGCATGTTCCAAGGCTGCCCTACCCTCTCCAAATGGTCTCTGCATATACCCTCTCCCACCCCACCCATCACTCCAGCCTCTTCCAACATGAGGCTTTCAAGATCAAATGAAAGCAGTGTGGCTAGTGGGGTCTTTTATATGGAGAAAGGTGGGAGAATATTTGCAGTGAGTAAAAAAGGCCTCAGTGAACTCACCTCCTTACAGGTGAGGGGAGGGTGCAGGTAGCTTCATTCATCCAATGTCACTTTCCACGACCCTCCAGGCAGATGCCAAGACCTGGGCCAATAAAGTGGAAAGCCAAAGCCTCGACAGTCCGCAAGGCTCACACATATCACATCATGGAACTGGAATGGGATAGGGATGACTACATGGGACCTGTACACACCGTAACACCAATCAGAGGGAGTGCCAAGATGGTACCCAACATTATGTAAGGTGACAGTCTATAGGAAGCTTGGTAACAGCAGGCCATTAAACAAGAGCCAGGAGAACATGATGGTTACAACACTACCACTGGACCTCCACATTATAGCTGCTTTTACTTGTGCCCTTTTGCCTGTCTTTATTTAATAATCTTCCACTGTAGATTTCTATAGTGTGCATAAAAAGGAGAAATGTATTCTGAGAAACAGGAAAGTGTCTGGGCATTCCAGGGAACCTCAGAGAAGAATCACACAGACCTCTTGCTGAGAGACCAGGGAAGGCTTCCAGAACAACCAAAGCGGAAGTCTACCTTTGAAGCAGAAGACTAGGGTGGCACTCCAGGCAGGGAAGCTATGTCAAGGACACACAGAAGGCAAATGCAAAGGCAAGCTAGCACATAGGCTAGGGCCAGGGGCAACACAATCACCAATGGCTGTTCAGAATGAACTATGATGTCTCAGACACTGGCCCACCACCATCCCATCAATGTGAGAGCACTGACCTACTGACCTACTGCTGGCCTCCTTCTAACAACCAGATACATTCCAGATAGATGGAGCCTCCAAGCTCTCAACACTGATCCAGTGCTATTACAGCTGCCTGGCCAGGCCTGCCCCACCCTCAGGCAAGCATTGGGGGCCACTGGTCCCATATTCTAAGGGACTCATTTCTTCATGGGAGCCAGGCCACTACTGCCTCTGTCCATGCCCACTAATCACAACAGAGCCAGGTGCAGATTGGACCCAGGACTACTCACCACCTGCAAGAAGACTTCCAGCCACTGACAGGACAGCTGCTACCAAACATAAGAGCCCAGGTGTCAAAAGAAAATGAAAACAAATGGCCCTATCACATATTTTATCATCCATTCATAAAATATGCAAAAGCAAGATGGAAGAAAAATAGGTCAATTCAGTGAGATTTATAGTGACAAGGAAATCTAAACACCACCCCAAGTACCTCTTCCTTGCATAGAGGCTAGATCTGCCTAGTCCAGAGATGTTCAGAAATGGGCCTAGAGTGTAGTCATGGCCAAGGCCTCCAACTACTCAATAGCAGCTTCAGCCTCATGTCCCAGGTGATGACCAACCGCTCTGGAAGAAAAAGCCATCAACAAATACCCAGGAGGGTACCCATACATTCTCCACAGCAGCCAAGACCCTTTACAGACATACCCAATGTCACTCCTCATTTGTCCCTTCCAATGGCATCCCACTAGTCAAGATAAAATCCCAGCCCTGTCCCAAGCCATTAAAATTCTTCTGCCACCTGGTCACAAATGACCTCCAATCTGACCCCACCCTCCCAGGTGCTAGGATCCTGGTGTCCCACCCTCAGCCTCTTCATGCCCTGCCCCACCCCTGCCCTGCCAGCATAATCCTTAGCTCTCCATTGCAAGGCTCTTGCTCCAGAAACTCATTCATTCCTGATCCAGGAAGAAGACCCTCAGAAGCCCAACTATATGTGGGGAAAACACTAAAATATGTATAACATAGTCAATACAAAATATAATATATAAAATAAATACAGATATATAATACAAAGAAATCTGATTTTTTTATTTGTTCACTTATTTATTTACCTATCAAATATTTAAAGAAAATAATAAATTGGGGCTTGGGCTGTAGCTCAGAGGTAGAGAGAGCTCTTTCTTGCCTGAGGACTTAGGTTCAATCCCCAGCCTTGATAAGTAATAACAACAGCAACCTTAGATTAAGCTCTCAAAAAGGAAACTGTCACATGGAAGTGTCTAGCTGGTGCAATGAGAGTTCCCTGTTTCTGGGGGGGGAGGAGAGTGGGGGGCAATCCCTGCCGTCTTCCACTGTCTGCACATCACCCAGACCCACGTGTAGAGATTGCTCAGTGCCTTCACATGGCTAGACCTTTCCCAAAAGCACTGAGGGCATCTGTGCCGTCCCCACTGTGTGTATGATGTTTAGCATCTACTCTTCCTAATGCCGCCAGCTCCACTGTAAGGACAATGCCTGCTTCTTTAAGGGCCCTGCACATAGCGGGTGCTCGGTAAACATTTGTCGAGACAATGAATAGACTAATAACAGCATGAAGGAACAGGCCAGTGGCCACATTGCAAAGATCAGCCCTTGCTACAACCCTGGACTTCTGCTTCTCCGGTAAATTTAAGTAGCTCTTTCAGCATATATATATATATACACACACACACACACACACATACATACATACACAAGATGCCTACTATGTGCCCAGCCCTTAAGACTCAAGCATGAATATTACAGGCCTCATCTTCCAGCTGTTCAGCCTAGAAACAACACACAGATACAAATGCTGGGGCTGAGGCAAGATGATTGTCATGAGTTCAAGGTCAGTCTGGACTATATAATGAGGGGATGGGGATAGGACTGGGTATGGGGGGGGAGGTGTCAGTTAACAATGTGTTTATCATACACAAAATCCTGGTTCAATTCCCAGCATCAGCAAACAGCAAAAAATTGGACCCTCCCTGAATCCCAGTACCTGGGAAGTGAAGGCAGGGAGTTAGCATTTAAGGACTGTCTTGAATACATAGAGAGTTCAAAACCAGCCTGTGCTGCATGAAACCAGCTCAAATACCACAACAAAATATAATTACTCAGCACCTATTTTTTGAGCAGACCCTGTGAGCATGGGGAAAGCTGTGGGAACAGATGAACTGCACGCACTGTTCCTGTGATGAGTCTCCACAGAAATCCTGAAGTCACGATGATCCCAGCGTTAGGCAAGTCCCACCAGCAGAGACACAAACTAGACTCTAAGAGAATCAACGATGTAAAACTCACCACCTCGCACATTCCAGATGTTCTGACCCTATGTTGAGTGTGGTGTCCATCACTGGGCCCTTCCCAGGGCCACATCTGGCTCAGTAGTTTTGTAATCAGGTGCACCAATGTCCTCCAGAGACTTTTTTCCTCCAAGTGCCACTACCATGGTCTGTATGTTTGCATCTCCCTAAAACTCATACCGTGAAAGCCAACCTTGTGATGGTCTCAAGAGGAGGTAACTCTGACAGGTGATTAGGTCTTCATAGCCCGCATGAATGAGATTAGTACCCACCTAGGAAAACCCAAAAAAAACTTGCTAGCTCCTTTTGGTTCTTCTGCCATGTAAGGACACAGGTGATGCCATCTACAAGGAGTGGGCCCTCATCAGACACTGAATCTGCTAGCACCTTGAGCCTGACTTGGCAAATCCCAGAGCTATGAGCAATGAATTTCTATTGCTGGTATATTACCCAGTCCCAGGCACTTTGTTGTAGCAGTCATAATGGTTGAAGATTTTACTGGTATCTAGTGGGCAAGGCCAGAGGTGCTGCCTGTCCTGCCAAGGAAAAAATGACACCTCTGCCTTCAGATGTACGGTACTCTAACTGCTACCCTGTATCTGGAGTCTATAGCACACACCAGTACCAGCAAACTCTCCTTCTGCACTGGACTGTTGCAGAGCTATGAGTCCAGAGCACCAAGGACAGCAGCAGATATCTGAAGAAGTGAGGCGCCAGGTGTGGCCAGAAAACTCAGCTCCCACATGAGCTCTCCTTGCCCACTACCCAGCTCTTCCAGTCTCCAGCTTGCCTGTCACTCCTAGAGTCTTTGTTACTGAAAGTATGGTCAATAAGCCCACAGCACCTGCACCCCCAGGGGCTCGTGAGAAATGCAGACTCTTGTACAACCCAGAACTGCCAACTTAGAATGTTCATTTTCACCAGACTCCGAGTCAGCTGCAAGCACTTGGAAGTCTGACGGGCATTTCTGGAAGGCTTGGCAGGACAGGCTCCAGGCCTAAAGATCGCTACCAGCTGTGCTGGCAGGAGAGATGCCTTCTTACCTCCTTCCCCACCTCCCTCCGGCCTGGCATTCCCTGTATCTGGAGAGATGGTACAGCACCTCTATGGAGAGCAGCCAGGTGCCATGGAGATTTACAGGTGGATCTGTTCCCATTGGCGGGGGCGACCACGAGGAGCCACTAGAGCAAACCCAACAGGTATCCAGACTAAAGGACCCCAATGGGGAAGGCTCCTGCCCCACACTCAGCTGGCAGGTGTCACACAGCTTAGATCCGATCTCATTTCAGCTTCTCTCCCAACTAAATCAGAAGCCACTGCGGGGCAGGGAAGGTTGACTACCTTGCATAGCCTCCAACTATCAAAACAGAGCTAGACCCAAGATCTGATATCAAGTAAACAGCAGGGTTACATTGTAGAAAGAGGTGGAATGGGGTAAAAGTGGATGGGAAAGAGTGGACAGAGGGTGTGGCGTGGGAAAAAGATGAGATGAGTGGTAGTGTGAAGAAATGGGATGGAAGAGAATAAGAATAGTGCTGGTATGGGCTGGAGCGAAGGCTCAGTGGTTAAGAGCAATGGCTGCTCTTCCAGAGGACCTGAGTGCAATTCCCAGCAACCACATGGTGACACACAACCATCTGTAATGAGATCTAGTGCCCTCTTCTGGCCTGCAGGCATACATGCAGACTGAATGCTGTATATGTAATAAATAAATCTTAAAAAAAAAAAAAAGTGCTGGTAGAGGAGGAGGGAATAAAGGCTAGCCTCCAAAATGGTTTTTCTCTATCACCCATGGAAAACGTGCTCCTAGGGAGGCGTGTGTACAAACATTTTCTACAGCAAACACTTGGAAACAGTCTACATGCCCAGCACCAGGCGAGGCGCACAAGCCTTGGTGCATGGTACTTCACCCTAGGCAGTGCCATGATATAGCTGAGGAAGGCGGGGAAGCTCCCTACAGCAGCGTGGGAAACTCTCCAAGACACAGTGTTGAGTGGAAGACGCAGGCTGCAGAGCCACAGATCCATTATCGCATCACTTATTTTTAATCAGAAATCAATACTACGCCATTTCTACGGGCACAGGAACACTATCTTTTGTGCAAAGTGAGACACTGCGAATGGTTAAAACGCAGTATTATTTTACATGCTGCTGAAAAGAAAAAAGTAACCTCTGTAAACTAAGCCAAATTAAGCCGAATGCCTCTACTTGGAAAGGTGTACTTTGGCGTGGGAGATATTCAAGTATATGCGTGAACATGTTATGTTTTATATAAATTCGCAGGTCATGAGGTAAGCAGGTCAAAAACGGTGGCAGCAATTTACTTTTTTGTTTTGTTTCTCTGTTGCTTTGGAGCCTGTCCTGGAACTAGCTCTGTAGACCAGGTTGGCCTCGAACTCACAGAGATCCACCTGTCTCTGCCTCCCCAGTGCAGAGACAGATTAAAGGTGTGAGACATTGACACCCGGCTAGCAGTTTACTTTTTTTTTTTTTTTTTAAGTAAAGGAAAACTGAACAGCTCATTTAGAGGTGATGACACAGCATCAATCGTGAGTCACAGGCACCTAGGACACTGTGCTGGTTAACTCAGAGGGCCTCGGGCAGATGAGTGAGTGTGAGCTGCAGTGGGGAGTAAACTCTAGGAATGTGCAGTGGGAAGGCATCATCACCAGGGCTCTTGGGGGCTGCAGGTCGTCTCCTAAATGTTACTTCTCCGCCCTTGCTGTGCTCTGCAGAATCAGAGTGCCTGCTTGAATACACCACTTGCAGGGAACCTCCTCAGACTCAGCTTCTGACTCCACCTGAATACCCTACTGCGTGTCAGGGACAGCTGAACCCCGGCCTACAGCAGCCTGTCACCTTGCCCTGTGCACAAACAAAAGTAGAACTGGTGCTCAGAGCACAGGTTCACTTGCCTTATCCTCTGGAGTTCCAGGAGCAGCCTGGTCATCGAACAGAAACGACGGGTGATATAAATACATAAGGACAGGGGGCTCTGCGGAAGCCTCCTCCACCTTCCAGCTTCTCCTTGACTTTTCTGCTGCCATTTTCCCAGGAAGTACAACCGGAGTCACACTGGTCCAGGGTGGTGAAGGCCAGTGTGCCTTCGAGGCTAGTTCCTCCGGTAGCTAAGCAGGCAAAGCCTTAATTGGAATGATAGCCTATTCACAACTCCATTAGTGCAAACAAAGTGTTGGCAGCTCCAGTTCATTGCGAACAACTGCATCTGTCAGGACTCACACCTTGCACTGAAAACTGCTCATTGTTAATCCAGGAATCTGTGGCCAGATCAGTGCAGAACTAAATCACAGACGTCCGGCCTGTCCCAAGGAAAGCACCACAATCAGGCAATCTCCAGGAGAAACAGCACGGCTCCCATTCCCGACACATATCAGCATAAGAAACTTCTAGAACCTGGGGTCGATAGCTGACATGTGATCTCTACATACGTGCTCTTTGTCGAGATCTATGGCAACCCCGGGGACAGTAGATGAAACACAAGATGATCACCTTGAACCCCTGAGAGTCACACTGTACCTTCATCCACCCCATCTGTAGGTGGCAGATGGGAGGGCAGGGGAGACAGATAAAACTGGTTCTCCATGAATTCTCCCTGCTGCACAGCTCTCCTGCTCACAGCCCTCCCTGCAGCTTTTTTCTTCAGGTAGCAGTCAGTGCTGGTGCAGTGGCATCTGTAGATGTGGAACCCCCTTCTTAGCTATGTGAACAGGCCCCTTATTAAATGCTTCTCATGCCCAGGTGTGAGTGTACCATCTGCTGTCCATGGGGACCCTGGCCAAGGGGGGTGGGGGAGAGATCCTTTAAACCTTTCCTAAATCAATATGCCTAAGGTTGTTTATTCCACCTATGATGAAAAGCTGTTAGAGAGCTTGGGTCTCAGTCAGTACAGTGCTGGCCATGAAAACAGTTTGGATCCCCAGCACCCATGTAAAAGCTGGGCCTGGTGTACATCTCTAACTCCAGTGCTTGGGTGTATAGAAACAGGCAAATCCTGGAAGCTTGCTGGAAGGGCAGTCAACCTATTGAAAACAGTGAGCTCGGGGAGCAGTGATAGACTGTCTCCAAAAACAAGGTGGAGAGCAATATAGGAAGCCAGCACCATCAACTCCCGACCTCCCGTGCACATATATGTATGTGCACACGCACCCCTGTGGACATGTTCGCATATATGAACCCTTACACCACCCCCAAAGAGAAAGGACGGCTAAGCTATTTGAGGAAGCAGAAATGGACAATGGGATTGATCAGCCAGGGTAGATGGAACACAACCTCCATGGTCTTACCAATGACTCATCCAAACCACACCCCAACATTGAGCTGCCAAAACTGTATGGGTTGGTGACCCTGGTCTTCACCTTGCACTCTGCTGTGGTGGGCGATCAAACTAACCCTGCAATTTGATAAAAGGAGGGAAGATAACCCCACGGGATGCAATCACCATTTTTGTTCTGCCTGCCTCCTACCTCCACGCTAGCATCTTGCCTACCATACCAGGCCCTGCACCTAGGAGTGTGGAAGCTTTCCACCTTCCTGAGAGCTCTTCCCACTCTCAAGCAAGCTACCGGGCATTTGCCCCAGCCACAGGCTAACATTCATTTTTTTGCCTGCTCATTTCCCTCATCTGCCTCTCCTACCGGGACCACCAGTGCATTTCCTTGGTCAATACTGTGTTCCTGACACCTAGCTAAGGCCTGGCACTTTGTACAGAATACAATGAATATGGGCCTCATAAGGTGCAGAATGCACCAGTGTCCTGAGGAGTAGCACATGTTCCCATCGTCCCTGAGATCCTCAACCTGGCAAGGCTATGCAGAAAGTGCCTGGAGCAGGTAGAGAAGATATGGGGAGTTATGGATGGTGGAGCCTGAGGAACTAAAAACCTCTCCAGGCCAGAGGAGACATCTAGCCACAAGTCTAGAATGTCAGGCCCTCTAGATACCCAGCGACAAATGGAGCAATTCAGTACCATTCAAGCACCATCTAACATGACACCCAGCAAATGTTTCCTAAGTACCCACTATGTGTCGGGCCCTCTGTGAGGCCAGAGACACACACAGATGAGGACAGAGCAGGACAGTCTTCTCCAGAGGGCCGCCTTCTAATGGCAAAGACAAGAATCCAAAGGGGAAAAAAATTAAAAAATAAAAAATAATTAAAAATTAAAAAATAATAATTTCCAGGAACAACTGCCAGGAGGTTGAATGAGAAGGTTCGGCAAAGAATGAAGAGAAATGGAGAAGAGGTAACTTCAAAAAGTTAAAGGTGAGCAAAGATGAGACCACATGAAGCCCTGTAGGAGCCTCCAGGTAGCACAGAGAGATGGTACAAGGACCCTCAAAGTGTACGTGCAAGGCCTACTGCGGCTTAAACAGTAAGTAAGCGGTAGGGAGAGAGAGGTGAGCCAAGCCAGCAGGGTAGATGCAGTGCAGGGAAGACAGCTTGGTTCTGCTGCTCTGAGAAGTACTAGAAACCGGGAACCGTGGCTGGGAAGGGGTTAAGAGGTCTCGAGGAGATGGGAACATCTCACCTGTACTCAGATTCTTTCCTCCCACCCACCACCCAGACCCCAACACCCTTAGAGGCCTCAATAGATCCCAGCAGGTCTGATTTTGTTAGCCCAATACTTGCTAGTGCCAAAAGGCTCAGGAAGTCACTTGGAAAGTACCCAAACTTCCCACCTGTAAAAGGGGTGGTGGCGTGGAGGGACAGACCTCCATGTGCACTCCTCAAGGCAGCCTTCTGCCTCCCCCTGGCCCAATACTTCTCCAACCTCACCTTCCCAAGAGCCCCAGAGCCATGATTCATTTCCAAAGGCAGAAGATTCTAGGCAGTCAGCTCCACACTGAGACTGTTTAACACAAAGGGACACATTTCATAATCTCCGTATGTTCCCCTGAGCCAGAGCCTGGAGCCAAAAGCTACAACCAAGACTCTCGTTTTATTCAGGCCAGAGCCAGGGCTATGCTTCAAATGGCCTTGTTCTTTTCTGTCCTGAGCCCTGCCTCCTCAGCCCGTCCCTTCTCTCAATGGGAGCTACGTGGAGACTTGTCTGTGTTCAGAGGCTGCAGAGCCCACGAAAGGCTGAATCACACTGCACGAACCCCTGCTGGCTGCTCGCCTTGAACTGCACACCCCAGCAGGAGGGAAATAAATTTGGTTGGTTTCTCATTTTGTTGGGGGGATGTTCTTTACTTTGTTGTGTTAAGGTGTCATCTCAGAGATGCCAATAAGAGTTTGGAAGGGGGGGGGTGGGCAATCAAATCAACCAGTGTCCATTCCTGGGCTTCTAGCCCCCTCCCTACCCTTTACCTCTACAACACCTGATGCCCACGCCCTGGGGTTGTAAAGACGACCACCAATCAGGAGTATTTCAAAACTGGTCCTGATTTTGTCCCTTAGAACACTAGGGTCAGGGGTTCTATCCCTGCTCCCCTTTGCCTCTGAAAAGCAACAGCAAGGCTATGAAGTATTTCAGCCTTTCCTCACCACCACAGCAGCCTGTGCAGCTATGGTGCTGGGAACCAAACCCAGATCTTGGCAGGGAAGCACTTCACCACTGAGTTCTACCCCCAGCCCCAGCCCCAGCTTCACATCCCTGAGCTCACATCACCCGCTCTGGAATCTTCACTACTACTCCAGGTTCTTTCCCTGTTTGAGCTGTTGCCATCTGCCAACATCCAAGCCTGTTTCCTACACCAGCAGCAGCCTTATTTGACATGGCCTGGTCTAATAGTCCAACCATTCACCGCGGGCAGAAGATATGTGCTGAGAATATGCAGGACATCTGCCATTATTACCTGTAATACTTCTGAACCTCACAATGAGTCACTGAGACCTACTGATCCAGAAACATGAACTTCAGACCTTTGCTCCCAGCAAGGTTAGAATCTAGAACTGCTAACATAAGCTATGACTCTACAACAGGTCCACATGACTTGCTTGAAAGCAAATACAACTCTTTTTACACCATATGGACCCACAGCCACTCAAGTCTAAGGATCAGACTACCCTCTCTAGCCTAGTTACCCTGCCTCAGAGGCCTAACTGCTGGTAGACACCACAGGGGCTTGGTGCCTTGCCCATCCCATCCCAGAGCGCTGCTCCTAATGATCTGAGATGCAGAATAGCAAAGAGGCTAGACTATGGCCTGTATGAGACACCCAAGTGGGGAATATTTGTTAGAATTAAAGATCCGAGTCACCCCTCCACAAAACAAAGTAAACATCAGATCTGAATGGCAAAACACTTGAAGACCTCAGATGTCATGAGTCTGGCATCAGGCAAACATCCATGGTATCAGGCAAAAGCTCAAAGTCTCCTGGCCACCTGGAAGCTGCCATGAGGGTTACCAGATATCCATGGTCTGGTCAAGTCACCACCTCCCCTGGACCATCACCTTGAGCTAGACTTGCCTTACTACAAGTTTGGCCCAATCAGGTTTCTGGTTGTTTTTGAAATAGTTCTGCAACCCCAAATTGGCTGGTGTTAAGGCTAAAAAGGATTCTGCCCTCTGAAATGTTCAATTGGCTGTGGAAATGATGCAAAAAGCAAAGTAAGTGAACTTGATGGGTAGCCCACACCCTGATGCAGGACTATACTTCCATTCTTTTACATCTGTTGCATCTGCATTCTCCCCTCTGGAAGAGGATGCCCACGTTGTCTGGTCTCCACCTCCTCAACTCCTATCCTAAGGTCCATATGGAACTGCTGACTTCCTACACTAAGCCATGTTATGTTAATGCCCATGACTGTCTTCCATGGCACAGCAATATGACCCTGCAACAGTGCAGATCAGAGGTGAATAATTCCTGGTCCTAACAGTTCCACTGGGGTTCAACCTTAGGAGGTCTATCCTGGCTACTGAAGGCCACGTGTTCTACTGTCACTGCTGAATTGGGAGAGTAATCACCTGGGGGTACTGAGGACACCTCTATTGAAACATATATGGAGAAAGATTTGGAGTGGTGTCCTTGGAGACCCTGGAGAACAAGGTGTGAAGCTAGCCTTACTTCTTAGATCCCTGGGCTAGTAAGTCTGTGATCTGCTTGCCATTTAGGTTAAGTCTCCAAAGTACACTAACTGGGGACCTAGTATGTGCCAGGCCACCAAACAGGCTATTGCAATAACTTCACCTTCCAGCTAGGTTATACATTCCTTCCAGATAGGAACAGATGAGAACTTAAGCACACATAACCGCCCCCCATATGCACCATATGTATGAACACTTGCCTTATGAAAATTTCCAAACTGCCACAGACAAGAGAATGCTAGACTCATACCTCAGCAAGCCACATTTACAACTGGCCTGGTGCCAGGTTTGGTTTGGACCTCATGGTCTAGCATGGGGTACATCCTGGAGCCAACAATAGAAAGCCAACTGAAGTTTTTAGGGCATGGTAAAAGAAAGCAAAACTCTACCAATGGGGAACCTGGCCCACACACCCAGACCATAGAGCCATTTCAGCCTCTGCTCATTTAGGCTAGACCCAGAAGGTGTTTTCGGGAGGCCCACACCATTGCACCTGACTCCATTGTGACCCACCCTGGGCCGCCAAAGTCAGCGATGCAAATGCTCAATAAGGTAACCATGATGGCCAAGTGGGAAAGAAGAGAGGTTTTGTCAATGTCCAATAGTCCACGGATACAGATTTTCCCATGGCCAGTGGACCCTGCCTTCTATAGTGCTAGATTGTTAGTGCTGGGAAGAGGCATACTATCAACACCAGACAGCAGCACTCACTCTATACAGTTGGGTCAAGGGCTGGGTGTTCTGTAGATCTCCTATCACAATCTGCACTGGTGTCCTTGAAGGTCCCCATGCTATGTAACACTTGTGAGATGAAGAGGGACTGTTTTGTTAATTTCAAAATGTCCCTTCCAGGACACGATAACTGAAAACCTACCATGCCCAGACACAGTGCATACAGCATCTGTGGTGGTTACCCAGAATGCAAAGCACCTTATCGAAGGTGTTTCCTTGTTCATCCTGCCATAGGCACCCCAAGAAGCGATAGCCTCCCTACAGCAAGATCTATGAGGCCACTGGAAGTGGGTCCAAGTCTAACAGTAAAGCACAGACTGACTTAGTGCAGCCCATTCTATATGGAGAGATGCCTTGCTCAGCCTGGACACAGGGGTGTAGGGGGTGGAGAGGAACCTTGGTTCTGCTTCAAGGAGATGGTGGACAGACTTAGTAGACTTCCTAGTGGAAGCCCCACCCTCTCTGAGGAGCAGATAGGAGGTGGGGTGAGTGGGGGGAGCAGGAAAGGAGGCAGAGGGACCTGGGATTGGAATGTAAAAGATAAATATAAAAAAAAATCTGATTTGAAAAAAAAAAAAAAAAGAAAGATTAAGAAACATTTGCCAAGTACCTATTGCATGTTCTGGCCACAGGCAAAGGTGACTTTAAGAACAGAAAAGAAAACAAAATCTAACCCTAGACACCAAGAAACACCAGGAGCAAGATGGGTTGGCAAGCTTTCCCATCTTTGCCAATCTGATGGGTTAAAAATGATATTTCCCTATGGCTTAAATGCATGGTTTTTTTTATTATAATCGGATCTCTGAATCTTTTTAAATGTTTAAGATCCCACTAGTATTTCTTCTCCTGGTTCCATTTCCATCTTTTGCACATGGGAGATATCCAAAATATCTAACCACCAGTGTGGCACCAACCAATCAGAGCAGGCACTGGCCTTGGGCACGGCTGCCATCTCCAGTGACTCGGCCTTGTCACAGTCCAGACCCCACCCATGTTTCTGATTTATAGCGTATTTGCCTAATATTTACAGAAGCCCCTCGACACTAATAAAGTATCCTTTGCCAGGGATAGGTGTCTCATTTGACTTATTATGGAGGGTGGTATGCAATGCAGTGTTTAAGTTTGTTTTTATGCAGTTTGATGTTTCTATGTCCTATTTTGTGGCTTCTAGATTTAAGTTAATTCCTAAATCTCCCTATGTTTTTTTTTTTTTAGTATTTTTTTTATCATTTCCTTTTTTGTACTTAAACCATCTTGTTTTACATGTCAATTCCAGTTCCTCTCCCTCCCCTTCTCTCCTGCCCCCACAGACACCCTATTCCATCCTCACCCCAGGGAGAGTGAGGCCTTCCAGGGGAAATCTTCAAAGTCTGTCACATCATTTGGAGCAGGGCCTAGGCCCTCCCTGGTGTAACTAGGCTGAGAGTGTCCCTCTATGTGGAATGGTTCTTTTAGTATTTTTAAGTTATCATTTTCTGTTTAAAATTCTGATCCTGCTGGGCGGTGGTGAAACACGCCTTTAATCCCAGCACTAAGGAGGCAGAGGCAGGTGAGTTCTGTGAGTTCTGTGAGTTCAAGACTAGCCTGGTCTACCAAAGCTAGTTCCAGTTCCAGGACAGCCTCCAAAACCACACAGAAACCCTGCCTCAAAAATAAACAAACAAACAAATAAATATCTGATCCCTGTGGGATTTACTGTGGTCTGGGATAAAGAGAGGTTCAGGTCCATTTTTCTTCTTCTTCTCTTCTTTCAAGACAGCCACCCTGCTAATTCTAGCCCCAGTTCTTGAGCAACCCATGTGTGCTTGTGCCCTCAGTTCCCAGTCGTGTTTGGAAAAGGGGCTTATTTCCAGAGTCCTGCTCTGTCCTGGGACACTTCAAATCCACTGGCTCAAGCCTCAGCTGACCTGGGCACCACCCCCTGCCACATTCCTTTCTGACTATTCCTTCCTGTGCCTTCACTCTCATCTCAGGAACTTTAATGTGTCCTCTGCTGAACAAATCCTACTCTACTCTTACTGGCTAACCCGGGGTTAAGATAGGAGGAATGGAGCCTTTCCAACCTAAGGCCTGCCTCCTTATTTCTTTCTCTTCTGTGCCTTTAGTAGCCAGTTATGTCTGTTTGCCCTAATGTACACATGCATGTCGGTTCCCTGGGTCTGTGTCCCTGGCTTCTACATGTCTGGTAGGTAATACCACTTCTTGCTCTGTTCTTTAATTAGATGCGGTCTGCACGTAGGGAAGCTCCTAGTGTGGGAGACTGTGCTCTAACCCTCAGGCCTTCTGCACTGCTTGGTGTCAGTCCCGCACAGCTGGAAGAAAGCCCCACCCTGAACCTGTGTATTTGGCAGCACACTGCCCAGTGGCTGGCTCCAGCCCTTCTCCGCATTGCCCAAACAGAGGTTGTCCCAAGCCCAAGCAGGGAGGGACCCCAATGCTGTTAGAGCAAGAAAGAGGCTTAAGCTGGCATATACAAAGGCAAGCCCTGGCCAGCAGCACACAGAAACAAGGCCAGCAGAGGTGCCAGCTTTTGTGCGGCCCCAGACCTGTAATTGGGACCCTCAGGTCACTCTGGCCACAACTGAACAAAGCAAGGTCTAATTAACTTTCCCCTTGGCTTCTGCTACAGCCACATCTCACCTTCACCAGAAGAGGATGGCCTTTCAGAGGGGCTGGGAATGGTCCTGTGTCCTCAGGAAGAGGCAGCAACAGTAACTGAAGTGAACACAGCTTTTGCCACTATTTAAACAGATTCTCCACTTACATGTTTGTGGTTGGGCCTTTCGGGGAGCGTTTCGGGGTTTGGCGTTTGGTTCAGAACCCCACACAGTCTCCTGCCTGTGTTCTTATAACAAACAATTCAGAACACATCTGAATTCCTCCCAGGATTTGTTATTGTTGGGGGGGGGGGAGAACTATTGCCTCTTGCTAAGATTGTTGTAAAAACTGAGTGGAGAGCATTCATTCATTCATTCATTCACAAGTGTGTATTAAGTATAACCGTCTGCTAGGTGCAGGGCTAAGGCAATGGAACACAACCAATGTGGATCTTGATTTGTGATTAATGAGGGACATGGACAATAAACGATGAAAGCTGCAACGAGATCCTCACAGAACCTGACAGGGGCACGGACCAAGGGCACAGGGGCTACAGAGAGGACATCAGGAAAGGCAGCCGGCCATGTTCCAGGCTATCTCACAGCGCCCACATTCAGCAAGAGCTAAATGTATGCACAGTGGCAGGACAGAAAGCCCAAACCAGGGTATATGGAAAGAAGTATTTGCTTGTCTTTCACTCTGGGCACCGGGGACCTCACAGGCCTTAGAACGACCCATCTATAGCCATCGTGTAGCCTGAACAAAGTCGGAGACGAGAGAATGGCAGCCAAAGTGAAGAAATCAGGCTCGGCTCTGCACCAGTCCTGCAGGCTCTGTCAACTGCATGGAGCATGCCCCTACAGCCTCATATTAGACACCATAGTCTTTCTACAGAGACTGCACCTGCCTGCCCATCCCTGTAATGAAAAGCTAGACGTACCAGCTGTCCCTCTAGCAAAGGAGGCCACTGCCTCTAACAGCCATCAGTAGCTCAGCTTGGGAGCCAGGATTGACAGCCAGCTTTGGGCACTATCAGAAGAATCGCTGCAAAAGACAGTTTTAAAATGTTACACCGGCATCGACAGAGCACCCAGCATCCTCAGGAGGGCAGCCGCATTCAATTAGGCCACAGCAACGGTCAGCTGAAATCACAGACAGCCTCACAAGGTAGCTCTGGTGCCAGGAAAGGATAAAAGATTCCACCTGAATCTAGACCAAAGGTCCACAGTGATCAGCCTCAATGGCACATAAACATTGGAAGCTGCCCCTGGCCGAATGGAACCTGCTTCTGCGGAGCCCCAGGGAGTGTCCAGAGACACTTTCTGAAGTCACTGGAGTCCCCCAGCTGCCTACTACAACCATTCCTAGCACTTTCATTGGCTGAATATCACAAATTGTGTTTGGGTACATTCCAGCCCACTCCCTGTTCTAATGTTTTTTAAGACAGCAGAGCCTGAATTAGTGGGGATTTCCCGAAAGCTGCAATTCAAACATCCACCAAGTGCACAGCATCCCCTAACAGGGTGCCCACAAGTCACGTCTCTATTAGGCACAGCAAGCCAGCAGACTTGGTAAGTCAACACTGTATAGACTTGTCCAGTTTACAGGATGCACACACTGTCCCAGCTACCTGACCTTGCACTCCTGGAACTCCACTATTTGAAAGCAAAAGCCCCGCTTACCCCCCCCCAAATAATAATAATAATAATAATAATAATAATAATAATAATAATAATAATAATGATGATGATGATGATGATGATGATGATGTAAAGAAACTACACAGTGACATGAGACTCTACCCATAAAAAGTTAAGGACTAACAAGGGCTACATGAGACACTTTTGAGTCTTGATGTATGCATATAACTCCAAGCAAGGAAATGTCTGCTACCCTACTGTGGGCAGGGGCTGGAGAGGAGCCAAGACGGAGTGTGAGACGAGAACACTAGAGTTTTCCTTGTTTCTTTGCACAGCCTAAAAATGCACACACACCCTCTGTGTGTTGGGGCGGGGGAGAAAAAAACACTTTCTTTTAAGTTCATGCTTCAACAACAGATGCTCTAAACATAGCCACTCCCACGAAGAAACAATGACACCTTCTGGGACAACGACCAGAAATGAGGGTTCCTAGGTGCCAGGTAGGGTCATCTTTAAGAATCCCATTGCTACCTTTGCACAGAAGTTTCTCCTCTACATGAGCCCCTCCACTTGAGATGGTCCCCAATCCTTGCAACTCTTCCCTCATATGCTGATGTAGCCAAGCACCACCCCCTCCAACACTACCCCAAATGCTTCCGATGGCAGGATCCAGAGGTCCTCTTATGGATCAGAGATGTTCCTGCATGCTCATGTGTCGGGATCCGAGGACTAATCAATGGATTAATCATATCATAGAATTATTGAAGGGTGGAGCCCAATTCAGGGAAGTCAGTCACGAGGGGGAGGGAATGCAATGAAAGGATATACCACCCTCAATATGTTCATTTTTCTCTCTTCCCTCCTCCCCTCTTTCCCTCTCCATCCCCCTGCCTTCTTTCTGGCTACCCTGAGATGAACAGATTTCTCCCACCACACCCTTCCCCATGATGCCCCATCTCATCATGGTCCAGAAAGCAGAGCCAGATGACAAAGGACTGAAATCTCCGGAATTGGGAACCAAAATAAAATCCTTCCTCATTGAAGTTTTTCTCTAGTGTTTGGTCACAGCAAAGAAAAACTGACTAACACAGGTCCCATGGCCACCAAGTTTTAAATAAACTACACCCAAGAATACTGAGATAGTTCAGGAGCTAAAGTGCTCCCTATGAAAACTCAAGGAACTTAGTTTAATCCCCAGCCTCGTGTGAAAAGCTGGGTGTGGTGGCACACACTTGTAATCCCAGAGCCGAGAAGGCAGAGACAGGTGATTCGGTGGCACTAGTTGATGGGCCAGCCACCCTAGCCTAAGCAACAAGGATCAGGTTCCAGTGAAAGACCGTGTTATCTAACGGGGGGGGGGGGAGGAAGTGGGGGAGGCAGTTGAGAATGACAACCCAGGTTGAGCACTGGCCTTCACACACACACACACACACACACACACACACTGGTAAACATGTAATTTTTAAAAGCTGCTTCCCATGAAGGCACCCATCATAGCCTCCATCTCAGCCATACTGGCTTCTACAATGGATAAGACTTCCATTCTCAGAGGAGTGAACAACAGGAAAGACAGGTGGTGTTGCCCTAGGCTCCCAAATTCCTGACAGCAGGAAGGGCTTTGAGTCCTAACAGCCTCTGATTGGCTCCAATCTCCAGGAAAGGGAGGAGCTAGAGGGTATACCAATGGCCAACGGCCAATAATCTAAGCAGCCTAATGATGCAATGAACCTCCACGAAATCCCAGGAGACCAGGGCTCAGATGCTTTCGTGAGGAGGAGTACAGCTAACTGAGAGGGTGGTATGCAGAGGGCAGGAAGCCCCATGCCCCTTCCCTACACCTCACCCCACATCTCTGGGTCCACATCCTCCATAACAGCTTGTAGAGTAAGATGGCTTTTACAAAAGAAACATTGCCTTGAGTTCTTTGGGTCACTTTTCAAACTGTTCAAATCCAACCTATGGGTGTGGGACTCCTATGTACGGTGGGATTAGAGCAGAGGACACACATTAAAGTACCCAGCTCAGCAGGTTGGCTGATGGCGGGGGGGGGGGGGCGGACCCCTACATATGTGTTCTGTGCTGAGCACGGAGTCAAGTAGACACTGAGTTTTCAGGTAAGATTAGAGTAAGATTACCTCATGGACAGGAACTTCAGCAGAGCCCCACAGCTTCCAGACTCCCCTAGTAAGGGGAGTCTGACATGTCTGTCCCCCAGGGTGGACACCCCTGCACCAGCTTCTCTACAGCACCCAGCAGGAAGCAGAACTGGGGGCTCCTATCAACTCATCAACGGTGAGTGCGACCAAGGAAACTGAGCCTCTACATTTTGTTTATTTGTTTGGTTGGTTGGTCAGATGGTTTTTCAAGATCCAGTTTCTCTGTGTAACCCTGGATGTCCTGGAACTAGCTCTGGGAACAAGGCTGGCCTGGTACTCACAGAGACCTACCTACCTCTGCCTCTCCAGTGTTGGGACTAATGGTATGAGCCACCATACTCTGCTACTGCTATTACATTTTGCATCAATTCTAGTACAAAAGCAGAAAACAAGTCCCTCATAATATTTTAAACTAAAGTGCAATGCATAGACCAGAACTGGTAATGTGAATAGATTAAACTAGCCAGGGCACCAGAGTACCTCAGAAGGAAAGGCTACGTGCTCTACACACAACAGCTGGCAATGCAGGAAGCAATAGGAGTGTGTGGCACACCCCACGTAGCAAAGAGTTTGGGATAAGGCCCATACAATTCCCAGTGGTTCATTTCAGTGATCCTGGAGTCCTGAGGAGAATTCTGCACATGCCCCCATGTCAGGAAGCTCTCAGACTGGGTGATAATGAATTTCTCCAGGATGCTATTAAGCAAGGTCACTTCTCATATTCCGACTTCCTTCCAATGCTCCAGGTTTTGGAAGTGTTCCTACATATCACATCCCAATGGAGGTCGTTAGTGGGGTCCTATTAGGAAACAGGCAGGGCTATAGTAGATACCACCAACATCAATACCAATGCTGGGCATCCCACAAACAGGCTGCTGCAGAGTTCAGCCTGCTGGAGGCCATGGAGAAAAGAGCCTGCCGGTAGGAGAGGTCTGCCTAGCTGAAGCAGTTAGCCACCCACTCTTATTTCTGCATAGACCTCAGCCCCAGCCCCTGCCTCTCCCTGACCCTGCTCCAGACTGTTTTCTTCTCTACGTAGAAATTGTTAAAAGTGTGGTAGACAGGTATGGGATTCAAGTTGATGCCAAGAGCTAGGGAAGGTGAAGTGATGGATAGGGTCCCATTCCAGAATCTGCTGAGATGGGAGAATACACAGAGGCCCAGCCATACCTTAAGGCCTTTAGGAACAGGGCAAGCAAGAGTTTTAAGTTTTGAGCTGCCTTCTACCAGTAAATTTGATCCCAAATGGGTGAAATTCCCCCTTTAAAAAACTGACCTGATATTTAGAGGCTCTTTCCCCAAAATTAACATCTAAAGCATTTTACTGATAACCATAATAAAATACAGGATTGTGAAAAAGAACATAGCTACTATGGTCTGTGTCTACAAAGCCCTGAGCCCGGAAATGCATATGTCCATGTAGGATAGGGACATCCCAATGTATACACATGTCCCCAGCTCCCTACCCACCAGACAGAGAGAGAACATGCACTCTGCTGAAGTCTTAACCGACTCCTTACCCCAGCACACCCTCCAAAGGGTTGGATGCCCACAGAGCAAGGTTGCCATCATCGCTAACATTTCTCTGACATAGGAGGAGAGCACCATGCCTGGAGGTAGACCGGGTCTCTGCTGCACAGGCTGGCCTTGGTCTTTGGAATTCCCCCATCCCATCACAGCTCACTGCTTTGCATGGCTTTCCACACTTAAGCTGCTTAACTTTGCACTAACAACCTCTTAATTGCTAGGTTTCCAAAAGGCTTTCCAGAAATCTGGGGTACGGATTCACCCACTTACAACCTGTATACTGTGGAGTACAGTTAGACAGATACAGGGCACCTCTACCCAATTTCTGCCTGCCAGGAAGCTGTGGCTTTTATTTTTAATTTTATTTAAAAGAGGATACAGGGTACCCAAGACACCACAATAAAATGACATTAACTGTAAAATTACATTATTAATTCTTTAATCTCACTTGAGGCTTCAAGCTGTTGCTATGTCCAATTATCCGTGTAACCACCTGTCAGAATCCCGGCGCTATTTAGCATTACCTCCAGGACAGCGGTGGGCCCGGTGGTCCGTCAGGTCTGCCAGAGACTCGAAGTCCTGCTGACAATGATCGCAGGTGTAAATTGACTCATCCTCCATGTCTTCATCGTCCTCATTTCTCTCCTCTTGACTTGTCACGCTGTTCCTGTCTTCCAGCGCACGGCTGGTTTTCCGATCACACTCTGCCTCTCCTTCTAGGCCTCCTGCCAACAGGAAGAATACAGTCCACATCAGCTGACAGGGTCTCGGGAAAGAGGTTTAAAAGAATCACCCAGTATTTATTACGATACATTTAATTACTCTACCTCCTGGGGTCCATTATTCTCGACACCTCTCAGTATATTAATATATGGGGGGGTTGTAGCATGTGGTGCAGTAATTCTCAACTAGATTCTTTAATTCATGACACAAATCTTCTAGGAGGACTTCCTGTCATCTTCCCTCTATTCGTGGCTGCTGGGGGTTGTGACCCCTCAGGGAAGTGAGAATGCCTTAGCATTTGTTTCCTAAAAAATCCAATTCCATGGCATACCTCTCTGAGGCCGCCCCGCAGCTGCACCTAACATACCCTGACTTGTTGGTTTCCCTGAAGCCCTGCAGTCTGGAAGGGGGTCCTCCCAGTCACGGTGGCCCTCCACACAATACGTCTTGGAGGTCCATGCAGATGCCCTGTCTCTAGAAGAAAGGAAGGGCATGAAGCTGAAGGACCCAGGATGGTGAAATCCAGAATTTGAATGGAGCCAGCGATGGTGGCTCACCTGCACTGTCGGCACTGCAGAAGATGGGGCCAAAATCCTGAGTTCAGGACGAAACTGAGCTACATAGTAAACATAAGACCTGTCTGGGATACAGAGTGAAACCCTCTCTCAACAAACAAAGCAATGACAACAAAAGCCTGAACAGATCGGGCCTTTCCCAGTGACCAGGGAGCCACCTAGACAGTAAATGCTGGGCATGGATAATAGCGGTTTCTGTAAGATTAACAACTGCTCCAGACTTAACCCTATGCAGTGAGCCTGTGGAAGAAAGAGACTTGTAACCACATTGAAGTTCTGCATTTACTTGCTCTGCAAAGCCACAATTCTAGGTACACAGCCCCATTTCACAGCCTCATATCCCAGAGCTGAGAAGGAGCTCAAGAGGTCAGGTGGTGCAATATCCCACAGAAAGGGACAGCTCTGTGAGTCCCATTTCAAAGTAGGGCCTTCCTATGCCCAGCAGAGGGGTAACATCCCAGCACCCTCCATTTCCTCACTTCTGTCTACATTGCATCTCAACATCTGTGGGAACAGAAAATAGCCTCAAATTTAGCAATAAACAGAACTTGCAAGGCAATGTGAGGAAAGAAAAAATAACAAGGTAAATATATTACACATAATGTCAGTAACCCTCATAAGTGTCAATGGCTTAAGCTTGCCCATTAAAATACAGGGACCCCTGGACTGGGAAAACTAAAGTGTGTGTTGTCCCTTTCCACACACAGTTGTCCTGCAACACAGATCCAATGGTCAGAAACTGCCAGCATTGATCTAAATCAACTAAAAAGGCCTCTATCATGCATAAATGTATTTATGCAAATATATATGCATGCAAAAGTGCATGCATATGTGTTATGTGCATATCTGCATGAGCATAGCTGTCACCAAAAAAGGCTTAGCAGACAACCTTTAAATTCCCCAGGGCCAGTCGCCAAAGCAGAGGAGAGAGACACGAAGCTAAGAACGCATTCAATTTGAGGAGCAAAGCACAGACCCATAAATATTTCAATTTAGAAACAGATGATGTTATAAGGGCTCTATTTCTCCTGTCTGCAAAGAACACACACTTCCAAGCCCCCAGCATCAAGAACCTGGGAACACAAATCAGCTCATCGGAGAGCCAGCTGCCGCCTTCCATGGCAGGGAACAGTGTAGGACACGCGGCAGAGGCAGTAAAAAATCAATGCTGCCATTTGTGGCCCATCAAAACATCTCTCTTCTTACCAATTAAGGGATGCACAATTTTTAGGTTCTTTTATTACCAGAACAAGCCAACTCCCGGCAATACAGAAATCCCATTAAAAGCTAAGCAGCATATTTATCTCAGGGAAGTGGATCCACAGCAGCAATGTGAAGAAATAGAAAGTGAAGAAATAAAAAATATCATCCAGAACCTTTGAAATTATAGTCATCACGTATCGTAGTTACACAGGCAAGCACCACTCTCTGAAATTCTAGTTTAGTATCTCTTCTCTTAATTTAAAAGCAAAAACAAAGGGAACCTTCTGCAGAGGATTTAAAAGAGCCATAATTCCGGCTTTATCTGCTCTACGAAATCTCTAGATAGTAAGTTACACTCCGCACCAAGCCTTTGCTACTTTACTTAACACACAGTTTAATAGACATATTTAAATTACCCCCTTGTTGTTATTATTTTTTTTATTTTGCCATATTTACTTGGCAATCCTAGTTGTAATAGCTCAGCAAATCCACAACTGGAACCACAAACACCACACCGCATTTGATCTCTTTAAATCTGATACATCCTGTTGACTCGGGAGTAGATAAATCAGAATGTCAACTCTCGGTTTTTATAAGGCAAAAGCCCATAAAGTCGTCCGAGAGTATAAATCTGCTTTAAGAAACTGTCACCTCCCCTATGTCTTGCTACTAATGGGAAGGGAGGGTGGCTGTGCAGAAAAGGACAAGAGAGGGGAAAAGGCAAAGGGGCAGATGAGAACCTCACCATCCGGCTTCCCAGAGGTGAAAGGCTTTGCCAGCTTGACCTTCAAGGAAGGTCTCAGAGAAGGCTCTGCTGGCCATTCCAAGTTCTGAGAAAAAGACTTCCCTCAAGACCCAGCAACCAGGGTCTCTGCTGACTCCAGGACCTTGGAAACAAAAAGCCCTCTGACCCTGGGTAGGACAGGATCTGCAGAGTCTCTTTCTAAGAAAGGACTCTTGTAGGACAGAGGCACATAAATTCAAGGCCAGCCTGATCTACAGAGCAAGTTCCAAGACAGCCAGGGCTTCACAGAGAAACCCTGTCTGGAAAAACAACAACAACAAGAAAGAAAACAAAAAAAATAAATAAAAGAAAGGACTCTACTTTCCTACTTGGCAGCTCTAGAAGCTTCACTAGAAGGGAAAATGATGAAGAGTCCTTCTCTTTTCTCAGAGAAGACAGGGGCTCTTCAGAGTCACCCCAAGCTATATAGGAAATAGAGTCTACACTGTCCATCTGTTGGGATATCAGCTTCCATAGACCCACAGCTCAGTAGGACAGAGGGCTCCTGAGCCAGCATCCTCCCAAGAGCACTCTCTGGCTGCTCCTCTATCCTGGACCCACTTAGACCAGCTGTACAATAAACCCCTAGGATCAGAGGAGTGGCCTTCCCTATTCCTCTGACACAGTTCATCTACACAGGGTAGCCCTACCTGTCCCATTCCTTTCCTGCTCCACCTCTGAGGTCCTCCTGGTCCCCACTCTGAGCCTGGGCACGGCTTGGATGAGCACAGGAGGTAGAAGCCTGTCCAACTCACCAAGTGCCACCACACATTTCTAACACAGAGGCCTCTCAGCTTCACCATAGCCAACCTAGTAGCCCCTCTGGCCACCCAGAGATCAGATGCAGCCATCAGCAAGCTGGGAAAGGCAGCCCCCTGGCTTCTCCTCTGTCCGGGCCACTGGGTCAGTGAGGGCCTTCCTGAAAAGTGGTTAGCCAGCTCTTTCCCTCCCAGCCCACTCCAGTTCTCCCAGCTGCCATCTACAGCAGCTGAAGCCTTGAACAGGGCAAACTCAAGCCACAAGGACCTTGCATAGGGTTACTCCCTCACAATCACATGCATGGCACAGGAAACCATATGAGCCAGAGAACACTGCCTCCCCAATCCAAACTTCCCAAACCTCACACTCTATCCCAGACAACTCACAGCCTGTCAGTTTCTAAGTATTTGCCCAGGCAGCCGTCAAGACAGCAGCGGCATTGACTGGACTTTTGTTGGATGCCTGGTACCTTCCAAACACAGCCAGCTAGGTTGTGCTATGAGGAGTTGCCATTGTGTCCCCATTTTGAGTCATGAAAACGGGGTTCTATGGGTTAGTCAAGGCCAGAAGGGAAGTGGCAGGGCCACCACCACAGTCAGTCCACCCACATCAGAGACATTATAAGAAACAAAGAGCCAAGTGTTGGGATTTGTAATGCCATCAAAGTCTGATGGTGTGTGTGGCTCCTGCTGTCTTCTCCATCCTAGCACGCGTCTCCGTAGCCACACATGCCTTTTGGTTCCATGAGCTGCCCAACTGCTTCTGCCCAGGACTTGCTACTTTCTGCTCCCCAGCAGGCAAGAGAACACCCTTACCTCTCACCCACCTAACAGGCATACCTGGGCCTCTGCCTCCCTGCCCCTTGTTGTGAGAGCACTTGGTACAAAAGACATTCATGTGGACCAACGTGCTTTTTCTCTCTCCCTCACTGCAGCAGTCTGCACTCCCTAGACATACCAAAATAGATCTCATTCCAGCTATCCCTCTGCAAAAAGTCCTTGGCCCTATACCCATCAAGAAGAGGGGCCTACTTCCTCTCAGCAATCCCACACAGGCTGGCTGGGCCCTAACCAGTAAGACACAATGGAAACGATGTACAGGGAGTCTTCTGAGGCTAGGTAGGAAGAAGCCTGGTGCTTCCCAGAAGGTCTCCTGGGATACTCCCACAGGGATTGAAGTTGCCAAATGAGAGAATCCCAAGCCTAGCACAGCTTCGCCTTGACATCCAGGACCAGTACATGGGTATACAGCCCGTGGGTATATACCACTTCCAACTTTCATCCCTGAGAGCATTCCTATGGCTATATCTCTGGCCACCATACAGCTGCTGCTCCAGGAATACCAAGAGAACCTGCCACAAAACCCAGTCAGCCCCCAGAACACAGAGAAAGGACAGCACATTGCCAGTCACTCAAAAGCACTAATGAAGGGTTGTTTGACACTTAACTGGCCAGAGCATGCCCATCAGGCTACAAACTCCACGGGGTGTGGCTGTGGCTGTCTCTGCTCACTACAGTCCCCCAGCCTCCGGTGCAGACAGCTACATGGTGGGCACTCAGTGAGTACTGAGGATGTAGAAAAATGGATTGGTTTCCATGAGGCAAATGTGTATGTCTACAAGGCGCAGTCACAGCACTGTTGGCCAGGTGCTATTAAGTGGGACCACATAAAGATGTCAACTTTTAGGCTGCTCTCAAAGTGTCCAGCCTGTACACAGAGGCTACTCTGCCACACTAGCTTCTTGCAAAACACTCCATGGTGCCACTCTATCCTATGAAACTTTGAACCCTGAGCCAAAAGGTATGGACTAAAGGTTTCTGGCAGTAGAGGCCACAACACATGCTGCTTCTCGTTAAGAAAGTAGTTTCTTTACTGCACCAAGCCATAATCCTCCTCAGGGTGTTAGTGTGAGGGAGAGCCATGGACTCTGAAGGAAGCACCACACAGCCTAAGAAGTGGCAGATAGAGAAAGCAGCGGTTTGTCAAAGATAGAGGAAGGTGGCCCAGCCTCCCCAGCAGAGGGAATCTTGGGGTCCTCTACCTAATGCTTCCATGTCATAACAACTTGATGCCTAGATCTACCCCCCAAGTTTCAGACAGGGAAGCAAACTGCATTAGGAACACCCCAGAAATAACACTCTGGATTCCAGATCCCCAAACTAACCACTGCACAGGACATTAGAGGCGGGAACCTGAGGAAGGGCTGGACGCTGTGTTTGTCCAGTCCAGAGAAACAGAAGGGGAAAGTATGGGACTGTGGGTCTGGAAGACTTCCTAGGCTTCTGACCTGGGGTTGTAGGGGCTCCCCAACACCTAAGGGCTGCTGAGACAGACTCAACAGGAATAGTCCCCTCTGTCCCCAGGTCAAAAGGTCCTGTGCCCAGATGGGAGCCTCGTCTCTTCCCTGGAGGAACCATAGGTCCAGGTGTCTGATACAGGCCCTGGACACCCTGAGCACCTTCAAGACCAATGGGGAAGGCCCTATCTTTGGGACTTCAGGGCTGAGCACCACATGGTGGAGGCTGGAGACCGAGGGTGGAGCTAGAGAGAACTTGCTAGTGCCAAGGATCACACACCTCCATTCACTCTTCTTTCATCCACAAATGTTTTCCTGAGTACCCACTGTGTGCCAGGCACGGTATACACGTTTGCTACAACCTATGTGCACTTCCTAGCCCTGTTTATCCTGGTGGTCTCAGAGCCCACAGAAAGCCTGGCACAAAAAAAAGACACTTAATAAATGTGATATGGGCCAATGAGTGAGCGGGTTACTGGCTGAAGGGGAAAGTGGGGCAGGAATGTGGGTTACACAGACAGCTCTAGACCCCCCTGCTACAATGACCTCAGAAGTGCCTCCTGCCAGAGCCTCTAGTTTCTGCTGTGCCCACAAGGCTGTGAGTGGGACTGGCAGCATCTGTTCCTGCTGAAGCAAGCAGAGAGAGCAACACTCACTAAATGGGCAGCCATGGTTAGTAAGATGTGAGAGCAACTAAGCCCCTCCTACCACTGAGTACATGAGCCTGGGAGTTTCTAAGAGTGAAGACAAGCCCTGGATATGACACTGTGCTCCCCACCTCTGCAGAAAGCAGAAACATCCAATGCTGAGTCCAGGCACATCCTAGGGCTGAAAGCCCATGGTCTGTAAATATCAAGACACCAGGTACAGCCCACTCCTGATGGACTCAGTTGTTGGTCTAAGGGAATGCATTTAAATAACAATACGCACAAGCATCGATGGCTGGATTTGCAGCTCAGGGACATAGAAAGACAGAAAGAACAGAGATGAGCCACAGGCTGTGGAGCCAAGTGGCCTTGGTTCAAATCCACATTCCACCATTTAGCAAGTGGCAACTTTGAGCAAGTCATTTCTTGTCACTGAGTCTCGTTTAACTCTTTTTTCTTTTTTTTAAATTTTGTATTTTGAGACAGGTTTCTCTGTGTAGCCCTGGCTGCTCTGAAACTCACAGAGACCTGCCTGCTTCTGCCTCCCAGGTGCTGGGATTATCATTCAATTCTTGTGAAGCCTGGTGTGGTCCATATGGTATGAGAAAGTTGTTCACAGTTATTGGCTTATTGCTGCTGTCAGTCAAACCCAACACACTCAACATCATGACCCAGGCAAGGATTAAAGACATTAGACAGCAAGTAAGGCCCCATGTGTTCCGAAGGATGGAGAGGGTGGGGAGATCAAGGCACATGCATGCCCCTGTGAATGGCACAAAAATGTCCACACAGACATCCCACACACCCCCAATAAAACTCACTTAGCCCAGAGAGAAGACTGAGTGCCCACCGGCAACAAGCTTGCCATGCAACTTGAGTCTGCCAGGAGGCCAGTACTGACACATTTACCCCACAGTTCACTGGCCCACCTTTCCTGACCTTGCCCCTCTTGTGGCTAAGGGGAAAAAGGCTGGAAGGCACCTTCAATTTCCATGCTTACCTCTTCTTAAGTAGAAAATCCACATTGTATTCTGACAGCCTGTAAAGCCTCTTTAAAACACATTTCCCAAGGCAAGAAGTGCTTTCAGAAGTTGGGTGCTGCCTAGCTTAGCTCTATAGATGTCTGGGCCCTGTCTGCAGAGGAGGGGACATTTCTTTGACACAACCTGCAAGGGCCTGAGACACAGGGACAGCCCAAACAGGGCCAAGAGCTTCCAGCCCCAATTAGACAGCATGTTTGTGCCTCCATCGCCAGCCCCAGTTCCTGAGGCCATTATTTATCTGTAGGTTTACAGTATTTGCAGTGAAAACTAGGGCTTAGCTTAAGGTGCCCTTGGCAGCAGGGCCCTTGGCAAATGTCTCAACACTTAACTTACTGACTCTGTTCTGCCTCTTAAAGAAGGAAGTGACTGCTGCCCCCAGTCAGGACCAGTGGTTTCATAGATGGAAGTTAAGTCAAGGTCGGGTCAGAATGCACTTCATGAGCTTCGCTCGACGTACTGTCCATGAGGGACTGCTCCAACCCAGGACCCCAGCTGACCCTGGAATTACCAGAACCTTCCAGGGAACATCTCTTTACCCATGAGAGATTCTGGAGCCTACAACCAAGAATGACTCACAGTGTTGCAGCCGAGGTTTCCTCCTTCCTCTGCATATTTCATCTACTGCCCTAGTTTGGTCTTTATTGCTGTAATCACACATCATGACCAAAGCATTTATTTAGCTTACACTCCTGTGCCACAGTCCATCGGAGAGGGAAGTCAAGGCAGGACCTGATTGATGCAGAGGCCATGGAGGAGTGCTGCTTGCTGGCTTTCTCAGCCTGCTTTCTATAAAACCCAGACCCACCTACCCAGGAATGAACTACCCACAGTGTGCTAGGCCCATCTGCATAAATCACTAATGAAGAAAATGGCCCCACAGATACACACACCGATGGGCCAGTCCGATGAAGGCATTCTCCCATTTGAAGCCTCTCTTCCCAGACCACCTCAGTTGGTCCAGGTTGACAAGAAAACTAACCAGCACATCTTGTGGCCCATAGCCCATTAAGTGAGATGTCACCTTACACCAATTATACAGAAAGCCAAGTAGGCTCAGACTAGAGTAAAAACCCACTGCCACTCAGACACCACGTGAAACAAATCTCCAGCATCACACAACTGCTCAATGGGGTGTTCCTGGAAAGCTAGTGAGGTGCAAAGCCCCCAAGAGTGGCACTGCCTGGCTCCTAGAGACAGCCGTCACCTGTGGAAAGTGACACTCAGCAACAGCATCGTCCACTGTTTTTTCCTTATAGAAAGAAGTCTTTATTCCCATGTAAAATCTCTGGAGTGTTTTTAACAACTTAGTTTGTGTGTGTCCGCGTACTTACTATGCATGCCACAGCATTTGTGTGGAGGTCACAAGACAGCTTAGAGAAATCTGTTCTCTGCTTCTGCCACATAGAACCCAGGGATCAAATTCAGGATATCAGGCCTGGCTGCTAGGGTCTTTATATACTAAACTATTTTTGCTGGTCCCAAATCTCTGGACTTTTATGTGTTAACTTCAAGTTTTAAGAAACAATGTGAGCTGGGCTCAGTGGCACACACCTTTAATCCCAGTACTCAGGAGGCAGAGGTAGGCAGATCCCTGAGTTCAAAGCCTGCTTTCTAATACAGGGGACTACACAGTGACTGAGCTACACAGTGAGTTCCAGAATTACCAAGACTATACACATACCAGAGTGGGGGTGAGGATTAAGCATTTGGAAGACTGGATATGGCCTAAAGCCCAACTGAGAGTCTCTGCCACGAATGCCCAGCAGGAGCAACCAGAGGTTGTCACATCCAGGGCCATCTGCTCAGTGCTCCTTGGAAGAGGAAGTTAGCTGAAAAGTATAAGACAATGTCCCTTCTTTTGACACTCAGACCCTAAGGTTGTGCCCATTCTATGTGTTCTTGATGACTTACACTGCTGAGCCTTATCCTCATTCTGAACTGTACCAGGGTGACATGGTGCTCTGGTCAGGTTATGAGCTCCCCCTACTAGGGTCTATTCATGCTGGCATCCCTCCAGTTTCTGCCAATCAGGCCCTGGTCAGCATCGAGCCCCCCCCCCACTGGTATGGCCCCATCAGACACAGAACTTCACACCTACAGTCCACCAACATTTACTGAAGACCTACCAGACTCTACCCACCGTTGAAGGTACTGCAGGCAACCCAAAGAACCAAGCCCAGATCTGTACTGTGAAAAAGCCAACATTTGCGTCACAAGCATCTTGGTCATGATTGTTTACAGGTAAGGGGACAGCACTCTTCCCCAACCCAGCTGTGAGGTACATCCCACAAAGACACAGAGACATGACAGCTCCCTCTGCCCACAGCACACCTACACAAGCTCACTTGAGATAAGTGGAAAGCAACAAGGCATGTGGGGTGGAGAAAAGGAGAAGAGGAGACATAAAGGAGGACAGTCATCCAAATGCTGTCACTGAACAGGAAAAAACAAATGTTTTCCATGGTGTAGTTAATGAAATACGCCCCCAAGCCACTCAGTCTTGACAGAACAAATCTCACCATGTGCAGTGATGAAGAGTGGTAGGACAAAACCACCCAGAGCTGTCCGAGGACATCTCCAGGCAGGGTAGGGATGAGCAGGATTGAATGGGAGCTAGATCAATCTATGATTTGTGCATATGGCCAGGCCTGGCTTTCCTAACGGTTCCAGATCCTGGTACAGAACTTAAGACCAAGATGCTGAGGCAAAACACCCCTCCTTTGTGGTGGCTGCGGAAGGAAGAGCCTGTGAGGAGATGGGAGTGGACCGGTCTGTCTTGCTCTAGCCAGAACAACCCATGGCCGGACTGCAGAAGCTTAGCTGGGGACAAAGTTCACATAGAGCCCAGAGTGAACAAAACAAAGCTGCTTTGGCTTCTGGGTACCATGTGCCTCTCTGGGCCTCAGTGGCCCCATCTGTTAAGTTAGGGCATGCACTGTGGAGCACAACTCCTTGAAACAGTGTGTCCTGGGGACCTGTGGTTGTGCCAGGGTAGGCCTGGGACAGACACTTAGAAAGTGCCATGACCTTACCCAGGAGGGAATCCCTGCTTCTAATGTTCTCTGCAGGGGCTCTGAAGAGTCCACCAGGCCAACTCTTCCTCAGCAGCCAGGGCTGCCCTAAGTCCCACCCCTGCTGCAGGCCCACTCCCACACGTACCCTGAGCACTTGCTAAATACTTGTCCCGATATTGTTAAAAGCAATTTGTTGAACCAGCTTCCCTCACCCATCAGCACCTAGCATATGGCCAGTACGCAGTAGGTATGGTACATAGTAGGTGCTCCAAAAGACTTGCAAGCCAATTGTGATGTCTCTAATCCCAGTATCAGGAAGCAGAAAGGTAGGAGGATCTTGAGTCCAAGGACACCCTGGTATACAAAGAAATTACAGACTAGCCAAAGATAGATAATGAGACCCTGTCTCAAGAAAGGGGGGAAGGAAGGAAAGAAGGAAGGAGGGAGGGAGGGAGGGAGGGGAGGGAGAGAGGGAGGGAGAGGGAGGGAGGGGAAGGGGGAGGGAGGGAAGAAAGGAGGGAGGGAGGAAGGAAGGGAGGGAGGGAGGGAGGGAGGGAGGGAGGAAGGAAGGAAGGAAGGAAGGAAGGAAGGAAGGAAGGAAGGAAGTTTAAATTGAACAAGTGAACCATGCAATCAGTCAGGAAGGACCCAATCCTCTGTGACATGGAATGATCCCACTAGCACGACTCAGTGCTAGTGTACTTGCCTAGCATTTTATCCCTTGCACAGCTAAACAAATGAACAAAGAAATTCAGCAGGGGCAGAGCCAGGTAGAGGCACTTTATTCTGCCCTGCCCAGATCCAAGTGATCTCTGGCACTGCAGACCCTTAGCCCAGACTCCAAGGCCTCTACTGGAACCCAAAAGCCTACTTAACCTACCAATGACCCTCCAACCCAGGGCCTCTAGTCTGGCTTCTGTGCAGCTCCGGGAGGCCAGGTGTCTCTTCTCCTCCAGCCACAGAGCAAAGACTGTGTAAAAACTTTAAAAGTTAACTAATGACTGGCCATGAAGACAGTCTGGTGTGTGCCACATTCCAGGAACCATAGCAGTGTCTCCTGGAGAAAAGCTGCGGGTCTGTTAGGTGCTTTTCCCCACGTGAGGAAGTCAAATGGTAGCAGTCTTCTAAATGCCAGGTATCCCCCAGGGCAGAGTGCCCTCAGGCCGCCTCCAGGGACCCTGACCAGCAGCAGCTTTCTTCCAGGGACCACGGGTTCTCTGCGCAGCTTAGCCTCATCCACTGCTAAGGTCTGTTGGCTTTCTGCTTGTTTCACTCCAGTCCCCAAGAGAGTGTTTGGAGTCTCACAAGTGGCTACTGGACATTCAGAGACTAAAAGCTAGTTTCATACAGCAACCCATAGAACAAAACCAGCAGCCTGCCGCTCCGCATCCTCACCCCCAAGAGAACGGAGGGGTCGCCAGACCAGCATACTTTTCCTGGTAGGATGGACGGGCGTAGGAGTGCTGCATGCTGGCCTCCAATCTAGGGATCTACATCCCCACAAAAGAGCAGAGACTTCAGAGGATTAGATTAGCCACAGGTCAGAGGTCAAGTGGACAGCACCGAAGAAGCTTCCAGATTCACCCTAGGGTTCGGCTATCTCCACCCAAGGGTCAGTATCGAAGTGATCTTTTATGTGCGCGCAACACAGCACCCCGCTCACCCCGGGCTCATCCTCAAACCATCACTTAACTCATATTTCAAACTGCTCTTGATGCTCTTTAGTCAACATGAGGCATAAACCTTTTATTAAATGCTGCTAATTTCTTATTGATCACACTGTGAATCATTTCATTTTCCATTACCACAAATGTCTCCTATCAGGACTCCGCAACGACGCTCCTTTACGCAGTCTTGAGCATCTTGTCACTTTTAATCAGTTTTCAGTTTCAGTGTGGCTCAAAAATTAGAAAGCAGGCTCTTTGTGTCATTATTGCTTTTGTTTAAAAAAAAAAAAAAGTTTCCATACAGGAAAGGTTATTACGCTTGGAATAAACACACATGAATCAAATTCAAACTAAATTCCTCCCTGACTCTAACCAATTTTAGCATTAGCTCTTATAATTTTTTTAGGTTTATTTTCATGGAAAGGCTGTGCATAATTATTGTTCATGCCCTCCCAAAACACTTACGTTACTAAAGTGCGAAATGTCTTCTAACACAAAGACAGATCTCTGGGAAGTAATTACAGAAATGCATTCAGGGGCAATAATTCTATATTAGCTGTCAGCAGCAGACATCCTCAGAAAGGCACTTGTTACCAAGGAATTATTTTTGTTGCTGTTGAAGGCATGGCAGGCAAGCCCAAACCAAAGACTGCGTCTGACCGGAAACACAGGATCCCTTATCAAGGGTCAAATTAAGTTTAAATCATTACCTTGAAGCCCAGCAAACTCATACCTGACTGTCTATTGTGGAGACGTTTTTGAGACGCACTCAAGCGCAACGTGGTCTTCCCTTTCGCAGCGTGGTGCAATTACCTTGAGTCTCAAAAGGATTCTGCCAGGAGCTTGTCACAATAGGGAAAGAGGAGGTGGCAGGGTGTCTATTAAATGCTAACTCATGTCACCAAACAGAATTTTCAAGAATTATAAATTGCCGAGCTGCCTCGCGGCTGACCCCCTCATGTTAAGAAGAGCCCAGAATATTATCAGGAAAGTGCAGGAATTTGCATCAAAGGCAGGAGAGGTCGCTCTATAGGGAGCCTGCAGGGATGCTGAGGAGACAGACCATGGACCAGTATTCAGTCCACAGAAAATATGGGCAGCTACGCAACTCCAGCAGGGGTAAAGAAACACCCTAAAAAGGAAAGCAGTGAGGACAGGAGATGTCTGGCCGCTGTGTGAACATTGTTGCTAACTCTGGCGGTAACTGTTCCCTTTCTAAGCCTCCATTTCCCCACCTTCACTCTCCTACCTCAAGACTCTGTTGCAAATGTAAGTGAGCAAATTGCCAGGGTACCTGTTCCTGTCCCAGGCTTGTTCTCCTACCAGCAAAATGCCAAGACCTACTCTAGATGCCACAAGGAGCCAGCAGGCCTCCAGGTGCTGGGAGGAAGTGGAGTAGAGAACAGAGGGTTTTCCCAAGTTTGAGGGGGTCCCCGTATATCTCAGGGAATCTGCTTACAGTTGCCCAGCCTCAGTTTCCCCATCTCTAAACAGGACACCTGAATCAGAGCAAAACCAAACATAGGCTTCCTAATCTGCTCACCCACCATTGCACACAAAATGACAGGTCCTTGCTGAAGCAACTCAGCAGAGGCCCACCCACCCTGCCGTTGTCCCTCCCTGGCCATTCATGGAATCATCCCTTCCCACTACCCTCTATCTATGAGGTTCACAGGGGGTCACCAAAACACAACCCAGGGACATATGCTCAAACTGTTCCAAGAGAAGGAATTACCTAAAATGAAGCCTATAGTGGAGAACGGAGCTGATGGGTAAAGCTGGAGGAAGACACTGTCATCATGCCCTCAGACCCAATCGTTCAGTCAGTACAAGACACGTGCTAGAAAACCCATGCACTGGAGACTTCATTGGGAGAACACAGCTAAGAAATTAAGATTGCAAATAAGAAACTTCAATGTGCCCACGAGTGGAAGATAGATAAACTGTGGTATATTACAAGTAGAAGCCATGTAGCAATTAAAATTAATGAAACAAGGCTGCATGGATCACCATAGATCTTCTGAGCATACTCTGAGAGAAAACAAGTGGGTAGCAAAAATTAAGCCATATTTATATGGCTACCCCAACGTATCCCTGAAAACTCCATGTACATGTCTGATATTCCAGCATTTATGCTGCTTTTTAAAGTGTGTCCAGCAACAACATTTAGTTGTATTTCACCCACACTTCATGAAGAGAGACGGGTACAGAAGTGATGGATGCCAAGCTCTGCAGGAGAATGAAGGGCCCTTCAGAGCTCTGCAGGTGAGGGGACGAGGTGTGTTCCTGAAGCTGAAGGTCTTTCCTGATGGCCCTTATTCTCTTTCTTACATGTGAAATAGTTTGCTTAAATAAACACTACTGCTGAGCCACTGAAGTTTTAAATGCTAAAATTATTTTAGAAGAATAAATGGTGGATAGATTCGAGAATCACAGGGAAGCACGGGATTTTAGATGGAATAGTGGGGAGAGGGGCAGACCACACCACAGCCAACCCAGCCTACACCGGTGTACAACCCAGATCTCACATGTGCAGGCCACACAGCACACTGACACAGCAGAGCCAGTGATGGCGCCCACACCCACAGACCCTACCCCACTTCCTCCCTCTATACAGAGTAGTGTGCATGGGCAAGGAAGGAGCAGATAACGTAGGGAATGAAATGGTACCAAACTATCAGGTTCTGCCAGACCAGGAACCTGCCCCTGTCACTGTAGACTCCCCGGAGCCTCCAACAGTCCCTAGCACACACATCATGCATAAATACTAATTCTTAAATGACTAAAGGAACATAAAACACGATGAATTAAAGCCATTTTTACCATTGCTTAGAGCAGATGGACAGCATCAAGTTAGTCATCTTTAATAGATTTTTTTTAAATTGTGTGTGTGTGCGTGTGCGCGCGCCCGTGTGTGTGTGTGTGTGTGTGTGTGTGTGTGTGTGTGTGTGTGTGTGTGTGTGTGTGTGTGTGTGGAGAGAGAGAGAGAGTATGAACACACTGGCCACATCAATACATGGGGACATCAGACAACAACCTACAGGGGTCAGCTATCTTCCACTATACCAATTCTGGAAATTGAACTCAGGGCATCAAGCTTTGGCAAGTGCCTTTACCCACTGAGCCATCTTGCTGGCCCAAGTGAGTCATTTCTAAGTAAATGTAGATTTTGTACCTCTGCACTCTGGAAAGAAAGCTCCAGCCCTGAGCTTCTCACCAATTTTCTGCCCCTCCTGTGGGCAGGCTGTGCTTGCGAGTCCTGACTGTGCATGGAAAGCACCTTTGGGGAGATGAGAATGAAAACCGTCTAATTCAAGAAGGAGCCAGGCACTGCCTAAAACGCATCCTGGCCTCCTTCCACAATCACACATCGAATGGAGAAAATTACTCCAACCCACTCCACAGGAGCACATCCATGCCTGGCCAGCCAAAAGCAGCCGTTGCTAAGAAATCACACCGGGTGACGTCACATGACCACTTGCTACAGGCAAGACGCGGCCAGGGTCAGAGTTCAGAACAGTTTCTGCAAATCTTCCCAACAAAGCAGGAGAGGAAGCTTCATGACAGGCGCCCAGTGCAGCTGCACACCCTATCAAGTATGTGCTATTACAGATGTGGAGAGAGGCCAGCACTAACCCCCCCGCCCAAGAAACAGGTGCTTCTTCTGTGCTGGGGTATTTCCCAGGACATGAGGATCTGAGCGCCACCAGGGTTGCCATCCTATACAGAAAGGAGTGGACATAAAAGTCCAGGCCACAGCAAAAGCCACATGATCGGCAGCTTCCCACATACAGAGTTCAGTTTCCATAGTGTCCAGGTGCCACCAGCTGTTCGCATGGCATGAAAGAGTGAGCAGCAGTGAGTCTCTCCAGCCAGACCCTCAGGGGCACCCAGCAGCACTAAGACCCATAAAGAGCAAGTTCCAGGAGTGAGGTGTCAGCTACAATGGACACAGGGACACCCAAGCGGGAGGACCCAGCCCAAAAAGCCCTGCACTAACAGGTCTGCCCACACTCCCAACAGATGTGCACACATGCACTGTGGCCCTTTACAGGGAGCCCATCAGGCTAGCCTGTGCTCATACACAGCTTTCTCCTCAAAGCTGTTTCTATGTGTCTTTTTCCAACGGGGGGGGGGGCGGGGAGAGCAGCAGTCCTCTAATTCTGATTATAAAGATAATTAGGATGAATGTCAAACATAACCAGCTATATAAAAAAAAAAATAGCATAAATCACTGAGACCTCACTACCCAGAGGTTCGGTCCTGAGGCCCTGAGGCATGAAAGCTCACCCATCCTGTCCCAAATTTGAAGGCAGGAGCAGCAATCACTATACAGAATGAGAAGGTTCGCTTGATGATGATCCGTAACCTTCTACACTTTGATCTACTCAGCCCTGCACTGTTCTCACCTCGTCCATGGCTTCTGGAAGCTGCCTTTAAAGCTTTACCCAGAGCAAAATCATGTGGGTCTGTGATGCAGGCTAAATGTGTACACGTGCAGCAATGGACTGGGGCACTGAGGTTTGTCTTCCAGGATAGGTTTCCTATTTTCCAAGAGGGTCCACCCAATGGCCTCTGAGCTAACGAAACTCTGTGCTACAGCCTTGGTTCAGAGGAGCACCGTCCTTAGCATTGCCTGGGGGGGAAAGCAGCCAAATTGTCGTCATTTTCCATCTCTCTAGATATCACTCTGATGTTCTGTGAGTGTGTGTGCCCATGCAAGCCTGGGTGCATGCGCACATGCACATACATGCATGCATGCATGCACGCTCGCACACACTCACACACACACACACACCCCAAAGGTCCACGTGGGAGAAAGCAGGAAAATTTGAAGGGACAGGTTCCTTCAGAAAAGTCTATGCCCGGTAGCCCCAGAATCCATTCTCTGTTACTCACATGCACTCATGTGCACACCTCTGAGCACACACCACATTGTGCTTCAGTTTCCAGGAAGTCATTATGGGCCTCATCTTCACACCCGGAGATTCTAGTAAAATTTAGCAATTTCCAATTCAGGAATCCTGGCTACAACATCAAGAGGCACAAAACGAGGCACTCTCCAGGCACCTACCACCTAACCATGGAAACAAGTCCCCCCTGAACTCCAGGGGTCACGCCAGGAGGGTCCTGCGAAGCCTCCACATTCCTCTGTCCCAGAAACTCAGATAGGAGGAGAGGTCATAAGCTGTGACTGGGACTTCCCTTAGAGACACCTCCCTTCCTCGAAGCCAGCTGCTGGCCCATGCTGAGTCACAGAGAACCTGGTGGTCAGGCAGGAGTCCTGGGCCAGCACCACAATCTCATCCAGAGGGGAGATGCAGACATGAGGATGTCATATCTTAGGCCCTACAACTGCCAGAGACTGTCCTCGGATCTGAGGGGGAAAGACTAGTGATCCATTCACCCTCTAATGGGGAAGGATGGTGGCAGACACAGTGACAAGAGAAACTTAGAAGGTGGCCAGCACCTGAAAGGAGACGAGAGATTAAAGCACAGGGTCTGGAAAGGCAATCTCATAGGTAGCAACAATGACCTCACCGAGGGGATGAGGACAGAGTTCAGGGAGGGGACTATGTGTCCGCAACCAGAGTGGGGAGAGGTAGCTCTGCAACTCGGGAATGTCACCAGCTCCTGGATTCGAAAGCTGGGAGAACCCTTGAGACAGAGCTCAGAACTGCTATACCTGTACCTGAATGTGCATATACTCTGAGCTTCAGGTGGGTCAGGTGTGACCTCAAACAGTGACATCACTGAGCATGGCCCAATCTTACTGCTAAGCACTTCAGTACCACAGAGCCACAGGTATGGAGACACACCCAGTTCTAAATACAAATCAGGCCTGGGCCCCAGTTCCCACCGTGACCAACAGTGGAAAAGTGTTCTCATGTCTCAGAGATTAAATTCTACTTGGAACCCTCCAGATTAGTAAGTCTCAAGATGAACACAGCACCTCTGCTCCCCAGAGGGGGGACACCATCAGTCTGAATAGCTCCATTGTGCTGAATCCTAGCCCCAAAGGGAAGAACAGCAAAGATGCCCCTGTAGCCAGAACGAGCAGACACCAGGGCTGAGTCTCACAGCAGGGACTGCAAATGAAGAGAGTAGCTCACTTCAGGACCTCAGCCCCACCTCCCAGACTCTCTCCTAAAGCAAGGCCCTAGAGGAGAAAGCTGGACTGGACATGTCACCCCAACTCATAACTGGGAAGAAGGATTTGAGACAGGTAGCCTGGTGCAGCTGGCTTCCACAGAGTCTAGCTCACAAATGAACCCCTGGGGAGTTGCATCAGTGCATGTCTACCTGCCCAGATCCAGTGGGTCTAGCAGCTCTCGGGTGAGAAGGAATGTCAGAACTGGTCCACTGTAGCTACTTGAGCCCCATCAAGGAATTCTGGTCTAGGAGTTTTTCCACTGTTTGTCCTTTGGACAAGGAAGAACAGGTCAGAAGGAGGCACATGGAAAGGCAGGCTGTTCTGGGAAGTCATGGTGCCATAAAGAAAGTAAAGAACTTTAGCCTGGCGTGGCGGTGCACACCTTTAATCTCAGCACTCGTGATGCAGAGGCAGGTGCATCTCTGTGAGTTCAAGGCCAGCCTGGTCTACAGAGTGAGTTCCAGGACAGCAAGAGTTATTACACAGGGAAACCCTGTCTTTTAAAAAAAAAAAAAAAAAAAAAGTGTGTGGGGGTGAGGGGGAGATATGAGGGGAAGAGATGGGGAGGAGGTGGGAGGAACCTATGAACTCATCATCATAAGACATGGGTATACCTGAGACAGCTAGACAAGGTCTATGTGGCACGTGGTTACTTAATCTCTCTCTTAACCACAGTTTCTTCCCATAGGTTGTGACAGAGAGCCTGCAGCATGCACCTTAAGGACCCATTAAGTATCAGGCATTGTCCTAGCCAGAGGTCGACAGCACCAAGAAGCACAGCAGTCAGGGACCCCAAGGAAGTGGTAAGCAAGGGTCTCAAAAAAGAGGCAAGACAGTGACAGAGGAGAGGCGGGAGCTGGGCCTCTTTAGGAAAGGGGTATTTGGGGAAACATTAAAATGGCACAAAGGGCCAGGCCTAAAAAGGTGGAGGAAAGGTATGCTAGGTAAAACACACCACTCATGCAAAGGCCCTAAAGCCTCCATTGTTCATAAGACAACGAGTCTCCCATCCCCAGAGGGATCCACGCAGGGCCTGGCAGAACGTGTGCTGGGGACCTTAAGTACTAGGAGAGGTCTGGATAAGCCAAGGTTTCTAGGACTCTCCCACTTCCAAAGCTGATACACTTACGCTCTGCCAGGTACCCGGAGCTGGGGGACAGCTGGTACCTGCTGCTGCAGCTGCCAGTCATTACCAAATCCACAAAGCACAGCCTCTTATGTGGCCTAACAAGGAAGTATAACCAACCATGTTTCAGGGAGCGGTATAAGAAGGAAAAAGAGAAAGTTTTCGTGAATATTGTGTATGGAATTCCAGGGAGAATGGCTCCCCTACCACCCGTACATGCCCACTACCCTGGGCTCCCTGGGTGGGCACTTCCTGTAAACATTAGTACTTGGCCTGTGAGGGTCTACTTCTTTTGTGCTAATTTCTAACTGGGGTTCCATCTTCTTGGTGGTGACTGCATGTGCCCCCTCCTCTTTAGTAGAAGAAGTGGGGGGGGGGGTTATAAAAAAACATCTAGAAGAGGTGGCTGGAAGCAGTCAAGTCCTATCCACACGTGCAATCTTCATAACTATGGAGTCAAAATTCAAGAGGCAACAACAGGAGGAGTCAGGCAGATGATAAGGTCAGGAAAAGTCAGTCCAGCCCTCAGAAGACCCTCCCTCCCCAGGAGTCAAGCACTCCTGCAGACCACCCTCTCCTCCCGCCAGCCCTGTCCCTTGCTAATCTTTCTCTAATTTGCCTGACTGCTTCCGGCTTCCTTCAAGCCACCGTAATTGGAAAATCTTCAGTTCACACGCAAAGTCACAAAGTCACTCCCTGCTCTCATAGGACACCTATGGAGGGTGGAACCACATTCTCCATCATCATTCTTGCCAGACAGGGCTAATAATGACCCTCTTTTGCTAATGAAAAAAACACATGTGTACGCATCATAGCTGTTGTAATCAAGCCTGTGACGAGTTGAATTGGAGGAAAATTAAATTTATTGACGTGCCGTTCTGCTGCTGATGAAGGACTTGCTATTAGGGAGACTCCTCATTAACCCTCATTTTGAGGGCACATTCTTTTGTGCTCCCCTCCCTCTATGTCCCTTTCATAAATTTGCTAGTTGGTTAAAATGCCATTCTCAGGGCTGGGTTTTCTTCTGCAACTCCTAATTCTCAAGCCACATCACCCATACAGCTCTGGATGCCTTTGCATGGATGCTTTAGCCCAGTGCTGGGGTGAGGGGTGGGGTGGAGTGCTGTTCTAGGCACTTGATGAATCATAGTAGTATGGGGGCCCTCCCTGTCTCCAGGGCCAACCTAGACAGAGGTAGGAAAAGTAGTGAGTGAATGAGTGGTTAGCTGAGGCAGAGATAATGAGAGGGAGCCACACTGGAGATGGAAGAAACAGACTAAGCAGATATAAATGCACAGCTTCAGCAAGAGTAGCTGCAGCCACAGAGGAAACATGGGCATCAATGGCCAAGGTGGCTGACTATTCCCTAGATACACAGAGAGAGGAGGCTAAAAGCCCCAAGCTCTGGATTTTGTTCAAATTCCAGAGGTGGTCTGTTTCAAGAGGCATCCTATCCCCATAGATCTTAGAGGTCATGAATGCATAGTACAAATTTAATGGCAGGCAGGTTTGTTTCTAAAGGGTAGTGTCATTTCATTAAATGTAATGGACACTGGGACACTTTGCAGTCTCTGGAAATGCTAGACTGTGACAAAATACATACATTAGAGTTAAGGCAGCATGGTCATCGAGAGTTTAAGCCTTGAAAAACAGTCCCTGCCAGAGAGAATCAGCCCACCTCCCTTGAGTCCTGCAAGTGGCCCAGGCAAGGCACACCAGACCAGCATAGATGACTACTCATCTCCTGGCTCAGAGGGCCTCTGCCTGCCCATCCCTTAAGCTGAGACCCAGCAAAGCTTCAAGTTAAAAGGGCCAGAGACCACATGACCAAGCCCATTGCTACCCTGGACAAGGACACTCCATAGCACCTTCCTGAAAGCTATGCAGAGCTGGCAGGGGAGGATGTGGGTGCCACAGTCACCACTTCTCAGGGCACATTAGGCAAGGGAACTGGGATAATAGGGATGTACCCATATGAACTGATACCAAGTTCATAGAGAGGGGATGTAGGAGCATCAGAAGCAGATAGAGGGATGGGTGCCAACAGAGAACCTGGGTTATGGGTTATGCATAATTGTCTGAGTTTTTTATTTTCTAAAGCAGAGAACTTTTAAAAGCCCAAGTCCTACCAAGACAGATGTCCTTCTAACCAGAGCTCACCTCTGAGCTCCAGAGCACACAAGAGAGAAATATAATTTGGGCGACCCAACAGCTGAAGATCAGTATTGTATGTAGGTATCTGGCTTTACTTATAAATTACTTGATGTATAATGGCCTGGTTTTTTTTCGTTTTGTTTTTCTCTTCTTTTCCATTAGACTATGTAACGTTGGGACCGAATCCAACGCCTCCATCTATTCCATGCCAAAGACAAAACTCAGGCTTTCAACACATGCTTGTTAATAAACACAGTCAAAGGCTTCCGCTCACATTCTTGTTGCATTTCAGTGTTAGGCTGGGCTCAACTTCATTACTGGCTTTGTTTAACCTCCTGTACTACAAATTTTCCCCACAAAGCCATCAGCTCATATGATGGCTATCACCTTCCTACCAGAGCAAGTGAATGAGGACACCAGGCCCTTGCTGCTGCCAAAATGATGGCTTTGTCAAGCACCCACAGAAAAGATATTCAGGACACAAGAGAGAGAGCATGCAGCTCATGCCAGTGTGTAATGGACTATACCATTACACACAAGTTTAAAGTCAAGGTCAACCCTCTCCTATGCATCCCACCAGTCCATAACAACAAAATATTTATTTAGGGCTCTTGAGAGGTCAAACCCAGCCAGACATGTAACCAGCTACTTCCAAGTACCTGCCTTGGGTAGAGCACTAAGGTCAATGCAGCAGGGAAAAGAGCTGCCCCTACTCTTGGCCCCATGCTATCCTGTTCCATCGAGGAAGATGGAAGATGATGTTTGTGCAACACGTGGACACTCCAAGTCAACCCAGGTTTGCCTACCATAGAGATGCCCACAGGACCCACAGCAGGTGTGGTGGCAAGCACAAAGACGGATTTTCTCTCACACACAAAGGAGAGCAACTAGTCAAAGACAGCAATGGACAAAGCTCTCCTCTCCATAGGCTGATCTCTCCCTCAGAGCCAGTATCAGATCCTCCCCTGCACACACTTGCTCTACTGGGGCTGTGGTAACCTGTTCAGGAAAGTGTCTTTTCCATGGACATCTATAAAAGTTCTGCTTTCTTTATCCACCCGCCAAATGAGTGGGCTATATAGCGGTCACATGCTGACCTACCTTCACCTACCAGTAATGGGAACTGGCCTGTCCAGGGACCTTGCCACCAGGTGTACTCTAACACTGTCTGTAATAACCATCTGTAAGGGTTATCTTCACTGTCAATCAGAAAAACTTTGGGATCCCAGGAGACCCAGCTTTGAGTGTGTCTGTAGTACGTCCCTAAGGATATTTAAACGAGGTGGAAAGAGCCACCCTGAGCGTGAGCACCACTGTCCCATGGCTGGGGTATCAGACTGGATGAAAACAGAAAAGGGAAGAAGCAGGTTCACCTCTCTCTGCATAGTCAGCCCAACTATGCACACAATGAGACTTAGCTCCCTCGTGTTTCTGGCACCCTGGCTTCACTGCCATCATGGACTCTGTCCTCAAGCAGGGAACAAACTAAACCCTTAAGTAGCCCCTTGTAAGCATGTGGTCACAAAGGTGAGAAAAATAATACACCACCCTTGCAAAATGTTCTTACCTCATACTTCTTAAAGACAATCATCCAAGAGTCATACACCAAGATGACAGAACTTAAGGGAAAAAAAAAAAAAGATGGCCACAGAAGCCAAGCCAGTGGTTACTTCTGGGAGAACAGGGGCTACAGCTGTATAGGATTTGGAGGCAGGAGACAAAGTTGTTTCTAGATTTGAGAGGTGGTTTCAGGGTATCTTCTAAAACAGTCACTAAACTATTTGTGACATTTTGATGCATGCTACATTTTTCAATTAAAGTTTGTTAATGGTCAGGCAGGCATGGGGGTGTACACCTTTAATCCCAGCACTCAGGAGGCAGAGGAAGGCAAATCTCTGGGTTCAAAGCCAGCCTGGTCTACAGAGAAAGATCCAGGACAGCCAAGGCTATACAGAGAAACTCTCTCTCAAAAAAATAAATTATAAAAGGGACACTTGTTATGCCTTTTGTGTGAAGGTAATGCAAGACGAGGTGCAGGAACTGTCTGGGAGGTGACAGAAAGAAAGTCCAGGGTCAACTCACCAACCAGACGTTGTGACCAAACATGCTACGGTACCATGGCAAGCTCACCACCATCTATGATCCACAAAGTGCTAGGGCAAGGGTGCACTTTACAGGGCAATGGCAGCTCGGTCCTGCTGTGTGCAGGATCTAGACGGTCGATCCGGGCTTGCCTTTAACTGGCAATCTTCTTGCCTCTGCCTCCCAAATGTTGAGATTATGGGCAAAGGCTGTTTTCAGCAGTTTCCCTTTGGCAAGGGTCACAAGCTGAGTCTTCCTGCCTTTACCGTTGTGCCCTTTTGGAGTTCAAATGTTTAAACTCAAGAAGCACAGCATTTGGAAGAGGCTGAGGCCTGACAATGGCAAGTAAAAAGCCTCTCAAAAATAGCAAGCTGGGAGGAATGAGAGCCACCTGCAACAGTGTACATAAGGAGAGTCGCACCCAGCATTCGACCTTTCCCACCTCTTCTTAACTAAGTGGCTAGTTCCAAAGAATACCCATCTTTGCACACTTGTGCTTGCGTGCATGCGTGCACATGGACACAAAGGACCATCTTTCAGAGAAGGCTTAACAAGAGAATGAATGAACAAATCTGTGTTCAAGTCCATTGAGCCAGGGCTGAACCCCAAACAGCAGAAGATAGGCTAAAGCCACACTTACAGAGAAGCCTGCAAATAGTATGGCCTCCGTCACCCAGGCGGAAGTAGGTGGGCTCCACCGAGGCAAAAACCCAGACAACTTCATTGCCCTGTGCCGTCCTCCATTCCTACTGTAAGTCTCTACACAAACGATCACATGCTGGGCCCTATGAGGCTGCAAAGACACTGTGGACTTTGGGCAGAGCCTGCAACTGCTCTGTGTCACTGTAGGGCTAAAAGGCAAGAATAACAAGTAAGAGATCTGTGGATGGCAGGGCTCAGGCAATTTAGGGAGGACCAACCAGGAGGAAGGCAGTTCTGCCTCTGCTCTAGAACAACTTCCCAGACCCCATAAGCTCCAGCTTTGCCTTACTAATGTAACCACAGGGAACCAAGGGCTGGTGGCTGCCCCGCACTGCTGTCACCTAGGGCCTAAGGACACAGCTTGTCTCCCTTAAGCACTATTTGTGTGGAACCTTCAGTCCCCTATCTTCAGCCCCAACCTGAGAACCAACTGGACCATCAGCACCGGACTGGTCTCAGAATACATGAGTTTAACGATTTCAGGGAAACGAATGGAGAATGGGGAGGAGGGCACCCAACAAGGCTCTGCAGCAGTGGGCTTGCTTTCCTGAGCATCTCCTCACTCCCCATTCCCACTGAGTGTAACTCATAAATCCTAAACGGGTGACAGGACATTTTTCACCTAAGTGTGCACACGAATCAACTGCAGGACATTCTGTCCTTGGCACGGTCCCATGTGTTCCCCAAGGCAGTCTTGCTCACCTCAGTCACAGATGTTATCCTTCCCTGGTCCCAAACATGTGGACATGGGTGGGACTGAAATGCTCCCACTTGTGGCTTCTCTCACTGACTACAGTAGCACTCCACCCAGACACTTTGTGGCAATGGTTACAACTCCCTGGTTGCTGGCCTAAGATCACAGCATTCCCAGCACCATAACTGACTTTGCTCAACCAGGTCTGGGCTCCATCTCCTCTCATGGTTCATGCCAGGCCTGTGCCTATGGGTCACCACCCACCACAGCCACCACTCAGCTTAAGTGAGACATGGAGACCGGGTGTCTTTCCCCTAAGGCAAAAGAAGGGTGTGGATGGGCGCTTACATCTGTTTGAGTGTGGCTACATGCACGAGTGTGCATCTGTGTGAAGCTGGAGGCCTCTCCTGCACCCACACACTTGTCCTTGGACCTAGATGCAGACAGCTGGCACCCACCCAGCTCCCCTCTCCAGGCCACATGGCTGAGGGCCATGCTCTGTAAGTGTGCTGTTGTCATGTACACAGACTGGCTGAAGCATGCTGCTTCTGGAAGATGAGGCCATGGAGGAGCTCCAGACAGATGCAAGGAGTGGCCAACTAGGCAGCCCATAACAGAGGACCCATGGGCACCAAAAAGGAAAGAAACTCTAACACAATCTGTAACATGGATGAGCCTTGAGGATTCAAGAAGGAAAAGCAGCCAGATTCAAACATCCAGCACACCTATTGGTACCTTAGGAGCCAGTGGGCAGAAGGGCAGGGGCAGCTGGCATGCTGGGAGCAGGAAGGGAGGCTGACATCAGGGGAATGGATTTCAGGAATGCTGGAGATGGGAGGGGCAAAGTGGTCAGCAATGCACTGTAATGCCCTGGACTAACAAATACTCCAAAAGTACCTCATTACAAGCTCTCTTTTAAAAAGTTATAAATAAGGAAAGAACAAATGCCAAGAAGCTGGCCAGCATATGCAAGAAAATGAAAGAAGAAACCATGATATTATCACAAGCAAAATGCAATTAAAGCAGACATCTTTAAATAGGGACACAAGGGTTGCTTTATATTACAAATTATTTTTTTTAAAAAAGGGGGGATTCAGGGTCCCAGTATCCCAGTATGTTCAGAGTACAGCAAGTGAGGAAGATACCTCACCTCCAGCCAGAGAAAAGGCCAGGGAAGAGCCTCCTTTTTTTTTTTTTTTTTTTTTTTTAAGTTTTCGGAAGACGGTGTACGTGACTGCATATACATGTGTGTGGACATGCACGAGCATGTGTGTTCATGTACACAAATATGCACATATGTGGAGGACAGGACAAGTGTTTTCCTCAATCACTCCCCACTGTTTTTTTCTCTCTCACTGGGACCTAGGGCTCACAGCTGTCCAGCAAGCCCTAGGGGTGCAGTTGTCTCCACTTCCCCAGAGCCGGAATTACAAGCACATACCTTTATACCCAGCTCTTTTCATGGATGCTGGGGGAGCAAACTCAGTTCTCAAGCTTGCACAGCAAACACTTTACCAACTGAGCCATTGCCCCATCCCTAGAGCAGGGGTTCTCAACCTTCCTAGTGCTACAAGCCTTTAATACAGTTCCTCAGGTTGTGGTGACCCCAACCATAAAATTATTTTAATTGCTACTTCATAACTGTATTTTTCCACTGTTATGAATCATTACTGTAATTTTGCCACTGTTATGAATCGTAATATAAATATCTGCTATTTGACCCCTGTGGGGGTCACGACCCATTGGTTGAGAATCGCTGCTCTAGAGCCTTCTTTCTTTCTTGCCTGGCCAATGTGACTCCATTGGCCAGGACAGAAAGCAGGCTGTGCAACAGGTAAGAAAATGTGTGTGCTCCAGGTCACCTTTGAACATCTTCTGTGGAGCACGTGTTTTTGTCTGTGTTTTTCGGTGGTTGTTTTTGGTTTGTGTTTGCTTTTTGCAAGGATTCTGTTGGGTGGCCTGGGCTGGCTTTGAATTTGGTCTGTAGCCCAGGTGGCCTTAAACCTTCGATCCTCTTACCATTAGACTCCTGCGGGCTGCAATGCCAGGCCTGCATCACTGTGCCCAGAACACTGACATCATACCTTTTTTATTTAAAGTCTCTCGGCCTTGAGACTAAGTCCTAGCTCTGAAGGTTTTGCATCCTGGGAGGTCAAGGAAACTCAAGTTGCTCCAAGCCTGAAACTGAGCTGTGAGAAGTGACAGCCTCCAGCCAAGGCCACCATGCACAAAGAGACAGGCTCTGTATAATCTGCTTTCTTTACCCTTCAGAATGGGACTACAGCCCGAGGGCTCAGGCCACATCAAGAAATCAAGGCCCCCAGAAGAAGGCAAAGCTGAGGTTCAGTCTTTTATTCAACCATCACATTGTGGTGTCCTCCAGGGACACTGAAGCAACCTGAGCACCAAAGTGAGGCCTGAGACCATAGAATGTATTCTGGACCAAAGTCTTGGCATCCTTACCCCAAAGTCAAAAGCCAACTTCATCAAATCGAGTAGTTGGAATCCTTGGGGTTCTTGGCTCTAAAAATTCATTTCATCTAGCAGCCCAGGAGAGGTTTCTTTGTGATCTATAAATGATGAGGGATAAAAACTAGAGGGGTGATCAGAGAGAAACAAGGACAGCCAAAAGTCATACAGCAAGTTCCCAACCTTTGACCCTGGATAGAGAATCAGACCTCACCAGGACCCCAAGACATGAACTATGGATGACCGAGACACAGATGCCTTCTCTGAAGTCATCCTGCCAGGCCACCACCTACTGCCCACCTGACGATCAGCCCCTCATTTTCTCCTGCTAATTAACTTGGATGGAAATGTCTTTAAAGTGAGGCTTAGGGCCCCCCACCCCTTCTGTGAACCAATTTCATCACAACAGAAACCGTGTTGCCAAAATGAGAAAAATGAGAATCCCCTCCTCCTCAGGCCTGCGCCCTTGAAAGCATCTTATTAGAGAAGGCCAGTTCTTAATTAACATTTTGATCTTTAATCCATTACCCATCCCTCTAATCCTGTTCAGAGGTGCGGCTGGCCCACTTCCGCAGGCAATGAGTCCAGCACCCGGGCTCGCCACAGCTGGACGCCACCGACAGCCTCCATTCCCAGACACCTGCTCTGCTCCAGGCGGGAGCCACAACCAGGACGGGTAGGGGCCAGCTCTCTAGCTGGCTCAGTGCAAACCCGGATGTCCACTGCAGACAGGAGTTCACTTCATTAACCCAGAGCCCCAGCTGTCCCCATTGGCCCTAGTACTCTTGGCTCTGAGAGGCTTCACTTCAAAGAAATGATGTCCTTCCTAGCCCAGCTTTGCCCACTCCAGCACTCTCCAGCCCATGATCAATTCTGCAGCTACACCAAACATAACAAGATGGGGCTGACACAGCAGCATCAGGTTCTGGAAAGCACAGAGCCTGCCCTATGACTTGCAAGCTGGTTTGGGGACACAGACATTCCTACCCATCTCCAGAGGCCATGTCCAATATCATGCTCAATCTTCACTGCTTGTCCAAATGGTTTGGCCTACACAATGTCAAGATCTCAGAGCATGCATGTGACCTGACCCCCACAGGTGCAAATAGTCATAGTCTCCCACCCCTAGTGTCCCTCAGCATCTACCAGGGGCCTCATCCTAATGGCAGTTCAACCCAAGTCCCAAGCAGTGGCCTCAAAGTGCCCCATGTTTCAGTGAGCCTCCTCCAGAATAGACTATGCAGCCACCAGCCTTGGAGGGCCTATATCCTCTCCCTGCCTCATATTCTTTATCCAGGCCTTCTGTGAGCGCTCCCTCCAGAGAGGCTGAGCTTCCACTTCTGCCCAACCTGACTGCAACTCTCTGACCCATACCCAGAAGTGGGCGGCATCACTCTGTCTCCTGCCCATGCTCAGCTGGAGGGGCATTCTGACGAAGCCACCCAAGCACCTAAGAACACCCAGAAGGTTCAGCTTCACACCCTCACACCCTGCCTCTCCTCCTCGGCCTCAATGAAAAATGATTGCACCACAGGTTCACCTAAAAAAACCGCCCTGGCCTTCTACCTGGCCCTAATACCCCTTTTCTCATGCAGAAGCCTCTGACATCCTACCTGTCTACCTACCCTAAGTGGTCCTCTACTGAGCACTTCAGTGACACATGCCATGTGTCCATTTGCACAGTGGTCATGTTCCCAGCACCATCTCCACTCTGCATAGATGAGTTTGTCAGTCCTGGTTCACTACCTGGGACATGGACAACATGCAGTAGGTGTGCATTAATTAACACTGGGGGCTGCGGGAGTAAATACGCCTGTGGGGATTGCCAGTGGTAATCCAGTTTCACATCCCATCAAGGAGACAACTTGTATCAATAGCATGAAGTTCACACAGTATCAACTGAAGAGGTAGTTAGACATAAAGCAGAACTTCCTGCTGGTACATGTCCTGAGAAATTGTCTATGCATGAACAAAGGCAAACCCCTGTTGGGAAAAAGGAAGAGGAAACTAGCTTTAGTGGAAAGGATATGAAGCCTGTAGACTAGGGAGAAAGGGCAGCTAGCACGTGGTCATTCACAGACTCCTAAGGACAGGATGAGGGCCCATACACAGTTTAAAGCCCAGGAGCCACACAGACCATTGCCTGAAAGGCAGCAGAGCCCCAGCATTCACAGGCTCATTTCTCATTGTCCTCAAGCTGCCTGCACTGCCCACACTGGGAGAAGTTAACTGTGCACTAATGACCTGGAAGTACACCGGTGTCACCCTCAGCAACTTACAAAGGTGCTGCTTGTGCAGTAACGCAGTCGGTTGCAGCTTGCATTGCAGAGCTGGCCAGACCCCTGGCATCACTGAACCTCACCCTTACACATCCAGAAAGCAATACTACTTATGGCCTGCGTGCTTCTGTGGGTTCCGTGAAATGTCGCCTGTGGCTCTGCTGTGGGAGGAAAGGGAGCAAGCACATGGACCTTGGTGGTACCCAGCTAAGTTCCAGTCTACTCTGGCAAATCACCAGGCCAGCCCCAGGCCTCTGCAGAGCACACTGAAAATGTCCATAAGATGCATGCAAGCTGGGAGGTAGGGGGAGAACCATGGGCACATGGCCATCAAAGTGTCTGCTAGAGCTTCCATGGCCCTTCCTGAAGAGCAGGGCTCCTCTAAAGAGGACAAACCAGTGACAGGTTCCCTAGGTTCACCACCTCTTTTTCCTTTCCTCCATATTTGGGAGTTTCCTTCCACCTATCTAGATAGCAGATGTCCCCAGAACTCCCCCAGGAAGGGTCACCACAAAAAACCTATGGGGCACCAGCTAGCCAGAGGAAGTGATCGGCCTCAAGGACCCAGGCCCAGATCAGTTCCCTCTATCATAATACAGTCAAGTAGGTATCGAAGCTAGGTAGGGGTTAGGGGGCTCTACCCCTGAGTTCTCTGCACCTTTTTTACCTCCACTCCCAGGGCTGTGCCCCTCCAAGAAGCTGCATTCTAGCCACACACACAACAGTAAATACAACAATCTGGTAGGAGGTAGCAGGACAGGTAGGTGTGGCAAAAGGCATGTCCTCAGCCTGTCTGCAGCAAGCATGGCCAGCAAGTCTCTGGGTGGGAAGGTAAGTGAGGTGCCTCCCAAAGGGCTGGGCTGAGCTGGGCTGGCCAATATCAACAGCTCCTACCCAAACGTCAGGAGCTGGATACAAGACAAGGCAACCACTATTGTTACCTCAGGTCAGAAAAGAGCAAGGAGTCCTCCTCAAGGCTCACAGGGTCCAGCAGGTGAGGGCTTCACCAGGCTGGCTCTGAAGAAGTTGCTGGACCACATCATGACCCACTTCAGACAGATATCCAGGCAGCTACCCAACCTCCAAGGCAGGCGGTCTGCCAACTCCCCACATGGGTTGCACGGAACCCTGGGCTACAGGATGCTCTAGTACGTGAGAGTCTTCCCAGGGTCAATGTAAGAAAGGTCTCAAGGAAAAATGCTTATACAGCACATGTCAAATTGTGACTGTGATGGTTGGTGGCTGAGGTGACAGTGGCAGCCACACTTCCCTTCATTCTATTTCTTTTTGGCCTAGGCTGCAGGAAGCTCATCAACTAGACACTGACCCAACCCTTGTTACAAGTTTCCAACAAAAGTAGTCTCTTCCTCTGTTATTTAGGCTGTCCAGTGCGGCACAGGCCACTCCTATCCTGTCACAAATCACCACAGTGACCATTTAATAGGTGTCAGCTGAACTGAACACATGCCAGCTCCTCTCTCTCTTATCCTCATGCCAAAGCCACAAGTCATGGCTCTGTGATCCCACTGAAGGTAAGGAAGTGTCCCAGGGAAGAGGCAGTAACTGAGTCAGGTCCCTTCTCAAAGAGCAGCTCTCAGGTGGAGCGGCCCCCCTCACTAGTTCCCTCCCTATTGGTCTCTGGAAAGAGAATCCTGGCGGGCAGGGACCTCACTGTACGCTGACACCTCGTGCAGCACAGCCTTGTGCCGAAGACATTGGTGCAGAGTTGATGATGGAAACAAAGGTCCATGGGCTTCAAATCCTGTGCCTTTACGTCTCCAGGGCACAGTAGCCCTAGCCCTAACATTAACCATAACCACAGCCTGGACCTTAAAGTCAAATCTAAACTCATTTAAGCCGTGTAAACTAACAACTATGGGAATTCCTCTGGCCTGGTCTCCACCCTGCATAGCCAGTGTTCTGCTGCAAAGGCTAGGCCAGGTGGGGAGAGGATGCAGGCTCTCAGTGACAGCATGGGTTCACACAGCTGATGTGGGGTCTGCTGCAGGGAGTCATGTGGGACAGAAGATCGCCACCCACACCACAAAAAAAATTTCCTGGGCAGAGTAGGCTGAGACCATAAAAGTCAGAGAATTGGACAAAAGCATCGTGTTGACCTTCCACTCACTGTGGTGACGGCTCTGGCCTTCAAGGGCCAGCCTAGGGAGCAGGGAAGATGCCCAGCCCTGCTTCCTGCCTGTTTCAGGCTGGCTAGGAGCCCTACAGCCAGCACAGGAAATAGCAGGGGCCCCCAGAGGCCGCCCTGACTGGGCCCAGCTCCGACAGGCCAAGGCTGCCCCCGGGAGGGAAGGAGGCCATTGTCAGCCTTTGTTTCGGTTTCCCCAGCACTACCCAGAAGAAGCCAGGGAGCTGACAAAGCCTCCCCTCAGCAGCTGTCCAGCCTCCCAGTCCCAGCCCTGCAGACAAGCCTGCCAGGTCCTTGGGCTCTTAAAGTGGCAGGTTCAGGGTGAGAACTCCGCCATGTCAAAGTTGAAGGTGGGTATGCATGGGCCAAGATGGGCCAGGCAGGCAGGCAGACTGGCCAGTCTTCCTCAGGCCAGCACTGGACCCAGGAGCAGGGGTGAGTGTCTGGAAGGAAAGGTCTAGACCCTGGAGGCAACAATAAAGAAATTGAAGACAGAAAATGGAGAGCAAGGAGACAGTGCATACACCAAACATACTGGTATCAACGTGACCATCCAAAAAGTGGGTATTGGCTGCCCTTGCTAGCACAGCACTGTGAACAGGAGAGTCACTACTTCTCACGCACACGTTTGCAGATATGTTTGTGAGTACATGCGCGAGCACACACACACACACACACACACACACACACACACACACACACACACAATGAGAAGGGGCACGTGTGAAGGCCTGTGTGTGAGGAGTGTACTCATGCAAATGTGCCTGTGAGGGTGTGTGCCTGTACATCATGGAAGGTGTATGTGGGGAGATGTATGTTGTGTGTGTGTATGACTTTGAACTGCATTCCAGCAGTCTCTCACTCACACATAGTCCCTGACAGGTTCTCACCTGTGACCTGTCACTACTGTGACATCATCAAGGCTGCCAGTCCATCCTAGTGCCAAAGGAAGGGTACTGGGACCGTGAGCCAGCAGCCCCAGAAGGGGGGCCCTGGACTCAGTTCAGGCAGAAGCCCAATGGCTGTGAGGCAGCACACAGATCTTTACCACTCTGGACCACAATTCCATCTGTAGGCTTAAGAGACCATGTTGAAGGTGCCCTGTCTGGCACTGAATGACTGCTCCTTGGATGGCAGTTACTAATGAGTCAGCAATGAACATAACTATCATTGTCCCAGGCTCTGCAAGCCTGGGGCAGACAAAAGCCCTGCACCCTGGGACCAGTAACTATAAAATGTAGCAAGTTTACTAGATTCAGTCTGATGTGCTAAGTACTACCAAGTACCAAGTACAGCCATCAGTTAGAGATCAAAAAGCAAGATGGGGTTGGGGGTTATAAGTTATATAGATGCAGTATTTAAAAAAAACAATATTTGTTTTTAAAAAAAAAGCAGTAAAAAGAGAATATGCAGTGTGGACAACCAAAAAGACTTCTCTGAGCAGGACAGATTGGATAACCAGCTTCAGGTGTGCACGTGTATGCCATGTATATTCCTGTCGAGTGAGGGGACAATAGCCAGAGCCCAGCAAGCTTCCTGTAGCCTACAGCTGATGCATCACTAACCCAGAGGCTGGTCCACAGAGTATCAGCCTAGGAAGCCAGGACCAGCCAGGCTACGTTGACTTTGGCCATTTCCTGGCAGGTGCCAGCTTTGCCTCCACAGTCCATGTATCCAGCCCCACCCACTGAACCAATCTAACTGCATCACGGCTCAGGGCTCTGCCTTTCAGAGCAAACTCTGGCCTTATGCCAGGCCCTCTGCACCCCATGTTTCTCTTAGGAAAAAGTCATAACCCCAAGTAGTGTTGACATGAGCAGCAGTGGTTCTGAGACCTTCTTGGGGACAAAGATGAGACTGTGGGAGGAAGGGAGACTGTGACGAGAGGGAGGGTGATTTGAGCTACTCCGCCACCCCAGCTCCAAGCTCAGAGCTAAAGTCCAGCACATGCTTCTCCGTATGTCGCCCACAGCAAAAAGGAGAAGAGAACACCAGCCCCTGGGGACTGAGCACTGCACATGGAGTCCCTCCTGAGCCCTCGCTGCCATTCCCACTTTAGATGAGGAAATGGAAGGGCCTCAGGGAGCCAGAGTAACTAACTCAGAAGTCACACAGCTAATGAGTAGCTAGATTCTAACCCTAGACTTTGTTCTTCTCAAAGAGGACAAAAATCAGGCCCTAAAGTGCCCAGGGCAAATACTAAACAGGAAAGATGCTGATGTGGACCTTAGCAAACACTTCCTGCCTGTTGCTATAACTAGGCTTGGGTATGGGGCCAGAGAATGGGAACAGTAGCCTGGGAGGGAGCAAGCTGGGGTACAGTGGTGAGCTCTTCAGTTCAGCAGAGGTGGTAAGGACAGGAAGCAGAAGGCTGGCCCAGTAGCACTAACTGAGGAAGGCAAGAACCCATAGCAGGGTCATCCTGGGAAGCTTCCTGGAGGAGGTGTGGCTTAGGGTGCTTCTAAAGACAAACAAGAGGGGCACAGGCTAAGATCCCAGTAAGAGAAGAGGCTGGAGAATAAGAGCCTGCTTGGATCAGTGGCCTCTCCATGCCGGTATCAGAACTACAGTATCTCATGCACATCTGGCCCTGCCAAGCCACAGTCAGCATTTTGACAAGAGACACTATGTATGCTCAGATGTTAGGGTTCAGACAGTAATGGCATAAACTCCTCCAGGATGCACAGGCTGGGCAACAACCCACAAATGCATCATCACGACACATCAGCACACACTCAGAGGCTGGTCCTGTTTAATGACCAGGCTGAAAGTCACCAAAGAACTACAGGCTTCTGTGTCCCCCTTCAGGACTCCAGGCTCTTTGGAAAGGGGAGACGGCACTGAGGTGATGCATTCCTGTGAGGTCACCTGAGCTTGAAAAGAGCGGAATCCTTACCCCATGCCCCACTACACACCCTCTGATGTCCCATGAGAAGCCCATCATCACCGGTGGGGAAGTACTGCACACTGCTCTTCCCGAGACAGACAGACCTGAGTCCACGGGCCAGCAGCAGAGCACTGGCTGAGCACTAGGCTGGGGTCATCTGCTGAGCGGCAAGAGAATGCCCACATCTAGCTGGGAAGAGTGGAACTGAGCAAATCAAGCCCCATGCCATGGAGGTGAAACACCAGACAGCTGGAAGGGAAGCATCTTACTCACAGGCTCACTCCTTATGCCCAAGCTCCAGCATGCCTGGCTACCAGCACATACATGTACACAGATGCCTGGGCTCTGCACATATATGCGCACACTGACCTAACAGGAGCCGAGAATGATGGGAGCCAAGAAGTTAAGGAGTAGCACATGCTCTGAGGAGAGCTGGCCCGAGTCTTGCCCATTCCCAGAGAATAGAACCAGGTGAAAGGGACACAGAGGCACCAGAACCTCTCAGGAGTCTGAGCCAGGGAAGCAGAAACCTGGACATGGGGACACACACACACACACACACACACACACACACACAGAGAGAGAGAGAGAGGGAGGGAGGGAGGGAGGGAGGGAGGGAGGGAGGGAGGGAGGGAGGGAGGGAGGGAGGGATGGAGGGAGGGGGCAAACACATGTGTCTGTGCCTGTGTACACACATGGCAGATGCCCTACCTCGTCAACTACTCACCATGGTAACAGAGTGGCCCCCTCTCAGCTCCAGTCATCACCTGAAGGTTTCTGAGGTCCCCCGTGCTGTTGGGAAGCAGGTCTAACAAAGGCCCTGCTCAGGCCAGCCCAGCCAGGGGGCCTTCCAGCCAACCAGCTGACGCATGCCCGCCATGCTCCCCTGGTGAGCTCAGGGCCACCATGTCTTCCTACCCAGCCTGCCTGGCTCCACTTAGCTCAACTCCCCACAGACTCCCCAGCCGAGCTAATGAGAAACTCCCCAGCTGGCCCTGTATAAAAACGCATTTCATAAGTCTTTAAAATGCTAGGAAATTCTACATCTCTTTAGTGAGACTTTTCTGATCCTTGAAAATGTCCCCTGGTCCTCATCAAGACAAGGGGAGGGGGACAGAGCACAAAAGGTGGACAACCCATCTAGAGCAGCCTGGAATCCACAGGGCCCTGGGGTAGCTTCCACCACGGGACACAGCAAGGGGACTCCCAGCTAGTGCCAGGGGACAGCATGGAACCCACAGTAGGAAGCTCAAGGACAGGGACAATAAGGGGAAAGCAGGGAAGAAGGGGAGGGTACCTCTTGACTGCCTTGATTTGAGATCTGAAAGGAGAAAATTAGCCTGGGTGGTGTGGTGCCTGCCATCCCAGCCCCTGAGAAGCCGAGACAGGGGGACATATCAGCTACAAGGCCACACCTGAAAGCAGTGCAAAGTGCCCCACACCTGAGACCTGAAGCCCAGCTCCTACACCCTTCCTCGGGCGAGGGCTAAGGTGGGAGTCCCTGAGTAAGGAGTGACAATGGAGCCAGTCCACTGTTACATCACCCGGCCTTCACCTAGGCTGGAGATCCAGGACATACAGGCGCTGGCAAAGGCCTGGAATGTGAAAGGCATGAGTGCAAACTCTGGGGGCTGCAGGCACAGGCTCTGTGGAGCCACTGGGATCAGATGGTCAGTACACGTTCTGACCAAACGGAACCAGAGTGGCTTCCACTCCCCACACCAAAAGGCCCACTCTTCCGGACATTTCCCTTTTGAATCACCTAGCCAAAGCTTGGAGGTGACAGACTCCAGGAAGTGGAGGCTGGCCACACCCTACCCCTAACCAGAACGGGGCTAACAGGAAACAAGAAGATCTACATGCTTGCCCTCAAAAACCCTGAATGGAGACTCGGCCCCTGGTACAAATCTCACAGCCAAGGAGGTCCCTGCTGCCATGTCTCCTGCATCCTCCTCCTCCCCTCCCTCCCACGCAAGACACTTCAGTGTGGCGGGAGGGCCTGAAGATTGGCGACGGAAAGAAACTCTGTAAACAGTGTCTGCCAGGACTTAGTTTTTCCAAAAGAAGATCTCACTGAAGTAGGCATTTCCCAGACAGCAGCCAAGGTTAGACCAGCTCTATCAGGATTCTTCCACTGACCGAGGTGCCCTGCACCACCACCAACCTGGTACTGAGTCTCCGGCCTTTCTACAAGGAAACAGCATTCTTACAGGCAGGTCTGCCATCTATGGGTGAGCTGTGAAGTTCATGCATGAGCTGCCTGGATTCAAATCCCTGCTCTGCTGCGTGACCCGGAGGCAATCAGAAGTGTCTCTGGGCTCACACACAACCCTAACCAGATCTGAATCCAAGTGGCATCTCCTCCATAGCAGTGACTGTTTCTACCAGCCAGGATGAGACCAGTGACCTGGCAAGAAGGCCTCTACCTCTGACTACAGTGCAGCATCTAGTCACAACAGCTGATCCAGTGAATGTGGCAAACCACAAGCTGTGTGTCACCATGCCAGAAATAAACCTACTAATCCACCCAGGCAGGTCAAGAAACATTCATCAGCAGATTGACCATGCCCCACCCATCTCTAAACCACACAGTCAGCCCTCCAGACCCTCCTCCCTCTTACCTCTCCATGGCTCAGCCCATAGTAGACATATTGGGGAAAAAGTCTCATCGTTCCTGAAAGCAGCTAGGCAAGGGTATCATCCAGTGACACCAAGGCTAGACAGTGACAGGAAAGTGAGCACCTCTCTCTGTCTCTGGGCTCAAATCAGTGACAGGCATGGTGACAAGGAGGCACAGGCTTGGTTGGCTGGTTCCTCACAGCCTCACACTGAGCAATTCAGAGCCGGGCACATTCTTACTAGAACTTTCCAAAGGGCTTACAGAAGAAAAGAGGGACTCTGGAAAGGGAAATAGGATCCCATCCACACAGGGATGGACAGGAAGGCAAGAGGAAGGGAGGACATGGGCAGGAAGGCAGGTTCAAGGCTGGAGACCTGAACTCAAGCCTGTGATGTGCCCCCTTGGTAGAATCATTCCAAACACCCCCCCCCTCCAACTTTTGGACAAGCCAAGAGTGGCTGATACAAGGAGTTTCTATGGCCAGAACAATAATTTACAAGTAGTTCAAAATGAAATGCCTCCCTTTTCCCCAGTAGGATGATTGTAAAGGCCACAGAGAAAGGGGAGCCCTCTCACACTGCTGGCAGGAATGTTAAAGGGTGCAGCCGCTGTGCAGGACAGTCCAGGCCTCTCACAAAGTTCGATTCCATGCTACTACTGTAGGACCTACCTGACCACTCCACCCATGCAGCTGAACACAGGTGTCCAAGCAGAAACTTGCACAAGCTGTGCACAGAAGCCAAAGATGTGAGCACCCAGCAAGAGACCATAGGCAGAGGGAAGATAAACAAAATGAAGTCTATCTAGACTGGGGATCTTACTGGGTCATAAGGGAGGAGGTAAAACACAGACTGCACTGGGAATCGCTATGCAAGTGAAGGACCCAGTCAAGAGAGAAGCTCTGGGGGCAGCAGCCACAGGCACTGCTGGGGCAGGCAAATCTGAGGGATGGAAGGGCAGCTGGGCCACCACCTAGAATGTGAAAGTGGAAAAATAGCTACAGAGGTGCAGGGCTTTGTTGGGAGGGGGTTCATATCTTGCCCGACTGTGACAATCTCTGTGACATCTCTGAACATGAGGAGAGCCACAAAAGTCCTCTTTAAATGAGTGAGTTGATCTCAAAGCTGCTTTTAAAACTGAGTTGCTATTAAAAAAGATCTAACAGTTTCATCTGAAACTCAGCTCTCTGTGTTGTTCCTGCAGATCTCAGATGACCTGGCAGCGCCAGGCCCAGTGTCCCACAGCACGGCCAGCAGCTGGGTGACAGCGGCCTTTAGCAAGGCCTGTATCATGTCACCTACTAGTTCACTTGTTCTGCCACCAGGAGCCTAGGGGGAGGAAAGACACTGCTGGCTGTGGTCCCCAGATGTCTAGGGTAAGAAGAAGAGCCTTGGCTCAATCACCTAAGAGTCTGGGGGGGGGGGACAGGCTCTAGCTGTGTCACCTGAGAGTCTAGAGGACAGGGGGGGGGTTGGACTGTGTTCCCTAAGATTCTGGAAGGAAAAGAGGCCTCTAGCTGTGGCCGCGAGGAATCTAGGGAGAAAGAACTCTGGCTATGGCTCCCAGAAGCAAAGATGGTCCACCTTTCTAAGGCATTCACACCTCAAGATGGCAAGCAAGCACAGCTGAGGTCATAAGCCCCTCTTGCAATCACATACACTCACCATGGGTGCTCATCAGCAGTTGAGGTTCAAAACAGATTGAGAATGTCTTCAGATTAAAACAGCTCTTCAGATATAACACACACACACACACACACACCACATAGTCCACACACACACACACACACACACACAGCCCACACAAAATACACACACACCATATATACACACAGAATATACATAGCCCCACAGAAAACACAGCCCAAACACACATCATATATACACACAATATACATATAACCCACATACAAATATATACATAATCTGTACACACCTAGTCCTTGACAAAATATACACATAAATCATAAAGACCATATACACACACAATACACATAGCCCACAGGACCATACACATACACAGAGCCCCCACATCACAGTCACACACACTGTGTGCATGCAAACTCACACCACATACTCATACCCCTACACACACAGCCTCCACATTAACAAAGCCACACACGTGCGTGCGCACACACACACATATACACACACACCTCAAGTACAGGCCTATACTCCATGTACAGACTGCACACAGACCTCATACATATCCCCCACATACATTAGATACCAATCCCAGTACATACACACTACACACTACACACACACACACACACACACACACACACACACACCATGTTCTATACAAAGACACATCACACACATACTTGCCATGTACACATAGCAAACACACCACACACACACACACACACACACACACACCACCACCACCACCACCACCACCACCACCACCACCACCACCTCCTGGATTTTGTGGGTGTGAAAAATCAAGATCTTAGCCTGGGGAGATGATGTCTCATCCAGTAAAGAATCCCCATAAGTATTAGGACCCAAATTTGGATCCCACAACCCAGGTAGAAGCCAGATGGGCTTGGCAGCAGTCCTGTAAGCCCAGCATTCACAAGGGGGAAACAAACTCTCCAGAGCAAGCTGCATACTCAGACTAATCAAAACTGAGCTCCGGGGAGAGACTCTGCTGCAATATATAAGGTGGAGAGCTGTTGATAAAAACACCAGCTATCAGCTACAGACCACATGAAGGAGAGCGCACTCTCTCTCTCTCCCCCAGGATCATAATCACATAAGAAACTGTTCATTTAAAACCTCACATTGCTGAACCCCCACCTCAACCCTGAACAGAGGGTTCTGCCTAACAGCAAGCCTATGCATGCCAGTCCGAAGGCAGGAGGCAGCCCCTCACCAAGTTGGAGAACACTATATAGCTTCCCATTCCTTCCCTGAGAGGCAAGACCAGGTCCTCCTTCATGGTCAGGTGCCAGACGAAGGACATAAAGAAGACAGACCAGCTGTCCCTATGATGGCTACCGGGTCCAACTAGTGGACAGCAGGGGAGGCCAGGGCTGAGCACAGTGAAAAACATCTCACACTCTGTCTCTATTTGAGTCCTCCATCACACACCCAGAGCCAGGGCAAGCAGAGCCGAGCGAGGGCACAGAGGGCAGCCTGTACCTCACGCCAGTGGCCCTACCCAAGTAGCTGCCTGATTCCTCTGCTTTGCTCCTCTTGGCCACCATGTGTTCCTGGGGACAAAATGCAGCTATGTCCTATGACAGAATATGCTCTAACAGTGACCATAACAGAGTTCTCTCAGTGCCACCATCAAGTGTACTTGGTTCTCCACCTCCCTGCTTGGTGAGCAAAGATTATGTTGCTTACTCTGGGTACAGAAAGGTCACTGCTCAAGTCCCCGCTCCACAGTGCTCTAGTCACCACGATACTCAGCAGCCTTAAGGGTAACACCACCACCACCGCCACCCCACCTCATCTGGAAAATGAGGACAGCAAGTCTCAGTAGCTTGTCAAGGGTAGCTGCCAGGACGGGGACGCCGGGGGGGGGAGGGGGTGTCTGCTCCCAAAATTCCTCAATGACACCTGTCTCCACTTGCTGGTATAGCCAAGTGGCAACTTCTCAGTTTAATGACAATTACTAGACAAAGAAGCCCTTTGGCCCTGTCCCCTCAGGTGGCCCCAAAACCATCCCCCAGAAAGATGACAGTATTGCCACTGGAAAGAGTGTCACTTCACAGAACTATCACCATGATCCAAAGGGTAAAGCGTTCACTGTAACTGGAACGCACTAAGTTACATGCCTAATAAATGTGTCATCACCCACATACAGGGCTGCTTGCTGCCCTGCCTTCATCCTGTCCCAGGGTTAGAGCCAGCTCCAAGGCCTGCACTCAGGACTCCCAAGTTCCGTCATGGCCCAAGTCCAGCAGAACTGGGAAGGAGGAACAACCACATTCTCTATTAAAAATGATCCAAACACACCAGAAGGCAGCAAAGCAGTCCACAGCCAGTGCTGGCTTGTCCACATCAATCAGCAAGTGGCTCTAAGTTCTCTGAAACCACAGCACATGGTGGCTATGGAGTCCCTAAGGTCAGGTGGGATTCACTGCTCTTGAATGGAAACTGGAAAATCCCACAGCTCCCACTCTTTGGGAGCTCAGAGGGGGCAGAGACTGGCCAGCACACTGTGGAGTCGGAGAAATGTAGGTGGCACTGAGCACTGTGGATGTCATCCCTGCCTCCTGCGTACCAGGAGGCTGGTACTGCCTGAGCTGCAGTCTATGAACCCAACACCCTACCTATGGCCACTAGCGTAACTGCTTCACTCACACCACACTACTGTCTCCGTCTCCGTCACAGGAGTGAGGACGTCATACACAGACAGGGATGGCAGTCTTCTTCCATCAGAGGCATGGGCACAGTGGGTCCCTCTCACCGGCTGGCATAGCCTGAGTTCCCTCTCTCTCTCTCTCTCTCTCTCTCCCTCCCTCCCTCGCTCCCTCCCTCCCTCCCCCCCTCTCTCTCTCACACTCACACACTGAACTGAACATTCTATTTTATTTATTTAATTACTTTTGAGGCAGGTTCTCTCTACATACCCCTGGCTGTCCTGAAACTCACTATGTAGACCAGATTTCCCTTGAACTCACAAAGATCCACTTGTCTGTGTCTCCTGGGTGCTAGAATTAAAGGCATATGCCACCATGCCCAGCCCAGTCTTACTGTATATCAGCAACTGTAAGGGATGACAAACTGTAAGCCAAAGGGAGTCAAGGACAGCACGACCCATGGTCTTGCCTCTGCTTCCCTCAACCTGGAGCATTCCCATTGCTCAGGCTTCCAATAAGAACATTCTCAGACATAACAAATCCCACACCCTGGTCATCTAAGACACCGTGGGCTCCAAAGAGCACTCTGAGCTTCTGGGAAGGCACTAGGCCACAAGCAGGGGGACTGGAGATCAAGGGCCAGTCCCCCACTCTCCTATACAGTCTGTTACATCCTTCACAGCTCAGTTATTTGGAAGTCATCTTAAGGTTTTTGCTGGAGCACCAATGAGATGGCTCAGCAGGAAAAGGTACCCGCCACACAGAGATCTACTTTCCATCTCCAGAACTCACACAAAGGTGTAAAGCAGTTCTCAACCTAAGGGTCGCAGCCCTTTGGGACTGGAGGTCAAACAACCTTTTCATGGGGGTCAGCAAAAACAGATGTTTATATCAAAATTATAGTTATAAAGTAGCAACAAAAAATATCTTATGGGCGGGAGGGTCACCACAACATGAGGCACACTATTAAAGGGTTGCAGCATTCGGAAAGTTGAGAAGCCCTGGGATAAAGGGAAGAACCAATTCCATTAAACTATCCTCGGGCCTCCACATGTACAACATGGCTCCTGAACCACACACACACACACACACACACACACACACACACACACACACACACACAACAAACTTAAAGACTTTTGCTGAGTCTAAATATTACATGCTGTCACTCAAATCAACCCAGTTTCTTCAGTTAAGTGAGCTAGCCTTATAAACCATATGTTTACAAAGTCACAGATTAGATGTGCCAAATGTAGAACTGAAACGTGTACCCCAAATGGTTCCCCCTTGCCTCCGTCCCCACAATTAAAAGGGAAGAGTGGATGAAGACCGGATGTAATAACTGCCTGACAGGACTCATCAGGAGGCTGGACAGGCCTTGTGCCCCGTATGAATCTGGAGGTAGCTGTTTAGAATCCAGGGCTACACCTGACACAAGGTAGCTGAGAGGGACAATGAAAGGAAGGATGTCATCTGCCAGACAGAGAACTGGGACCTGATACAGCAATGGGAATCCCTTCAAGAATGCACAATGGCTACTCCAGAGCTCCAGGGTCACAAAGCCAGGTTCAGTGTTAATCCCTGTGGGCTGCCACAGAGGGTTACCAGCTTGAAAACCCTCAACCATCAGCTGCTTCTCACAGCTGGAACATAGCTGCAAGAAGAGAAAATCTGAGGTAAAAAACCCAAGGCCCCCGACTGGCACATCACCCAGAACCCCACAATGCCTCACATCCCACAAGTCTGAGCTTGCTTCCCCATTCCCTCCCCCTGAAGCCAGAGTCTCGGGCCTGAGGCAGTAATACAGGAATGCTGGTTTTCATTGGTGTTTCAATCTATTAAAGTGGCTACTATTCAGTGTGTTTGGCAAGAATGTCAGTGACATGCAGAGATGAAGATGCCACACCTGGCAGTGAGGAGACTCACCACCCATCTAACTTGCCCAGAGGATGGGACCATGGTCCTTGGGAGGAAAAGGGCATACTTTCTTCATTTGGAATGGATTTTATTAGCCATATGGAATAGATATATAATCGTGTTACATGGGGAAGTCTGGACTAGACACAGGAATGTGACATGAAAATACCATTTCTGTAACCAGCTGGGTGGCTTTCTGAACCCCTGGGCCAGTCCCTCAAACCCCCAGCAATGCTCCACCAGCCCCTAGGCACTTACCGGCTGCTGCCACAGAGGAATCCCAGGCCAGCGAGAAGTCCGAGGCCTCCCCCTCTTCAACTGGAAGAGAAGAAAAAAAGACTGTAAGTTTGGAAGCTGCACATGTAAGTCATGGGGTAGGACATAGGTCAGGGAAGATGGGAGCATTGTGGTGGCATTTATATGCTGTCTGCCACCAAGAGGGGGCACAAAGCCTATGACAAGGTGGCCTTCGTTGGTGCCACAGAGATGAAACGGTGATGAGAATAAAGCATGGGGACTAGGTAATGTTTGGTGGGTAAAGTACACCCTTGCAAGCATGAGACCTGAGTCCAGGTACCCAGAGCACACACAAAGCTGGACACCGTGTATCTGTAATTCAGGTGTTTTTATGATAAGACTGGAGGCAAAGACAGGAATCTCTGGAAGCTCATACTTCTGATAGCCTTGCATACACAATGGCAAAAAAGAGATCCTGTCTCAAACAAGGTAAAAGGCAAGGAATAGCACCCAAGGTGTTGACCTTTGTCCTTCATGTGTACATACATGCGCGCGCGCGCGCACACACACACACACACACACACACACACACACACACACACACACACAGATTATAAATGACAAAAAGTGACAGACTTGAATGGCAAGTACGTACTGTCTCCATTACGTTTCCATAGCCCTGCATCCTGGCAGACATCACTAATCAATCACAGCACTGTCTCCAGCCAGACATATCAGAATCTTTCTCTACTCAGTGCTACAACCATTAGTACATAGTTTCTACTCATGAGCAAACCATCTGCCACCCACAGAAATGAGGCAAAACTCAGAGCAGTCCCTAATCTTGCAGGCATTTTCCCCTACCAAAGGCCACATTACCTACCAAGGAACAGATATAGTGGCTCCTGGAGGTTGGGAAAGTCCAGTGCACTATTCTGTACTTGGAGACGTGACCTGCAGACAGACCTCAGGACACACAATGTCCTGCAGATAGAATCACTGTAGCTCATAGGCTGGTAACACGGTAAGGGAACTCACCTTCCCCCACTTCAGACCAGACCCCACAGAATGATGCCTGACAGGGATGGAGTCTCCCCTACCCCGGGCCCCAGCACTTGAGACCAGGCTGGTGGGGAACAGCGGAGAAACACTATACAGCATAATAGCACTCTCGTCCTGGAATCAGGCCCAGTCTGGAGCACATAATAATATTAAAGCTGGGTTATGGACTTTGTAAATGGAACTTTGTTTAAGCCAAAAATGTGCACACATGTTTTTCAGATTTAGCAGGCTCTGCAGCTCTGCTCACATGCAAGCTGAAGGGACCTGAGCCACCCAGCTCTCTGCCCTTGATGCTGTAGCTGGAATAGCTGGGTGCCCACTGTGAGACAAGCAGTCTACTCAGGGTTCCTCGACTTAGGTGCACCTAAAGTCTCACAGCTAATGAGGGCAAGTTTGAGCTCCAACCCCAGGTGGTCCATGCAGAAAGGGGTCCTCTATAAACCAGCGTACAAAGGACATCTCTAGAATCCTAGCCAGTTCAAAGGCAGAAGACAGTATGCTAAGTAGTCACGCGGTGAGAAGAGGGAGAGGGCTGGCTGGTCAGCACCTGGGTTCAAATCCTGGCTCTGGGCCCCATGAGCTGTGTGATCTTGAGACCTACACTCAATTCCATCGAGGCTGTTGAGTTATGATAAGTCTGACTTCCCAAGTCCTTGACCTTGAGGATGGCCCCTCCCCATGAGATGAGCTGACACATCATCCAAAAAGGAAGCAAATGGGAACACACTTTGTCCCCTGTGGGGACAAGAAGCTGGGGACTGCTCTCTCCTGGAGACAAGCAAGGGACTACAGAGGTAAGAGGAGAGCGGTCCAGGGCAGCTGTCGAGGAAGGTCAGAGTTAGCGGGCCATGGCACAGACTTCCGGCAGCATGTACCGTGGCCCTGACCACGGCCTTCTCAGTGAGGGGCCCATACGCCAGCTGGCCTCTTGCCTAGAACATGAATGTGTTTTCCCACAGCGGCTGGCACGCACCACCTCCCCATGCCAGCCTTGGCCCACATTCTGCCTTTTGAAGGTATGAGCATATGGCCTTTATACATTCTTGATGAGAAAAAGAAACATCCCACCTGCCCCATTCTACTTAGGGCTCTTCACTGTCCAAAGCTACGAGAATGAAGAAGGTTCCCTGCCCGGCCAGGCTCTGAAGTCCAGCCTGAGTTCCCAACATGACCAACAAAGACAGCAGGCATAGAAAAGAAACTATACCAGGTAAAGGGACTGTTCTCTGGGGGCCCAAAGGGCTGGGACCCAGTCCCCACAATAGCTAAGCATGTTGGAAATGACCAAGCAATGCAAGGCCAGCCTGGCAGCAGACCACAGGAACTACCCGCCATCTAGGGGTTGTGCTCTCCAGAGACCTCCCCAGGTTCCACAGACAAGAAGTTTATGGGGTCTAAGACTAGAACCCAGACATGCCTGTAACCACACCCAGCCTCCAGCATGTGGGGTATCTGCGAGGAGCATGGCATGAGAGCACAGAACAGCACTCGGCAGGTACAGAAGGTTCTATCCACACGGCTACAGCACAGTCTCCAGGCACGAGGCAGCATGAAGACCACAGAAGGTAGAAGGGCCTAGGAAGAGCTGAATTCACCTCAGGGCACCTGATGCAGCCCTAGGCCAGTCATTTGCAAGAAGGCCCTCTGTGAGGAGCCTCAGAGATTCTACAGTCATGTTTTGTGACATTTGCATAAGAAAGACCTGTCACCTGCTGGAAGACCAGTCTTTTCTACTCCAAAATTTCCCTCCTACCCCATCAGTCCCCCTGGTGGCAATGGGCACTGGGGTAGTTCTGTCCCACAGGGATCTCAAACTTGTTTCCCTCCTGACCACAAACTAGCTCCATTCCATATCCCAGCTGGAGATGTCCAGTAGCCTGTGTCCAAGAGCGTGAGTGCAGCAAGCACACTGAGAGACTTCTAAGGCCCTGAAGGGCTTCAAACATCAGAGACTCGCATCCCCTCTCAGCTGTGGGATCGAGGCTAAGTGAGCCATGGGAATGGGTGAGTCCCATCAAATGCTGTCTCTGTATCTCCTCTCCGGGACATGCAGAGTTTGGCCTGTCTACCAGGATGGAATTTGCAGTTCCAGAGGTACAAGGCAGACACGGGGCCTTGCAAGCTGGCCTCTGCGCTGCAGACCTGAATGACATACCACACACCATATTAAGGTAGGTGGATGTTGGTGTTAAGACACTGGCTTCTGGAGAGCACTGTCCTCCACCCAGGAGCAAAGCCTCCCCAACACCTCACGATGCAGAAGAGATGGAAATGCTGGAGACAGAAAGAGATGGAGAAAGTGGGGCAGGGGTAAGGAGAACAGAAACGCACCCACTAGCCCAGCGGCCTGGTAGCTCTACAGGGCACCCCCTCCCTAGAGCTGTGGCAAAGTCAGGCAGAAGAGCTAGGGGATGGTGACTGGAGACAGGGTCTAAGGTGACAGTGTTAGGAAGTGAAGAGGAAAGAGGAAGGCTGGCTGAGCCCAGAGCCCACCCCAGGACAGTGCCCACACAGAGCTCAGGGGACAGGCCCCAAGACTGGCTTCCAAACACCCACACAATGGGCATTTTTCTTGGGAAAGGATCGTTTTCACCAAAAATTATCGACAAAGTGCTCTCCCTACAACCATCTGACAGCAAGATCAAGAACCCTGCATTCTTTGGCGAGGTTTTCATTGTTGTTTGTTTGTTCTTAACTCTGGGTCATGCTTCTAGGTCTTTTTTTTAATGATTTGTTTATTTTTATTTTATGTGCATTGGTGTTTTGCCTGCATGTATTTCTGTGTAAGTATGCCAGGCCCCCTGGAACTGCAGTTACAGACAATTGTGGGCTGTCATGTGGGTGCTGGGACTTGAACTCGGGCCCTCTGGAAGATCAGCCAGTGCTCTTAACTGCTGAACCATCTCTCCAGCCCCAATTCTGGGGAGAGGGGTTCTTAGTGGACTCTCTTCTCTTCCCTGGATGCACCCTAACCTTGCAGAGGAGCCAGGCTCACCTTGGCCCCAAAGGGACTCATGAGGGTCCCCCTATCTTATGGAGAGTGGAAAGCCAGGCAAGCTCATCCTTACAGAACCCGTGTTATCCCCACCAACCAGGTCAGACCCCAAGAAGGTCAAAGCCCTAAAGCCCAGAGCCTCACTATCAAACATAAAGGACAGTCTCGCTGCTGGAGAAATAAAAATACATAGGGCTGAGAGTAGAGCTCAGAGACAGGCTAGCCCACCGTGTGTAGGTGTACAAAAGGCCAAGCAAAGGTAGGAGAAGGGAGGTGATATATAAACTGCAGGATTCACCAAGCAGTGTATCCTGGTGCAGGGCAGTGGATGGCCAGGGAAATGCTTATGTATCCCCCTTCACAAAAACACAATGGATTCCTTGTCCAAATAGCATAAATGTGCTGGGATGCAGAGCCCAGCCCGTGATCATCTCTGAAATCAAGCTTCCAGGGAAGATGACCATGTTCAAAAACAAATAAGCACCGGCACAAAGAGGCTCCCTCCAGCCCCCACTTCCCCTGCACACCCGCTACACATTCACGGAAGCCTGGAAACAGCATGCTCTCTATCCTCTCTGGTCACTTGCTAAGGACAACTAGCTAGACACAACAGTACACACCTGTCATCCAGCCCTCAGGAGGCCAAAACAGGAGGACCACAACCCACCCTACAGTTGTGGGGGAGGGTGTGGGGAAGGAGGCTGACTCACAATCTTAATGGCATGTCCTAGAGTGAGGCTAAGTGACAGCCAGAACCCTGGGCTCCCTCTCATAGTTCTCTTGCCACGCCCCCAGGACCACATTGAAACAGCTGGCCTGATTTAAAAAAAAAGAAAAAGAAATCTACTTTTTTTTTTTTTTTTTTTTTCATACATAGCAACCCTGTCTCAAACCAACCATAGCCTAAAGGGGAAAAAAGGATTTCTACACTCTTGCCTCATTCACCCTTTTCTTTTTGTGTCTCAAGTTCTTTGGGACACTCAGCCTTGAAGACCCTATTCAAGTGATGAATCAGAGCCCCTTCCACAACTGGACCCATCTCCTTCTCCATCCGCCCTGCCATCTGTAGTCCCTTAAAACTCCAGAATAAAAGGAATGGGAGAGACCTGAAGAGGGTGGCAGCTACAGGGCCAGCAAATGAGGTGGTGGTGGTGGTAGTGGTAGAGGTGTTGATGGTGATGAGGTTGGTACAAACAGTGGCAGTAGAGGTGGTTGTAGAGATGGTGATGATGGAGTCTGACACGTACTGGAGGAAACAAACCACTGGCCTGTCAGCCCAATAAAACAGGATCTCTAATCTGGGTGATGATGGTGCACGCCTTTAGACCCAGCACGCAGGAGGCAGAGGCAGATAGAGCTCTGTGAGTTTGAGGCCAGCCTGGTCTACAAAGGGAGCTCCAGGATGACCAGGGCTACAGAGAGAAACCAAACAAGGGTGGGGGAAGCATCTTTAAACTCCATTCTAGTAGAGAAAAAGCAAGACTAAGCAATTATTATAAAGCATGGAACTGAGACTTGGATCCTTAACCTCATGTTTTCCTTCTACTTCTAGAAAGCAGAAGCTCTGGCTCCGGGTAGAAGAGTTCAACAGAAGCCTGGAATCTAACTCACACTCTCAGTGTCCTGCTCTGTGACCCCACTGTCCACAAGACTCTCTTTATCTCCCCCTCCACACTCTCAGCTCCAGAGCACCCTAAGAAAAGAGTTCATCTCTTGGACAACCCCAAGTGTACATGCTCCTTAAAGTAACGTGGGAAGCCATGTGAGACAATGGCTTGCTGGGGAAGTGTTGAGTGTGTGGCTTTCCAGAAGGAAAGGACTCATATTTGCAGCAAGCCACCACTGCCTGTGATGTGAATTCTCCGGGCATGGCCAGTATCAAATTACCCACCCCCACCACTGAGCACTGGGCTGGGAATGGAGAAAAACAGGGAAGAGTTCATTGCATCAGTGTGCACTTCTGAGGGGGCGTGGGGGGGTGTTAGAAAAGAAAAGGCAGCAGGATGCTTAGGGGGACACAGACCACCCTGCTGGTCCACAACCTCAGCGCACCCTACCTAAACTGCCCAGACTTGCTTGTGAGCAACTGTAGGGAGTTTAAGCACGGAATTCAAGAGTGGCTACCTTTTTTCTTACTGCTTCCTAGAATTAGCACCTGTTTATCTTTTTATGAAAGTTGCTCGCATAAGTATACACTTATACAATGTATAAAAACCAGGAAAACTGAAAGTTAAAATCAAGGAACTAGAAGAGCAACTTCTCAGGCATAAACACATTGTTACAACGTTGCAGAAGGCTATGCAGCACATGTAACTGAAGAAGGCAGCTGCTTCCGCAGGATTCCTGCCTCAGCATGAGTGAACACAGCAAACATCTCTTCCCATCAAATCATAGACAGAGACCATGGCTACTGATGACCCTCTGAGTCCTACCACAGGAGGCTACGGGACTAATTTAACCAGTCCCCTGTTGCTAGCTGCTTAGGCTGCTTCCAACTGTTCATTACCGCCAGTGCCTAGGCTGCATCACACACTCACAAACTTCACACCTGGCTATGAGACTTTACAATGATTTTTCCTAAGATTAGTTCCTGGAAGCAGTGTTCCTAAAACAAAGATTCAACCCTGTTAATGCTATTAGGACATGCTGTCAATGTAGTTAACTTTCTTTCACCTTTGGAGGTACAGTGAGTGACCAGAAAAAGGAATGAACTTTGACCTTTGCCCACTACACTATGAACACTGTCTGGGGCTTCATCTTCCCAATGGTCCTAAGATGTGGGTCCCCCATTTACCACTGAGAGGAAACAGAACCTAAATGCACCATACAAGCAGTGGAGTCTGCATCTGAATCAGAGCCTGTCTCTATAGCACACAGCTTACCTCTCAGCTCCACACTGTCTGCCTCTGGTGACTACCTAAGCTTCCCAGAGTGTCTACACCTTCCCAGAAAGACAGAAGCTGATGGAGAAGGTGGAGCTGAGATTTCCTCTGCCCCAAGCCTTGAAAAGATTGTTCTATAAGAGACAGGCCTTGAGTGTGCCAGCCTAAGGCAATTATAAGCTCCCCTCCTTGCTTGCAGTGTGACCCCAAGCAATGACTCTACCCTTTTCAGTCTTAATTCCCACATCGTAAAGTGAGGGCAATAAAACTCCCATGCATTTGGAAGAGAAAGAGAAATAACCCAGGCATGGAGTTAGGCTTAGTGTCTTTCAGAGAGTGGGTGACTCTAAGCAGAATTACCCTTTGTTCCCCCTCTCTGGGGAGCTGCCGGCCTATGCAGGCCCTGATGGCGCCCTCCTGTCAGCTCCAGTCCCTTCTTAGTTGTCTTCTGAATGTATTTCCAGTCCCGCAGTCATCCCTGGGTGTTCTCACTAACCCACAACATGCACACATTAACATGCATTCCTGACATGATGTGAGGCACCATTGTTTTGATGGTAGCATGGGAGCCTCACCTACTAGCTGCCCAACTTGAAAGGATGACGACGCCATGGCAGGCATCAGAGCAGTATATGGAGGACATTCACAAACAAGGCTGCGCAGAGGCACCAGTTGTGCACATTAGGAAAGGCAAGTACTCGGTCAGAACTGTGGCTATTGGGGGCAAAGAGAAGAAGTGGGGAGTTCCACTCTCTTACTTTTTTCTACTTTTGATTGAAGAAAGGCATCATAAACTAGAAACAAGTAGCTTTTTATGAGCCCTCAACAACTTGGAGTCAGTACTAACATACCATGCTTGAATGTTGGAGCCTTGTTATACATGTGGTTTATTTTAAACACCCACAAAGAGGAAACTGAGGCTCTGATTGGAAACTGATGGTGCATGCTCACATGAGCACATGGGGTGGGAGGCACATTTTCACTGCTTGTGGCGTGCAGACCTAACTTTCATATCTCTCTCTCTCTCTCTCTCTCTCTCTCTCTCTCTCTCTCTCTCTCTCTCTCTCTCTCTCTCTCTCTCTCTCCTTATTGCCCCCTTCTCCAATTGTGTGGTGAAAAGGACATAATAAAAAGTGTCACAGTCTGATGCTAGTAAAGTTTACCATATACACACTGGTCCTCCATCCTTTCTGCAGACAGGCAGCCCCTCATTACACACACATAAATAGATAGATAAATAAACAAACAAACCATCTCCATGTCCCGGAGGTAGGAACAATCCGATTGCTTCACACCTAAGAAGTTAGTATTTTTAATAAGTCTGATCTAGGAAACAGACATTTCATGGGCACAAGAGTGTTGTGTGCCCCCTTCTGCTCTCTTGCCTACCCCCATTGATTATCATACCCATGAAAAGACCTTCAGGATCCCAAGTTTCCCCACCTGCCAACTGCTCACACACAAGCAAGGATTCCCTCACCCAAACCTGCACAGAGTCTCCAAGATCCTCTGAAAAGCTTTCCTTCACCCAGCACCCATGCCAAGGGGTAGGGGACACACACGACCTAGCAATAACAGCCTTACAGCAGGGAAGGATGACAAATGTTCCCCACACTTCCACCAAGCATGCACTCGTGTGCACGTGCACACACACACACACACACACACACACACACACACACACACACACACACACAGCAATGTTAAGTTACAGTGCTAATCTGTGCCCAAACTCCGTCCTTAGCTTTCCTTATACACTGGCTGCATGAGTAAGACATATCTTTTGTAAGACCTATCTTAGGATGGATGTAAAAAGCAATGTTTTCCTGAGGAGGTGTAGAAGCTTAAGAGACAAGGACTCTGAAGACTAAAGCAGGACTGCCAAGAATTTAAGGGTAGCCTTGGCTACATAGCAAGTTCAAGGTCAGACTCGATTACCAGAGACCTTAAACTAAAATCAGAAAAAAAGAAAAGAAGGAAGGAAGGAGTAAAGGAAGGAAGGAAGGAAGGAAGGAAGGAAGGAAGGAAGGAAGGAAAAAAGAAAGAAATATTTCCCTAACCAATAACAGAATGAATGTGACCCAAACTAATGTATATGAATATAAACATGAATGACACCCAAAGAGCTGGGCATTTCACAGATGCGGAGAACAGTGAGACTGTCTGTGGTGCTTTATGGAGTCAGGAACCCACCATCTCACCTAAGCTCAATGACAGCAGAATACTGCAAAGCGATGCTAGGCAGGGAAGAGCACGCGGCTCACCCACCTAACACAGCCCTTGAGGGAAGAAGACAGGTCCATTTGGTCCTCTCTCCGCACCAGGGCTAGGTATTCAGCTCAGGAGTACAGGCCCATTTCATAGACTGTGCGTCCACCTGGGCTGGACCAAGGAGTCTGGGCCTCAGGAAAGTGCATGGGAAGTCCAATTCAAAGCAAGGCCTCTGAAGAGTTTGTGGGAGGAGACACAGACTGAAGGAAAGACACCTGCAGCCCTCACAGACTCTGAGGTCACACAGAGTCATGAGGGAGCCTGTCCCTGAGTACCGGGAAAGCAGCATACCTACACGCCAACCATGTCTGTCTCACCCCACAGGCCTGAAAGACCCAAAACTTGCCAGATGTGGGCCGCCTAGAGAGACTGAGTTCATTTTTCTTGTGTCCTATGATAATACTTGGCTGTGTTTATTTAACTTTCGGCTTTGGACAGCAGAGAGATGGAACAGGAAAATCAGCTTGGCTCCCTTCAAAACACAGCAGCCCACACATCACGAGAAGACACCCACACAGACGCTCCCCTCCACCCTCCAAGAAGACACATCTGGCCCGCTGCTGGCAGGGAGGGCCCTTGGGGCTGGGGGGAGGCTGTAGCTCATCCACAAGTACTGTGTGCCCGCACAAAATGCCTGGCTGCCTCTGGCCAGAGTCTCAGACACTTCTCTCCATGAGCCTTGGTTGGAGCTTTAGGTGACCAGCTGTAGAGGAAGAAGGCATGCCCAAGTCCCCTTGACGACAGAGCCTGAAGGACAGAGTGGGCTACAGGAAGAAAGGAGAGTCTCATGGCAGGACTGCCTTCCTGTCCCTTGGCAGAGGGGACCCTCCAGGCAAACTGTCCAGCCTAAAAAAGCCCTTCTCCCTTCTTCTGCACTAGGTTTGGTGTTCTATCCCTGTAGCATCTAAAGCATGCTCCCCATGCTCAGCGGGAAAAAACCATCGATGGGAACTGAGCTGTCTACCCAGGACCACCCAGCAGGACCTGAGGGTGGGGAATGCTTCTGTACTGCCATAGCCCTGTAAGCTCTCCCAAAATGACAGGCTGGGCCCTTCATCCAGACCTGACAGTCACAGAGCCTGTGCCCTACTCTTTCACCCCAAATCCTTCCCTCATGACACGGACATTCCCATGTCAAAATCCCACTTGGGAGCCACTCCTTTAAGTGGTAATACTCCAGCCTCTGCACAGACCACCCCCCCACCCCCCGCCCCATTCCCAGTTCCTCAATATCCAGGCTTGGCCACCTTGGTAAGCAAATACAGAAAGAGGCTCGGTATCCACAGGGGATGGGGTAAAGAGAAGAAACAGTATAGAAACAAGCCATGGCATCAAGGCCCCTCATCCTGAGTAGTACAAATCCCTTTACAGAGGGATTTAAGGCCTGGTGACCAGGACTCTGCTCCCAACATGTCCCGCCCCCTGCCTGGCATACCCCAGTTCCGTGTTATTTTTCACACTCTGGCAGGGAAGCACACTGGGTATGTCTGGCCCGTTCAGGACTCGTGGTAAGGCCCAAGCTAGGAAGCTAGCCTCTGACACTAACGATTGTGGAAACCTGGCTTGACACCCATCTCTCCACACCTCAATTTGCTAGACAAGGTCGGACAGAGAGGGATTGTGAGGTGGGAGTCAGGGTTTGACACCTGGGGTACAGTGAAGGATGAGAGGAGAGGAGGTGCAGTCATTCTCAGCAAATGGCACCAAGCAAGCAAACACAGGTGCCACATAACTAACTATAGCCACATAACTAATTACAGCCACCTATTCTTCAGCCAGCAAGAACTACACTTGATTCTTCAGAATGCTAGGTCAGGATGGGAAATACCATGGTTCACATCACATGTCATATGTCATATGCTACAATGGACACTAAACCCAAAGACTGGTATACTTGCCAGAGTTGCACCTAAGTCCAATCAAGCCTTGGCTCCAGGGTCAGGACCAAGCGTCTCCAGATACTCCTCAGCATGTACTAGCTGTACTGGTCATTGCTGATCAGAGATTCTGGTCCCTAGAAACCCAAGGCCCCCTGGGATGGAGAAGCTATCTTGGTCCCATCCTTGCCCTGCCAAGAGCATGCCACAGCCACAAGGCAAGAAGACCTTAGAGACACCCTCCCAGTGGTGGCAGCCCAGGGACCAACCCACTCACTGTGTCTAAGGATGGACCCCAAAAGACCTGCTGTGCCAGGTGCTTTATCTAACTCCTGCCAGGAGGACAGAAGCCACCAGGCCTGGCGCCAACTCCCCTAGCCCTGCATAGTTTCCCTACCTAAAAGCAGAAGTCCTAAAAGCACACCTTCCATAAGCCAGAGGCTACCCAGGGAGTTGTCTGTGGCTGGTGCAGTCCTCCGGGCAGGTTTCTCTCCCCAGACCTGAAAGGCAGGAGCAGTCAATCTGACGGAAACCCAAGCTAGGGTTTGGGTCCTGAACCACGGACTCAGCACAAATCTCTACAATGGAGAAGGAACACTATCTTGTCACCTGGTAGCTATGCTGGTCAGACTAGCTTGGCACAAGGCAAGCTGGGTGATGCTGGGGAAGTCTTACCCTCAGTATCCCAGCCAGGCAGCCGGCCAGCAAAGCCCATGTCATAGGACATCAGAGGGCAGGTCAGAGGTTGCCCAGTGGGTAGAGCAAACCAGCCCTGGCTGCAGGGACCAGGCTGTCCTGCAGTTGCAACTGTGCTTTCTGTAATGTCTTACTGCACCTTCTGAGACCTCTCTCTGTCTAAGGCTGATGTCCACTCAGCCCTGCCCCTCTGCCACCAGTGACTCCCCAGAGACTTTGGTTCCAGTAGCTCCTTCTCTTACCATCTCAGCTGACCCCCTCAGTAATGAAGACCACACCTGACCTCATTACCCAAGACACTTCCCCAGACCTCTGCACACAAAGGGCCTCATTCTGCTCTGGTTCCCCTAAACCTTTCTCAGCACCCTGGGGCTAAGATACCAAGCATCAGGCTTGTGTGGATTCAGCCCCAGCCTTTTCTAGCACACTTGCAGCCCAGACCCATCTCCCAGTACAGCATCCACCGTCTAGTGGTTATGATGAATTCATCAAATGCCTTTTGTTTCTTTACCTTTTTAAATGCCCCAGGTTGCAGGAAAGGTAGGTGCACACATAGAGAAAGACAGCTGACATGTATAATGCCCTGGCAGAATTAGAACCCTCCTGTGAGTTTACACTACCCCTTTTCAAGAGGGCCAGGTCCTGAGACCTGAGTGCTCTTTGGCCCTCAGGTTGCTGGGTAGGGCAGTAAGGAACAGCTGTAAGAAGCCCATAGGCCTACAGGGATGTGCCCAAAGAGGGGTGACTGGGTAGATGGGATCTTGGAACCATGTCTCAGAAACAAAGCTGAGGAACAGACAGTGTTAGCCCAAGGGGACAGGCTCAGGAGGGCCCAGAGCTGTCCGCAGGCAGCTGAAGAGCTGTCACTGAGAAGAGGGAATGCGCTTGCTGTGTGGCCCCAAGGGGTCAATTGCCAAGACCAAGCAGTGGAATTCTGGACAGGAGAGATTCAGAAGGGAACAGAGGATTCAATCAGCAAAGGCTACTTGAAGGGAGATGCAAGTGGGCAGTGGCAAAGCTCCTGGCATGGGAGGAGCCGAGCAAAGAGCCCCTGGAGCTTGCAGAGGAAGCAGGTTGGAGCTGAGTGCAACAAATGGGCTTTGAAAGAGTCACCCCAGCCTGCTCCAGCACCCTTCCCCCCTGAGCCTGTGCGGCCTGGGCTCGATAGGCTCTCACAGGGACCCAGAATCCAAACACCTCTACTGACTACAAAGGAATGTCCCTCCAAGGAACACCTGGGCCTCGGTGGTCTAACAAAAACTCACAGTGTCACTGGGCGGTGGTGGCACACACCTTTGATCCCAGTGCTCGGGAGGCAGAAGTAGACAGATCCCTGTGAGTTCAAGGCCAGCCTGGACTGAAGAGTGAGTTCCAGGACAGCCAGAGTTGTTACACAGAGAAAAACCCCGTCTCAAAACAAAACAAAGCAAAACCAAAAACCTCCCAGGGAAAATGAGGCCCCCACTCAAACAAAGAGAGGACACTGGCAAACAAGAAAAGGCACCATACACACGGGAGCCGAGTGGGTTAAAGCTGGACTTGGAGCTCTGCCCCAATTTGGGCCTGCAGCTGGCTTCCCAGCCCTCTGGGAGACTTTGTCAGCTGCCTGGGCCCCACCTGACTGGCCTGCCTCAGCCACCCTGCCTGAAACCCCAGTTCTAAGGAACAGTACAGCTGTCCGGAGGCTGGGGGAAGGTCACAGACTGTGGGGAAGACTGTTCCACGTGTCACACAGAGAGCCATTTGCTCATATGGGATGCATGCCACAGGAGGCAAAGCAGAATTCTAGCCCTGCACTCCCCTCTCCCTCCCCCTGCATTTGTAGGGACTGTGGCTGGACACTGTATAACTGTACAGAACTTGGTCACTAAAGACTGGCACATGACTGTCCATGGCAGGGCGAAAGGGGCAAATTCAATGCCACAGAGAGGGACTGGAATAAACTGACACACTGAGTGATTTTCCTGTTTCCACCCCATTCTGTGGAGGTATGTGGTACATGCCTGGGGCACTGTGTGCAGGAAAGTGGGGTCTGGTGACTGGAAACAGAAGCAGGAGAAACTTGGGTCTCCAAGGCTCCAGGAGTAACCCCAGGCTTGTCCCACCATCATTCCTGCTGTGTCACAAGAGCCACAGACCTGGGAAGCATCTCCAGGGGAAGGGCTGCCTGGGCATCTTCCAGATAAACACACACACACTCAACACAAACACCCAGGCCCTGATATGGCTCAGCTGGCAAGGGCGCACCTGCAAGCCTGACAGCATCAGTTCAATCCCCCGGACACACATAAAAGTGAAGGAAAAAATGATACCAGAAAGTTGTTCTTTGACCTCCACATGTATCCAACAGGATGCTCAGGTATGCATGTGTGTGTGTTCATTAACATGTGTGTATTTATACAAAACAAAGCATAGCAAAGACATAGCAATTCAAACCCAAAGAGGCCATGGCACTGATTACCACTCAAGTACAGGATAATCAGGTCTGTCCTAGGAAACAGACCAGATAGATGTCTCCTCAAGAGGAGGCTGGGCTTCTGGGTTTGTATTATTGCTAAGCACAGACCTCTGATATTCTCCAAGATGGGCAAGACAACCTAAGTGCCAGCAGCAACAGTGAGGCAGCCCATCAGCCCCCTGATGCCCAGTGCCCAACCCTGCTATCTCTTTTCCATGTAGAACTCAATGACACAGTCTTTCCTAAATACCCCCTTACAGTGGAACCTCTCAAGTGTACGGACATAAGTGTGTACCCCACTCAGTCTAATGTCTAATCCTCCTTACTACACCAGTTTCCCACACTTTCTTCTCTTGTTCACTCTCTTATCCTTCCATCAAATTCCTCTTTGGCTTTCACTATCCAATGTTTACTTATGTCAAGGGCAACCACTACTCCCTGAGTGACAGAAAAGCTATGTAATAGCTAGGACAGTAGTTGCACTCGTCAGATGGTCCCACCCTCATCCTCTACCGAGGAAAGGCCCAGTTCTCCCTAGACAAATTGGGACACACACACACACACACACACACACACACACACACACACACACACACACACACGTATGTCAGCCTAGAGGAAGCTGGAGGAGCAAATAGCAGCTCCTTCCTGAAGGACACAATCAGGACTGTAAGAGGTCTGCACTTCCTTGTCAACACCCTAGAGGGGTAAAAGCATCACTACAGCAGGATGTGGCTAAAGGCTTCCAGGAGCCAAGAGCAGGATAGAGATTCTACTCCCTAGCACTGAAGCTGGGGGCCTCAGACAGGTCTGTGACATTAGCTTTTCTAGGCACTGTGTCTGTAGGATGAACCATTAATCTGTCTCCTGTGAAAAGGGGTAAGTGGAGCATCCTTTCTCATAGGAGCAACTGAGGCTCAGACAAGACACACCCTGGGTCCTCGGAAGACAAGATCACCCAAACCCTCCCAGCTCCAACTGAACAACCAAGTAACTTATGAGGCTACAAGTTTTACCTAGAGAGCAGGAGTGAGATGAAGATAGTGGAGACAGGCTGGAGCAAGAGTGAGATGAGATGGAAATGATAGAGACAGATAGTGGAGACAGGCTGGAGCAGCTGTGAGATGGAGATGGTGGAGACAGGCCAGAGCAAGAGTGAGATAGAGATGGAGATGGTGCAGACAGATAGTGGAGACAGGCCAGAGCAAGAGTGAGATAGAGATGGAGTTGGTGGAGACAGATAGTGGAGACAGGCCAGAGCAAGAGTGAGATAGAGATGGAGATGGTGGAGACAGATAGTGGAGACAGGCTGGAGCAGCAGTGAGATAGAGATGGTGATGGTGGAAATAGGCTGGAGCAGCAGTGAGATAGAGATGGTGATGGTGGAGATAGGCTGGAGCAGCAGTGAGATAGAGATGGAGATGGTGGAGATAGGCTGGAGCAGCAGTGAGATAGAGATGGTGATGGTGGAGATAGGCTGGAGCAGCAGTGAGATAGAGATGGAGATGGTGGAGATAGGCTGGAGCAGCAGTGAGATAGAGATGGTGATGGTGGAGATAGGCTGGAGCAGCAGTGAGATAGAGATGGTGATGGTGGAGATAGGCTGGAGCAGCAGTGAGATAGAGATGGAGATGGTGGAGATAGGCTGGAGCAGCAGTGAGATAGAGATGGTGATGGTGGAGATAGGCTGGAGCAGCAGTGAGATAGAGATGGTGATGGTGGAGATAGGCTGGAGCAGCAGTGAGATAGAGATGGTGATGGTGGAAATAGGCTGGAGCAGCAGTGAGATAGAGATGGTGATGGTGGAGATAGGCTAGAGTAGGAGTGAGATAGAGATGGTGATGGTGGAGATAGGCTAGAGTAGGAGTAAGATGGAGATGGTGGGATAGGCTGGACCAAGCCTCTTAGGAAACAGCTGCTATACACTGGCCTCACCTCAGCAATGACTCCTTCCTGAGCCTCTTTCCTAAACCCATTCATTGTAACAGCCACTTCTGACTGCCCCATACTACTCAGATCCTTGCCACTCCCCAGCTATGTAACCTCTGGGAGGTTACTTAACCTCGCAGAACTTTGGTTCCAAGAGGCTGAGTCAAAAAGATCTTGACTTCAGGGCCTGCCTAGACACAGAGTGAGACCCTGTCTCAAAAAATTAAAAAGAAAAGGGGAAAAAAATCTTCATCTGTAAAACAAGAAAGAGCACCTGCTTTAGTAGCAGAATAAAGCCACACAATAAATGCAGCCATCTAATTATTCAGAAAAGTACTACTATCCCCTCCCTATGCCAACAACCTCATCGCTGAAAATAAAGAAGCCCCGCCCCACCCCACCGCTCTTGACATGGAGCCCACTGTTCTTGACATGGATACGTTATCTGGGCGATTCCCGGCCCCTGACAAGCAGTGGCCCTTATGTTTCCTTAAGAAATCTAATGTAAAGTCCTAACCGATGAAGGGAGAGGAACAGCCCACAGCACACCTCCCCCATCAGGCTCCTTCGGGTACAGTGAGAAAGTGCTTATCCAGCCGGGTGCTCCAACAGCCACAAGGAAAGCTGAAGCACAGAGAGCCACACAAAAAATGGGTGTGGGATGGGAACTGAATCAGGAGCTTCAGGCTGACCCTGTGGAGAGACAGCACTGGCCCCACACACACACTCATAGATGCCTCAGAGTGCCAACACGCCTACAGCTTCTAAGGCACGCGGTGTGGAATGGGGGAGGAGTGGTTAGATTAGGAATAGAGGGACAGCACCCTACAGCTGACCCTCAGCAGGCAGAGGGGGAGGTGGGGGGTGGAGATGTGTGAGTAAAGGCAAATGCACGCGGCAGAGCTTAAGTGGCGTGTAAAAGTCAGAAGACAGCTTCCGGGAGTCAGTCCTCACTCTTGCTTTGAGGCAGGCTCTCCCCTGCTTCTGCCATTTCTCCTCATACTCCAAGCTAGCCGTGTACTTCTCTGTCTACCTCCATCTCACACTTACTGCATAGGGCTTTTTACACAGGCTAGGGGACCCCGACGCAGGAGGTCATGCTCCTGAAGCAAGTGCTCCCACCAATGGAGCCATTTTTCCAGCCAGAAACCTGGATTTTTGTACAAACTTTACTGAATTTGTTACACTTTAATTCCAAACCAATTTTAATCCTGAGCAGCCATGAAAGGAAAGGAAGGAGAGAGAGAGAGAGAGAGAGAGAGAGAGAGAGAGAGAGAGAGAGAGAGAGCGAGAGAGAGCTCTGATGCTGTGTGTGCTTCTCGGGTTACCAGTATGCAACCTCCGTCCAGGATTTCAGTGCAGGGCCTGAGGATGAGTTCCTGGCAGTGAGTCAAAATGGCATGAGAAGGGCTTGGAAAGTATCTTTCCTCATAAATCAGTGTCTTGGCCGGTTGGTTCAGACTCTGCCATTAGCTATTCATTCCATTGCAACAAACCGTGTTCTCCTTGGGCATTCTTTTAAAAAGAGAACTTCGAGAGTTTGTTATGAATGTCTTTGTCTGGAGGAGAGACAAAACAATAATAATAGCAATAACTCAACTATACAGAGCAATTCCCGCGCTCAAGACCGCGAAGGCTCTGCAATAGCGCAAGAGAGCATGTAGCTTAGCTAAAAGCTGCTGGCATCCCCCAGCGCATGCCCCAGATTGGGTCAGACTTTTGGTGTCTGTCCAGAGAAGTGTTCTCCACATCTGCCACCTCAGATTAAGTCTTGCATCTTCCAGGGACAGAACCCTCTGTTGCCAAACAGCTGGGGCATGGCCACTGCTCGGGGCACCTGACATGAGGGTTGAGGGGCAGAGTCCCAGAATTGGGGAGGGGTGAGGAGGGAGGCAGGGGAAAGTTTGCCTTGACATTTATTGCTTAAAATGCTGATCTTAGGTCTAGACAAAAGAAAAGATGCTGCTAAAATTACTATGAGCCTTACCCAAAAAGCATCTGGTTACACCTGACCTCTAGACCAGTGCTTGTAGAAGTCCATGTTCTTGCTGGTCCCTAGTTTCCAGAGTAGAGCTCCAAAGGGAGCCTGCAAGACATGGGCACAGTAAGATAGAAGCTCAGTCCAGGCAGGATTTCCAAGAAAGCAAGCACAGGCAGGGTGAGTATCATAGGGTCCCCCAAACCAGAGTTCAGGGGTCAGAACATAAAGTCACAGGGACTGGCACACACATTAGCCCGAATAAGAGAAAGTGAGTAGAGCCTTCTCTGAACAGCTCTCAGCAGAGCTGAGACCTTGGGGGAGAAGAGAAGAAGGTGGAGTTAAAGAAAAAGGAATAATCAGTGAGAAATGCGACCATCAGATCACTCGCCCAGCCCATCATGCAGACTCTGCATCAGAGGCTTCAGGCGGCCCACCCACCTGTCCTCTGAATCTATCAAGCAAATGCTAACAAGGTGTAGTTATCTACCGCTCATCAGCGATGAGCATGGGGCCTAGAGACATTAAAACACCAGTAGTGACTCACTCGGGCAGCAGCAATACCAGATCATGCACCCACCTGTCTCAATCAGTTCACAAGCTCTTAACTCCCACATGGTGAGTTCATCAAATGTGTCAAGTCCTTCTTACCACCGGGTGTAGTAAGCTGTGTATCACTACCATCACCACCACAGTCCCACCCCACTCCAGGCCACTACCACCACCTCCTTACTCCTACTTTAGCCAAAGCTCCAACACAACTCCTCTTGAAGCTTTGGTTCCTTTGAAATCTAATCTGGTATTCCAGTGTGCTCTGCTCTAACTGAACTGGACCATGTCATCACACCCACAGTCTAATTTTCAGAGGCAAGGCTACCCAAGGCACCTGGGGGACCAATGACATCTGAGATTCCATTTACATACTGGCTAACAACCACCAACCCCACTCCAGCTCCAAGGGATCTGACCCCTCTTTGGCCTCCTTAGGTACCTGCACTCACACAGACAGACACATATGCAGATAAACAAAATTTAAATAAACAAGTAGTTCTTGACCAATAATCACAACAGCCATGTGTGGTCAGGGTCCACGATGCTGACTTGCACACATGGAAACATTTCCATACCGTGGAAGTTCCGCTGGACAACATTAGTCTAGACCTAGAGCAGACATTGTTGGTATAGACTCACCAATGCCGGCTTCTGTTCTTTCAATACTGTGCTGAGTTCACAGAGGGCTCTCAAGAAATGTTGAATAAAAGTGAGGAAAGAATAGAGAGGAAGAAGAAAGGAGAGATGGAGAGAGATGGACAGGACAGACATATGGAATGACAGATGTACAGACTGATGGACAGATCGTGATGAGCAGGAGGACAAATGTGTGTATAGATGTGTATGTATGGATGTATGAATGGACAGTCGGATGGATGGATGGATGGATGGATGGATGGATGGATGGATGAAAATCTAGAAGGGTCTGGATCAGAATCCCCAGCTCCTTAACTCTCGGGGATCAAAACATTACCTAACTGTTCTATCATAGCCCCTCTGCTCAATCCATCTGCCCCTGCCCAGGACAGGGCCTTGGGGACAGCTATAGCTGAGGACTGTCCCCAAAGGCCCTGCAACCATACTTTGCTGGACTACGAGGGATCTCTGTTGGAAAAGAAGTATCAATTCTAAAATGCCTTCACTATTGTGAGTTCTTAGAGCCCAGCAAACAAGAGCTGACACTCTGCCTTTAATAGCTTCAGTTCTGAGAGTCTTAAAGACATTTCTTTCCAACTAAGTAACCCAAATAAATGTAGTGGGTTTTTATGAAGAGAAATAATTAAAGAGCAGATGGTGTTGCTTACTTTGAAATGTTTGCTCTAAAATAGATTTGTGTGCACCTTGGTTGGAGTTCATCCCCCCTCTGCATCCATGTGTCAGGAAAGAAGATCAGCTTGCTAATTACCTGGCTGTCTTTTCCCTACAAGATCCCAATTTAAGAATCTCGTTTCATTCTAGGAAAATTAATTCAAAATGCCAAATAATTTAAAAATGTATTAAGATTCCCCTTAGACCAGAATGCAAAAAGGAGTTTTCATCTGTCTGCTAAAAATCACCTTGGGTAGTAAGATTGAAGTTTAGCTCTTAAGACTTGATCCCCAAAACCAAGCTCCTGGCACAGCTATTGGTTCCATATGTCCACAGAACATTTCATTTAAAGTATATGTGCTTTTAAATTGGTCTCTGACCATTTTTTCTGCTATGTGTCTCGAAGCACTCCACACATTTTCCCAACCCTTGGAGCCTTGTTCTCCTCGGAAGTTAGCCTCTTTTATTTGCATTGGAGGTAACCTATTTCCAGCATGCCAAAATCTGTTCATTTTCAAGGCCACTTTTGGAGATTTTATAGCCTAAAATGGAATAAAATTTAAATTTAATAAAATTTGAGACCTGAACCCCCCCCAAAAAAAAAGAAAGAAAAAGAGAGAGAGAGAGAAATGAACTGGTTTTAAAAGCCCGCTACACAGACACTGAAGAAAATACCCTAAGAAAACCCCATGGGGCGGAGACCATGGTTAGCCTGCCAAATGTCATTTGGGGCTGGCTTCAGAAGAGAACCAGAGCTGAGGATGCAATGCAATTATTTAAATCCAGAAAGAAAAATGTTTGCTCCCAAATTTGGCAACAAATGACAGCCTGATTCCAACCGCCTCCATGCATGGGTGAGGAAGCTTGCTTCCGCAGGAGCCACTCAGGGCAGCAGTCACACCGGGGCTTGAGGTGAGCTTTGCACTGTCAAAGGTCCTGGTTGCTTGTTTGTTTGTTTTTGTTTTTTTAATCACATGAACTCGGAGTTGCACTCAAGCAAGCCTTCGTAAGATAGCAAGTTTCTTCAAATCACAGGTTAGAACATGAGGTCTCTCTTTGTTTCTCTGTCACTGCCTTTGTCCCTGGCTAGCAGCCCCCTCCTCTTGCCCTGTAGCTCACTCTCTTCCTCCCCCTAGCCTGGTTCTGTGTGTGAAGGCCCTGAGCTGTCACTCAGACCTTTCATGGGTCTAGGGAAGGATGCCACGCTGATGCCACAGCCTTAGGGTATTTTCTGCAAGCCTCCACAGCCCCATCCCTCTGCAGCATTGGAGGATGCACTCAGACCAAGGACACACCCACAAAGGGCCTTGGGAGGATGCGGTCTGGGTCTCATTGGGTCGTCTGTACCACTACCACCACCACCACCACCACCACCACCCTCCATGGCTTGGTTATCTCCCTGACTCTTGTTCTATTGTAAGGCAAAGCTGCAGAAACCGAGGTGGAAAGAAGGGACACTCCAGCAATTCGCTGGCTCCCCACAGGAACAAGGGCACAAACTCCAGGGTTTAGGGGTGGGGTTGGGGGAAACTCCCAATTCCTAAGGCTGCTCTGAGAATAAAGGCATGTTGGACCTAAAGGTCAGCTCATTTGCCTAGATCACTCCCACAGGAATCTTTTTGTTTTCCCCTAGTGCTGATTATCAATTCTGTTTTCAATGCTAGGCAAGCGCTCTACCCCTGAGCTGCATCCCAGCCAGTTGCAGGAAAATTTGAAGATTAGTTGGGGGCCAGCAGGGATGCAGCTCCATTAGCCTTCTTCCTGAGAATGCACACCCCACTGTAAAGCCCCAGGGGGTCAGCCCCAGGTGTCTTTGGTGAGAGCTGGGCTTTCCAGTACCTTGTATCTCCCTGCTTCCCTTGCCCCAGCCCTCAGGTCTGCTCTCTTTCTCATGATCCATGCCCCCACCCACCCAGGAGAAGCTCAGTCCTCCAGAAACCTTCCCTGGATAGAGCTCATAGCAGAGCTGCTTGCAGCAAGATGATAACCTACTCCATCTCACAGAGAAGCACTAAAACACCCACTGAACAGATCAAAACACCAAGGCTCACACTGGTGAAATGATTTACCTGGCTAGGGGTCAGCTGAAGCCAGGATTGAAATGCTTTTGTACATGTTTGCTTAGCTGGTTCTTTGGACCCTCCATCAGCAAGCCCTGGTTCTGGGTGTGGCCCAGGGGGGCCTGAGTCATCTCTACTCTCTCATCAGGCCATCCTGGTGACTAATGACTCTGGGCAAGACTGAAGACCATGGTGGGGTAAAGGAATCCTGGGATCGACCTTGAACTTAAGAGGCTGCAAGCTCTGAGCGGGGGTTACTAACAAACCAGGAGTAACCCGAGCCAGCCCTGAGATGGAAGCACAGGAGGCCGGCAGGCATGCCGGCACTGGCATCCCCAGTGGATATGAGCCTCCCTTCTCCATTTCACCAGCCTCTGTTCTGCATAGCCCTTTCTCTGCAGCAACAAAGCCACTCCAGCTCATCAAGCGCTGAGAAAGAGCCAGACACTGTGCTAACTACTTTACACTCAGTATCTTGTTTAATCTCCAACACTGAGAAGAGCATCCTGCACTCCAGGCAAGGAAACTGAGGTGGCTGTAGCACTCAAGACAGGTCTCTGATCCCAGTTCTGGAACAAGGCCTGTGTCTTGCCGTTGCCCTGTTTGGCCATTGGGGTAGGGAGGTTCCTAAGTGAAAGTACAGGAGACCTAACATCTCAATGCGCTCTGCAGCACATGAGGACATGCTCTACAGCTTGTGAGGAGAGGCTGCAACTCACTATGGTTAAAAAGGAAAAGAGGGATACGGGCTGTGGTGGTTACTCCCGGCACTAGGGAGGCAGAAGCAGGCGGGTCTCAGTGAGTTTGAGACCAGTCTGTTCTACAAAGCCAGTTCCAGGACTACCAGGACTGTTACACAAAGAAACCCTGACTCCAAAAAAAAAGACAAAAAAAAAAAAAACCAAAACAACAAAAAACAACAAAAAAAAGAAAGAAACAAAGAAAGAAAGAAAGAAAGAAAGAAACAAAGAAACAAAGAAAGAAAGAAAGAAAGAAAGAAACAAAGAAAGAAAGAAAGAAAGAAAGAAAGAAAGAAAGAAAGAAAGAGAGAGAGAGAGAAAAGGAAAGGAAAGGAAAAAGAGGGACCAGTATGGCCAGAGGAGGGTTATCTGTAAGCTGCTCCCATTTGAAGGAAAGAAAATTTCACATTTCACATATATCCAAACACGTGGAATGTGCACACTCACCCAAGTGCAGTTCTTGCACTTATAACAACTTTTATCTGCTATTTATTTGAGACTTTATGAATGCTGAAGTATTAAAACTCCAAAAGGCTTGAGCCAGGCAGTGGTGGTGCACACCTTTGATCTCAGCACTGAGAGACAGAGGCAGGCAGCTCTCTTTGAGTTCAAGGAAATCCTGGTCTACAGAATGAGTTCCAGGACAGCCAGAGCTGTTACACTGAGAAATTCTGTCTCAAAAAACAAAACAAACAAAACAAAAAAATCCAAAGGGCTCACTGGTTCAGAAGGCTGAGGCAAAAAATCCCACAAGTTCAAGGCTAGTCTGACAAATTACTAAGACTATGTCTCAAATAATTAAAAAATTATAAAGCAGGTGATGTAGCTCCATGGTAGAACACTTGGCCGGCAAATATGAGGCTCAATACTAAAAACAAAACTAAAATTAAAAGGCTTAGTTTGCTCATCCAGGCCTGAAGCTCCTTGGTTTCAAATGTGGGCAGAAACGCCTCAAGTTCAGATTCTTCTCCGTGGCTCTCAAGCTCAGAAACCTGCACACCATAAATGACGGCAAACCTGAGGCCACGGCTGCCTGGGCCTCCAGCAGAGCTGGCTGTGGGGACAGCAGACTAGAGTGAAGCTCACAGAACTGGGGGACACATCTCATGGCTCCTTAGCTAATGAGTGGCAGAGCCAGGTTTGGAACCCAGGCATCCACAATTCTCCCAACCTGCTGCTTCTAACTTCCGGGCACATCATCCAGGATGGCAACCCACATCTGGATGCTTAGGGGCCAAGGGGATAACAAAGATTCCACACAGCATTCCAGGGATGTAGATGTGCAGGAAAACAGGAGCATTGGACTCAGTCCTATATCCCTGGGCTACACCCAGGCCAGGGCATAAACCAGGGCAAGGCACTTCCCTTCTGGAGCCAGTCCAGGCCTCCCATTCTCGGTCCCTGCAGAGCTCCCCCAGACCTCCCCCAGAGAGGAAATCTGACCCTTTTGCTTTCTCTTCTGGGACCCCATCTCCCCGCCAGATGTCAAGCTGCCTGGTCAAATGCTTAGCTCAGGGTGCCCCATAACCCTGGGATCAGTTGGTAGACCCCTCAACCCAAATACAGCTGCCCTCCTCAATGGCAGGGAAGAAACTCCAGGACAGTTCTTAAGGCTTGAAATAAAGTTTAAATATTACTTGGAAATTACTAAACAAATCAAATCACTGTTAAGTGGATGTCGTGGGCTTCCTCTAGACAATACGTTTAATGAAGATTATTGTCCTCCTGGTTATAGTCTGAGATTTGCATTTTATTATCAGAGAACCACTTATGCATTACTCTAGGATTTTCATTAGGTAAATAAATTTTTATGTGGATTTCATTATACTCCCTTGGCTGAAATTCTGATCACTTAACAGCAAGAATGCTGTTCCAACATCCTGTCAGTCAGGATGTCACCGTTTCCTCGGGTTGCTGAAAAGTACTTATTTAAAAAACTGGTGCTGGTGCGAAAAGGAAAGGAAAAGGATCAGGGCCAGAACTCCGGGTGGATTTTATCTCCCGTCCCTTTGCTGAAACACACCCTAGAAAGGAATCCCGCATTTCAAAACACATGTGTCCTTTTACACATACACTCTGAAGATGAACATAAATCATACACTGTTTCTCTACTTTGGCCACTTGAAGGTAAATGAATTCAACATTGGCAGGACCAGGGAGACTGAGGTGCAGGAGAGAACAGGAGAACCAGAGTTGAAAGAGACAAGCATGGGAAGATTCAGGAAGGAAGACGGCAGAGAGAAGCATTCCTGGAACCTCAGCCATCACCAGGAAAAAAAAAAAAAATCATTTCTAAGAAGTCTAATATGAAGCAATTAAGCTAATTGGAATCTAGACTGTACAGGGCGCCTCCGGAAACTGGAGACCGAGGGACTCTCCTTGCTGGAAACTCACACCTCAGCGTGAATGAGTGAGGGAGGAATGAATGAAGCAGCTTGCCACAGACCCTCACCTCCAGACCCGACCTCACCAGCCCTGTAAGACACAGGTGGTTCTGGATGGCCCTTTCCTATTGGCTCTCGTTTCAGAGGAACTTGCTAACAGAAGTTGGGGAGCCTACTTCTTATTTAAAAGGGCTGCCCCATGCCACAGATGGACAGGACCCCTATACTATCGCATCCCTCTTTGGTCAGCTCAAAGGACCCAAAGGAACCTTTCAAGATGCTTTGATGAAAGCACAACCCAGGGCAAACTCCCAAAATGGCCCAGGGAAATACAGCAGCAAAGCACACACAAAAAATGCTCAGAAGAAAGAAACAGGGTCAGGCTCCCATCCTGACAGCACCTTAACGTCCTGCCCGGCACTGGAACCCGAGTGTTGAGGCCCTGATGACATGTTTGATTTGGAGGAGGCCACATCCTCCCCAGAGCTCAGATTCTTCTCCATAATACTGATAGGAACCACATTGCCTCACAGGGTTGGGACAGCTAAAAAGGACTTGAATCAAGAGTGTCTAAGTATGGGGTCAGGAATGTCGAAGATATCCATGGATCACCACTGAATGCTGTCTATACATGACCATCTGCCCAGGAGCACTTACCTTTCCACAGCTGCTTTAGCTGTAAACAGTGTACCAAAGGTACCTGGACTCCAACCTCAAGCATCCTCAGGACAACAAAACCTCCTTGGTCTCTATCCAAGAGTAGACATCTGGGACCTTCAAGTAGAAAACTAGCTGTACTTTAAGACCTTTGGGCTTTTTAGAGTTGATTCTGTTTGTTGGTTTATTGAGACAGAGTCTCACTATGTAGCCCAGGCTACTCTTAAACTCTCAACCTTGGTCCTTCGGGTCGACCTGTGCCATATGCTCTGTTCTTCTAAGATCTTTGACAAAACAGTAGGGAGGATAATGAGAAATGAAGATGTCCAAGAGGAGGGTCCCAAGGACAACAGTGTTCATCCATCTGCAAATGAGTAAATACAGCAACTTTTTTTTTTTTAAGAGATAGGGTCTCTCTTACATTGCCCAGGCTGAACTTGTACTCCTAAACTCAAACTATCCACCTGCTTCAGCTCCCCAAGAAGCTGGAACTCTAAGTATGGGTCACTGTGTCCACTTCCACACCCACATTTCCAAGTCCTTTTCATTAAAGGGGCACAGGCAACCCTTTCTGCTTTCCAGCTGCTGTGTGACCTGATCAATCACTTCCTTATCACTCCTTACAGTGTGGCCACCTGTCACCCAGCCTCAAACACTTGTCCTCTCAAGCTTATCCGCTATCTACTATCATAACACCCTTATCTTGCTTATTGTGCCCCACCCATAACAACAATCAGAACTGCCCTGGTCCCAGGAACCTGTGACATCTTTCACCATGGCACCAATAGCTTAGTTCACACAGTGCTAGACGGACAGACAGACAGAAGCCAACAATAAATCCTTCCTCCCCTTCACCAGCCCAGCCCCAAGAATCTTTTCCACACTTCTCCAGAAGTCTTAGTCTCAACCGCTAAAAGAAATCCAGGGACAGAGACATGTGAGTCTTGCGGACAACTCTCCCCAAAGGTGAAGCAGAACACATCCCCTACAGACCCTCTCACATGAGGCTCAGCCATTGCTGCTCAGAATCTCACTTGTCCTCAAATACCTACTGTTGATCTTGGTAATCACCTACGTGAATAGACCATTTGTTGCAAGAACATAATATTTTCCTTGGCTTTTTAGGCACCAGTCTGGCAAATGAGCATTTCCCCACCTAATCTTCTGATGGCTTTATGTGAGTAGTTAATTAGAATTACACACATATGTTTATAAAAGTTTAAATAGAGCATAGTTCGAATTTGTGAAAATATATGTAATTACTCACATCGACACTTCCCACTGAAAAGAAAGGCAACATAAGCAAGACCCTGGAAGGGCCAGCGGTGGAGGAAGCCTCTGCCAGCTCCAACAATCCCACCTTGGGGGACAGAGCCTTAAGCCCCACCACCAAGCCTCTTGCTCATTATGTTAACGCTGCAGCCAACACATCCCCCAAAGGGCCCTGGGTAGGCACTAGGCTGCTGGAGTGGCCCTATGCATATAAAGAAAAGTCCTTATCTGGCCCCAGCCAGCCTCATGGAGACCAGAGGAGCCCTTCTCTACACCCAGGGAGAATCCCTCCTTGATAAGCTGAACAGATATTTCAGCAGCCTAAGGACACAAACGACAGGCTTTGCGGCAGGACTGCTACCTTCAAGGCCCTTCCCCTCTGGGCTTCTTCTGCTGACCTAGATCCATCCCTCCCTGCCATCCACCCGTGTTCCACTCACTCTCGTGGCCATTTCTTCCTCCCCTCCCAAGTTTCAATAAGGTGGTTGCGTCCACATCCTGTGGGAGTGCCCAAACCCACTTCAACTTCCTATGGTGAGCAGTCTGATCATTTCCACTAGGAATTCCTGGCAGCTACCAGATGACTTGCCTTGGACAAAGAGGTCTCAGTTGTTCCCATCACCTTTGTGCTGTCTAGAAAATCCTGCCGGCTCTTGGGCCAGCCTCCCTATTCAGCAGCAGAGGAACAAACTGCTTTTCTGGGACACGGAGGGCTGGTAACACTGCAGAAAGAGCCATCCTGGGGCAAGGTGACCCAGCCAATGTAGATGAGGGTGAGATCCTGTGGCCAATCCATCAGTGCTGCCCTAAGGCCTCATCCACAGACTTGCCAACCGAACATCCTCAGAGCGCCCACTGCATGCCCTGAGACAGCGTAGACTTTCCCCACTGGCCCCCGGGGAAGCCCTACCTCAGTTCTGCCGCTGTAAAGAGCCAATGGGTCCAGAGGCTCCTGGGGATCCTTCTTCCTCACAGAACAAAGAACAATGGAAGACTGGGTCCTAAGGGATCAGGACCCAGCAGATGAGGCAGGGCATAGAGAAGGGCCTGGTACACACAGGCTCCTTCGCTCGGGGAAGGTTTGAAAATGCCATGACATGCCAGGCACTTCTGGGCCTTTCCTCCTCCCCTCTGAGCAGTCAGTCTCCTGAAGCCCAGGGACCCAATCCAGATGGAGCTAAGTGTCCAGCAAGGAAGGAACTGCAAATCAGTAAAACAAATCAAGTCTTCGGAGAATAGATCCTGGGGCATTAAGGAAAGTGAGAAAGATAGATGGATGGCAATAGCCCTACCATGCCCAGGCAAGCAAGGTGCTCTGGAAAGCCCTGCTGAGTGACCTTGTACCTGTGCAGAAAGGTCTGGTTCCAAAAGGCTGTGAAGGGGCCTACCCGTCCAAGAGAAAAGAAAGGGTGCTCCTATTGAGGGAAAATTGCATGGAGGAAAGGACTAGGGTAGGGATGGAGCAGAGCATAGAGATGGTATTCTAGAACCTTGCATGCAAAAAGGCAGAAGCACTTATATCCTTCTGGGACCTTCTTACCCACAGCCTTCCCACCTCCTTCTTTCTTGCCAAACTAACAAAGATTTTGTTCAGGTGTCCACCGAGGCCACTAACTCCAGGGTGTGATGCTCCATCGCTTGGCCCGTGGCTGGACTGGCTATTTAGGGGCATCAATCTAATCAATAAGACACAAAGGCGAGACCTTGGAGTCATTTAGAGGTGGCACCCTCATCCTTTAAAGTCACACCTTTGTCAGGGAATTTCTCTCTCCTGGTCTGGGACACATACATGTGGGTGTGGTCTCTGCTACAACATTTTCACCAGGGAACAAATCTGAGAACAAGGGCCAGTGTTGAGCTGAATAAAATGTAACCATGAAAAATGCCTGGGTCCGGGCTGGCTCAATTAAGTAGTACTCCACAGCTACGCTCCTCCAGGTCCCTCCTCCCATTATTTCCAATAGCCCCTTGCTCTTGGGCTCTTCTGAATCTGAGTCGGTGACTTTGCTGCCCAAAGCAGCCTGCCCAAATGGTACTACCCACTGGCCAGCCAGTTCCTCTGGCAGCTTGCCCTGTGCCCTCTTCAGAGGATCTTTTCAGGTTCCCTGTTTTCATAACCCTTAGATGGTGGGAGAAATCTTCTCCAGAGTAAAGCACTGGTCATACAGGTGGGGTAGAGAGGGGCCTTGAGCTTAACACCATAAAAAGGGCTTGACTCCAGGCTCCTGCCCAACAGGAGAGGTAAGAGCTCTTAACCCTATCTTCTCTACTGGTTTCACATGTAACATTCCCCACAGCTGGATAAACTGAAAACACAAAACGAGGGTTGAGAGTGCAGGCTCCAGAGCCAGGGAACCTGGGTTCAAATCCTAATGCCTCCATCCATTTACCAGTTACATGACCTCAGGCCAAAGAGCCTCAGTGTCATCATCCATACAATCAGGATAAATACTACTTAGAGCTGTTGGGAGGACAGCAGCAGACCACAGTATAACCAAAGAGCACAGAGCCCAGACTAAGCAGGTTTCTAACCGGGGCTGTCCATAGTCAGTAACAGGTTCACCTTCCGTTGGTGACATCAGGGCCCTCCAACCATGGGGGGTGGGGGGGGGGGTCAGGGTAGCGAGAACAGCGCTTGCTTCAGTGCTTCTGTTTGTTAAAGGGGGAGGAGGGGGATTCCAGGAAGGCAGCCAGGATCCAAGAGCCCAGGATGCTCCTCCAGTTTCCATCTTTGTCAAGCCATTTCTTAATGGGTGATACCATTCTGGGCCCACTCTTTGCAAGCATATTTCAAGGTTCTTTAGAATCAGCTAGAACATCATCCCAGCTAAGCCAGCTGACCCGCCCAGATTATGCTGCCTGAGTTTAAAGCATAGACTGAGATTATGAAATGATCTAAAAACGAGCCACTAAGGAAAAGGCCAAGAATGTTCCAGAAAGGAGAAGCCACTGGGAATGAGGCTATGACCTCTCAAAGTGGCTTTTTCTCCAGATTGCCTCTTCTTCCATGCACTAATTCTGTTTTCAGGAGGTCCCTGAACCCACAGCCACAGGGGCAGAGCTAAGGGGACATGGGCCTGAGAGAGAACAAAGGAGTCAGCCACCGAAGGCAAGAAAGAAGATGCTCTGGGCCAGTGAGATGACTCAGTGTACAAGAGTGCTTGTCACCACTGGTACCTGTTGGCCTGAGTTCAATTCCAGGAGCCTATGTAGTGGAAAGAGAAAACTGACTCCTACAGGCTGTCTTCTGGTCTCCACAGACTCACACATGTGCACATGAGCAGGCATGCACACACACACACACACACACAGAGAAAGAGAGAGAGAGGGAGAGGGAGAGGGAGAGAGAGAGGGGGAGAGAGAGACAGAGACAGAGACAGAGACAGAGACAGACAGAGACAGAGAGAGAGAGAGATAAGTAAATAAATGGATGCTTTAAAAGAGAGAGAGAGAGAGAGAGAGAGAGAGAGGGAGAGAGAGACAGAGACAGAGACAGAGACAGACAGAGACAGAGACAGAGAGAGATAAGTAAATAAATGGATGCTTTAAAAGAGAGAGAGAGAGAGAGAGAGAGAGAGAGAGAGAGAGAGAGAGAGAGAAGAAACCCTAAGTTTCATAAGAAACGTCCACAGAGAAACAAAAAACAAAAATAAAAACAAACAAATGAAAACCAAAAGCTTGCTTGGGCAGAAGACTACAATCCACAAACAGTCATGCCCTCCCATAGGCACCTTCCACAAGAGACTCTTGCCAGGTAGGATCCAGGTAGGATGGATCCCAGGTCCATCCATTAAGTACTAGAAAAGGAAGTGAGAATACAGATTTTGCTATGATATTTCCAGCTTTTCCCATACTGGTTTCTTTCTTTTAAAGAGTGCAGGAGCTAGAGGAATGGCTGCATGGTCTAGAGAACTTGTTCTGTTATAAAGGATGTGATGAGCCACATGATGGCTCACAGTCATCATAACTCCAGTTCTAAGGTATCCAACACCCTCTTCTGGATTCTGTGGGTACCAGGCACACACATGGTGTACCTACATACATGTAGGCAAAATACTCATACGTGTAAAATAAATAAATGTTAATTTAAAAAAAAAAAAAAAAGGAAAGTGGAGGGGAAAAAACAGTGCAAGTCAGTCATAACATCGGTGAGCAGGGTGGATGATATGCACCTGTAACCCCTGCGCCCCTGCACCACCTGCTTATCTCAAAAAGAAATCCAAGGGCAACACTCATCCTCAGGCAGCCTTCATCTAAAAGATGGGAAGGCAGGCTTGGTGGTGAGAATCCATAATCCAAGCCCTCAAGAGCCTAGGACAAAGGACCACAAGTTCAACTATAACCTGGTCATAGAGTGAGGTCATCCCAAGAACTGTAAGCCAACACCAAGAAGGACCACTTGAAGGAGAGGGCTCAGATGTGCACCTTCAATTGCACCCACTCACCAACCACTTCATCATCACAAGCCCCACCTATCAGCAACACCCACAGCCCAGGACCCCAGCCTGGGAACCAACCCTGGGCTCCTCGGAGAAACCCGAAGCACTACAATTTTTCCAGGAGTCTGAACTTCATCCCCAATCAGGATACATTTACATGTGGAAAGAAAGGCCTGCGCATGCACCAAGGACGTAGACCTGGGTATTTATACAGTTTCATAAACTGAGAGTGATTATTCTGTTTCATAAGAACAATCACTATGCAAATGAAACCTCCAGCTAATACAAACAGGGTTGTTAAACTCACTTGCCAATGTTTATGAAAAGAACCTCAGCCTGGCCCTGACCAAGCATGCTAAGAAAATGTTTAATCACAAGACACATTTGAGTGAGGAAATTAGGCAAATAAGAAAAGATGGCCTGACTTCACTCCCAGAGCCCCTTCCCACCTCCCAATACTCCTTTATTCAGCAAGACAATGATGGCAAAATGAAAAGGTTCCCAGAGGAAGGAAGATGTCAAGGCTCCAGGAAAAAAAAAAAAAAAAACAGGGCAGATTGCGGGGGAGGGGGCACCCTAACAAATTTCAACAGCCCCTCAGGACCTCCCACCTATTCACACTTGTATCTGAGTGGGGTGGCAGGAAGGGAGGAGGGGACAATGTGCGGGAGGCTCATGGGCAGGGCACAGGAAATTCCTGGCTGCTCCTACCCATGCCTGCTATTGAAAGCAGACCCCAGAATCCACTGCAACCCCAGGTTGTGTTCACCGAGAGGGAAGCCACCCGGCTGGGGGGGGGGGTCACACATCAGACCTCAAGAAAAAGCCTTAAAGAAGTCCCAGCCCTGGCAGGCTAGTACTTGATCTCCCCCCACCCCCACCTATCAGAGCCAAGGGGCAGGCTTTTTGCAGCCAGTCGATGCTTTAGGAAGGGTCCCAAAGGTCCAGGAAGCCACATCCTCAGAGGGCCATACCACTGCAGCTGAGGCGTCAATAGCCCGGGTGTCAATATGGACCACTGAATGTGAGAGGGTGAGGCAAGATTTTTCAGTCCAGGTGCAAGGGCATAAACCCCTGTGGGTTGGCTTCCCCTTTAAAACAGAGAGTAAGAAGAAACCATGCTCCCAATTCTGTGACAGGACACCGAGACCTAAGTGCATGGCATAACTGTGGTGTGCACAGTCCTTGAGACATGCTTCTGCTCAGTCAAGGTTGGCTATGTGGTCTAACTTCCTCACTATACAGAAGAGGCCCACAGGGGGCTGATGGAGTTCCCTGGTCACACAGGTTAATTGCACACATAAGACAACCCTAGCTCCAGGTTCTCCAATAGAGATGGAGAGGAGGGATGGGTGGAAACTCAGCTGGTACTGCCCTGCCCTGTGGCTCCTCCCGGAAGTGCTCCACAAGGAGTCAGTGGTGGGAGGGACCTCTGCAGCCATTGCTCCCTGGGGCTGGGGGAAACCAGAGCCGTGTCCTGGTAGGGCCTCCCAGGGGCCCGGGCAGGGGCAGCTGTCCAGAGCTGTCTGTCCAAGGAGGGGGCAGGGAGGCTGCCACACGGAGCTCGCCGTGTGCCAGTCCCTGGGGCCAGGCCGGCTCAGCCTGCTGGCTCCATCCAGAGCCCGCCCCAAGGGATGCTGGGGGAGGCAGCCAGGATCAGAGCCGCCGGCTGCGCATTCCCCTCCCCCAGCAACAGGGGACTAAAGTGGGTCAAGGAGGAAGGAGGGGGCCCAGGAGGGCTGGGGGAGGGGGCCGAAGAGCTCGTGAAGGCACCCAGGGGGAGGGAACCAGGGGAGGATGCCTGGAAAAGCAAAACCATGTGTGCAGTGGGCCTTGGGGGTCCAAGCAGAGCGACTGAACGGCTGCAGAAGACTTGAGGGTTGTCAAAATCGCCTCAGAATTAACTGCGGGGAGGTTGGGGGGGTCTTCATTTGGGCTCCTGTCCAGGTTGGTCCTTCCCTTTATCCCACCCCTTGGCCTTAAAGGCTCTTTTCCCCGCCCTTTTAGCCTCTCCTAGAGCCCACCCTTCAGTCCGTACAGAGCAGCCGGTTGGCTCAGACCAGGAGGTGTGCCCAGCTGGGGCCCAGCTGTCCATCCAGGAGGTGGGATCTTGGAGTGGGGAGCAAAAGTAGCCCAACCCATGCTGAGCCCTAGTTCAGCAGGACTGTGGCGAGGCCAGTCCAAGTCAGCCACAGCTCACCAGTGAACAGAACTGGAGTGGGCCCTTGTCCCCCAAGAGGCATCCTTGAGGAGTCTGGAGAAAAAGGAAAGGGTGGGAGACAGGAAATGCCGCCCAAGCCGACCCCCCACCCAGAAGGGGCAGCCAGGTCCCAGGGCTCTCAGGGGAAGGACTAGGTTTGATCCAAGGAGACACCAGCAGCTGGTGGTCGGCCTCCATCCATGACTGGTCCCAGATCAGTCACCAGTCTCTCTAGAAGCTCCCCCCAACTCCTCATGGCCTGAAAAAGAAAAGAAAAAAAAAAAAAAAAAAGAGGAAAAGAGGAAGCATCCATCCACCCAGGAAATTTGATATGGTCCAGAAACCTCCAGGGTGCCTGGGTTTCAGGAAGCCAAGCAAGGAGGGGGTGGAGGGCAGAGAATGTAGAGGGGTCCAGTGTCCTGGCATAGGAGTGTACCCAGGGCTCCAGGCTTTTGTGGGGTTGAGGGAGGAAGGTCAGAGGGACAAAGACTTAGAGCAACCTGACCCAGCAGGCTCCTCATAGGGGCATACACCCATGGGATGGGAGAGTGGGGGAGGGGTGGAAGGAAACATGATGTAGGCTTATAGGCCAGCCCCACACCCTGGGCAGCAGTTCAAGCAAACCTCACACTTAGTATCCCCCCAACAAAGCCACTCACCCCACAACAATCACATCTAAGATTCCTGATGATCCAGAAGGATTCCCAAAGCCTGGAAGGTGGGGTGGGTGGGAAAGGAGGACTCCTACAGTAAATCCCTAAGTGCATGAATTCCCAGAACAGAGGAGCTGGCCTTGGGCACTGCTAGGTTCTCGTGACACCACAAAGCAAGCACAGCCTGGTCCATCAACCTCTCAATGACAGGGTGGGTTAGCCTTCCCTTCTCTAGCCTGTCCAGGCTGGGCTGCGTCTGCCCAGTTGGAGTCTCAGGAGCCCAGCCCCAGGACAGGCAAGGGATGAAGATGACCACCTTCCTCAGGGGGACACAATATCACCAGCTCAGAGTTGAGAACTTTTTACTGTCTCCTAGCTGGCCACCACCTCCTGGGGAGGAGCTGGGTTGGCACTGACTCACCAGGTGTGCAGAAGGCAGCCCAGGAGTGACTAACAGGGCCCACAGCATCTAGCCACCATGACACTGGGTTACTCCTCAAAGCTACATCACCTGCAGCCAACTAAACAGGTTGGTACCAACCTCACAGGGCTACTGAGGGGATTCATAAGTCCTCAGTTATGAAGCACTCATTCTGCACCTGGTACACATGAGGCCTCAAAAAACACTGATAAACATCCTGTCACTGCTGCCCCTTTCACATGGGCCAAACCTCCCAGGTGGACTCTCTAAAGAAAATAAAGCAGGACAAGATACACAGGGCGGTGGGGACAGGTTCACCACCCAGCACTTCCAAGTGGGAAATGAGTTCAGGAAACCCAGGAGAGGCCTCCACATTCCCCCTGGAGACCCAGCACATTCAGAATAAAGCCCTGTGAGACTCAAACAGACTGAACTGTGGACACAGTGGACACATGCAGGCAGCTGGCTTCTCATGGATACAGCATGGGGGATGGGAGCAGCTCAGCCTGCTTAGGCACTCAGGGACTAGCAGCAATGCTAGAGTGTCAGTATCTCCCTTCCATCTCCAGCCCTAACAGTGTGCATGGCATCATAAGCCTCAGCAAGGCACATTGGTATAGAAACTTGAAAATCAACAGCCCAACTCACCCAACTCACAGCAGCAAATGGCCCTGATACTTCTGAACTTAGAACAAGGTATGTCTGTGCTTTCTGTGGACCCCTTTCTCACTTGGCACAGCAGGAGGGACCATGACCAAATTGTCTCCCTGAATATGTGGAGGTATCATGTGAACCTCTAAAACTACACACTATTTGTCCTTTAAGAGCTCTAGGCATCGGTACACACCTATACCACTTAATCAGGGGCTGTTGCAGAACTGAAGGCTAAAGGACAGCCAGGTAACTCAGATTCATTTCAAATTAGACATAATAGGGGTTGGAGAGATGGCTCGGTGGTCAAGAACACTGTCTGCTCTTCTACAAGACCTGGTTCAAGTCCCAGCACCTACATGGCATCTCAATTGTCTGTAACTCCAGTTGCAGAGAATTTGAGGCTATCTTCTGGCCCCCTCCACAGGGATCAAGCATGTAAATGGTGCTCAGACATTCATGCAGACAAAACACCCATAAACATTAAATAGATAGATTTAAGAAAAGAATAGTCTGGCTGTGGTGGCTCACACCTTTAGTCCCAACACTCTGGAGGCAGACGCAGGTGGATCTCTGTGAGTTTGAGACCAGCCTGGTCTACAAGAGCTAGTTCCAGGACAGCCTCCAAAGCCACAGAGAAACCCTGTCTCGAAAAACCAATAAATAAATAAATAAATAAATATTTAAAAAAAAGGAAAAGAAAAGAAAAAACTAAGATAATAAAGAGGCCTTTTAAAAATCAAGGCTCAGCCAAGCCATGATAGTGCACACCTTTAATCCCAGCACTCAGGAGGCAGGCAGGTGAACCTCATTGAGTTCAAGACCAGCCTGGTCTACAGAGTTAGTTCCAGGACAGCTAAGGCTACAGAGAAACCATGTCTTGAAAAGCAAAAAAGTAAATAATAAAAACGTAAGTAAAAAAGGCCCAAGGAATAGCCTGATGGCTTACTGTTAAGAAGACCTGCCACCAAGCTTGGTGACCTGAGTTAAATTCCTGGAACCTATATGGTAAGAGAGGACAGTCTCCTGCAAGTTGTCCTCTGACCTACTTACATAGGCTTGGGCATGTGCACACCCACACATATACATCACATAAAATAGATACATGTAAAGATCAAGGCCCAGGAAGCCATCTTGGGGACTCCCTAGAATAGAACATGCTCTGTACTGTGTTCACACATAGAAACTATCTACCCCACAACACCACCCGTACTCAGCGACCTTGTCCACTATTCTATGATGCCTCTTCGATCGATCCGCTGTGCTCTAGCCTCAAAGAAAGCCATCCAGACTTGTCCCCATCCCTCCAGCCATACATACCCCACATTCCCACAGACTTTCTTCCATCAGCAGGGCTGGGTCCAGGCAAAGCTAGGTAACCCTGGGGTCAAAGACAAAAAGGACTGGCTACTCTCCTCCCTGGTTCCCTCCCATCTTCCCAAGTCAGCTATCCCATCACCTCCTCTCTATGATGTCCTCCCAGAGGACCCAAAGTCAGATAAGCAGAGCAGGCTCCCAGTGAGAGCCAGCCATTGACAGAACTGTGTACTCTATCTCTCTCCAAAGTCCACTGTGAGCTCCCAGAATGCCTCTGAAATGGCTATCCAACTCAGGCAGTACCAGCCATCCACTGAGTGAGACAAACTAGGTGACTCAGGTCTGTCTGCAGATCTTCTGCCTGTAATTTCTTAGACAAATACATTCATGGGCTGGGGTTGTGGTTCACGAGGTAGTGCTTGCCCAGCATGTACAAGGCCAAAGCTTGGATCTCTGGCACCCCATAAACCAGTGTGTTGGTACATGTTGGTAATCCCAGCATTTGGAGAACCAGAAATTCAAGATCATCCTCAGCTATCATTCAAGTTCTAGGCCAATCTAAAACACCTCAAAATATTTTTTGAGATCCTATCAAAAAAAATTAAAAAAAATAAAAAGCACCCCCATGCCCTTATGTATTCTCAGTATAATGTAGACATAGCATAGTTCTGTGGTCTCCAAGCTTGCCTTCAAATAGGGTCTAGTCCCGACTGCCCGGCACTGGGCAGTTGATTTTACACCCCCGTGCTTCATCTTCCCTCTCTGTAACACATGAGTGACCACAGTACCTGCCCATAGGTGTCTGTGAAGCTTGAATTGATGTGACTTTCTCAGAACAGCCCTGGCCCCTAGAAAGCAGCAATTGTGTTGCTGTGCACAGCCCAAGCTGCTGCCTCTGACCTCCTTAAGCTCCGCCCCAAAGCTGGGGGCCAATCCGTGTTCCAGGACCCCAAGGCTCCCTAAGGTGCACATCTGGCCCGCGGTGAGCCTTCAGCCCACCACCCACCACAGGCCGGCACCCTGCGGAGGTCGCGACGCCGCACCCGCCGGGCTGAGCCTCTGAGGCCTGAGAGCGCCAGGATCGGCTGAGTGGCGGGGCCCACCCGGAGACCCGCGAGCGGCGCAACCCGCGCCTTCCCAGCCAGTCCCCCGCCGCGGTCGCTTTGTGCCAAGCACAGACCCTGAGTTACTGCGCCGCAGCCATGGAGCCCTCAGCGCGGGGGGCAGCCGGCGCGTTTCCAGGACGGCGCCTCAAAGGAGTCCCAGGGCCGCCTCCATGGGCAGGAGGGTGGGGACCCCAAAAGGGCTGTGTTCCCAAGGCCACCAGGCTTTCGCTGATCGTGAAGCACAAAGCGCCCCGGAGCGAAGGCCTGGCTTCATTCACCTACACTTATCCCATCCCCCTACCTCAGCATCGCCACCACCCCTCCTTTCCCCCAACTGCTTCCCCACCCCCATTTCTTGCCCCATCCATGACTTGTTCCCTTCCAACCACTGCCTCACTGTCTGCCCTGACGTCCCTGATGTCCCTAGATCTCTGAGGCAAGTCCACAGACAGGCTTTAGTGGGCCCAACTCCTGCCTCTTGACTTGTAATTCTCTGATGCCCCCCCATCAACACCGCTAACCCTCGGGTCACAGCCTGGCTTGGAGAAGGGCCGGATTCTGGGCCAGGCCTCTGAGGAGACTGAGGAGCCTCCTGGCCTCATTTCTCCATCTGTCAAATAAGTCTGGAATGCAAGTCCACTGCCAGGTGCTGGGGACAATGCAGTGACCAGACAGAGGAGGTATGTGTTAGATGAGTCCTCCCAAGGCTGATATGTGAGAGAGGCCTGTGCATCTGTGACAGGGCGGAGGACAGGACACGTTGGTTCCTGGCACAAGAATAATTCTCCGAATTCTAAGCTTAGACTAGTGACAGCCCTAGTTGAGCTGACCCATCACCCAGGGAGTCTCTCCAGGGCCTGGATTGCACCAGGAAAGCCAAAATGGACGGAGTCAGTGGGGTTGCTATCAATGAGCAGGGAGGCAGCCAGGAACACCCAAGCCACCTCCCACAATCTCTCTCAGCCCTGTTGAGGCAAAATTTTTCAGGCCCCCTCCCATCAGAAACCCCAGTCATCTGGACACATGTCCCCTCCAGAATGGCCCTGTCCAGAGAGCTCCTTTCCACAGTTCCCTTCTGAACAGGAAGTGTATTATTGACTGATATACCTACAGAAGCCTCTGCCTCCAACTATAGTGAACGCATATGTGCACCTGTTGCTGGAGCCTCAGCATCGGCAGCAGTGCTGGTATAGAGTACATGCTCAGTAAACACATGGGATGCATGAATGAGCAAGCCAACAGCCAGCCACAGTGTGGATACAAACAGCCTTGAAACTCAAGCTGAGATGAGAAGATCCAGCAACACGTGGTGGGCCTAGTGGACATCACAGACCATTAGGCTCTCTGAGCGACTCTCACATGATGGATCAGAAAAGCTCTAAAGGTTTAAGAAAGTCATAACTCTGCTTAATCCAGCGTTGCCAAGCCCATTTGGCCACAAGAGACATTATACCACTCATAACCAAGATTTCATAAACAACCAAAAAGGACTTGCAGCTGGGTAGTGGGGGTGCACACCTTTAATCCCAGCATTTGGGAGGCAGAGACAGGTGGATCTCTGTGAGTTTGAGGCAGGCCTGGTCTGCAGAGCAAGTTTCAGGCTCCAAAGCTACAGAGAAATATTGTCTCAAAAAAAAAAAAAAAAAAAAAAAAAAAAAGGAAGGGGGGGGGACTTGTTTCTTTCTCTATGCTTAAAGTAGGACCAAGCCAATCAAGGCACTGGGCACACAGGAAATGCTCCAGAACACCTGAATGATGGACACAGAGAAGCCACACACAAAGCCCACCACTGCAGTGAGCAGATGCTTCCCAGACTGCTGGCACCTGAGGCTAACTCACACATTGCACAGGTGAACATAGGTGTTCACACCTTGACTCCCACACACATGTACAAAGACAGAGGCACACTTGAGGAAACATGTTGAGAAATGCAGGCATTCACATGCAAGCACACATACCCACAGGAACAGAGCTGTGTGCACAGGCACGTGCAGCCCACTCTGTGGCAATGCCCTGCTCTCCCAACAAACCTTTCCTGTGCCTGGCCAGTGACCACGAGGACAGAATCTGCAGGGAGGGTGGAGATGTTGGTCAGGGCAGCAGCAAGCTCCCAGGATGCCCTTGCTCCCCCAGGCACAATTCTGTCACAAGGTCACTGTGCAACCTTGAACACCTGACTTGGAGCTCTTGGGGCACTTCTGACCATCCTCATGGGAAAAGTGCTCGATGGAGGAGTCATGACAAATATTATGAATCATTACTGTCAGGTGGTGGTGGTTCATGCCTTTGATGCCAGCACTCCACAGTCAGAAACAGGTAGATCTCTAGGTTTAAGGCCAGCCTGATCTACAAAGCAAGATCCAAGAGAGCAAAGGCTACACAGAGAAACCAGAGTGTCCAGATTCAAGGACATCCAGGCCCTGCCTAAGATAGGCATAGCTTGTGTTTGTCTATATACAGCATTCATTAGATTTTAGCTGTTACTGGTGATATAATCCGATCCTCAAGGCACAAGTAAAATGCTGGATTCTGCCCATTCCCCTATAAAAGGAACTTCCTCTGTCTAGACCACTGAAGCCCAATGCCTGTGGCTCTCTCTCCTTTGGCTGTTTGGTGTCTCATCCAGCAGTCAGGGATTCAGACCTTTCCCAGCATGCCTTCCACTTGGTCCCCTCTGAATCCTCCTCTGAACCAAGCTGAGTCTCACCTAGGTAAGATGTTCAGGGTGAATGAGGAAGAATGATTATAAGAGAAGGAAGAAAAGAGGGATGGAGACAGGGGGACTACAGGACTCAGGGAGAGAAAACAATGCCTACACTCCTAAGCAGTGCCCATAAACACAAGAAACTTCACTAATAAAGGAAGTGCACATGAACACTAGTGAGTTCTTGGCTGTTTTGCTTTGCAAAAACAAAAACAAATAGAGGAAAGAAAGCCCGTTTTGGGCAAGGATGAGATGAAACCAGTCTTCACACACCAGTTAATGGTGCAAGTTAGCTTGGAAATAGCTACACAGCTTTTCAAGTGAATAGTTCTCGACCCAACAATCTCACCTCTAGAGATCTAGACTGAAATGCTCAAATAAGAACATAAAAAAATCTGTAAGTGAGGATACTCCCAGCAAAACACTGGAGGTGTTTATGTATCTACCAGCAGTGGACTGTGTGTAAACTCCAGTGCCTTCTGGCTGTTGGTATGGAGATCTACAACACTAACATGATAATAACGTCCAAGCTAACAGTCTTCAGTCCCGGCTGTACATTCAATTTACAGGAAGCTTAAAAAGAAAAAAAGAACTAACCTAAGACCTTATCTTCAAAAAGTCTGGCTCCAGGTGATGTTACTACGTCAGGTGCCTAAGAAAAAAATCTAATTATGCAACGAAGACTAGAAACCCACTGCTATGTGAAAATAACAAATGAGAGGCAGTATAGTCAGGTAGCATAAGATACTATCTGTGTGCATTTGTAGATGTTACAGATGTCTTGTATAAATGCATCCTTGAAAACCTCTCGGTGAGATGATGACGACCACTGTCACTAGGAAAGAAAGAGAATGAAGTTATCTTGAGACTCAGAAATCTTTTACTTGCTTTTGAACGTGTGAGCACAGCCAGCCCCAAAGGCAGCATTCTATAGACTCCTGTCCCTACAGAGCCAGGGACGTCTGAGCCCTGGAGAAGGCAGATTGTCTGTTGATTTCCAGGGCTGCCAGTACGATTATAAAGCTAGTGGCCACTGGCTCTGACCCTGGAGCTGGCTAAGATTTATCCTCGAATCCTAGCTCGTCTGAGTGACCTTGGACAGGACATTTCAGTGCCACTGTTTACATGTCTCTAGAACAGAAATCAGTCTGGGAGCTGGGACAAGGATAATATGGGGGAGCAAATGGGAATGAGGCTGTACAGAGCTCACCTCATAAATGTCCTCACCATGGCCCTGAATGTCCTTGTCATTCTCCACCTTCATCATCTCTGGATGAATAAGGCACCCAGAGAACCAGTTTCAGTGACAACTGGCCAGGCCTCTGGGACCAGAGGTGTCCACATGGCCTGCAAGCACCCCACAAACTCCAAGATTCTCATACATCTCAAGACACTCACACCACTGGCAAGCCCTATGCCATCTTCTCCTGTCTCTTTTACTCCTCAACCTCCAAACTGGCAGGAGAGCAGGGCAAGACCAGCTGCCCACTGCAGAATTCCCTAAAACAGTCCCTTTGAACTCATCACTATCAACCCATCACATAAAAAATTAACCTAAAAAGACCAGACTCTCACTTCCTAGCTCATCTTATTATAAAGCTAAAATCTCCTATATTTCCCTCTTTTCATGTTTTTATGAATTAAAAACTATACCTAAGCTGTATGCAGTGACTCATACCTATAACCCCAACACTCTGGAAGCTGAAACAGGAAGATTTCATATTCAAGGCCAGCCTGGCTGGCCACTTAGCGAAACCATCACACACACACACACACACACACACACACACACACACACACACACACACACACACAAAGATCTGGGGATGTAGCTCAGAGTGTACAGCACTCATCTAGCATGTGCAAGGCCCTGGATGCAAAGCTCTGGTTTTAATTGCACTGTATAGCATACAATAATAATCCAACTAGTTCCATCCTCTTCTAGTCAGGAAACAGACACAGTCAAAAAACTGTCCTGCCCAAGGCCTCAGATTCTGTAACCTCCCTCACCCTCACAATAGAAGCCAGGTTGATTTTCAGAAAAAAAAAAATCTTTTTTTCTCCTTTTTTAAATTTAAATTAGAAACAATCTTATTTTATATATCAATCCCAGTTCCCTCTCCCTCCCATCCTCCCATGCCCCCCACTGACCCCCACCCCATCCCTGTTCTGCTCCATAGAAAAGGTGAGACCTTCTATGATGGATCATCAAAGTCTGACACATCATTTGGGGCAGGGCCTAGGCCCTCCTCCGTGTGTCTAGGCTGAGAGAGTATCTCTCCATAGGGAATGGGAGGCTGAGAGAGTATCTCTCCATAGGGAATGGGAGGCTGAGAGAGTATCTCTCCATAGGGAATGGGCTCCCAATTCATACACTAGGTATAAATGCTGTTCCATTACCAGGGGCCCCATAGACTGCCCAGGCCTCCTAACTGACACCCACGTGCAGGGGGCCTGGTTCCTTCCTATGCTGGTTTCCAAGCTGTCAGTCTGGGTGGGGTCCATGAGTTCCCCCTTGTTCAGGTCAGCTGTTTCTGTGGGTTTTTCTGGCATGGCCTTGACTGAAAAAGGGGTCTTTCTTTTCTATTCTAGATAACCAACAGAACACCATGTCATTACTGTTCATGTTCTCCTTCCACCTCTTAGTTTCAACCCCACTCCTCATTCCTAACACTCCTCCTGGGGCAAACCCTGGAGACAAGGAGAGTCCTGGAGGCCCCCAGTAGGACTGAACTGTAGAGCCCTGGCTAGCCCCAAACCAACCAAGTATTTCCAGTCTGGCCCCCACAGCTCTGTAGCAATTCAGTGTGGGCACCATGAGCTCAGTCAAGCACTCTACTTAAAATTATTATAAAAATCCCATACTACGCTATCATTTCTAAAGTGCAGAGAACAAGAAATAGTGGCTACAGGGAACCGAGAATAGGGAGAAAATGGCAACAGCCACTCCCAGCTTCAGCAGGCACAAGGCTCAGAGCCCTCACTCAGCAGTAGCAGAGGCTGGGAGGTAAGGAGGAAGGAGGATCCTGCCTCAGGTGTGGATGTCAAGAAGTCCGGTCTTAGGACAGTGTGTACTCCGCAGTCCACCCCCTCACTTGTTCACTCGTCCTCTGATTAATTCATTTGCACATATCCCACATACTGATTCACTACTAATTCACTGTTTACCTGTTCATATGTATTCCTTCAACAACCAACATATTTGCTCAGTCTTAGGTTCAGACCCACAACCCAGGCAGCCACGTAAAGGTCATGTTTCAGTGACTATGGAGTCATGTTCAACAGTGTGTTCACGTCTCAGTGAAGTCTCAACTATTGTGAATAAGGCAAGGTGGATGCTGCCATCCCTTAACAGGGCTGGCTCTGAGGACTAAGGACCGTGGCTCTAGGAAGCAGAACCAAGACTACCACAGCTAAGTTAGGGAGCCAGACAGCTCTACAGTTAGAGTTCAGTGCCTAGATGTGCTGGGTGAGTGGTCTCCCTGAGAGTAAGTGTACCAGTCCAGGCTGGATGAGATTAAGGATACCAGAAACACATAAAGATGAGCTCCAGGCCTGGCGGTGGTGGCACACACCTTTAATTCCAGCACTCAGGAAGCAGAGGCAGGCGGATCTCTGTGAGTTCAAGGCTGGCCTGGTCCACAGAGTGAGTTCCAGGACAGCCAAAGTTACACAGAGAAACCCTGTCACAAAACACCAAAAAACAAAACAAAAAAAGATGCACTTCAATCCAAGGTTGCCCTTCATCCAATGACCTTCAGGACTGAGGGACCCAACAGTAAAAGAGGAAAGACCTGGAACTTCCCAGTGTTTGCAAGGCTAGCTAATCCCTCTATGAGGGACAACAAGGTATGTCTAGAGGCTAACCTGGGCACTGCTCACAGGTCCCCAGAGGCACAGCACTCTGCAAGCTCCACCCCAGGTGACTATGGCCTACCCCTCTTTCCATCTCTGTCCTCTGAGACCCCACTCTCCTCCTGCACCCTCTCCCTGGAGAGCCCCTGGAGCTGGTGATTGCCTCTCCTCTCCCTACGTTCCAACCTGTAACCCCTTGAGGTTAGGGACAAAGCTCTGTCTCCTGCTCAGAAATTAGAAATATCCTGGAAGCTACAAGATCCCACAGCACCTGGGCCAAGGGTCTAAGCTGGCTGTGGCAAGCACCACACAGGCTGCCTTGTCCAGCCATGCCCCATTCCTTCACCAAACTCAGATGGCAATCACTCTGCCTCCCAGCAAGAAAAACTGGGTGCAACAGGACCCAGAGGAGCAGTATGTTTCATTTAATTAAGATCAACAGAAGAAGTCAAGTAAAGCTCAGTGCAGGACAGGAATACAGCACACCATAACCCTGTCCCCGTAAAGAAAGGGCAAATCTCAATTACAGGGAAGGTAGGCAGGGTAGAAAAAGTGCCCCCATCCCTCCAGCCCCCCTCAGCCCTGCCAGAATAGCAAATAGCTCTATACCGACACTCACATCTTTGTGTCCACACAGGGACTCTCGAAGACTGAGATTCAAAGCAGCCATTCCATAGAGCTGTTCCTCCCCCTCTCAGGTAAGCCTGCTAGATGACAGGCAAGGAGAATCTGGGTCCTGGCAGGTAACTGGGATCTGGCCAATGAGGTTCAACCAAGATCCATCTCCAGAAATGTGTCCCTGAGGACAGGGCTAATGCTGTAGTACTGACAATGGACACCAGACCACTTAGGAGCTCCTGCACCAGCACTGTGTCACCTTCTACACTACAGGGTTTTACTATGTATTCCCAGCTGCCTTGATCTTGCTGCATGAGCCAGGTTGGCCTAAAACTCAGAGATCCTCCTGCCTCTGCCTCCTGGGATGGAAGGTTTGGGCCACCAATTTGCATTCATAACCAGTTTTGCACACACAATAGTAAGGCCACACATCTGCAGGAAGTCAGACTCCTCTCTAGGCCCCCGCTTCTCTTACTGTCCCTATACTATGCCTCAAACTGTCTTACAGGAAGGAACTTCCAAAACAATAAACTCTAGAAGTTCCACAGCCCAAGGAAAGCCTTTCACTTATGTGTTCTCCCTCCAAAAGGACCCCTCAAGGAAAACGGGAGTGCCTCACACATTCCTCCTCCCTCTCAGCTAGTCCCTGGCCCTTAAGTGATATCAGCCCCAGCACCCCCATTATCTAGGAAAGAAAAGTGGCTGTTAAATTAGTGAGCACATCCGTAGAGCCCCATTTTACATCCCAATTCAGAAGATGACATGAACATCTGCTTTCACTTCAAGACATTAATTTTCAATTATTGGAGAAAAACAAAATTAGTCCTGACAAATTGCTGGTGAATACTGGCTCTTGTCTGGTGGTTCATAATGACAATTTCAGGGGCCACAATTACTGTCCTAGTGCAGACTTTCCTGATGGGGCCCTGTCAGCTGGAGTGCAGGATGGTGGCAGTCCCTCACAAGTGGTACTCTGTCAAGCAACTGTGAGGAGATGCTTCCACAAGCTTCTGTAGGCAGGTACCCACCTCTCCCATGACTACATTAGGAAACTGGGGAAGACATGGTCAGTGAAGTGGGAAGAGAACACCCTGGAAAGCCACACCAAGGTTTTCCTCCTTCCCAGAAAGACGATTTTGACATCAAGTTCTCCTGTGTCCAGAAAAGGCTGGAACACCTCAGAATGTGATGTGCTCTCTGCAGTGGGACTTGGGAAAAGTGCATGATTTTCCTGAGACCCCTCTACCCTGACATTATGTTACCCAAACTCAAGAGCCCCAGCGCCCAACATCCAAATGCTTACAGATACTGAGTAAGAAAAAAGTGTTTGTTAGCTAGGAGTAGTAGCAGAAACCTATCATCTCAGTACTGAGAAGGCTAAATAAAACAAAAGGCCAGCCTGGGCTATACAGCAATATTCTGCCTTTAAAATAATAATAATTAATTAATTAATTAATTAATTAATTAATAGCTCCAGGTGTGGTGGTACATGCCTCTAACCCCAGCACTCAGGAGGCAAAGGCAGGCAAATCTCTGTAAATTGGAGACCAACATGATCTACATAGTGAATTTTAGGACAGACAGAGCTATGTAGAGAGACTCTCTCAAAAAGAAAAAAGAAATTAAATAAAACTTTGTGCCAGGGTCCCATGGACCCAAGAACCAAGCTCAGCTACAGTCCCAGAACAAAAAGAAAAAAAAAGAAAACTGAATTTGTCAACTTCAATTGACCCCCAAATATAGAAAACAACCCACTTGATCAGAGCTTATCAACACTTTAATCTCATTTGTCAGGCTCTTTATGTATCTTGGCTGCTATAGTTACTGTATCAATAAGAAGCCACAGAAATATGAATGAGAATTCCAAAATAACTATGTGGCAGTCTTTGACTGTGACTTGTCACAAATGAAACCAGAGTGTAAATCTAGTTAACATGAGGAGATTCTGGGGTTGGGAGTCATGAACACAAGTGGAGGGGAGCTAACCAGGAAGGAAGACAGGTTAAAAAAGAAAGAAAACAAAACAACAACAACAAAGGAAAATTATATCTTTAAGAAGAGAATGAGAAACATTGCTACTTCCAAAGTCAACTCGGTAACTGAGCTGACATTGTGTAATTGACTTTGCAAGTAGAACAACAGCAGTGTAACAAAGAAAATGTCAGTGTTTTCCCAGCACTAATCTATAACGCTGGGAGGCCCTCCTGCTGTCAGCCAGGGCTGACAATACAATAGCTTTCAGAGGGATATTACCATCATGCTTTTATTCCTGACATCAATCAAGACAAAGAGAATCCTTTTCACAAGGCATTAAAAATCAAACCTTTGTACAACAAGATAGGTAAAACACCATTCTCCTTAAAGACAGCCATGAGGAGCAATCAGCTAATTGGCATCCTTGAAAGAGGTAAAGTATTTTTATTTACTGAGTGTACAACCCCAATCGTTGGCTGTCCCAGACCCTGGCAGGTAAGCTAGGAATCAGAAGTTTTCATCCTCATCTCCCCCACTCACTTCACCCTTCCTGAAGCCCACAACAGGCTTACAAAGCCAATAGCCAGTGCTAAAAACTTCAAGCAAGATATAACCATTGTAGGCTTTGTCGGGCCATTTTAGGTGCAAAGCTACTCTAAGGATTCTATGTATATAATGCCCTTGCAAGCTGATAGGCAGTTGCAAAAATTGTCAAATTTGCCAGCAAACATATATGGGAATTTTCCCAGCTACCCATATTAATGGGATACCCAAGTAAGTCTCTACCATCTTCTCTACAACTACACTAGACCCACACATCTGAAGAAATCCTAACCGAAACTGCTTTCAAGACATGAGAGCAATAGTCTTGTACCAAGGGGGGCAGGCTTGTTTTATGCAAGATCTATATAAACTGGATCTATTCACCAACCTTGGCAAAAGGATGAAAGCAAAAGGAAATCTAGCCACCTTAGGTTCCAGCACTTCAAGACAGTTTGAATGCCTGCTTAACTGCAGTTGACAAGACACAAAACTGCAGGTCCAAAAGCAGCAAGTGAGCAGGGCTAATGTCCATGAGAGCATATTATCTACATCCTCCCCAAACTAACCCACCCAGCCACCAACCCTCAAGAAGCACAAGAGGGTACTCTTAATATCTAAAGGGTGCACAGCTACACAAGGCATAGACAATTGTGATAAAGGGAGGGTCCTCTAGACTTGAAGAACTCAAGGCGATGTGACTGGCCCCTTTGACACGCAACAGACAATGTGGCAGAAGTATGCACTTGAGTCTGATAGCAGAGACTGAGAAGTTACACCAGAAGCATATCTGACAGGCAAGAGTGTGTTTACTTCCAGACAAAAGTGGACACCTTTGTTCTATCTATACAGTATTGAAACAACAGGTGATCTTCCTTTTGTTAAAAGATGACAAATTCTGAAAGGAGAAGTCATCCTAATGCTGCCTTGAGGATCCATTCATTCTCCCACCACCACCACCTAAAGCAACCTTCTTTAGAGCCAGGCGGCAAGCCTGCACCCGAAGCCTCAGTGGTGGGCTCCTTTCGTTTACACATCCAAATGAACAGTTAAGAGAAATCAATGCATCTAATTGCCAGACTATTAAATCCAACATCAGGGGAAGAATTCCACAGCCACCCACTTAAGAGCTGGCTACTGATATAGCAATTGTTGCAACTTTCTATTACACTGAACCAGATCTCCAGCCTTTCTGTCTCCAGCTAGGAACACTACACTCTAAGATGCTGTGCTCCAGTTTCCTCCTCATGTGGTCCCCCTCCTCCTCTGCTAACATGCCACAGCACTGCCAGGGCTGGCTGGGTCTATTGAATTGCTTTATGACTGCAAAGTCACCAGCATTTTGCACCTTTCCTGGTGGATGCACACTAGACACCTCACAGTTAAGCATTTAGCAAGATTCTCCTGCCAAAGGCACATAGTTATCTTATTTTATTGCTTATTAAGTTTTTTTTTTTTTTTTTTTTTGCAAGGAAACAGGTGTAGGAACCTAAACAACAATTACTAGACATGGATATTTTCTAGAAAGAATCAGGCCTTTCCAAATCTGGGAATCAGTAACTTAATTGGTGTGGAAGGAATTAAATACTAGGATTAAATGTCATCTACCTGGATCCAGAGAAAGCTAAGGAATCGACAAAGGATTTGTCTTGCCCTTCCTGCAAGATCATGTACATTTAGCCAAACAAATCTCAACCATTCACACTGGTGTGTGGTCTCTGCTGAATCAAGAAACCTGTAACCTTAGAACGCCTCTATTTATTATATCTCAATTATTTCCATGGAAACAGGCACAATGGTGAACTACACTGTTCCCAAGTCCCCAGACCACAAAATTTATAAGATGGACTTTTGAGAAGCTCAGGCTTGTAAGAAAAGACAAAGAAAGGAAGAGGAGTACAGAAGTGACCAATGGTCATTTTGGATTGGGATGGGGATGCATGGACTCGCCTAAGAACTAATATTAAGAACTGTAATTAGCAGATAGTTGCTAAAGTGGAGAAAATCAACAATAGTAAAAATTATTAAAAAGTTTTCAACTGAGGCTGGGGGGAAATGTATTTATTTTCTACAGGAATGAAGAGGCTGTTACATGGAGCCTAAGGGGGACAGGCAGTTCTCCTTAATGTTGAGTGACAGGAAGACCTGCTGGTAATTGTCACCAAACTACCTGGTTTCATCAGCCAAAATAACATCAGTGAGTGAGATGACAACAGCCTAGGGAATGAGGCCAAAATCATCAAAGGAAACAAATTGTTACAACCACCACACCACCAGGACAGGCATTAAAAAAAAGGAAAATCGGTCAGAAAATGTGACTTTTGTAACATTTATGGATTTGTTGGGTGGTTTGGAGGTTTTGTATTTTTTTTTTTAACAAATTCACAAGGCTTTTGAAAACCAGGCTGCTCACTGTCTGCCCTCCTGCCTCGGCACCCCCCCTTCCCATTTACTGGGCATCCTCCCTATAGAGCTGAGCTTTCCAAAGAAGGACAAACATCCTGAGGGGACAAGTGACCCCACTCCAGAGGGAGGTTGTGTCCAGAGTGGGAAGTGACCCCTGAGGCCTGTTTGATTTTCAAAGCGGCAATACCCAAGCTTTCAAATCACACTTTCTGAGCATTCATTCAAAATTGTTACATTTCTGTCTTTCCTTCCTGCTATGGGCTTTCATATTTCCGAGATCAATTACAAATTACGGTCAAGCGACTTTCACAGCAGAATACGGACAAGCTGGGGGAAGTCCACAATGCCTCTACATCAGCTCTGACACACAGCAGTGGAGTTAAAGTAGAATAAAATACAATGTAAAAGGCAACCGCTGTTCCTTAAGAAGCACCTTCAAGAATCTTTAAAGGGGAGGACCTTGTGTTTCAAACCCTTGGTGTTTAACAGTCCACAGTTGAGCACTGCCTCTGGAATACCGCTTTTGAGAAGGGGCTGTTCTTGAGAAGCAATAAATCTTTCACCTATTGTAATTCTTATCTATTCAAACTATCTTCTCTCTTAATTCCTCTCTTAATAAGTAGTCAGTCTCTACCTTATTCACCTCAGTAAAGAGGTAAAGGTAATAAAAGGTGAAGTACAGAGAAAAGGGCTGGAACAGCTTTTGAAAAAGAGCCTTGGAGAGAGTCCAGAGGGAGCCAAGGGTCCTCGGACTCCAAGGATGGAAAACCAATGTGTGGCTGATGTTCCAGAACTTCTCAAAACACCACCGCTGGTCTGCCTGCCACTTTGCTGTCTCTGCCCATCATTACTTGAATTGTCTGCTACATATAACCACATACATTTAGGGACAGACACTCACTAAAAATCATTTCAAGGCTCATTTCATGAAAGGCTGAAGCTCAATTCTAGTCTTTCACTGTGATCCACGGAGTGTGTTTAGAATTGGTTCAGACGGTTCAGGAACACCCACCCATCTGTTTGCTGTGATCTGCCCTACCTTTGCTTTCTGTGGTTTGTCTTCTAAAATAAGAGGTTTGGAGACCCAGACCAGATTATAGGTGGCCAAGCCTTGCACACACACACATGCACATGCACATACAAATCTCCTTTTATACATAGGTTTAACTCAAAATCAACAACCTCAGTTAAAGAAAACCAGCAATTTCAATTCTACTTTTCTTCTGGGTTCTCTTTAAGTGCCTCTCCAAGAACTGAGTAGTTAACCGAGAAAAGAGGGAAAGAATCAAATATTATTTCAAACTGCAAAGCTCTTCTTTCTAGTCTTCTCTTCCCTGTCGTCTTCTGGGAGTCTTCTTTTATGGCCTACTTGTCTCACAATCAGAACTCTCTGGAACCTCTAATTCTGTAGAGCAAGTCAGGCTGTTCGGAGATGGAGATGCTGGACTTCCGGGTGTTCAGGCAACTTCTCTCAATGAAAAGAAAGGAACTGGTGCTGGGAGTTAAGGCCACAGGGAGGGTCTCGGTGGGGCCAGGTGTCCCTGACTCTCCTGGGGCTTTAGAAGGAAGAAGCCAAGGGACTCAAAACCCACGTGGTGCAGATTCAACACCAGCTATTCCAACCAGGAGCAAGACTGGCAGGAAGGGAGCTGGCCCTAACGCCTTCCCGCGCAGGCCTCCAGGAAATGAACTTTTCAGAGCAGTACTGGGCCGTGGCCAGAGGTCATCAGGGGAGCTGGACCAGGACAAGGGCCTCAGGACTTCGGGCTCCACCGTTACTCACATCCTGCTCCTCTATCATCTACCTCCCAGTACGCCTAGGCAGAGGCTGGAATGGGTACAAAGCAGCAGGCCCTGCCTGCAGAAGCTAGCCAGGAAAGAGACAGGGAGCTCGGCCTGGGTCCGGGGCGTGGAGGGGGCTCCCGACTGGAGGCCTTCCCCACAGCTTCTCCTCTGCTCTCCAGGGGTCCCTTCAAACCTGGGGCTCTCCGTGGAAATAGAAAGCAAGGGGGATGTGTGTACTTGGCTATCTATAGCTCCTCACAAACGTGCGCACCCTGGGGACTCGGTACGGAAGGCAGCCAGGGTGCCCGCAGCGCGGCTGCCCGGGGTGGTACCGGACGCACTGCTCCGAGGGGCGCTCACAGCAGCCGCTGCGCTCCCCTGGGGACCAGCATCCCGCCGGCGCGGCACAGACAATGAACTCCTGGCGAGTCTCCCTGCCCAGCTGGCCTCGGTAGAGCCGGCAGGAAGTGCGGGGGCCCGGGCCAGGAGCTCGGCCTGGGTCCGGGGCGGGGAGGGGTCTCCCGACTTGCTCTCTCTCCACGTCCCCGAGTGACCAAAAGGACACGGAAGAACGCGGGCGAGGCCCGGGGCCAACGAAGGATTGCCGGCCTCCAGGGCATCCGTCCTCGCCGCCTCTCCCTTCCCCATGCTGCCGCCGAGATTCGCAATCCCCGCCAAGTCGGCCCGCACCCCTTGATTGGCCACGCGGGCCCGGGGCCGGCGCGCTAGGAGCCGCGAGGGCCCCTATGCAGAGCCCCCAGGCTCGGGTCCCCGCAAGTGCCGGCGCCGGGCCGGGAGCTGATCAGCGGGCAGGGTGTGCGTCCTGCCCCCGCCGCCGGCGCCTCCCGCCCGCGGCCTCCGCCTCCGCCTCCGCCTCCGCCTCCCTCCGCCTCCTCCTCTCGGCGCTCGCTAGCTCGCGCGGTCCCCGGCCGCCCGCCCGCCCGCCGGTCCCTCCTCCCTCGCTCTCTCCCTCCCTCCTCGCTTGCTCGCGCCTCCGCCGGGCCTCGCTCGCTCACCTTTCACCGAGCGCGGCTTCGCCTGCTTCCGCCTGGACATGTCCGGGGCTCCGGGCGCTCCGTCGCCGTCCGCGGCCGGCTCCCCGCGCCGCCCCCTGCCGCTCCGGGCAGCCCTTCTCCCCCTTCTCCTCCGCCTGCCTCTCGGAAACTTTGTTTTTTGCAGCCGGGTCTGCGTCCGTGAGGAGCGGACCGCAGGTCCCAGGCAGTCTCCCTGGGGGGGGCAGCCCAGGCCGGCCCAGGCCGCTCGGGGGCGGGGGGAGGCCCGGGGGGCGCTCCGGGGCCCTGCCTGTTGCAATGCGGCAGCCGGGGGCTCCGGGTCCCAGCGGCGGTCCCAGCGGCGCGGGGAGTCCGGAGGCCACTCGGCCGAGCCGAGTTATGCAAAAAAAAAAAAAAAAAAAAAAAAAAAAAAAAGCCGCCCCCCTCCTCCTCCTCCCCACCCCCCGCCGGCCCCCGGCCCCTGCGGCCCCCTCCCTCTCTCCCCCACACCACCGCCACCCTCACCCTCCTCCTCCTTCTCCTCCGCCCCTTGCCGGATTTTTGTGCAAAGTTTGCAGGCGTCCGGCCACACAGCCCGGTGCGGAGCTCACAATGAACCCATCTGAGGAGGGGGAACGGGCTGGAGCCGGGAGGGTCTCAGGGGGGCGAGGAGACCGGAGGCGGTCCAGAGCCCAGGAGCTTAGTACCCCCCGGAAAAAAAATAAAAAATAAAAGCCTTCAAATTATCTCCTGCCTCTCACACACAAAAAAAAAAAAAATAATAAATATTAATGGCTCAAAAATGCCCAAATGCCTGGTTTGGAGATTATGATGGATGGGGGGGGGGTCCCTCAACTCAGCCTACTTGGAAGTGGGGCTCGAAACAGCCTCAGTGGCTTGTAAGCTGCGGCTGGGGGTCCCCGGCTCACGCCCCCTTCTCTGGCTCTCGGCTGGGTCTGATGCCGGCTCCCCGGAGGAGTAAGGGGCGCTCGGGGGCGCTCAGGCGGAGGCGGGCAGGGGCGCCCGTGCCACGGGCATTGCTCAGCCGGTGCGCCGGGCCGCCGCTGCCTGCCCTCGGGCTGCGGTGCTCAGAGCGCGACGCGCAGCCGATCCCCAGGCCGGTGCCAAGTCGCGGGCCCCGCTAGCTGCCTCCATGGACCAGGGGCTGGGAGAGGGGGGAGGCGGCGGCCGCGGTGGCGGAGGAGGAGGAGGAGGAGGAGGAGGAAGAGCAGGCGGCGGCGGCGGCCGGGCTCCCGTCCTCCCGGGCAGCGGCGGCGGCGGCTGCGCCCGGGCTCCTCCGCGCTCCAGCCGGCGCCGGCCCGCCCGCCAGCCTCCCTCGCTCTCCTGTCTTCTTTGTGGTCGCTGGCTCTCCTCCTCCCGATCCGGCTGCTGGGGCTGCACTGCAGAGACACATAATAAAGCCAGGCTTGGCTGGAAATGTAGCCGGGTCCCAGCAGGAGGATGTGAGGAGCGGAGTCCCGGCGGGGGAGCGCTCTGATCCCGTGGGGCGCCCCGCACTGCTCCGGCTCGGATCAGACGGAGAGAGGGCCAACAGCACCGAGCGATGGACAGCGCTGGAAATACAGCTCTGGCCGCCCGCAAAACCCGGACCGCGGCGGTGGCGGCAGGCACGGCGCGGGCACCGCACCAGCAAGCAGGGCCCGGGCTCAGGCTCTGACAGCACTGGGCGTGAGGAGAGAACAGATATCAGGCCCACGCGGGCTGACAGGCCCGCCCGGTTGCCTTTAGCATCAAAAACTGAAAAATTGGGGTAGCAAACCAAGGTGAGGTGTCTCAACATTACAGTCCCCGAGACATATGATCCATGCACAAGAATTACCCCAGGACCTGGCTTTTCTCACTAGTTCCGTGTTCCAAAACCACCTCTGCCCCACACGAGAGAATTTCCCACCACTGAGCTAACCTATACCTCCATCTGTATAACTCTCGCGCCCGGTGCGAACTAACCAGACATGGTGTACACGGCACACCTTGTGTATTTATTTCACCCCTTCCCATCGCCTAGGGGAAAGAAACCGGCGCCTACATTTCATGAAGTTTTGCCCCAGCCACGAGGGGGCGCCTCGCGTTCCTTCAGCTCTTGCAGACCGGACTAGGAACTCGCAACAGGCCCTGGGAGCAGTCATCCCAAGGTGGTTCCCCTGAACTGCCTTTTGGGGCTTCTCCCACCAGCTGCAGAGACCTGGTCGCGGCTGGGGAGGGGTCCCGACATCGCCCCCTCCCAGCAAGTGGCGCCACCTTAGGCCGGCGCGCCCCGCAGCAGGGAGAGTAGAGTGGGTGAGCGGCGCGGCGCTGGGGGTTATCAATCTCGTCGATCGATAAGTTGCCACTTGGAGAGGGGAGGGCTGTGTCCCCTCGGAGACGAGTTACCCAGGGCAACCTTTCACGGGGAAAAAAAAAGCCCGCTGCCCGCGGAGAGCAGAGCCGGGCCCAACCTAGCAGCGGCGCCCGCCCCAAGCAGGGTGCCTGCGCCCCGCGGTTCCCGGGACCGAGCGCCAGCCGGGCCCGCGCCCCCCTCGGCTTGCTTCGCGTTCCTGCGGGGCCTTTTTCGCCAAGCTCGTGCAGGGCTGATTGCCGAGGTAGATGCCACCCCCGCAACCCTGCGGCTTGGGAGCGGGGGGCCGGCGGCTGCAGAGAAAGGCCTGAGGCTACCGAGCCGGTATGCGCGCACCTAGGGCCATCTACGAGGGTGAGTCGGGTGGCCGCGCTATGCGTCGCCAAGGCAAACGCTCCGGCTGCGGGAGACAGAGGCAAGGTTCCCTAGAGGAGAGAGTCTGGCCAGAGACATCCCTCTGTCTAGGATGTGGGTCCTGGGGGCCACCCCCTACTTCGGGGTTAGGGCTGCCATCCCTAGCCATCTCCCTCCCCTCCTCCGGAGCTCTAGCCTCCATCCCCGGCTTCCCGCAGGGACTGAAAGCCGCCGCCCACAGCCCAGGGATGTCCTGCGTTAGACAGAAAAGGGGTGCCAAGGGCCAGGGCAGAGGCCGAGAGGCGCCTGGGAAGGCGCCAAGAAGGAGGGGCCGAGTCCACCGCTCCCCCCACCCCCGCCGGCGCCTGGGATCGAGGCCCATGGAGAGAGGCTGACAGGCGGCAGATGGCACACGCTGGGGGAGGGGGCGATTGGCCTCGGCTCGGGGTGCCCCCGCCGCGGGCTGCCTTTCCTAGGTGGAGGGGGAAGGGACTAGCCCCCAACTTGTGGGCTCATGCTCTCTAGGGTGCTCTGACTGAGGACTGCTCCCAGCCGAGAGCCTGGAGGGAGAGGGCCAGACAAAAGAGCGTGGTAGTGAAGTAGTGTGTTAGACTGACGGAGGGGTTCTTCACTGGCGTGGAGGGGTGATTAGGAGGCCCGGGTCGCTGCCCTTTTTCCACCCTCAGGAAACTGAGAAGCTCCGAGGTCGGAGGTGGCAGTAACAGAATGGAGGAGGGGACGGCGATGGACCCTTTGGAACTAATCTTCAAGGAGAAGGGTCGTGAAGCAGATCACAAAGTTCTCTGGACCCTTCCCGCGTTCTGCAGTCACACACGCTTTCCTCTTGACGCTCATCCCTGCCCCCAACAGGCGCGCGGCTGCGGTCTCCCTGCTCAGCCGCAGTCAGGGTGCGGAGGGAACTCGACCTCGTCCCACAGCAGCGGCTGGATTCTTCTGAAGCTTCTTTCATTTTTAACTCCTTCCAGAAAAGTGTTGTTTTAAGGAAAATTGCAGAGCTACAAAAAGCCAGTAGTCCCCCCCCCCCCTTAACTGTCTTTGCCCTTGCTGAGCTCCCATCCCTGGGTTCCCAGGGATTGCCTGGTGAAGCTGGGCCTTGCTTCTCACCAGCCTAGTGACTTTGGTCCAGAAAGAAATCATTTTCGGATGGTCTTTTACCTCCTGTCTGCTTCCTTGGGGAACGCAAAGATCTGGGCCCCTCCTGTTGAAGCAGGGCCCCTTCGACCTTCACCTTATCTGCTCAGAGGAGTGGATGGGAAAACCCACTGCAAAGGAAAACGAATGGATAATAAATGGCTCTTTCTTCCAAGCCCATGCATGCTTGGTTGAAGGCAGGAAAGGCTCCTGCCCTAGGCACTGCCATTGTGGCTCAGTGCTCCTTGAGGATGTAACTCTGAACACCGCAGGTGAAGCTGCAGCTAATTTCCAAACATAAGCAGGCATCTTGTAGAGCCATCTACAGAGGGTCTGGGGGACAACAGAAACCAAGTAGGACAAGAGAACAAAACACAAAAGGAGGGGTTTCGTTTTTTGGGGTGTGTGTGTGTGTGTGTGTATGTGTGTGTGTGTGTGTGTGTGTGTGTGTGTGTGTGTGTGTGTGACTTCTAAACTCATGAAGAGTCCCTAGAGTGTTTCAAGAGATGTTTCTGTGCATACAAAGTGGCCCACGCCTGCCATCCCAGCTCTTGGAATCTAGAGACAAGAGAAAGGGAGTTGGAGGCCATCTTAAGCTACACAGTGAATGACTAGCTTGATCACCTCTGCATCCACATACTTCCAAATGCAAACACACAGCTAATTTAAATAGCAAGTCACTTGAATATACACAATCTGAAATTCCTGACTTCTTTACTCTCTTACTAGGGAAACCTGGCCATTTGGAGGAATGATGCTTACAGATTCACTCCCTTGTGCACTTGTTGACTGTGACTGCACCTGTTGAATATGTGCCTACTATGTGCCAAAACAGTGAACAAGAGGGACTGCCCGCAGCTCCTCTCTGTTGGGATGGCTCTCTAGAGGACCAAGAAGAGAGGCTAACTTTTAACAAGCCACCAATAATAATTATATTTTTGAACAGTCATTAGAAAAATATACAGTGTAAGTGATGCCAAAATCAAGGGCCCAGTGTTGGTCTGGCCAAGAGTCTGAAGGACGGGATCAAAGAAGAGCAGTGTACAAGATGTATGAAGGTGCCTCCAGTGCGAAGGGGTGCTGGGAACTCTTAAGGGGAAGTTGCATGGCTCAAAGGACCAAAGGAGTCAATGTAACCAGGCTCAAGAACAAACTCAACCAATTTCCACAGCTTTCCTCATTATCTTATTAGAGAGCCTCAAACAACAAGAAACGTTTGCCTCTGTTTTCTCATCTACAAAATGGGAATGCAGATGGTGTGTATCTCACTGAGTGCTGCCTGTCTATCCAGAGTGAGGCCATGAGGCTGTTTCCGGCCGAGCCTTTGCTACCTCCCTCCTCTATCTCTCACTTTTACCATAGGGAGAAATGCCAGCCGCATAAACACAAATGCCTTCCTAGTCCTGTAGGCTCTTCCTTTCCTGATGTTCCTCCCAAGAGAGCCTTGCCTCTATCTTCTAGAAGTTTCCCATCTGCCCCAGATACATCAGGAGGGGTTTGCATTTATTTGAGTACATTAGGTGGTAAGAACGGAACTCAGGACCTTGAGCATATGAAGCAACGCTCTGCCACGAGGCTACACACAGCCCAGCTTCAGCTACAAGTACTTTTGTGTTTAGCCAGTCATCATCTGTGGAATCCAGTTCCCCTGGACCATCTTGGGCTCCAGAGACACATAGGGAACCATGAGCAGACTCTTTCCTGTATCTCTTAACCTGGCAAGCCATCCTTAGCCAGCAGCTCCCTTTCCCAGGTCCTCTGTCTCTCTCCCAGTGTACAGCACAGGGTCTTCCCTCCCAGGGACTTGGTACTGAGGCTTTGGAGGACCCTGAAGTGGAAAGCACAAGATGGAAGGATGTTCCTTTCTCAGCTCCTAGTTCTCACCCTGACATTTGGGGGAGGGAAACCCCTGCAGATGCTTCTAAAGTTCCCCAGAGATCTCCATTGTCCCCCTGACCACAACTCAAAGAGGCCAGCAGCAGGCCCAGACATCTGCCTCCCTGGGGCCATAGGAGCCTGGTGCCAAAAACAATAAGTCGGGTGTGAGAACCTCCTTGTCTTCTCCAGTTTCTGCTCAGCTGGGAAAGCCATTTCTATTTTATCATCATTATTATAATTATTTAGTTCTTCAAGCATCAGCAGTCCTTGCAGCGAACACCCACACAGCAGCAAGGAAACCGACTTGGCAGGAGGATCCCAATGGACTCACGCCCTCAGAAAGCTTGCAACTGCTGGCCCAACCTGGAACCTCCACCAGACCCCCACTAGCCACCCGGTGTGCAGTACTCAAGCCTTTGAGCCAAGCTCACTTCCTGCTTTGTGCTCTCAAAATATCTCTTGTACAGTGTCTGTACCTAGCTTTATGTATTTCAATATTTCTGATTTTCAAATATTTTTTGTTAAAAAAAATAAATAAATAAAACAGTATAATGAGTAGCAAATGGTGGCACACGTATAGTTAACCCAAACATTCAGGAGGCAGAGGTCAGCCTGGTTTATATATGGAGTTCCAAGCTAGCCAGGGCAATATAAATGAGACCCTATCTTTAAAAAAAAAAAAAAAAAAAAAGGACAAGAAAAAGAAAGAAAAAAATGCAGTATAATGAATGTATCCAATTTTTAAAGCTTTAGCTAGGAATGGTTGGATAAAATACCCCCAGCATACAACCTCCAAGTCTCATGTCACAATTGGACAAATTCTAGGACTGATCACAAGTCCATTGACCATCAGTACCTTAAGCAACCATCAACCAAGCTAGTTAGCAAATTTGACAGCAAAAAGTAATTGATTTAGGAGAGTCTCAAAGATATAGACTCAAATTTAAAGGCAGTTGAGGTACTGTTGGCATATATAGTTTCCCCCACGTGTGATCAGGTGAAGCTGGAACAACTTGTACACAACTCCTAAGCATACACACAAACACACACTCGAAGCTCAATCCCTAGGGGGCCTGGGTCCAACCCTGAGTACAATGCCCATGCACAATGCCCATGGTAGGGCCTGCCCCAAAGGGAGTGGTTAGATGATGTGAAAAGACAGTTTGCACTTCACTAAGCTGACAAAATTGCCTAAAGATTAGTTTTGTCCTTATAGTTGTCCTGCTTTCTTACTAACAGGTCATAAATGATCTGCGCATATGCTAGGTTCAGGCTGCCTTTACTGTCACCTACTACAGAGACAACAGAACAGCAGCTACCTCTTACCCATCTCATCCTCAGGCTCTTTTGTGACCACTACTGTCTGAAGCTACTAAGAAAGACCATGCTAGCTTAGATCACTTAAGGGAAAAATGGTTTGTTGGTTGGTTGGTTAGTTGGTTGGTTGGTTGGTTTTACTTCTGTTTTTCCCCTGTGTACACACCCCTTTCTTCTTCAGTATCCAGGATGTAGAGAAATGCCATGGAGATTTCAGACCATCAGCACACTCTCACCAGCTGAGCATATAGGATGCCCCAGACGTGAAGAAGGTGAATAGGTTCATTGGGGTTCCCCATTACATCCCAGTGCCTTGCAGGTGCTTGGAATATAGTGATGTCATTAACACAAGAACTCTCAACCTCAGGGGCAAACAGAGGAGTTGACCATATATGTATGTCACTTTTCATCCTACCATTGTCATGAGAAAGCTTTCTGATAGGAAAATAAACTAATGGCTAGAAAACTTTTCCTGCCCAATTAGTCCAAAAGCTCTTTGAGCAGAGCTCTAGATTTTGGTACATATTCCCATCAGATAATGTTACCCACTTTCTTTTTCTTTTCTTTCTCTCTTTTTTGTTTGTTTGTTTGTTTTGTTTTGTTTTTCAAAACAGGGTTTTTTTCTGTGTAGCTTTGGAGCCTGTCCTGGAACTGGCTCTGTAGACCAGGCTGGCCTCAGACTCAGAGATTCACCTGCCTCTGCCTCCTGAGTGCTGGGATTAAAGGCATGTGCCACCATCCCACCCAGTACGCTGTCCACTTTCTAGCCAGTGAGTGGTAGTAACTAAAAAAAAAAAGCTGGCAGAGCACAGGTCAGAGGTGAGCGCTGGACAGACAGAGCTGCCATGTAGCACAGGGACCCATACTGTAGAAAGATCCCGGAAGGCCTCAATTAGAACCCAGGCATCCCCTCAAGTATGAGCTTTGGAAAATCACATCAACAGAATGGGGTGGCTGTAAGCAGTAAGTAGGGGCGCACCTCATGGTGATATGTCCTGTGGGGCTGGAGAATGCCCATACACTGGACGTGTCTGTACACTGCAAAGACCTGAGTTACTGTTACTGTATCTGAGTGATGCTCCAACTTCAGTAATGGGTGTAGTTGAGACAGTACTGCAGGTGGGCTCACACAGAAACAAGCTCACCTGCAAGGACTAGGACCAACTAGGGCTGAAGGAAAGAAGAGGGTAGAAGAGCACCTCTGGGAGGAGTCTTGGGGAGTGTCACCTTTTTTATCTGCCAGTTTCCTGGATTCATCAGCAGGTCTTTCCTATTGTCTGAGTGTCCAGTAAGTACTGCCTGTTCCTTGTGGGTTATAAGTACAGCTTGGTTGATTTAGATTCCTCAGGGTGGTCTTCATCTGCCTCAGTCTCCCCATTTGCAAAATCCTTCTGGCTTTCTGAATAAACAGTTCTAGACCCACCTTCTTGCCCAAAAGGCACTAGGCCAGAGTTCAGAGCCTGCGGGAGTAGAGGGAATTCAGGCAAAAGGCCACTAAAGGGAGGTTATGGGGCTTGGGATGGGAGCAGAGGGGGCAGGGCCCAGGCCCCAGTGGACAGGCCTGGTGCACATTTCCCAGGGCCTCCTCTGAGTGGCCTGGCCCCATCCTGGTCATGCACATTGGGACATGCCAGGGCCTGGCTTCCCAGGGGCTGGAGGGAGCTCCCGCAGGGGACTTCAAAAGCTCAAATGCCTTTCAGAAAGGAGCTAAAACTTTCTGCTTAACCAAAGCCTCCACAGGAGAAGAACAGGCCTGGCCCTTTTCTTTTTAAGTCTCTTTATTTTCCAGCCGGCTGGCCTGGTCATTCTCTTTTTTTCCTATTATAAACGGTCCCAGCTGCAACACACAGGGAAAAGAAAAAAAAAAAAAAAAAAAAAAAAAAGAGCCATCTCCCAGGACTGGGCAGGGACTGGTTTCGGCCTCAGCGCCTGGCTGGCCTCCTGGGGCCGACAAAAGCAGCTCTGGCCTCTGGCACCCACTGGGAGAGGCCCTGGAGCCCCGCCCAAAGCTAAAGCCACAGCAGGAGGAGGGGAGGATTCTGAACATTTCTGCTTGCTCTCCAAATTTTCCTGCCCCTGGGAGCCAACATGTCAGGGGCAGAAAATGAAGGATCAGGTACCCACTTACCAGGCCCACGGACTTCTGGGTGTTAGACCAAGAAGGGTCATACTAGATGATTCAGAACGGACTAGAAAGATGAGAAAACTCCTGTCTGGAGAGCAGTTATACAAGTGCAAAACTGTTTTCAAGTCCAACACCAGGTCCAAAAGAAAGTCTGGGGTCCAGCCCAGAGCACCCTGGGGCTGCTAGAATGTGGTTTGTTACTCTTTTCAGTTGCTGTCCTGTTTCCCAGCAAGCCATTTCATTTCTCTGTGCCTCAGTTTCCTCATTTGTGAAAAGAAGGCTACATCCATGGCCACCTTGTAGGACTGCTGGGTTAAGTGAGCCAGTAGGTAAAGCTCTTAGTACAAGCTCAGAAATGTGACATCTTAGTGTCTGTAAATGGAAGACTTGTTTCCTTCACTCAGTGAATGTTTATTTGTTACTTCCTGGGGTTTATGCTATGATGGGCACTGAGCCAGATACTAGTGACACAGCTGGGCCAAATGGAGAAGCCCCTGGCCAGGTGGGACTTGAGTTGGGATGAGCTAAGGGATACACCCACCAAGCCTGACACATGGCACACCCCAGTCTTCCTTTCTGATCCTATGAGCACAGCAGGATTTCAGAAGCCAAGAAGCCAGGGGGATGGCAGAGAGAGACAGAGAAGATCTAGGAATTCAGAATTATTGGTCTCATTTACTTTTCTTCCAAAAGACATTGACAATGAGTTTAAGGTTTCTCACCATGTCCTGTCTGCTCCAGGGGAACTGCAGGAAAGAGAACGGGGGAAAAAGAAGAGCAGAAAAGAGAGCATAAGTGGGCTGGGGTCTTTATTTTATAGGGGTCCTTTGCACCTGCTTGTAAACTAGTACTCATGGAACCCTGGGATGACCAGAGCACTGCCTGAGTGCGTTCTGCCAGGTGACAGGGGCAGGCCAGCAGATCTGCCTCCAAATTCAGTTTACTTTAACTTAGTTTGACTTAGCTGTTTGGAAGAAACAGTTCCCTCTTTCCCAGTCTTTTCTCCAAATACCCCACCTGACAGCCCAGGTGATGCTCTCCCAGGGAGCTCCCCCAGCAGATCTAATTGCTGCCCACAATGCATCATCTTCACGGATATGGGCTTGGAGAGGTTGTAGGGTTCCTGGTCCCTGGTTACACAGACCTTAAGGGACAACATCAGGATTTGTTCTTTCATTTTGTGACAGTCTCATATACTCACTCCCAGCCTGGCTTCAGACTCAATCTGCAGCCCTCCCCCCATGGAACCAAGAAAAATTGTGAACTAAGGATCCTGTTGCCTTTATTCCTGACTGCTGAGATGACTGACAGATATATGCTACCATGCCTACTTTTGCCCACTCCACCAACATAGTTTCACCCCTAGCCCTTGTTTTTTGAGATAATGTTATTGGATAGCTCAGCCTGGCACCAAGACTCTGAGTGATCCTCCTACCTTGACCTCCCATAAATTGGGATGGCAAGTGTGAGTGATCATCAGCGCCTCTTACAACCAGGAAGGAACCCAAGCTAGATCTCCCTCTGGAGCAGGAAATGGCACCTCGCCAGTTAATTTCAGCTCCTACACTTTGCTTGAAGCAGAGCACTGACTTATTGATTTAAGATACCTACATTTCAATAACTAGGCACACAGAGAGATAACGATGATATCTGGGGATCACAAACAGTCATGCCAGGTGTCAATACAGGTGATAACCTTCCCCCCAATCTCCATCAATACTAAATTATTCCTTGTTGTTCTTTTTATTTTTTTAAAGATTTTTTTAATTGTGTATACAGTATTCTGTCTGCATGTATGTCTGCATGCCAGCAGAGGGCACCAGATCTCATTACAGACGGTTGTGAGCCACAACGTGGTTGCTGGGAATTGAACTCTGGAAGAACAGTCAGTGCTCTTAACCTCTGAACCATTTCTCCAGCCCCTTGTTGTTATTTTTCAGTTGGGAAATATATTGTGTTTTCTTTTTTTGAGACAAGGTCTTTTGTAGCTCAGGCTTGCCTTGAACTCATATATAGCTGAGGCTAGCTTGAACTAGCTTGAACTCTGGATCCTCCAGCATCTACCTCCCAAGTTCTGTTATTACAAGTATGTGCCAAATGCCAGGTTTAAGATGCTTTTTAGACCAGGCAGTGGTGGTGCACTCCTTTAATCCCAGCACTCAGGAGGCAGAGGCCAGTGGATCTCTGAGTTCAAGGCCAGCCTGGTCTACTGAACAAGTTCCAGAATAGCCTCCAAAACTACAGAGAAAACCCTATATCAAAAAAAAAAAAAAAGCAAAAAAGTTCACACTGCTGGAGGGGCTGAGAAAAGAGGAGGACCCTAAGAGAAACATACATGGTCCCCTGGAGAAAGGGAAAGGGACAAGATCTCCCAAGCACGTTGAGATCATGGGGGGAGGGGAAAGGATTTTAGGAGAAAGAGGAGGGGAGGGGTGGACATGAGATAGCAGGAAGATTAAGTCAGGGAAAAAATAGAGGAGAACAAAACTGAGAGATGGCCCAGTCAGTTAAGAACACTAGTTGCTCTTCCAGAGGATCCAGGTTCAAATCCCAGCATCCACATGGCAGCTCACAACCGTCTGTAACTCGAGTTCCAAAGGATCTGACACCTTCACACCAATGCACATAAAATAAACTTTAAAAAAAAAAAAAAGAATAGAGAAGAGCAAGAAAAAAAGATACCATAATAGAGGGAGCCATTATGGGTTTTAAGAGAAATCTGGCACTAGAGAAATGTCCAGAAATTTACATGGATGACCCCAACTAACAATGTAAGCAATAGTGCTACCTTAAATGCCCTCCCCTGAAAATGAGATTGATGACTACCTTATATGTCATCCTAGAGCCTTCATCCATTAGCTGATGGAAGCAAGAGCAGATACCCACAACTAAACACTGAGCCAAACCCCTGGTATCCAGTTGCAGGAAGGGAGAAGTGATGAGCAAAGGGGTCAAGACCAGGCTGGAGAAACCCACAGAAACTGCTGATCTGAACAAGGGGAAGCTCATGGACTCCAGTCTGATAGCTGGAAAACCAGCATAGGACTGACCCACTTTACCTGAATGTGGTGCTAGTTAGGAGGACTGGGCAGTCTATGAGGTCTTTGGTAGATCAGTATTTATCCCTAGTATATGAATAGACTTTGGGAGCCCATTCTACATGGAGGGATGCTCCCTTAGCCTAGACACATGGGGGAAGGACTAGGCCCTGCTCCAAATGATATGACTTTGAAGACTCCCCATGGGGGATGGGATGAGAGTTGGTGGTATGACTTTGAAGACTCCCCTTGGAGGTTCTCACTCTCCCTAGGAAGCAGAAGGGGGATGGGATGAGGGTTGGTGGAGGGGGGAACAGGGGAGGGCTGAGGGTTCTGAAACTGGGATTGACATGTAAAACAGCATGTTTCAAATTTAAATTAAAAAAAAGAAAAAGTGTAGCTTAATAAAAGATACAACCAAAGAATAACTGCCCCCCCCAAAAAGGTTTTTAAAGATTTATTTTTAAGGGATGGTGAGATGTCTCAGGAGTTAAGAGCACTTGCTGCTCTTACCGATGACCTGGGTTCAGTTCCCAGCACTCACAGGGTAAATCACACGAGTATCTATAATCCATTTCCAGAATACATCTATTAGACATACATGTGGTACACATACATACATGCAGGCAAACACATACAATTTTTCAATTGATTTATTTTCATTTTATGTTCATTAGTGTTTTGCCTGCATGTATGCATGTATGCCTGTGTGAGAATGTTGGATCCCCTGAAACTGGAGTTACAGACATGCTAGAGCTGTCCACACTAAAGAACACCCACACTCACCAGGTTGTAGGCTGTGATTCTGAAGGACCCTCTATCTCTTTCTAGGCAAACTGCCCTCTGCTACCACACAGAGATGAGCTCAGCATCATCTATGTACAAATGCATCTGTAGAGCTAATCCTGACCTTGGGAGTCTACAGCCAGGCGTTCCAAAAACAAACAAACAACAACAAAAACAATCTAGGCAAGTGCTTGGTCTTACTGAGGCAACAAGTCATTGTTCTGTTCCAACCATTTTATCAAAGCCCAGCTTGAAGGGCTATGTGAGGCTCGGGTGTTTCAATAGCAGCAGGTTGCTAAAATTCCTTGGGGAAGGGCATGAACAATGTCTACTCCTCCCCTTAGGGTCCTAATGCAGACCAAAGTAGATTCCATTACAGTGCACCTGAGGGTGTGTGTGTGTGTGTGTGTGTGTGTGTGTGTGTGTGTGTGTGTATAATCGTTTTTTAAATTTTCTATCTATGCAGCCCTGGTTCTTCTGGAACTCATCATGTAGACCAGGCTGGCCTCAAACTCATGAAGATCTGCCTGCCTCTGAGTCCCAAGTGCTGACATTAAAAGTGTATGCCACCATGCCAGGCTTTACTGGAGTTTCTTACAGAGCATGCGTGAGGATTTACTAACAGAAACGTGGGCAACCCCAAGACAGCTGCACTTAAAAGTCTTCACAGACCCTTTCGGGTCTTGGCTTTAAAATGACCAAACAAAGAAGAAATAAATAAGGCCCCGGCCATGTGCAGCCAATTCACTGCACAAACAGTGGTGTGCCCAAGGACAAGGCCATTAAGAAGTTTGACATTCAGGGCTAGAGAGATGGCTTAGAGGTTCAGAGCAATGACTATTTTTCCAGAGATCTTGAGTTCGATTCCCAGCAACCACATGGTGGCTCACAACCATCTATAATGAGAGCTGGTGCCCTCTTCTGGCAAGCAGGCATACATGCAGACAGAGCACTCATTCATAAAAATCTTAAAAAGAAAAAAAAAAAGTAGTCATTCAGAATATTGTAACACTGCTGCTGCCAGGGACATATCCTATGCAAGTGTCTTCAGTGCTTATGTCAAGTGGCATTTCTTTGTGAGCTGTGCCATTCATAGCAAGGTAGCCAGGAATGGCTCTTGTGAGTCCTGAAAGGACTGAACATGCCCACCATGATTTAGATCTGCTGGTGATGCTCTACATCACCAAAGCCCATGTAAAGAGGTGGCTTCATAAGACAGAGGAAGAAAAAGAAGAAACCTTGAAAAGAATAAAAGGAGGCTTATACTTTATATAGAAAAAGTTTTGCCTTGGCATAAACGATGGCTTCCTCATAACTACACAGATGGAGTCCTTTCCCCTAGTCTTCCATACATTCTAGTACCTGCCCAGATCCTACAAGGAGTGCAGTTAGGGTAGCATTGTATACAAAAGTCTAGGAAGAGTGATCAGACTCAGCTGAGAATCTAATATCTCCCCTGCCCACTCCTAGGTGTGACATCCGAAGTCTTGAAGCCCTATCCTGATGGGCTTTGGTAAGCAGGTACAGTTGATCCCCTGAAGATTATGGCATTATTACTCATACAGTGCCTTAAAATATACTACCAGAGCACAAGCTCTCCATCACTCTGCCAGACAAGACCCATGGTGATTTCAACCCATGCCCACACAGTGACTGAATCTCCTCTGCACCACCACACCCAGTGTGTGAAATGCTGGGGATTAAAGCCAGGGCCACATACATGGGTCACAAGCACTCTATAAAGAAGTTACAACTGACCTCTGATTCCTCTGCACGAACACATAGTAGCAGATCTGTAAATATAATACAGTGTTAACCTTTTGTCTTCTGTGTAAATGTTTCCATATTGTGTTACTTTGAAAGTCATTTTTAAGTACATGGTTGTCTTTAATCTTTTGTTCCAAAATGAAAACTCGGGGGGTGTGGCTGATACACAAAGGCTAGGGTTTTTGTTTGCTTGATACAATTTTGTTCACATCAGTGGTTCTCAACCTTCCATTAAAATGCTGCAACATTTTAATATAGTTCCTCATGTCATGGCAACCCCAATCATAAAATTATTTTTGTTGCTACTTCATAACTGTAATTTTGCTACTGTTATAAATAGCTATGTAAATGTCTGACTGTTACTGAAAACAACTTGGGGAGGAAAGGGTTTATTTAATCTTACAGTCTATCATGAAGGGATGTCAGGATAGGAACTGGAAAAACCATGGAAAAACACTGTTTACTGGCTTGCTTCCCATGGCTTGCTTAGCCTGCATTCTTATAACAGGAAGGACCACCTGCCCAAGAATGGCATAACCTATAGTAGGTTGGGCCCTCCCACATCCATCATCAATCAAGAAAATGCCCCTACAGTCTGTCCCACAGGCTAACCTTCCTAATGCTGTGACCCTTTAACACGGTTCCTTGTGTTGTGTGACCCCCAGCCTTAAAATCATGGTTATATGGCTACTGTTATGAAATCATAATGTAAATATCTGACTTTGGGGGTCACAACACAAATGTTGAAAACCACTGGTTTAAGGGATTTTTTTTAATGATTTATTTATTTTGATTTTATATGCATTGGTGTTTTGCCTGCATGCATGTTTGTGTGAAGGTGCTGGATCACTTGGAACTGGAACTACAAATTGTTGCGAGCTGCCATGAAGGTGCTGGGAATTGAACCCAGGTCCTCTGGAAGAGCAGCCAGTGCTCTTAACTGCTGAGCTATCTCTCCATCCCCCAAGAGCATTTTTTCTTTCTTTTTCTTTTTCTTTCTTTTTCTTTTTTTTTTTTCTTTTTGTTGTTGTTGGTTTTGTTTTTTGAGGATAAGGTCCCTCTGTGTCGCCCTGACTGTTCTAGAACTCTCTTTGTAGGCCAAACTAGCCTTGAACTCACAGAGATCCACCTGCCTCTGCTTCCTGAGTGCTAGAATTAAAGGCAGGTGCCATCACTGCCCAGCTTCGTAATTCACTTTTGCCTTAGTTATTTTTCTGTTGCTTTGATAAAATATTTGGACAGAAGCAATCTGAAGGAGAAACAGTTCCTTCTGGCTCACAGTTAAGGGGGTACAGCCCATCATAATAAGGAAATCAGGGGAGCAAGAGCTTGAAGCAGCTGATCAGGCCCAATGCAGTCAGAAAGCAGGGAGACATGCCGTTCTCCAATTGACTTGAGATAAATGTTACCCTCTCTTAGCTGTTGTTGTTTTTTAGATAGGAGCTTGCTTTATAGCCCTGGCCATCCTGGAACCCTCTATGGAGACAAGACTGGCCTCAAACTCACAGAGATCCACCTGCCTTTGCCTCCCAAGTGATGGGATTAAAGGCGTGCACCAACATGACTGGCCAGTGTTACCCTTCCTTTAAAGTGGTCAAGTAAGGGAGAGCATATGCCCTCCCATGCCACCTTGCCTTGCCTACAACACCCTCCCCTATAGCTTCCTCCAACCCACTGTTCCTCAGACTTCCACGTCCTGGCCACATTTCAACTTGAATTCCACAGCCACAGTGATGTTGGCTTCGTTTTTAACACTCGCAGATATTTGCGGAGAAAAGATCCAAAGTTAAACAGCCCCAAGAGAGAGGCAGTACTAGGGAGGTTTGGGGGCTTCCGTAGGCCTTGGGCAACAGGGATGGAGGAGATTGGGGGGCACATGGCATAGACTTGGAAATTATCCATGTGTTCAGATCCAGGGGTCTGCTCCCCAACTCTTGACACCCAAAGCAAGCCTGGCCTCCCGGGCCTTTAAAGGAGCTGGGAAGCAGGTGAATGCTCAGCGACTCCCATAACAGGGGGGAAATGCTTCTGGCATTAAACAAAGCCTTTTTATATTTAAACTGCCAGCCCAGGATTTTCAGGAAAGTTCCCCAAGCGTCACTGAGTGTGTGCACAAAAAATTATGCCCCGGTGTATAAACACGGTTCGATGCAGAAACACAAGCGTGCATGGCCAAGCTCCACTCCGCCCCGCGAACCCCGCACTCCTTGTCCCGCACACCCAGCCGCACCCAGAGGGGGTGGTTCTCTCAGCGGGACTGGAGGAGTAGGCTCCACCAGGAATTCCAGAGCCACAGGGAGGAGGAAGGAGAGGAGAAGAAAGCCACTGCCGCCACAGGGGTTCGGAAGGGAGGAGGGAGAACACCCCTCCACCCATTGCTAAGCCACCCTGCTGGCCAGATGGGGGAAGACCCGGAGGAATGTGGGGTGCAGACCCAGGGGCCTGGGGCCAGACGCAGGGTCTTTGCTGAAAAACTGGAGAATGAGGTTTCCTGTCAAGGAATCCAGAATCCTGTCCCAGAAGGCGCCTCTGAAGTCACAGGACGAGGTCACTGTTCAGGATCCGATGTCCCCTCCCTCCAATTCTGGACAGTGGCTCGTCAAGGCCCTGGAATGTTTTCTCCCTGAGGTCCGAGAACACTCTGATCAGGTTCAGTGGCGCTCAGAAGGGAAACTAGGGACCCAAGACCCTCCACTGGCCAATATCCTTGTGAACTACTTTTTTGTTTTGTGTTTCATGGAGTCCCGCTGGCTACAGCTTCTCACACCTAGCCCAGCCCAGGAAGACACCCTACCCTCGGCCAGAGGGTCAAATATGCCTGGGTCTCCCGTTCCAAGAGCGGATTTCCTCTTAAAAGCCAGTCTGCCTCAAGGGGAGCTAAACTACCGACCTACAGTGTTGTTATTATTAGTGAAAGGAGCCAAAGCTGTCTGGCTATGCATCCCTAGGGCAACACTACGAGCTGTTTAGTCCCTGCCTGTCCCTTCTTAGTCTAAGGTGTATTTCTGACACTCAGCAGTAAAAAGCAAGCCCTGACCAAAATATGGTTACAGCTGGCCAAACTGAGGCTCAGAGTGGTTACATCAAACTGTTGGACTCCACAGCTGGCCAGAGGCAGAAATGAGACCGAATTGATGTCATCAAGTCCCAGCCGTGGGGAATTTTATTATGTCTCAGTCCTGGAGCAAATGGACTTGTTTTCCAAGTCCAGCTCAAGCTAAGTCAAAAACAACTACCAGTTACTTCCTGGCATTGTTCACAGAGCACCCTTTCTGAGCCTGAACCACTGCCTGACAGAAAGAATCCTTCCTGTAGAGCCCACAGCCCACTGTTCTCAGCAAGAGGACGAAATCACTTACACCACTCACCGGGCCAGTCCTGGCACAGCTGGGTTCAGGCCTGCAGCTACTGCAGTGTGCAAGGGACTGTGTCTCCCCCCCCCCCCCATCTCCCACCTCCTCCACAAACCCCCAGGTACTTCCTGAGTACTAAGTGTGAGAACGAGATTTTCTAGTGCAAAGCTGACAAGCCGTGCCCAGTGTGCCTCACTAGCCCCCTTCCTTATGTTCCCATGGTAATTTTGAACATATTACTAGCAAGCAAAAATCAGTCAATTTCACAGCAAAATTTTCTTTCTTTCTTTCTTTCTTTCTTTCTTTCTTTTTTGTTTTGTTCGTTTTTGTTTTTTGTTTGTTTGATTTTTTTTTTAATTTTTTTTTTTTTTTAATTTTGTTTTTTGAGACAGGGTTTCCTCTATGTAGCCCTGGCTGTCCTGGAAATCACACTGTAGATCAGGCTGCCCTCAAACTCACAAAAATCTGTCTGCCTCTGCCTCCCAAATGCTGGGATTAATGGCATGTGCCACCACACTCAACCACACCACACTGAAGGGTAGGACCTGGGCCATGGGGAGTCCAACGTACTTTTCCTCCCTAGCTATGTGTCCCAAGAACAGAGAAAGGACAGCCTAGAGCCTTTTGTGGCTGGATACAGCTGGAGCCAGGTTTCCAAGCACATGTTCAGGGTCCTACTATAGAGAAGGGCCAGGCTCCATGTAACCTAGGAAAAAGACCCAAAGAGGTCACTATGCTGATTAGATGGGCTGAAGTCTCTAGGAGACAAGAGTAGGAAGGAAGGTAGCATTGAAGAATCCATTTGGAAGTAGTTCTGGTGTGGGTTCAAATCCTAGCCTTGAGAAAGTTACTTAACCTCCTCCCTGTAAAATGGGAACAACAACAACAACAACAACAACAACAATAATAACAACAACAACCCATAGTTAAACAAGGAATGATGGAACTACTTAGGAAGATTGAGGCAGGAAAATTATTTGAGACCAAAAGTTTAAGGCCAGCCTGGGCAACATATTTCCATCTCAGATAGATAAATAAGAAGTTGACATTAATTTTTTTAAGATTTATTATTTTATTTTTTATATTTGAGTATTTTGACTGCATACATGTACATGTGCCATGTGCTTGCCTGGTAGCTAAGGAGGTCAGAAGAGGGTCTCAGATTCCTGAGAGCTAGAGTTATGGGTGGTCATGAACTGACATGTGGGTGCTAAGAATCAAACTGATGTTTTCAACAAGAGCTCTTAACCACTGAATCTCTCTGACCCCAAATATCTGACAATTAGTGAGCTCTAGAGGTGGCCCTAAGCCCTTTTGTATGTTCTAAGTCATCCTGTAAAAACACGCTGGTTTGTATGTGCTGCCCCAGGGAACAGATTAGGAAACACACACCCAAAGAAGGCAAATAATATTCTCTTCTTCCCTTTTTGTGGGGGAGAAAGGGGACAGGGTCTCCTTATGTAGTTATGTAGTCCTGGCTGTTTCTGAACTCACCATGTAGAACAGGCTAGACTAGAGTGCACAGAGATGTGCTGCCTCTGCCTCCTGAGTACTATGATTAAAGGTTGATGATGATGATGATGATGATGATGATGAGTTAGAGATAGGGTCTCACTGTATAGTTAGATCTCATAGCAATCCTCCTGCTTCAGATTTGCAAATGCTGAGATTACCACTTCAAGATGAGGCCAAGTAATTTAACCAGATCATGCAACAAGTAGAGCCAGCTGATCAAACAAGGTCCTTGATTCCCATCCTCCAGAGTCAGTGAGAGTTAGAAACAATCAGTGCACCAGCCTTAACCCTGTTCCACACACACTCATCGTGCTGCTGCTACTGTTGCTGCTATAACAGTGACTGTCTGGCCAGCTAAGACTGCTGTGACAAGGCCTGCAAACTGGGCACATTAAACAATGTAGACTGATTTTTTCAGTGCTGGAGGCTGGTCTAAGATGGAGGTTTGACAAAGTTTCTTTGGAGGCTTCCTGAGCTTGAGAAAGCTGCTTTCTTCCTCTATCTTCATGGTCTTCTTTTTGCTCATATCCTTTTCTGGGGATTGAACCCAGGGCCTTGTTCATCCCAGATAAGTGTCCTACCACAGAGAGGCATCCCTAGTGCTTGCTAGTTTGAGAAAGGATCTTGCTATGTAGCCCAAACCATCCTAGAGTTCGTAAGCCTCCCGCCTCAGTCTTCCAAATGACATGTTATAGGTGCACACCAGTATTCCTGGCCTAACCTTTTCTGAGGACCTCAGTCATACTGGCTAGCTTTGGCCTTAGGATATGGATGCTGTTGGTCAACCCCAGAGCCCTAGCAGCCACAGTGCTAGCTAGCCCCAGAGCATTCCAGGAGGCGAATCCCGAAATCTACACAGCCAAGGCTCAACCTATCTTGAGATGAGCTGTTTGTTTTCTCCCAAAGATGTCCCCTCGCCTCAATTTATATTTCTCTTAGCTTTTGACAACTGCAGTTTGTCTCTAGAATGGTTTCCCCCATCTGGTCCCTCTCCTCTCCAATGGCCACCAGTCACTCAACCACAGGGACTTTGACACACACAAACCTGACCATTCCACTTTTTTATCTTCCACGGAACACAAACCCTTACACAGCATGCTAAGCAAGTGCTGCACCAACAAGCGACATCCCCAGCCTTTGTTATTTTGAGATGGTATCTCACAGTGTAGCCCAGGTGTGGTACCCGAGTCTTGATCTTTCTTCCCTGTATCATCTTAGCTTCCCCAGCTGCCTACCCCAGCTCCCCCAACCCTCAATTCCCCCCCCCCATTTGCAGGTTCAGTGGTCATGGGCTGTTCCTCAGCGAGATACTATAGATGGCTTTGAGCTTCAGGTCAGAACTTCAAAGGGCCTTGTAGGGCAGGCTGGCCCTGTGCCAACTAGCAAGTGGGTTGGATGGTGAATGCAGCTGTGCTGCCTGTGGTACAGATAGACAGCTAATTCTGATCCTTCCCGAGCAGGAGCTATAGGGACAACAACCTCCTAAGGTGGCATCACTGCATCCTCCTAAGGTGGCATCACTGCCTAAGGCCTATTCCGAAATAGGGCCAAGTTTTGTGTCCTTGTCTACCTTTGCATCTAAGGTAGAAAAATTGGGGCAATGATGAGAAGGGGGGACAGTTACCAGAGGGTACCCAAACAAATATATGGGCCATATACTGATGAAACTCTGTCTCCATGAAGACCCAAAGAGATGCATGGAGCAAGAGAGAACATTGACTCTTAGGTCAGTCACCCTAGATGCCTGAATGGCTTCCGCCTGGGAGATTTTCAAGTGAGATGATGAGGGACTGGTTAGCAGCCAATGACCAACGGGTTTCTGGTGCTGCTGGTGTCTTCTGAGTTGTATGTTTCTCAACTATAAGGAATCTGTGCCTGCTGTTTTACCTTCATCATAATAACTGGGCTTTAAACTATCAGCTGCCCTACCACTCAGGCCATAGCTTAGGGGAAATTCTGTTCCCCTAAGCAATGGCTCTGTTGCTCACTAAAAGCAGCTTCAGCTAAATCTCTGTTGTTCTAACAAAAGGCTGGGGTGAAAACCTCCGAGCTCAGAAAGTTAGAGTAGCAACTGGCTACACTCTCTTTGCTGGCATCCCCAGAAACCTCTCTCCTTCCACATCACCCCAACTAAAAATCCTACACTAAGCTCCTCCCAGCTACTTCCAGTCAACTAGTTGCTAACCCTCCCCATCTGAGCTCAGATTAATTTCATTTAATTAACACAAATGCAACACATCTTTACATAGTTAAACAAATGCAGCATAAACAAATGTAACACATCTTTGCCTAGTTAAACAAATATTACACAACATGTGCCTGAGGACAAAGAGATGGACTATGATGTGCTTTATAGCAGGCAGGGTGGCACTCACCTGTTACCTTAATACCCTGGAGGCTGAGGCAAGAGGATCATGAATTCAAGGCTAGCCTTGGCTACATAGAAAGTTCAGGACCAGCCTGGATTATACAAGACCCTGCCTCAAAAACAAAATAAATAAGTAAATAAGTAAGTAAATAAGTAAATAAATAAATAAAAAATAAATTTAGAAGACATATATGTATATATGTGGTGATTTGAATAGGAATGGTCCCCATAGACTCATGTGTTTGAATGCTTGGCCCATAGGGAGTGGCACTATTAGGAGGTGTGGCCTTGTTGGAGGAAGCGTGTCACTGTGGAGGAGGGCTTTGAGGTCTCATATGCTCAAGTTATACCCAGTGTGGCACAGAGTCTCCTGCTGCCTGTGGATCAAGAGGTAGAGATCTCAGTTCCGTCTCCAGAACCATGTCTGCCTTGGCACTTCCATGACTCCTGTCATGATGAAATGAACTAAACCTCTGGAACAGTAAGCCAGCTTCAATGAAATGTTTCCTTTTATAAGAGTTGCTATGGTTATGGTGTCTCTTCACAGCATTAGAAACCCAAGATAAGACAATGTATTCGTAAAAATGTGTGTGTGTGTGTGTGTGTGTATCTTCATTTCCACTTTTTGGCACAATGCTCATGATCTCTTAGCTAGCAGTAAGAATTTCCTGGCTAGCAGTAAGTATTCTTTGCTCTAATGGTCTCCTGAGTGGAGGCTACTAGCCTGAAATCCTACCCTACCCTACCCTACCCCTACCCCATCCCTTGGATAAGGGAGAAGGCCTGGATCCTGGCTCAATAGTCTTATCTGTCTGAGATCCAGCCAGGTTGTCTACCATCTGCGGGGGACTTCTAGTAAAGAAAATGAGGATGGGTAGAAGTTGGGCTGAGTTATCCAAGTAGTACCAGGTAGCTCTCCACCAAGAAGGCTGAAAAGTATGGGAACAGAGAGGGAGGAAGGGAAAGGAGGGATGGTTTGGAGAGTAGAAGGAAGAGCACAAAGGACATGGACATCTTTACCCAAAGGTGCTAGAAAACCCGTTATCTAAATGTAGAAGAATGAAACTTGGTCTTTCCTACTCACTCTGCACACAAATCAATTCAAAATAAATCAGAGATCTCAACACTAGACCAGGAACTCTGAAACTTCTAGAAGTTTCTGGTAATGATTTGTGGATAGGTCCTAGTTGCCCAAGAAACAGAGCCAATAATCAATAAATGGGACCTTGAAATTTAAAAACTTCTGTACAGCAAAAGAAATGGTTAAGCATCAGAAGAGAAAAAAAAATTCTTTGCCAGCTAGACACTTGATAAAGGATTAGTGACTAGAACATACAAAGAACTCAGAAAACTGAATATCAAGAAAATAACCAACCTAATTAAAAATGGACTGTGGAGCTAAACAGAGTTCTCAGAAGAAATACAAATGCTTAAGTGTTAGCCATCCTTAGCCACCAGGGAAATGCAAATTAAAACTACTTTGAGATTTCGTTTTACTCCAGTCAGAAAAGCTAAGATTAGGAAAGGAAAAGACAAATGCTGGTAAGTATGTGGGAAATGGGCATCTTCATGCAGTGTTGGCCAGAGTGCAAACTGGTAAAGCCTCCATGGAAATAAGTGTGACGCTTCCTAAGAAAAAAACTAGAACTACATCCACCGTATGACCCAGCTATGCCTCTCCTACACATATATTCCTGCTACAGAAACACACGTTCATCCACAGTGCAAAGCTAGGCACATAGCTAGCCATAGAGGTCAGGCAGTGGTGGCACACACCTTTAACCCTAGCAGCCACCTGTATATCAGGCGGGCCTGGAACTCAGAGATCCATCTGCTTCTGCCTCCCAAGTGCTGAGATTAAAGGCATGCACCACCACACCCAACTATTTTATTTTTTTATTTATCATCATTATTATTTTGGTTATTCAGGACAGGATTTCTCTGTGTAGCCCTGGCTGTCCTGGAACTCGATTTGTAGACAAGGCTGACCTGGAACTCAGAGATCCACCTGCCTCTGCCTCCCAAGTGCTGGGATTAAAGGCTTGTGCCACCACCTCCTGGTTGCTGATTTTATTTTGGTTTATTTTATTTGTATGGGCATTTTTCTTGCACATCTACCTGCATACATGTGAGCCTGGCAGGAAATGAGGCTAGAAGAGGGCATCAGATCCCCTTGAGTTTGAAATTACAGTTCATTGTGATTGTTGTGTAGGTGTTAGGAATTAAACCTGAGAGTTCCTGAAGAGCAACAAGTACTCTTAACTGCTGAACTGTCTCTCTAGCCCCTCAGCTACTTTTTTTTTTGAGGCGGGATCTCTTTCTGTGTACCCCTAGCTGTCCTAGAACTTGCCAAGTAGATCAGGCTAGCCTCACACTCACAGAGATCCACCTGCTTCTGCACCCAGAGTGCCGGCTTTGAAGGCATGTGCCATCACACCTGGGCTCAACTCTTCCTGAAGTTCGCCTTGGGCTTTCTTCTTCCATTTTTAGCCATCCTATTGTTTGCCGGGATTCCAGGCAGTCTCCACCAGAGGCTGCAAGTCTGGACTCAAATGAATTAAATGAAAACTTTTGCTTTCTTTACTGTATTTTTTCCAAAATTACTATCTTTAGTAATTTTGGGGGGATTTCGTACAAATGCATCTCAATCACACTTATTCCCCATTCCTCTCAGGTCCACTCTCCCACTCTTGCACACATACCCCCACCAAATCCAACTTGTGTTGCCCACATACTCACTGACTGGCCCATGGTCAAACTCCCAGCGGCCAGCCCCTAAAGAAAACTGAGCCCCCTTCCTCACATTAGCTTTAACTAAGAAGAGCTACATACACTTCTGCCTCTTCATCACAGTTTTTTTTTTTTTTTACATTTTTGCTATTTTTATTTATTCTTATTTTATGTGCATTGTTGTTTTTGCCTGCATGTCTGTCTATGTGATGGTGTCAGATCCCCTGGAAATGGAGTTACAGGCAGTTGGGAGCTGCCATATGGATGCTGGGGTTTGAAGCAGAGTCCTCTGGAAGAGCAGTCAGTGCTCTTAACCATTGAGCCATCTCCCCAGCCCCTTTAGCATGTTTTAAGGACTCTCTTCAGTAGCTTCCTGTCTGGACTGTTTCTCTTTTGGAGGGGGGGGAGCAGAGGGCATCACAGAAGCCTTCAGTGTCTCTCATTCTCAGTTAGGAGTCTATAGTCATTGTTACCGCTATAAAAGAAGTTTTCTTGTTCTCATCAACTGGTGGCAGCACAAATCTCAGACTTCAAGATGGTTTCTGGCTTCCTGCGGCAACTCAGATCATGGACATTAACCTGGTCCATTGTGTTGTATCCCTCCCCTCTTCCCCCACTCTTGCCGCCACCAGCATGGACCATAGCCTCCAGTTGCAGCACTGACCACAGAAGTCTTTCAAGGAGACTTAATCCAGAAAAATCAACCATTCTTCATCTCAGGTAATCTTGTTGTTGTTCGGAGTCAGGGTGACTGTGCGGCTGGCTGCGTAGCCTGATAGAGGCTGGACCTGTTTGAGCTCCACACTGCTATATGCCACCCTGTCCTTGGTGCCTGCCATCCTGCCAGCACACCGTGCCATGCCCAGCAGGCTGAGGAGTGTCAAAGGCAGCAGCAGTGGCAACGCCAGTGTGGGCTGAGTGGATGCTCTGGCCTAGCAGGCAGCAACAGGGTGAGGCCGGCCAGTGGAACCACAGGACTGGCTCTGTTTGTCAACACAATGCTCCTTTGTCCACCACAGCTGCACTTGCCATACCTGGAGTAGCTGCTGCAGCTTCTCCAGTCTGCTTTCTCTCTGCCAAGAGCAAGAGCGCAGCTCCGTTCTGCCATCTTCTTCCGCTTCCATGAAACCACTTTTTAAAAGCATCGTCCCATAATACCTGCCTTCTTTTTTAGATATTCCAAAGATATTGTGTGCTCTGCAGGCTCATCCTCCACTGCTGAGTCTTCCCGGAGAAGCCTCCATGGGTCTCTCAGGCTCCTGGGAGAAACCCCAAAGCCTGGAGGGTGCTGGCGCTCACCACCATCTTGAATCTCCTTTTGCTAGTGGACAATTACTTTCTTCACTTTAAAGATAGAAAGCTTATTCATTTTAAAGAAGCCTGGAACCAGGACAGATGGTGGCAGGCCTTTAATCCCAGCACTGGGGGTGGAAGGGGGGTAGATCTCTGAGAATTCAAAGCCAGCCTGATCTACAGAGCTAGTTCTAGGACAGCTAGCTAGCGAGGTTACACAGAGAAACCCTGTTTGGGGGCAGGGAAGAGAAGAAGTCTGGTTTTTCCTCACTCATATGAGTAAACAATATGTGAAGTGTGAAAACAATCCCACGAAGGTTTGCCACGCCCTAACCCCTCAGCAATAAACCCTGCATGTCCCACCAGGCTCATGTCCACATCTGCATCTTCAGTAGCCTCTCCACCAAGTGTTTCAGGCCTGATTTCCCTCAGGTTCCAGGTTGATGTGAACATCTGCTGTGGTGAGTTAGTCACAGGAGAAGCAGACATGCATCTCAGCATCTCCTTTCAGTGTTCCTCAGCCCTCATCGGGTTCGTTGTTAAGGGATAAGGTAGCAAGCACTTGCCGAGTCTGTGAGCCATCTTTTCAAGCCAGTGTGGTGGCTGCCCCTGTGCAAAGCCAGATGGTTAGAAGTTCGGTGACAGCCTAGAATTTAGGACTGTGTTGGGAACTAGAGGGCAGCCTTGTGACTGAGCCCTTAACCTCTGCAGTCTGCACTGTATGGATTGTGTCAGAATTGAACTGAGTGAGCTGTCCCCCAGCTAACAACTATACATAGCTAACGATTACACGGGGGCAGGAAACGCCCCACAGCTGGACCACAATGGGAGGAATCTGGTTCCCTGTCATGTGAGCACTGGTGAGCTCCATGAGCTCTCATCCCAGACAAATTTTGTCCTGTGTTTTCTCAGACGTCTGGATGTCCAAGTTCCCAGCATCCTGTGCATCTGGGCCTGGCTCTATCAGTGTCTCTGAAAGAGAACCTCTTGTTTTCATCCAGGACTTCAGAGAACTACGGGTATAGATGTGAACCACTTCCTCTGATAGGCTGTGTGCCCGAATACTCCTTGGAGATCCTCTGCCCTTAGCTGCCCTCCTAGGGCTCAGACACATGCTCTAGAAGCTTGGCCAAAACCACTGAATTTGCTTTCTATGGCTGCAGAGATAATCCTCCACCAACAGCACAAACTTATGCTCCATTGTGGAGGTCAGACATGTGAAGCAGGCCTCGCTAAGCTTTGCCAGGTATCCCTCCGTTCATGGAGAATCCATTCCTCTGACTTCTCCAAATTCAAAAGACCACTTCCATCTTTTGCTTTGTGGCCCCTTCCTCCATCTTCAAAGCCAGACTCTTCACATCTCTGACTCCAAACCCTGCTTCTGCTTCAAAAGACCCTGGTGACTACACAGGGCCCACCCAGTGCACAACACCAAGGGTGTCTTTTTATCTTAAGGCTGTCTCATAGCAACCTTGATTTTAGCTGCAATCTCTGTCCCCTGCCACCTTTCATAGGATACTCACAGACTTCAGGAATTAGGACATAGACACCTGCAGGGCTGCTATTCTGCCTTAGACAGTGAAGGGCAGCATACCCTTAGCACTGTGGAAGGAAGGAAGGAAAGAAGGAAGGAGGAAGGTAGGGGAAGGGAACAAAGGAAGGAAGGAAGGAAGGAAGGAAGGAAGGAAGGAAGGAAGGAAGGAAGGGAGGGAGGGAGGGAGGAAGGAAGGAAGGGAGAAAGGAAGGAAGGAAGGAAGGAAGGAAGGAAGGGAGGGAGGGAGGAAGGAAGGAAGGAAGGAAGGGAGAAAGGAAAGAAGGAAGGAAAAAAGCCAGCCAGCCAGCCAGCCAGCCAGTCCTGGGAAAGGGAAAGGGTAAGGTCCAGGAAGCAGCTGGCAGAGTTGATGCAATCACCTGGATACCAGTACATTAGCCACACAGACCTGGATGAGTCACTTCCCTTCTTTGAGCCACAACCTCATTTTATGTGGTTTGCTTTGGTTGGTTTCTTGAGGGCAGTCCAGGCTGGTCTTGAACTCACAACAGTTCTCCTACTTCAGCCTTCACACAAAGGGACTTGATGTCTATTAATACAATGAGGAAGTCTCCTAGGAAATCAGGTGAGGCACTGATACTTTGAAGACATTGCCAAAGATTATAAGCATAAGACCCCATGTTCTGCTCAATCTCCTTATTTCAAAAATAGAAGATAATGTATGTCTGGACAATGGAATACCACTCAGCAATGAAAAATGGTGTGCCCAGGAATGCAAAGATGGCCCAGCAGTTAAAAACACTGGCTGCTCTTCCAGAGGACCCAGGTTCAATTCCCAGCACCCACATGGAAACTCACAGCTGTCCAATTCCAGGGGATCTGACACCCTCACACCAATGCATATTAAATGAATTTAAAGAAATTATTTAAAAAAAAAAAAAGAAAGAAAGAAAAGTAGTGAGCTGTGGAAATATCACTCCAGTTTGAGTAAGTCTCAAAATTATTGTAGTGAGTCAAGCCAGATCAGAAAAATGCCCTTGCTAAAGAATTCTGTTTATATACACTTCTAGATAGCCAGGAGTGACAGAAGTCCACAGGATACTTAACAGACATGATTATTTTTTGGGACTTCCTTTTATGGGGCTCAACAGAAGGGAGTATAGTTTGGATGGTTCTCTACTTTGATTGACAAATATGTAACCATTTACATGTCCCTTCCCATAATACATCTGACTTCAATCATACACACGCCTACTTATGTACAAGCCTAAGATAGGCAATTCTCCCTACAAATTTACTTAGGAACACAGTTTGTACCCTAAAACAGTCTAGGCAGATTGGCCCTCTTTTCTTTGAAATAGATGCACAGAGAGTGTTTGAATAAGAAGTGTCCAAGTGTGATGTTTGCTAGGGGAAGCAGACATGAATTTCATTGTTCCAAGTGGGGTGTGAAGCTTGATGCAGGTGGGGCCACGGGTTGCTAACAGTTTCTAGGGGCATTGTTTAGAGAGGGCTGTGTGTACATATCATGTGCAGGTAAGAGGGCTAGGTGCCAAGTGTACTATTGAAGAGGGATCTGTATATAGCCCAAGCTAAGTCTAGGTTGCTTAGTTATTGCTTTTGTTTGCCTGCCTTAAATCCTCATTGTCTCAAGGAATGTAGGGAACTTGTAAAAAGTTGGGGAGTTTGTAAATAGGAAAAATGAGGTCTGAGCCCAGGTAGCCTGACTCCCCAGCCCTGGCACCAGCCACTGCTGTACAATGGCCTTCTCAGCAGAGGCAGATGTTCTAGCTATAGAGAGGAGGTTAACACTTCCTCCAAGCTAGGCAAGGTCTGGGGGAGGTGGCACAATTCAGAGAGAAGGCAGGGAGTCCTGATCATTACAAAGCTCCTCAACTAGCCTGGCAGGGGTGCCATGTGCCTTTGATCCCAGCACTCCAGAGATAGAGACAGACAGATCTCTGTGAGTTTGAGGACAGCCTGGTCTACAGAGTGAATTCCACATCAGGCTCCAAAACTACATATAGAGAAACCCTTGTCTTGAAAAATGAAAGCACAAACAAAACCCAAAAGCTCCTCATCCATGACATACCCTGATTTTGAATGGTGTTCTTGCAATATATATGAAAAAAAATTAATTTAGGTAATATGTCACATTAGCAAACTAAATTCAAATATAAAGTATAATATATAAACAATGGAATACAATGGAATAATAGAAACATGTAGCATAAACATAGAATGATTTATAGTACTTTATAATACAAACATACTGCAGGGAACAATGGAAGTTGGCTTGAGAGGCATGTGTCATGCCTAGCTGCCTTGAGAGGCATGTGTCATGTTAGAGTCCATGGCTCCTGGGTCACAATGTGCCTTCCAGTTCCTGAGAGACCGATGTACTCCCTCAGGCAGTGAAGTGTTCAGGCCACTTTGTGTTTCTCTGTATGTTCCCTTAGTAGTCAAGGAAGCATGAAGGTTTGACAGGACGACTGGTATTAGATATTAATCTTGTGTACCATGTATGACTTGCAAACGTCATTGGATCCTGGCAACTACAACTGTATTGATCCTGACAATTACCATTATATTCTGTTCTGATAAATGTATAAAAAGTCTTATTTCTCTCAATAAAACTGTCACAGCCTCAGCTATGCTGTGGCCCCTCCAGCCAGCCTGATTTAATTTCTCAAGACCATATCAGATGAGCTTGGCCTGGTAAGAGTAGATGCTTACAACATATGAGTGTAAGTTTAATATTGCTGGGTACTGAAACTAGTGAAGTATGTGCTCTGCCATTGGACAGATCGCTTAGTCCCATGGGTAGCTAACACAATGTTGATGGTAGCACCCTGTAAACAGAGGCAGAGCTTTTCTTTTGTTCCAAAATCCTGATCCCAAATAATCACACAGAAGCTTATATTAATTACAGAATGCTCTGCCTATAGCTCAGGCTTATTACTAACTAGCTCTTATAACTTAAATTAACCCATTTTTATTAGTCTATATTTTGCCACATGGCTCATGGCTTTACCTGTCCTCTAGCATCTTGATTCCCTGGCAGCTGCTTGCATCTGTCTCTTACTCTGCCCCTCTTCGTCTCTGTATTTTCAGTTTGGCTTTCCTGCCTAGCCTTATTCTGCCTTGCTATAGGCCAAATCAGCTTTATTATCAACCAATGAGAGTAATACATATTCATAGTGTACAGAAGGATTATCCCACAGCAGTGGCCTGGATTCCAACTTTGGTATTAGATTAGATGAGACTGAAGAGAAGGAGCTGCCTTTGGGGAACAGGATGGTACATGTTTAGGGGATGATGCATAGGAGGCCTAGCAGAAGAGGCCTAGGTGCACTGAGGCTAAAGGTTTGAGAGGAAGAAAAGAAAGACCGACACTCTCTAGGAGAAATGGAGGTGGTTTCCTCATACAGTCCTTAGTATCCTAGAGGAACAGGTTCCAACATGCCCACAGACCCCCAGATGCTCAAATCCCCACCAAATTACATGGTTGCATGCAAACTATGCACATGTTCCCATTTACTATGACATCTTCAGACTACTTATAACACCCTATACAATGTAATGCTATCATACTATATATTATCATGCTATTTTAGCATCACTATGAAAAAAGAATACCTGGCAGAAACAACTAAGGAAGGTAAGGGTTATCTTGGCTGCTGCTTCCAGTCCATCATGTGGGGCATGGGGAATGGCTGAGCAGATCAGTCCAGGGTTGCAGGAGCATGGGTAAAGGCTACTCACATGGTGATGGACCAAAATACAGGCACTGTGGCCCAAATTAGGAGCTGGGCTGTAACATCAAAGGCTTTCCCCTACTGACATACTTCCACCAGCTGGAGCAAACCTCCTAAAGGATTTGCAACCTCCCAAAACAGTGCCACCATCCAGGGAGCAAGCATTCAAATTGTGAGCACATGGAGGATGTGGCAGATTCACACCATAAAAAAATCTACATCACATTTTATTGTTGTATTGTTATTTTAATTTTTATCTTTAGAGATAGGGTCTCACTATGTATCCCTTGGTTGGACTAGAAACCACTATGTAAACCAGGCTGGCCTCGAACACCTGCCTCCACCTTCAGAGTGCTGGGATTAAAGAGTATGCCACCACACCCAAACTCATTTTTAATTTTTAAAATATTTTCAATCCATGGTGCTTGAATCTGTGGATGGACCCTGCAAATGTAGAGGGCTCACTGTCTGTCCTTCTGTGGACCTGCAATAGAACCACCTCTCCCTGGACCAGGACTATTCATGGCCTTCTCCAGACTTGGGAAGCCATTGAGCTTATTCTGCTTAGAGAAAGTTCCTTTCAAGAGCTTACTCAGTTTCGTCTTCTCTTTCCATGCTACCGTGGAGAAAGGGATATACAGAAGCCCACCTCTCCACTCACACACACTTGACAGAAACACCCACCAACACACTCTCAGGCTGGGGCCTCCTCTCAGGACCAGATCTTCCTCCCTGAGTGGCTTCAGTGATGGTGACTTCAAGGGGAGGCAAGACTCCTTAAAACCCCCACATAGCATCCATGTGGGACCCACTCTTCTTCCCTGGGTTCTCAAAGCCCAATTTAATCCAAGCTTATTAACACATAACATTTTAATTTGCCTTTCAATATGTTCCACACTGTATAAGCGTAACAAATTTAATAACTTTAGAAGTAAGGATTTCTTATGTTAATTACAATGTTCTATTTCTTCGTGAAGCTCAAACCAGTTGGGGTAACCCCCTGTGGAAAAGAGATTGGTGGAAAGAGAGAGTTTCTGGCATCCCCATGCACCCTCAGACCTCCAAAATGTTGTTTTGAAAGCAACTGAGAGGAGAAAAACTAGGTTTCTCAGATGCAGAGAATGAGCCGGAATCTGATGTTTTCCCGTGTCTTCCTTTGGGAGGCTCTATCAGAGGTTGAGACTCAGGTCCCATGCTAAGTCCTTTGCTTGATTCCGGGATGTACCAGAAAAAGAAAAGGGGAAGCCACCAGTAGACAGGCAGGGAAGGCAGACAGTCAGAGCTTGGGCCACCCAGCTTGCTGCCACTGAGGGTCGCTGGGGAGTTTGGGGGGCAGGGAAGAACATGCCCACTTCAGAGACCCCACTCCAGGGAGGAGGAATCTCAGTGTTGACTGTCCAGCCTTTTCAACCACCCACTTTAAGTTGTTTCTAGAGCATGTCCAGCCTGCTGTGTGGGTGACAAAATAGACTCCAGGGACCAGAGAAAGCCCATACGTAGGCCAGAGAAGAGGGGCTAGCACCTGGAAGGCAGGGTTCTGTGTCCTGCTAGGTCAGGCTGAGGAACAGGAGAGCATGGGGCCTTCCAGCAGCACAGATTTAAGTGAGGACCCCAGAATACATGCAGTTCCCTAGCACAGGTGAACTAGCTGCTACATTTGCTGGAAATTCTGGGCCTCCGTCTAAGTTACCCAGCAAATGATCTAAGTATGTGCAATACACCAGCCCTGGTTAAGTTTGGATGCTCACCCACAGACAAGGCTCTGTTGTGTCTGTTCTTGTATACAGCATGCTGGCTTGGTGGCACATGAACCCATAGTGGTCATCTCAATGGTCTCAGACACATTTTCTTTATTAATTTTTTCCTTTTTTTTTTTGTTTTTGTTTGATTGTTTTTTGTTTTGTTTTGTTTTTTGTTTTGTTTTGTTTTTTTGTTTTGTTTTGCTTTTCAAGACAGGGTTTCTCTGTATTGCTTTGAAGTCTGTCCTGGAACTAGCTCTGTAGACCAAGATGGCCTCAAACTCACAGAGATCCACCTGCCTCTGCCTCCCTAGTGCTGGGATTAAAGGCATGCACCACCAACGCCCATGTTTTACTTTGTTATTTATATGTGATTTTTAAATTGTTTTTTGTTTTTCAAGACAGGGTTTCTCTGTGTATCCTTGGCTGTCCTGTCTCTATAGACCAGGCTGGCCTCAAACTTGGGAGGCAGAGGCAGGTGGATCTCTGTGATCTCAAGGCCAGCCTGGTCTACAGAGTAAGTTCCAGGGCAGCCAAGGCAACGTAGAAAAAAAAAAAAAGTTAGGACTGAAGGATTGGCTCAGTGACTTTGTCTAGCATGGGATAAGGTCCTGGTTTCTACCCCAGCACCAACAGATACATAAGTGGTAATATGGTAAGTTTAATGTCATGCTCATTTTAGCACAACGAAAACATAAGCATATGAAAATACTGTTTTACATCAAAAATGCCAACGAGTAATTATACACCTGTGACACACGTCTATGACAAAGGACGTCTGAGGAACTGTCAGACAAGTGGAGAGGAAAAGTGACAGGTGGTTGGCAAGCTGTTAGGGAGGCGTGAAAGCAGGTGCATGAGACTGCCGAGAACAGGGAGGTGGAGGTCCCGCAGTCAGGCAGGGAAACGCATGGACGTCTTGGGAGCACTGAAGACAGAGCAGGGTGCCAGCTTGTGGCAGAGAAACATCATCAGCCTTTCCCCTTCCTGGATGACTTATACAGACCAAGTAGGACTCAGGGGCCAGAGAAAGTCCAGGAGAACAAACTCCTGGGAGCCTGAAGGCTCCAGATGGGCACACCCTGGCAGTATGTGCCCGGGGGCCAAAGGCGGGTGGCAAAGTATCAGTGACAACAGAAGTCTAACTCAGTGCATGTCCAAAGCCATCTCTTCCTATGTGAAGGGTAGACAAAGGAAACACATCAGTTTTTTTTTGTTTGTTTGTTTTTGTTTTTGTTTTTGTTTTTTCAAGACAGGGTTTCTCTGTGTAGTGTCCTGGAATTCACGCTGTAGACCAGGCTGGCCTTGAACTCAGGGATCCGCCTGCCTCTGCCTTTCAAGTGCTGGGATTAAATGTATGTGCCACCAAAACCTGGCTTAAAAGCATCATTTTAACAAGGAGGGGGTAGCCACTTCACAGTTAGGTGGGAGCACTGTCAGTGTGCCCCTCACTAGCTTCCGTCTGCAACATGGCCACCTCTCTGCACAGGGGCATTCTAGTGTCCCGGGTGAGCATTTTCTCCCCATTAGATGTCTCCCTCCACACAAACCAAAACCATGCCTTGTCCTTCCTCACAGCAACACACTTCATCGTTTTCATGGGAGACACTGAGGCTGTAGACATTCCCCATGTGGGATAGTGGCTGCCTCCTTTGGGAGGTCCTGCCCCACCTCATCCTGCCTTCCTATGACTGTCACACTAGTTCCTACCTACTTGCTGGCTCCTCGTGACACAAAGCCCCACCCAGTAAGACTCAAGCCATCCCTGCTCATCGCAGTGTGCCTGCTGCTCTCAGAAAACTCTTGGGAAACACCCACCACAGGTGCATGGGTACCTGCTCTGAAATATCCTTCAGGGCCAGCCTTTCGTTCAGCTTGTCATCCTATAAGAGACAATGCCCCCCCCTTCCTTCTTCCCTTTGCCCCCAACTTTTTCTGTTTTCTTTGGACTCCTTGATCTAAAGGCTCCTCATCCTTCTGGACTAGCTGGGGATATAGCTATGGGCCACCCTTCCCTTTCTCCTCTCTTTTAAACAAGGCTGCTCTAGGGATGGAGAGATGGCTTAGTCATTAAAACACTGACTACTCTCCCAAAGGACTTTGGTTCACTTCCCAGAACCCACCTGGTGACTCATAACCATCTGTAACTCCAGTTTCAGGAGATCTGATGTCCTCCTGTGGCTTCGGTGTAGACAAAACACTCAAACACATAAGATAAAAATAATAAAAACTTGCATATATGCACACACACACACACACACACACACACACACACACACACACACACACACACGTTTTTTTAAACCCCTAAAAGAAAGCTGCTCTGGCTAGCCTAATCTAACAGACGAAGTGATAGGTTCAGTGTAGCAGACACTGTAGGGACTCCTCCTGTACCCCCTTCCCAGCCTTTCCACTGCCTGAAGGACAGACGGCCACTGCCAGCCTCTCGGCCTACGAGTCTGAGGAGAGAAATCTGGTCACCAAAGCTGACTGCTCACATGTATGGTGGGCCTGAGTGCTATGGAGTTATCATTCCTATAAGCAGTCCTCCACCAGTGGTGACAGGACCCCAACTCCCTGCTCCTTGGGGACACACTGTATATGACTTCCCAGAATCCCCAGTGGGGAGACCTCCAGGTACCTAGAGTAACTTCACTCTATATTGGCTCTTTTCTGTCCTTGACATCATTTCACCCCATCCTGTTCCCTGCTGGAGAAGATCTGTAGCATCAGCCTGCATACTGCCTAGGTGTCCACCTTCTGCCTCAGTGTCCCTGAAGTCATTAAATGACACTCTAGCCAGGCTCAGTCTTCAGCCTTGGAAGACCAGTGCCTGTAGTTAAAATGGTAAACAAACAAAAAAGACTCTTTAAAAAGGTATTTTGTGTGTATGAATGTCTTGCCTACATGTATATGTATGCATGTACACCCCTACATGTGTTCCTGGTGCCCAAGAAAGTCAGAAGACCAGAAGAGGGGGTCAGAGCCTGTGGAACTGTAGTTTCAAATGGTTATAAGCCACTGAGAAGGTTCTGGGAACTGGACACAGGTCCTCTGCTAGAGCAGTTAGTGCTCTAGTCCCCAAGAGAGACTCTTTCTGCAGCCTCATCTGAGGGGAAGCAAAGGCTCGGTGCCCCTCCCTCTCCCTGACTCCAATGGTCTCTGTTATACCATCAGGTCTGCGCAGCTCAGCTCTTCAGAAACCCCAGCTACTTCTTAACCCCTAGTGACGCAAGACACAACTATCCTGATGACCACCAGAGCTCATTTCTTGAAAAGATGTGTACCAGCAGGGGCAGGACTTTAGTGTAGCTCCCCTCTGCACAGCCCTGCTCCAGCGGAGCCCCTCCTTTCCATGTGGGGAAGCCTGCTCACCACCACTGCTTTAAGCTTGGGTCCAGGCACGTGGCTGTGGTGCTCACCTGACCTTGATCTTGCCTCAGAGTTGACATGTCCATGCTTACTCTTCATGTCCCAGAAAGCAGGATTTTGAAATACAACAACTGCCTTCACCCCTCTTTGAGGCCTTTAGTGGCTGCAAGTGGACAGTTGAGACACCAGTGAGTGCTTTGCAGACTTCTTCCAAAGGCCTTACTCAGAGTCCCTTATAGATGGACATGGCATCCTATCCTGCCCTTAACCCTGAAAGGCCTCGGGCTCCCCAGGGGGGCCCTGATCTATCTTCTACCCCAGGGTCACCAGTCCCTTGTTCTCCACTTCAGTCCTCTGTTGACATTTTGTGTAGCTTCTCTGACAATCAGAACACAAGTCAGCCAGCTTCCATTGCCCTGCACAACAGGGCAACCTCATCTCTCACATGCCCCTGACCGATGTGCACCCTCACACCAGCTGTCAGAGGAGGGAGGGGAGCCTGGGGAGCAGGAAGTGTCTGTGGAGGAGGGACTTGCCAGTGGAGGTCCTACAAAGACACAGATCGTGCAGGAGCTGTGGCCCTGAGGCAGGAGCTGCAGGTGGATCTCCAGAACAGAAAGACAGTTGGTCTGCCAGCCACCACCATTCTCCTCACAGAAGACAGTCCCCTGCTTCTTAGCTATCTCCTTCCGGACCAGACACTTATTCCTTTTTGTTCAGTCCTGTTACCAGAACCCAGCACAGAGTTGGTGCTCAGTATATAAGCACAGGGAGATGTAGTGAGATACTCACCCCACCCACACCTGTTGCACTGGCCACACCCATTGGGGGGTGGGCACAAGTATGGACATGACAGGGAAGGCTAGATCTGGGGTCCTGGACCCCAGCTCGCTCTCTTACTTCCTGGTCCGGTTGTGGAGAGCATCCGGGTGGCATCTGGGTGGAGCAGGAACTCACGGCAGTCATTTGTTTCATGTGTAAGTGAATTTTCCCCGAATAAACCTCACTCAACCTATACTGAGTCCCAGTGGGTCTTATTTCCCATGTATTATCTGGTGTCAGAAGTGCCCACCCCCCAATGGGTGTGGTCAGTGCAACAGGTGCAGGCAGGGTGCATATCTCACTACAATTCCCCTTTTAGTCTAAAGAAAAGATTTAGGCTTGGTTGATACAAGACTATATACAAAGATAGCAATTATCAGCCAGGTGTTGGTGGTGTATGCCTTTAATCCAAGCAGGCAGATCTCTGTGAATTCGAGGCCAGCCTGGTCTACAGAGCAAGTTCCAGGACAGCCTCCAAAGCAATACAGAGAAACCCTGCCTCAAAAAGAAAAAAAAAAAAATAGCAAATATCAAGTATGCCCTAGGAGAAGGAAAATGCAAGAACATATACACTTAAGACCTATTGCCAGGGAGGCAACAAGAGCAAATGGCAAGAACTACAGGGAGAGTGTGTGGACGAATGAGTGAGTTCATCCATTTGTACACTGCCCAGGAGGGTGGACCAAAGGACCAGACGGAAAGCCCAGACAGACCCCTCTGCTGCAGCGTTCCCAGGAGAGGGGTCTCCCTTCCAGTGGAAAGCAGATGACTAAGTATGCTTAGAAGACACTCACTGCTCACTGGTCCTGTGCCAGTTCAAACACTCAAATATTCCATTTTCCACCCAGTCCTCTCAAAGGCCCAGGGGAGTCCACAGAACCTAAGGGAGAGCATCTCTGATCTCCAGGTGGGGGACCTGGCAACCAGACTCTGAGCACCCCGATCTTCAGGGATTTCTTAAGGCTTTTCCTGGTCCCCCAAGTCTTGGTGGCCTCTGCTCAGCAACCCAGGCCCCAGGTGGAGGGAGCAGGTCCCTGTGGGAAGAGACTGGAAAGTAACACTCTTGGGTCAGGGCCTCCTGGGAAGAGGCCTTTCGGTCAGAAGGCTCCACTGAGAGTCACCCAGCTCCAATCACCCACAGCCCCCTCCCAGGGGGATGCCTCCATGGGAGCCCAGCCCAGGGACACAGTAGGCCATGTCCTTGGAGGATGCCTCAGGACACTGGCAAATGGCTTGGAAAAGTTTGGCAATACTCTATCTCCCCAGGGTGCTCCTGGGCTCCGGCTGCTCTGAGGAGGACATGGATCCCAAGAAGCTGGGTCCCAGGCTGTCCTCATTCTTTCCGAAGTGAGTCTCAAGAGCCAAGCAGTCCCAGAGTGTCCAAGTCTAGGCCTATGAAAGCTATACCTTCATGGGGTTCAGGCCTGCTGGCCAGCTCCACTATACCCTGTCTGCCACAGGAGTGGCCTGTCAGCTATCAAGCCTGGCTTGGCAGGTTCCATGTGTGCTCCTAGCCTGGACCTTTCATCCCCAGGCAACGCTGGGTCTGACTTCCTTTGCAGACCACAGAGGCCCCATTTAGTGCATGTGTTTGTAACATGCCTTTGATTGTTCTATTCTTTCAGACAAGGGCCAACATAGATGAAGTAGAAAAACAAAGGCATGTGCAGTTCATGCACCTACACTTTTTGTATTTCTTCAATACTATTTTAAATTTATTCTTTGTAAATTTCATTCATTTTACAACATGTTTGGATCATATCCACTCCCACTACCTCCCACCAACATCCCTCTGGAATCCCCAATACAGCTCCCTTCTGACTTTATGTATTATTACTATTATCATCATTATTATTTATAACTCCTGAATCCATCTTTCCATGGGTGTGGGGCCAGACTCCCCAATGCATCTCTCCTTTGTCTTTATGTATTAATAATAATAATAATAATAATAATAATAATAATAATAATAACTCCTGAATCCATCTATGTGGGGCCATCTACTGGGCTGTGGGCAGCCTACCAGTGGCCATATTCTCACATAAAAAATGGATCTGCATCTATAATGAGCCACAAGGAAGACCTTTTGGAAATGAACACTTGCACAGGGCTGTCCTAGACATCAACCTTCCCAAGGGGCCCTCCTGTCTCCTGTGAAAGCCATACTTAGATCCTCAGAGGCACTAAGAAAGCACCATTAGTGCCAGCTGGTGGAGGGCAGCTGTGGCTGCAGGTAGGAGCAGTGTCCAAGGCCCCAGGGCCAGCCAGCTGCAGCATACTGCACTCAGGAACTTGAGCTCTGGGGCCAGGTCCTCAGGACCACAGTCTGCTCAACTATGGTGTCATAAGGGAGGATCTGACAAGCTTGCACACTGTGAGAGTTCAGAAGACATAACACATACATGCACAATGGTTCAGGGGTCAAGTATTTGCTAATGCTCTACTGAATTTCAGGCTCTAGAAGGAGGTAGAGTGTGGACAAGGTGCAAATATCATCCAGAAGCTGACATTCTCAAAGGTGATCAGATGTGTAAGGAAAAGGTTGTCAATAGTGACACATGAGAGAAGTATTGAAATGGGAAGAGTAATGTTCTTTTTTGTAATTTATGATTTCTTACATCATGAGGCCCAATGTAAGGGTCAGACATTGTAATGACGGGAAAAATGATGAGACATTTGACCTAGGCAAAGATGAAAGGGCAGGCAGCATTCTAGGTAGAGGGCAGCCTGTGCAAAGGCCCTGTGGCAGATGTTCAGTAGTGTGAGATGTTATAGAAAAACATAAGCAGCATAGAGATAAGAGTGCTGACCCATAGATTTGACCAAAGACAAAGGTTTGGTTCCACAGGGCCTTAAAAGAATTGCGGTGTGGTTGCTAGAGAAGGAAGAATCTTAGAAGTTTCAGTCAGGCTATGGTGGAATGTTGCTGTATGGAGAAGAGATAAGGGGCAGAGGATAACAAGACTAGAAGGAAGAAGCCAGAGGGAAGCTGTTGTAGATGGCTAGCAGGGTGGGGGTGATGAAATAGGTGGACAGACATAGGATATGCATGACTCTACCCAGTGAGCACTATGTTGCTCCCCCCACACTCATCTTGTTGGGTGCTCTCTCAATATGACCTGTGAGTTCCATCATTCAACTACCATGTCATATAGCTGGTACAGTCTGGGCCTGTCATGCAGGGCTCTGCCCCAGCCCAGACTGGGAGAGGGCTGACAGTGAGGGGGGCCACACCACAGCAGAGACCAAAGACAGCAAAGCCACCTATGGGTGATTTCTGCTCCCAGGACCTCTTCTGTAACAGCTTCCTAACACAGGCTGAGCACTACCTTGTGCTAAATGCCAGGACTCTTACCTCATCACCTCCTTGAGTCCCTTCATGTAGGCCTCCTCTTCTGCATGAGTTAGAGTGCTGCAGATGACAGGGGCTGTGCTCCCCATCCTGGGCCTTCATCCTCTATTTTAGCTGTGCCTTGAGAAGGGCCTGGGCCCTCCTTTCCCTTTGGCACAGGACATCAAGGCCTTAGCCTGGGCCAACATAGACAACGTTCTAAGCACATAAAACTCACATGCATTCTCAACGCCTTGGCATCCAGACCACAAGAAGATTCATGAAACAGTACAGAGCAGTGGGGTGGCAGGTGCACCTCAGCTCCCTGCTCACAGCCCTGCCTTTGTGGGAATGGCCAGGCCCACAGATGTCACACAGGTTAGCCCAGGCTATACTGTCGCTATACCTGCTTACCCAGATTCCACAGCTCCAGGGCTTGGCTCCTACTGCCTTCATTTCACAGCTGAGAAAGTGGAGGGTTTGGTGTGCCCAGTCAGTGAGACCCTCTTACACTGCCAGGTACAAACACAGTTTTCCTCCTGCCTCTTAGGGGCACAGGTAGACTCTGACTCCAACCCCATCCCTCTCCATGGCCTCCGTGTGCAGAACACTCACTCCACACACACAACACTGTCTGCTACCAGCTATTCAACACTCGCTAGCTTCCATCTCTTCTCCCCACTTCTGTCCCACATCTCCGTGATCACCTGTGCCTGTCTCCCTCAGACCCCTGTGACTGTCCCCAGCTGCTCTCTGCCTATGCTGTTTAACCACTGTGCTGGTTGAGCTATGGTCCTAACTCACTACATTTATTTTATCTTCTGCTATTTTTGTTGTTGTTGTTTTGAGACATGTATGTCTCAAACACCTGATCATTATGCCTCCACCTCCCAAGTGTTAAATTGAAAGCTATTTTCTGTTTTAACCAATTCCTTTTGTTTATTTAAAACATAATTTAATCCAGGTGGTTGTGGCACACACCTTTGATCTCAGCAATTGGAGGGCAGTGGCAAGTGGATCCCTGAGTTCAAGGACAATCAGGGCTGCCCAGAGGAACACTGCCTCAAATTAATTAATTAATTAAAAGTAAAAATTAATTTAAGATACTTTTTAATTTAATTTTTTTATTTATTCAGTTTTTATGTTCCTTTACTGGAGCAAGATCACTATATAGTGATGCATTTACTAAACAGTCCTGGGTAGAGGTTACATACTATCCATGCAGACAGACTTCAGTTACACGCTGCTGCCTATTGGTGGGATAGTTTGTTTATAAAGATTTATACAGGCTTTCCAGTAACCATCTCTGAAAAAGTGGCATTTAATCTTAGCTCGATTTTTATAGTATTAAGAAACTTGTTATACTGTAGCTTCCCAAAACTCTGTTTGGTGCTGAGCAGAGCCAGCTCCTCACCCAGATCCACACAGTCACATCTGAGGACTTCTCCCACATACTTAGGACTTAAGAGTCAAAGAGTCCTAACCGTGGATGTGGACTTCTTGTTCATCTTGTTAGTCCTTTAAACCGCCGATGATGTCCGTGAAAACTGTCCATGTACAACTGGCTTAAACCAATGGGTCTGTGTCGACAGTGAGAGCAAGAGCTGTTATAATATCTAGGTAGCTAAAGGCCCATTAAAAATCTCAAGTTGAGAGAAAAAGAACCAAGTGTGCATTCCATGGTAACAAACTACCCATGTTTCCCAGCCATGAAGACATCAAGACATGATTCAGATCCCTTTACATAGTCTGCATGGCCCTGAGGGGCATTCTGCAAGGTCTGTATCAAAAAACACAAAGCTAGGCCTGGTGATGGTGATGGTGGTGCATGCCTTTAACCCCAGCACTAGGGAGCCTGAGGCAGGAGGAGCTTTGTGATTTGAGGCCAGCCTGGTCTACAGAGTGATTCCAGGACAGTCTCCAAGAGCACTAACTGCTCTTGCAGAAGACCCAGGCTTAATTCCCAGCATTCACATGGCAGCTAACAACCACCTGTAATTCCAGTCTCAGAGGATCCAATGCCTTCTTCTGACTTCACAGGCACCAGGCACATATGTGGTACACATACATACACGCAGGCAAAGCACCCATACACATAAAATAATCACATAAATCATTAAAACATTAAAGTATGAAGAGAGGGAGACAAAATTTGACATGAAGTCTTTATGCAGATCAAACTTGGAAGATCATATTAAGTATCCATTCTCATCAAACCCTTCATGCACACATTTAGTTTTCTTGTAATAAAGCTACTGGATCATTTTTTGTTAAAACACTGTTGTCTTTCTAGTGGAAGATTTTTTTTAGAATAAGCATTATTTTATTCTGTTTTATGTACTTCTGTGTGCATATGAGCATGAGTGTGGTGCATTCAGAGGACAGAGGAGGATGTTGGATCCTCTGGACTTACAGGTTCCGAACGAGGATGCTGGGAACCAAACTTATGTTCCCTAAAAGAGCAGTGAGCCCTCTTGATGCTGAATTATCTCTGCAGCCCAAATTCTTGTTCTTTTGTTTTGTAACTGAATTTGTTTATTTAATGAACACGTAGTGGTCAGAGAATAACTTGTGGGAGTTGGTTGTCTTCTTCCACCGTGTGGGTCTTGGGGATTGAACTTGTGTTGTCAGTCTTGGCAGCAAGTGTCTTTACCCACTGAGCCATCTCATTGGCATTAGAATGAAGCGGAAAGAAAAACGTGCATGTTTGTGTGCATGTATGTGGGAGGGAGGATGTCCATGCATGTGTGTGTGAAGGCAGCAACCGTGGTGTTCTGCACGTACCATCTACCCTTTTCGTTTGAGATGGAGTTTCTCACTGTTTTGGAACTCACCAAGTAGGCTAGACTGGCTGGCCAGTGAGCCCCAGAGATCCACCTGTCTCAGCCTCCTGGGTGGTGTTGAGACTACAAGCACACCACTAGGTGAGTTCTGGGAATTGAACTCCAGTCTTGGCGCACGCAGGTGAAGCGCTTTACAGAATGAGTTACCACCCTAACCCTAGAGTGAACTTTAAGTTGACAGTAAAAATTGTGCATTTGGGGGCTTGAGTGTCACTCAGCGGTAGGGTACACTCCCTAGGGGACAAGGCTCTGGGTTTGATCCCCTAGTACTGCAAAAGCAGAGTGCAATGTCTTGTCTAGGTACATGTGTCCAGAGTGTGAAGCTCAAACCAGGGCAGTTAGCATACTCATCACCTGAAGCATTCATTGTTGCTTTGTGAGAGACCATTCATCCTACAGCTGCTTTAAAACATAGTGTTATCATTAGCCACACTCACCCCAGAATTTATCTACCTTATCTCAGCAACTCTGCACCACATCCAACCTCTCCCCAGCCCTGCTTCCCTTTTCTCTTCCCACCATTCTACCTCCTACTTCTGAAATCAACTCGTTCAGATTCCTGGCTTTGAAAACAATAAAGAGAAGTAAATAATGTTAATTTTAATACCGTATTTTATCCTAATCACCAGAAGGAAGCATCATCATGTCGATGTGTAACCAGCATTTAAGGCTGATCATGAAATTGCTTGTCCTCTTTGTCATGCTCAATCTTTGGCGTCAGGCTGCACGGACACACACAGCATGTCTGATTCAGATGAGCCATGTTCCAAGCCCTCAACAGCTGTAGGTGGCCAGGGGCTTCAACAATGAGCAGACAGCTCTGCTCTCAACACAGCCGCTAGAATGGGCCTTTACAAAGTAGACCAGAGCGTGTCACGTCTCTGTTGGGAGCAACGCAATGGTTTTAGTTTCTGAGTCAAAATCCTCACAAGGTCTTTGTCCAGTTGCCTGTCCTCTGCTTCCTGCTGAGCCTTCGTCACTCTCCTTCCTATGGTGTTCTCATCACATGTCCTGGTCAGCTTCCTAGCTCTCTTCAAGCTCTTACTCCAACATCCCAGTCTTAGGGTGGCCTGTCTGACTACTTTATTTCACCTGTAGCCCCACCCTCTATTTCTCTTTATCCCAATCCCACTTTAATTTGTCTTCCAAGCACTTATTCGTCTAATTGGATATATAATATTCCTATTTAATATATTCACTATATTTGTCACCCTTGTTAAATATATTGGCTTCAGCCAGGGAGTGGTGGCACAGGCCTTTAACCCCAGGACTAGGGAGGCAGAGGCAAGTAGATCTCGAGTTTAAGGCCAGCCTGGTCTAAAGAGTGAGTTCCAGGACAGCAAGGGCTATACAGAGAAACTCTGTCTTGGAGAACTAAAAGAAGAAAAAAAATTGGCTTCAGTAGGGAAGGGACTTTGTTTTATGTATACTCCTAATGCCTAGAGTTTGGCACATAGTAAGTATCAATAAATGTTCCTTGTTGGGGTATGGAGGATAGAGGAATGGGTGGATGTGTAGAAAAAAAGACTGAATTAGATGTGTAGATGGATGGATGGATGGTTTGGTGGGTTGAATGAGAATGGCCCCATAGGTTTATGTGTTTGAATGCTTGATCCCTAGTTAGAACTGTTTGCAAAGGATAAGGAGGCATGGCCTTGTTGGAGTAGATGTGGCATTGTTGGAGGAGGTGTGCTAGCTGGGGGTGGGCTTTGAGGTTTCCATAGCCCACACCAGGTCTAGTCTCTCTCTCTCTCTCTCTCTCTCTCTCTCTCTCTCTCTCTCTCTCTCTCTCTCTCTCTCTCTCTCTCTCTCTCTCCTCACTGTTGATCAAGATGTAAAGCTTTCAGCTACTGCTCCAGCACCATGCCTCTCTGTTCCCCACCATGATGGTCATGAACTAACCCTCTAAAACTGTGAGCAAGTCCCCAGTCAAAGGTTTTCTTTTCTAAGAGTTGCCTTAGCCATGGTGTCTCTTCACAGCAATAGAACAGTACCTACAATGGATGGATGGATAGATGGATGGATGGATGGATGGATGGATGGATGGATGGATGGATGGGTAGCTGGATGGATGTGTAGCTGGATGGCTGTGTAGATGGATGACAGATGATGGGTGCATGTATGTATGGGTGAATGAATGGGTGTTTGGATGGATAGGTTTATGGATGTGTGACTATTTAAACAGATGAATGAATGAATGAATGTGTAGATATATGTGTAAATGCTTAGTTACTTGGATGTTTAGATGGGTGTTGGATAGATGGGTGAATAGATGGAGACCTATTAAATGACAAGGCAGGGCCAACGAAAAGACCATTATTCAAACTCATATACACAGGCATGATGGAGGCCTGGGGAGCCTGTGGCTTCATCAGTGCAGGTTTCTAACTTCACCGCACGCAGTGACCTGCTTTCCTGAAGAATCCATTGTGCAGCATCAGGAGCTGCAGGGTACACAGCTGTCTAGGACACTGCTGGAAGCTCATTTTCTCAGACCAACTTCTTATGTGGCCTGAAAAGGATTTAAAAGATCTGTGATTTGAAGACAAAAATCTTCCAGTCTGCCCAAATTAATGTTCACAGTTCATTGTTTGTAATTGCACATAAAAATTAAATAATGAGAAATTATATGAATTCTCTTGGAAGACTTCCCACAAGGAATGGATTTAAGAAGAAAAGTTCCAAAACTTAAGAGCACTTGTTCTTGCAGAGGACCTGGGACTGTCTGTAACTCAGTTCTAGGGGATCTGATGCCCTGTCCTGACCTCTATGAGCATCAAGTACATATGTACATGTTACATACAGGCTCATACAAGCATGCAGGCAAACACCCATACACATTAAATACATAAGTAAGCCCTATTTCTGCTTTCAAAGGTCTTGTTAGCAAAGTGTTCGGGACTCACCCTGAGAAACAGTGACAGGGTTGACATTCAGAGCCCAAGCTCAGCTCTGCAGACGAACCTGACCACACCTAGTGCTGGCTTCAAATCATTCACTAGACAGCAGAGGAGTGTGCCATTTATTAGCTCCAGAAACTTGAGGCTCAGAGTGCTCTGTTAGCTGCCTCCCAGGTCACACTCACACCTGGGACTATCTGGTCTGCTATCTTGGAGTTCACGGGGCCTTTGCCATGTCAGGCTTTGAAGGGTCTCCTGGTGGGCAAACAGATGCCACAAAGACCACGGCAGGAATGCTAATGAAGACCACACCCATTTTCCATGTTACCCTCTCAAGACATTTGAGTAGGTGAGTTTCCTAAACACCATAATAATCTCTGAAGCATAGGGTCACACTTCACAGTGACCCTGGAGTACATTAAAGTGTTAGATTGTCAGTCTAAGAAATGAAGACACACTGCAATTTTGAAACCCAATGTGGGCATTTCTCTATTTATTTTCAACCTTCTGGGGACAGCACCTACATCTCTTTGAACCCAAAGAGACCCAACTACAGACTCAAGCTTTACCTTGAGTCCGGTACACACGGACTTCCTGGGATGCAGGCCAGGACTTCCTGTCTTTCGGCCTCGGTTTCCTTTCTGGCCCCAACATTATAGGACAATCTGATTCTTGGCTGCTGCCACAGAATGTCCAGAGAGGAAAGGGCACACCCAGCCCTCACCTTGAATTCTTGATAACACTCTCTTGCCAGCAGCCTCTGCTCACTGGGGTCTTAGCTGCTATTGCCCCATGCTAGTGGCTTTGCAACTCACTCCACATGTGGGTGCCTTGAGGCTGGCAGAATGGCCTTATTCCTACCTGATGCCACAGTAGGCAGCTGCAAACTGCCCCTCCATACCTTCTGCCTCAGTGTCATAGAGCACCTTCCTAGCATCTCTCTTCCTCTCTGGGAGGAAAACGTGAGTGGGAAAACTGTCTTTCAACAATGACTGAGCACCTACTGCAAGCAGACTGTAGATGCAAACAGTGGCTCTGCCCTCCGGGAGCCTGGGTCATAGGCATGAACAGCTCTTCGTATAACAACAAACAAAAGAAACGAGGTGATCCCGGAAGGATGTGACAGCATTAAGATGGTCCTGAGTAACCCTAGGGGCCACTTAGAAGATGGCCACACCCTTGAGGACAAGGAAACAGTGTGGGGGACTAGAAGAAGAAATACAGGGTCATTCCCAGGGACTTGAGCTAAAGACCCATGCTTTCTGTCAGGGTTAAGGGACAGAGAAGAGCGTCATGAGGGAAGTGGGGCACCCGAGGTTCTTGGTGTCACAAGTCATTTCAAATTTACTGCCGTCTTTCTGGCTGGCCAAACAAGCTTGATGCGGCCAGAGAGGGCCAAAGGACACTAGTGAGTTTGAACTTTGAGCTGCTTAGGTAAGAGACCAAATCCAGTCTTTCCCCGTCAGTCACCAAGTTTTGTGGCTCACTTTTCTCGCCTGCAAAGTGATAGAAAGCTGTCTGGGGCCTGGGAACGTAGCTCATTGGCAGAGTACTTGGTGAGCATATGCAAGGCCCACTTTCAATCCCGGTGCCACAGACGAAGAGGAGGACAGACCTTCGCTTGGAGTGCTCTAACAGAACTCCCGAGCAGGAGCCCGCCAGCGTGGGTTTGCGGGGGTTTTGGTGCTGGCAACAGAACTCAGGGTGGATGCTTATGAAAAAATTACCTACCATGGAGCCATGCCCAGCCCCAGGCACTGCTTTCTTACTGAGAGAAGAGGAAGTCTGGGACCAGGTGTCCAGCACACGCAGGTGCTGATGGGAGCATTCTTCCTGGCTCACGTGGGAGCACTCTCCCTGCCTCATAGTTACCTCACTGTGGAGGGAGGAGGCTCCAAAGTCTTCTTTCTGCTTGTGAGAAAATTCCCAGGAAGGTCTCACTGTAATTATCCGAAAAACCTGATCATCTGCCTGGAAGTGATGGTGGTACACCTTTAATCCTAGCACTTGAGAGAAAGTAGCAGGAGGATCTCTGAGCCTGGTCTATAAAGCAAGTTCCATGATAGCCAGAACAACACAGAGAAACCTTGTCTCAAAAAAACAAAAACAAAAAACACAACAATAAAAAAATCAAAGCAACAACAAAAACCTGATCACTCTCCAAAATTCTACCTCAAAAAAAAAAAAAAAAAAAAAAAAAAAAGAAAGAAAGAAAAAACCAAAATCCGACCTCGAGAACCAGTCACTCAGAGCAAACATCAAATACATTCAGCTCTAGGGAGGGTGGCATGGGACCCACAGATGTACATACCCTCTCTTCAAGCTCCCCAGCACCTACCTCAGAAAGAGAACATTGAGGAAGAGGGATTAGGAAAGAGGCTGCACACTCCAGCTCACTCAGGCCTTTGCAGAGTACTCAGTGGCATGATGGAATTTGTCTGCACTGATCACTCTGTCCCCATGCCTGCCGCTGTCACAGGATTACCACAGCGGATATTCCACAGCAGTTATCTGTCACTCCCCATTTCCATTCCCTCTTTCTCATCTAGTTAGAGTGGCAAGGTGTGGCGCGCCAAGCCTAACCCGCAGGAAAGACGGCAACCACACGAGGATTCTTCTCAGATCACACTTTATTGGAGCGCTTCTTGGTTGAAGGGAGAGCTGAAGGTGAGGGGCCCCGGGCAGGAAGGGACAGCTGCTTATATATCCTACTAGGCAACGGGTCATGGTCTCATTGGCTCAAAAGGCCTCGCCTCAGTGTTGGAGCCACAGGATTGGCTAGGGAACGAGCAGGCGCGCTGGAGTGCAGCCGCCAAGCTGGCGTATGCCCGAATAAGGTAAACAAGAAAGAGGAAGTTCGCCATCTTGTAATGGCGTCCTGCGGGCAGCCGCCTACAGCAAGGCACAGAGTGGTCACATTACCATTAAGTCCACTGTAAGAAGAGTGGCTAGCACACATAATGACCAAAAGCCACCAACTGCCCCGACCCGCGGGGCCTAGTTATTGGTGGGTCGAGGTGGGCTAGAACCTGAAAATAATGGGAGAGAAAGAAGGAAGGAGACCAAACAGTGCATTTGTCAAGGTCTAACTTTATTGATGTAAAATGGGTTTTTAAGGCAAGGCTGGGAGGAAATGGGGAGGGGTAGCAAGCAGGGAGGAAATGGGGAGGGGTAGCAGGTAGGGAGGAAATGGGGAGGGGGAGCTTCTGCTAACTCCGGGGTCCTGGTAATTATCCCAGACAATAAACATCAGACAGTAAACGTCTGCTTATCTTAGTTCCTGGGCCAGGCCCATCTCAGTTCCGGGCACTCAGTACCTGGAATGAGTGGAAGAGACCACCTGTTAAGCAGGTTCCTGTATACCAAGATAAGGCTCAATTAGAGTTCTAAGGTGTAAGCAATTCTGCAAGAGAATGTAACTCAAGGTCGGCTCCCAACAACCAACCCTTCGCCTCTTGGTCAGAGAGGCGAAAGAGTGCTAATGTCTGTGACAAGATTGGCGATCTGCCTTGATTTACCAGTGGCTACCTTGAGGCCAGTTATTGAGAGCAAACACTGAAGCCTGTGTACATGACGTTCTAATCTCCAGCAGGAGGCAAACCCAGCTGTACACAGAGATCGCCTGCCTTGCTTAAGGCCGACAACCAGTGCAGACATTCTACAGCCATTGTTAATCTAAAGGAAACATGCTGTAGGTGACACTGGGCCAGCGTGCCACCTTTAGGACAAGTGTACACCTTTGGAGCATGGAAGTGTATAGTCACATGGAACACTGGGCTAGACTCCGTCCATCCAAGGTCAAGGGAGAACGAAGCTGGTCAAACCTGGCTGAGAGACAGCATGATGGGGTGGGACCTGACTGCTTCTGCCGTGGTCAGGTCTGGGAAGCAGTGTGGCTGGAATACGGTGGGTGCAAGAATCATTTCTAAAGACTGGACCAGGAATCTAGAATCTTCTCTACTCTGGCTCTTGTCTTCCTCAGAGGGCTTCTAAATCTTATGGTATTAAGGAGAAAGCGCCTGGTGGACTTCGCAAAATCTTGGCTGTGCCCCCCCCTTCCTCCAGCAGAACTCCAGCCTTCCTTCCCTCTGGTAATCTCCACAGCTCACTCATAAATTATGAGCGCATTCATTTGCATGTCAGAAGCTCGGCCAAGAAATTAGATAAAATTGATCCACCGCAATTTATTCTCTCTATTTTTCCAAGAAATGGCCTCCCTCCCATGTTTTATTCATGGAGACACCAGCTCTCTCTTTTATCTCCAACCCCAGTAACATTTTCAATTTACTCAATTTATAGCTGCAAGACGCCCTTGGGCTGGGCAGGAGGGAGGCCACCCAGGAAGGTCTGCTGCACCCTGGGGTTCACCCTGTCCAGTAGTCTCAACCAGGCAAGATCTCACAGGCCCTGGGCTCCAAAGCTTTCCTGGGAAGCCTGGAAGGATGAAACTGTGCACCCAGGGCCCTGGGCTCTCTGGAGAGGCGAATGGATTGCTGTGTCCCTGATGGACCTGGGAGTTCAAACAGCGGCTCTCTTCTGGGCAGCTTGGCCTGACACTGGGTCATTGACACCCGACATTGGTGACGGGGGAGAACGGCATGCATGTCAGCCCTCCAGCCTCACCTGGCGAGAGTTCTCTTCCTGCAGGTTGAGGACACTTCTTGTCCTATAGGAGTATGGGTTTAATTGGTCTTTTATTACTTAATTGGTCTTTTTATACCTGGAATCACTACCTTTCCTGAGAGGCACAGTTTCTACAAAGTCACAGTGGCAAGGCTAATGGTGGTGTCAAAAACTGTCCACACAAGGACATGGTACATGTGTCCAACAGCCCACCAGGAGCCTTGGGGTGGTAAACTCAAGACTGTCAGAGCCTGCACGCTAGGCCGTGTGAGGCAGCAGAGCTTGGGGGAACTGCAGCACACAGGGGATGGACCCCTTTAGAAAGAGCTACCAGTGAAGGAACACTGCGGGCCACATTGCCAAAACTTCTAAAAGCCACCCTAACCTGGGAAAACAGCCCAGCTACATTTCACTCTGGCCCTTCATTCCCTCACTACTGACACCTGGGAAGGAGAGACTGAATGTCAGCTGACATATACTGGAGACTTACAATGGTATAGGCCTTGAATGTCCCCAACACCCATGTGTTAAAGACTTGGACCCCAGCCCATAGAGCTACAGGGAAGTGGGGGAACCTTTGGGGGAACCTTTAGGAGATGGTGCCTGGTTGTATCATTTACCTTGAAGGAGATATGGGAACCCTCTCCTCTCTCATTGCTTTCTGGCCACCATTAGAGGAGCAGCCTCCTCTATCATAGGCTTCAGTCATGTACCTCCAAAGGGACAAGGACAAGCAATTTATGGATTGATACCTCCAAAACCGTGACAGAAAGCTAACAGTGTCCCCATGTATGTGGACACAGGATGTCGGCTTAATTCACAGCATAGGGGCTGTCTCTGCCTTGTTCAGTCCACTCACCCAGCTCCCCACCCCCACACTTTAATTTCTTCAAGACAGGGCTTCTCTATGTAGCCCTGGATGTCCAGGACTCACTCTGTGATTCTGATCATGATGGCATGAATTCCTGCAGCAATTTTAGAGCAGGTAGGGAACTTGAGAATGAAAGCCAACATGTTGTGGTTGAGAACAGAAGAAGAAAAAGGCTAGTAACTAATGTTGGTAGAGGCATCTTATAATCCTTGGCAGCCTGCATCTGGACTTGTTCTAGAAAACAAACAAACAAACAAACAAACTGTAGCCTCTTTAAGACACTGGTTTGGGGTTTTCTGTTTATGCTGTTGACTTCAGCCTATAGCACATACAGCTTTCCAAGATATGACTGCTCACCACCTCCACCTTTCAAGTCTGGGGAAAATTCAGTTCATGTGGGCTATTCTTCATAAGCAAAACCCATAAGGTGGGGCCAGATAGTTGGCTCAGTCATTAAGAGTACTTGTTGTTGCAAAGGACCCCAGTTTGATCCCCAGCACCCACAGGGAGGCTCGCCACCTCCTCAGTCATCAAGCATGCATGCTTGCATACATGTGGTGCACAGATGTATATGCAGATGAAACACTCACACACATAAATAGTGAAAATAAATAAGAACAATAACAAACAAGAAACCACAAAGAGGCTGAAGGGAAAGTATAAAGATGGCCACAGAGGTCTTGGGAGCCTCTGAGTTCTCAATTTACAAGAGGCCAAAGAAAGTCATTGGCCTTTGGGGGGTATTGTCAGCATAGTGTGATAGAGGTACCCACATGGATGGACCCAGGGGAATGTACCAGGGACTCTGTGTGGTTCCAATGCTGCAAAAATGTTAATGCTGTCATTGTATGCAGTGGTCCTGAAGCCTAGGACAAAAGTCACTGAGTGAATCCTTTCCCCGTCTCCCCAAAGGAAAGAAGCTGAGGCTACATATCCTGGAGCACATTGGGGCCAGACTCTGCTTCAGAACCCAACCAGAGCATCAGAGCTGGGGCCTGTCCCCCCACCCCAGCGAGGCTGGGCCCAGTAGTGGCAAAGCTTCCAGGGGTCTCAAGTGGGAGAGGAGGAGGCTGCATTACACTCTTACAAACACAATGGAGGGCAGGCATGCAGGCAGGGCAAGGGACTCAGACCTAGAATGTTGAAGGGTCTTCAGCAAGGAGCTGATCCTTAAGAAAAAATTATCTTTCCTTCTCATGTGTATATATGTGTGGTTATGGTTATGTGAGCTTATGTGCCCCACATGCATGTAGAATCCATGGGAGCAGAAGAGGACATGGACTCCCCTGGAACTGGAGTTACAGACAGCTGCTAGCCTCTATGTAAGTGCTGAGAACTGAACCCAGGTTCTCCGGAAGAGCAGCCTGTGCTCTTAGCCCCTGCTCTCTGACTCATGCCGTGTGCTGCTGAGGCACCAATCTGAGGCTACTACACTGGACCCAGCTGCATACCTTGCTCTGACTCATATAGTGATGTCGGCAGAGGCTAACCCTAACGTAAGCACGTACATCAGGGTCTTTCCTTGATGCCTCCACCATCGCTCCCAGAACCTGGAGGAGGAGAGACACATGGGGCTGATCAGCTGGCTCCAAGTAATGCCTTTGAATTTTCTTTCTTTATGTATATAATATTTGCATTAATTCTTGGTGATTTTTCATATGCATTTACAATGTACTTTGATCATATTCACCTCACTCTTCCCCTTAACTCCAACAATAACCACCCTGCCAACAAACATTTTTATGACTACTGAATCCAATTTTTTCTGCCCATATAGTTCCATCAGCTTCGAACAGCTCCTCAGCTAGGCGTTGGGGGCTCATGAGCCCTTCCCCTCCATGTTACAATGTCAACTGTCTTATTATTGTGCCAGCCACCACAGTTGCTGTGAGTGCATGAGGGCAGTGTCCCCTCAGGTCCAGGAGACAGTTTCACAGTGACCTTACAGTCTTCCTGCCCCCTTTTGTCATGATCTGTGACATTTCTAACCAAATGCCGTTTCTAACCAAATATACCCTCGGCACATGCATTGACTTGAACCTTCAGCTAGCCTTCCTCATGGTTCCAAGCAGCCACCTGGAGTAACTAAAAGTGCGAATGAAAAGGAGCATTCCTTTTTGTTTTTGGTTTTTTGAGACAGGGTTTCTAAATGAAACAGTCTTGACTATCCTGGAACTCACGATGTAGATCAGGCTAGTCTCGAACTCACAGAAATCTTCTTGCCTCCGCCTCCCAAGTGCTGGGATTGAAGGCGTGCACTACCACTGCCAGGTGAAAGGAAGCATTCTTAGTGTGGACCCTTTTATCAGAAAAGGCCTAACCCCTTCTTTTGAGGGCAGACTCCTCAGGCAGCACCTCACGTCGCCGAACCTCACACCCACACTTACACAGCTCATGGCAAGGGGAGGAGCCAACATGACTCAAGGAAGAACAGCCCTTAGAGGGGACAAGTAAGTTGGGGTGAGAACCAGAGAAGGGGCCTGGTTTGTGAGGAGGTGGGATGACTGTGGGACCAACAGCCAGCATCATGAGCCCAACCGATATGGTGCTTGGGCATCCGGTCCCCTTCCCTGCCTGCACAGACCTGCAGCTTGAGGTGGGTAGCACTTGCGGAAAGGAAGGACATCCCCTGGTGAAGGGACTCTGGCCAGCTCGAGCATGGCAAACATGGCTCTCACAGGCCGTGTCCTGCTCCCTCATTCCCTCTGCCTTGCTTAAAACAAACAAACAAACAAACAAACAAAAAACGTTAGATTACATTCCTAAAGCTAACCACCAAGGTCTATCACGTATTTGGCCACTTCCTCCTCCTGAGGAGGAACACCAAGTTTGAGCTACCAAAGTATTGAAATCCAACAATAAAAAACCCCCTTTGCTCACCAATTAACATGCCCAACTAAATCAAACGCCTCTTTCTAGCACAGGGGTTTCCCCTTTTACCCTTATAAACTGCCATTTTCCTATGGGCCACATCTGTATCCTCTCATCCAGAGGCAGTCCTTTGTCCCTGTGGAACAAAGATTCCTGCCCCCCATCCCCTTATTCCCTTCCCCTTCTCCCTTGTCCTCTATTTCCTGTCCTTGTCTCTTATTCCCTGCCCTTTGTGCTTCAGGAGCAAAGAAAACTCCTTTGTGCTGAAAATGTGGTCTTGGTGGTCATATGCCAATACCAATTCTTTCAATGTGGGAATATTGGTACCCACCTCAACAACTATGGCATCAAGCAGTTCCATGGCCAGGGGAGGGCTGGAGAGGTAGTCCAGTGGTTAAGAGCACTTGCTGCTTTTGCAAAGGACTGGGATTCAGTTCCCAGAACCCACCTGGCAACTCACAACTGTCTGTAACTCCAGTTTCAGAGGATCTGGTGCCCTCTTCTAACCTCCACGGGCACTGCACCCACTTTAGAGCCCACTAGCACCCACCTACAGTGCAAACCACTCAGAAGACAAGTCTCTTCACACAAGGAGATAGCAAAGTCTGTAAAGATGCCCCCTGCTGCCCCCCCATAAGGGTACTATGATGCACATCAGCAATCTCAGCACTCAGGAGGCTGAGGCAGAAATATTGACAGTTCTAGGCCAGCCTGGGTTACGTGATAGTCTTGTCTAAAGTAAATAAAGCTGGGTGGTGGTGTTGCACACCTTTAATCCCAGCACTGGGTAGGTAAAGCCAGGTGGATCCCTAAGTTTGAGGCCAGCCTGGTCTACAAAGTGAGTTCCAGGACAGCCAAGGCTACACATACAATTGAACAATAGGCCTGTTGTTTTAACTAGTCCTTCCCCTTTTAGCTGTCCATGTGGGTTAGCCCCATTTCAAAGGTAAAACGGCTGAATCCTGGAGACTCACCTGGCCACGGTCCCCAGGAAGATTCCAGTGACCAGAGAACTGGCTTCTTCACTCTCATTGCACACAAGATCCCAGCACACAAGCCACTAACCTCCAGGCCAAGACCCTCTCTGGCCAGTCTCCCAGCTGCCATCAGCTGGGCCCCAGGCGCCCTCAAGTCTGGGCATCTGAAGCTGGTGATACTGCTATAGCCAGTGGAGCCGACACTAAGAGGGTCTAGGCCAGACCTCTCCGACACTGCTCAGACATGAGGTCTCCCTCCCGCCAACCCTGTTCCCATCATAGTGTGCTGCTTGTAAAATACGTTCTTAAAACGCCTGTCATATTTTATCTGATGTTTACAATTGATTTTCTTTTCGGGTGACAGGGAGTATGAGCCAGCTGCCTAATGATCTCTCTATCAGCCATGCATTCCAGCATCCTTCATCCCACTCCAAGGAGGCCTAGAACTGGCTCAGGAGGGGGCTTCCTCAGCTCTGGGTATTGGCGAGCACGTGGGGCTGCCCAGGTCAGCTCCCAGGGGACTAACAGAGCCTTTCTGTACTGAAGAAGCCACAGAAGTGTCCCCCCTGAAATATTTGCATGAAGGATATTAGCTGAAATCAAAGATCCCTAGCCAGAAACATCAGCTGTGGCCTGGACCACTAACATGGTGCTGTGGCAGTCATTCGCAATGGCCAGTGAGGTTGGGTTTTCAGCTATTTCTTTAGGGTCTCACTAAAGCCAGGACAACTATGGGGAGGGCCCATGGGAAGACAAATGAATTCATGGGTTCTTTCAGTGAATATCTCATGAAGATCTATGAGGCATTAAATATCTTTCTGGGCATGACACATACATCATAGAACAAATGGGAAAGACATATTCCCTGTTTATTTTATTCCGATTTGAATTTTTTGGGTGCTGGGAATGGACCCCAGAGACCCATGCATGCCTAAGTATTCACTCTACCACTGAGCCACTCCCCCTCCCCCCACCGATCTCAGGACCTTACACAGGGTAGCCAAGGGAGACCTCAGCAAGGAAGTGTGAACGCAAGTCTCAAGACTGAAGGAGCCCAGCTCAGGGGTCTTTGGACTAATAGGAACAAAAAGCTCACCCAGGTCCAGTCAGCTGTGGCCAGGAATCCTAGGTAAATAGAAGGGTAGAAGGGTTGAATGTCTCCCCCTATCCAGGAGTTGGCACCTTGACTTTGCATAGGCCCCCTTAGATACTGTCAAGAGATCATTTTATTTGCCTTGCTAGCTTGGTTGATTTTTGTTTGTTTTAGTTACCAAGCAAATATTTATGTATTTATTTTTATTTACTCAGTTTGTTTAAAAAAGGGTATTGTCTTATAACTCAGGCTGGCCTGGAACTCACCCTCCTCCTACATCTGCCTCCCAGGTGCTCAGATTGTCGGCTTGGCCAACATTCAGGAAAACCTGAGGTAATAACCAAGACCCCCTCTTATCTGCAACCTTTCTTCTGCCAGGCCCCACTAGCTGGAGCACTAAACTCACTGGTGGGACACTTGCTGGCCCTACTGGATGCATAGGACTGTGCTAGTTCCTAAGGTCACACGACTTGCTGCTTTGACTTAATGGTTGTTCAGTATCTCAGAGGGGTGGACAGGATATGGGACGGGGCTCCTGCCTCCCAGGACACCCCTGGAATGACTCCCTGAGCGGTTCCTGAAGCTGCTCATGGGGTACCAGCCCCACGTGTTGCCACCAAAGGAGCCCTCTGAGCAGAGAGAAAGGAGAGTTCCCACAGGGGCTCTTCCAGCTGCTACTGCCCATGTTACATCATTCTTCCTGGCTTACTCTTCATCCCTTCCCATGAGCCACCAAATGTACCAAAAAGTCCTTTTTGAAAAGGACAAGAAGTCCTGGGATCAGTCCTGTGTTCATGGCTCTTGTAAGATTTACTTTTAGTTATGCATGTGTGTGTGAGGGTGTATTCATGTGTGGTACCCACAGAGTCCAGAAGAGGACGTCAGATTCCCCTGGAGCTGAGTTACAGGCATTTGTGAACCACTCAGTGGAAGTACTGGGGATCAAACTCCTGGAAGAGCAGCAAGTTCTCTTAACCTCTGAGCATCTCTCCAGCCCTGTTCATGACTTTTGCTAATGAACAAACTCTAATTCTGAGTACAGCATATGGCTCTCAATAGTACTAGCTGACAGAGCCAGGCAGGACAATGGACACATTTCCCTCTAGCCACAGGTGTGATTTTTAAGAAGTTGGGTGGGGGTCAGGTTTAGGGCCTATGCTTCCCGGGAAGAGGGGCTTCGGTAAAGCCCCACAGGAAGGCAGGACCCTGATAAGCAAAGCTGGTCACCAAGGCAGCCTCCAGTTTGTGGCACTGGCTCACTGTGCTGGGACATTCTGGTAGCCAGCTCAGCTCTGCCCTGCTAGAGGTCCTAGGCAAGGGACAAGACTAGTCCAAGACAGGGAAGAGGGGCAGATCTGGTGTGGGGAGCAGACCCCTCGAGGCTTACTGTGCCCCTCATTCTTTCCTCTCCTTTCTTTCGGGCAACAGGGCCTTGTTGAGTACCTACCATGCCCAGCTGCTTGGCGTGGCTGAGGGAGAAGGAAGTCTGGAACAAAGGATAGGATATGTGACCACACCAGCACAGAGGCGGGGGAGGGGCTGTCTTGGTATGGAGAAGGAAGTTTATACTTACACGCTGCAGTTTGAAGACTTGAGGAGTGGGCAGCAAAGACTAGAAGATGCCATGATCTGGTGGGAAGGTGCGCTAAGGACCCAGGATACCTTGCAGCATGGGGGTGGGACACACAAACCCCCAGGACTGGGGAGATGGACAGGGCTCATGGGGTTTGGAGCAGGCCCGGATTTTGCTCCCAGCCTGAGGTTGGTCACAGAAAGAGTGTAAGCAGGAGGCAGAGGCAGCAGGATCATGCTGGAAGAGGCCAGTGCAGGATCAGGGCACTAGGAGCTGACACTGATTGAGAGACTCCGGTGTTAGGACAGTGGGCTAAGGCAATGGGTACAGTGGGAGATGTGAACTGATGGCCTGCCCAGCCACTGAGTGAGGGCTGGCGAGGCTCTTCTTAATTCCATTGTGGAAAGCCATGGTCACCCTGGGAAACCAAGGGACCTTCAAAGTCCCATGCAGGAGCTTGCCTTAATCTGGGCAGACTCCCTCTAGGGGCAGCATGTCTAGCTTGTGTCATTTTAAAATTCCCTTTGTTCAAGCCATCCCAGTGCTATGTTGTTTCATGGCTTAGAAAACAAACAGAAAGGCAGTTCTAGCAGGAATCCGCCCAACGGGAACCCATTGCTGAAAGGTGGTCCCCAAAGAAGGTTCCAGGCCTAGAGTGCTTGGTGTGCCTGCCACACCAGGATTGGTGTTGTAGCTGTGGCAGCAGGGAAGAGAGCCCACCTGCACTGCCCGCCTGGCATCTATACATTGAAGAGCGTGGCACCTTGGTAACTTAGGTGTTTCTGAAGCCTGAAGGATTTCCTCAGCCTGGGCCAAGCCACATCCATAGAGTAACTTAGAAGGAGCATAAAGCTACCCAAAGTCTCTCCAGCCTTGCAGTCACCCCATTAAATATATAACTACAGGAGAACTGTTCTTCTTTATGACAAGCTCAGGCCAGCGCCCAGCTAAAGGGAACCTGCACAAGTACAAGACCAGCGGACTGGCTTGAGACCCTCTGAACCATGCCTAGGCTGGACTGAGGTACCTACCCTTGGTCTGGTGGCCAGGTCCGTCAAGCCTGCCCAGAGCCTCACTGTGTCTGGGCTTTCTAAGTCAAAGCCTGCCCCCTTCTGGTGACTGGTAATTCTCAGGATGACATGGACCAGCACAGGGGTAGGGTAGAGAGCAAGGGAGTGCCTCTAAGCACCCTTCAGCTCTGAGGGTGGCATAGCAGTGGGAATTCTCACTATCACACCTTTCATCTTTGCTGTAGCTGCTGTCCTGCACAAGCAAGAGGAGCTAGGCTGAAGGACGAGTGTCCCCTTTGCCAGCCCAGACTGCTGTCAATGGCCGGTAAACAGTTTTGTAAAACAAGTATGGTACTGAATGCCAATAATCCTAGAATTGGGGAAGCAGAGGCAGAAGAATTGCTGTAAATTTAAAGATATCCTGGGACACATATAATAAGAGTCAGCCTTAAAAAACAAAACAAAAACTCTAAAAACATAATCTATTGTACTAGCACAGTTAAATTATACCACATGTTCAAAGCATTCATGTGTCAAAACTGTGTACACAGAGGACAGTTCATGATAAGCATTTGTTTTTATGCTTTTTCACTTTTTAACATATGAGAAGCCTCAAAAAACCGGACTGGGCCTAACTATTCACACTGCCCAGGCCAGACACCAACTGAGTCATGTGTAAAGCATCTTTGCCTCCAGGGCCCAGAGGCAGGTTCTAAGTCTCCTATGCTCCCCAAGGGCAGACCTTAAAGCTATGAACAAGGGCTTGCTCTGCACTCGTCAGCAGATGTGAGCAGTACTGTCCCAGAGACAGGAAGTAAAGGAGGCTCGCTCTGATCTCTCTTGGAGCAAGCACCATGTTTCTGCTGCTGTCCCCACGGATGGATGCGTCTGCAGGTTCTTCAGACTTTGAACACGAGCTTGTGTCCTCAGCCCTCCAGGCCGTCAGTGTTGGGCTGGGACTTGTAGCTTCTTGGAATGAGGAGCCACTCTCTAGCATGCAGGAGGACATCATGGGGCTACCCAGCCTCTGTGTGAGCCAACCTAACACATCTCCTGTAATCACATACCCACTCTATAGGTTCTGTTCTGCTGGAGAGCCCTGATTTATACAGAAAGGTTTGTGATGCTGGAGACTTAGGAGGCCCGTCATCAGGCCCTGGGAAGGAGAAAGGGGCAAAAACATCGTGGAAAGTTTGCTTTTCCTGAAAGTGTGTTATATATCACCCTTTGCATGGTTCTTAGAGGTTGTCAGTCTAGACCCTTTCACTTTTAAGTGACAACTACCAATCCAAGCTGGATTAAGTATAAAAGTGGGCTTACCAGCTTGTGTAACTGAGCAGGCCAGGGCATGCCTACTTTCCAGTACCAGGGGACCCAGGTCTCATGAAATCATAAACAGGGGTTGCTCACACTGCTCTTCCTTGTGGATGCTTCATTCTCAGTGGGGTCCCTTCCCCAACCCCAGCTCTAGGATGACATCCTAACAGTTTGGCAACCCATCAGAAAGGGCATGTGTGCCTAGTTTCCAGCAAGTTCTATCACAGAGCCTGAGAAGGGTTCATGGAAACAAATGGGGTCATAGGCCCACCCTACTCCAAAGGTCAAGACCAATTCAATAGTACATGCTGGGCCAGGCCAAAGCCACACCTTTTCAGGTGCTGGGTAGAGGGTGGGGAAAACACTTCTTTCAGAAGATCGTAGGAAAGAGGTGCCACCACCAGTTTTGGGGGTCTGTGAGCTGAGGCCTCTGGCTTGCTTAGCTGCTCTTACCTCAGTTTGTCTGCTGTTGGGATCATCTCTAGCCCAGTCTTGGGTATAATATTATAAAAAAAGAATTGTGGGGCTGGAGAGATGGCTTAGTGGTTAAGAGCACTAGCAGCTCTTCCAGAGGTCCTGAGTTCAATTCCCAGCAAGCCTATATTGGTTCCCAACTGTAATGAGATCTGGTGCCCTCTGCTGGTCTGCAGGCATACATGCAGGAAGAACCCTGTATACATAACAAATAAATAAATAAATCTTTAGAGAAAAAGAATTGTTCTGTAGACAATTCAAAGAGAGTTGGAAAAAAACAAACTCTCCTGGAACTGATAAGTGATGATAGCGAGGCTGTTAGATTCAAAGTTAATACACAAAAGTCAGTTGTTTTCCTGTTTAACAAAAAAGGCTGAATTAGAAATGCAAAATACAATATTAATATAAACACCCCAAAATGAAATACTTCAGTACAAACCTAAGAAATTTGTACAAAATTTTTGATGAAAACTAAAAACAAAGAAGATTCAGATAAATGAGTAAGTATTCCATGTTCACAGATAATCCTGATTTGACACAAGCTATAGCTGTCTGGGAAGAGGGAACCTCACTTGGGAAAATGCTTCCATTAGACTGGCCTGAGGATTAATCATTGATTAATCGTTGATGTGGGAGGGCCTATCTCATAGTGGGTGGTGTCACACCCCTGAGCAGGTGGTCCTGGGTTCTATAAGAAGGCAAGCTGAGTAAGCCATGAGGAGCATGTCAGTAAGCAGCACCCCTCCATGGCCTCTGCATCAGCTCCTGCTTCCAGGTTCCTTCTCTGATTTTCCTCAGGGACAGAGTATGACCTGAGAGTTGTTAAGATGAAATAAACCCTTTCCTTGCCAAGTTGGCTACTGTGTTTTATCACAGCAATAGAAACCCTAAGTAAGGGGGCTGGAGAGATGGCTCTGTGGTTTAAAGCACTTGTTGCTCTTGCAGAGGACCTGGGTTTGATTCTCAACACCCACATGGAACTCCAGTTTCAGAGGATCTGAGGTCCTCTTCTGGTCTCTTTGGACACCAGGCATGCACATGGTGTACATACATACTTACATGCAGGAAAACACTCATATATATATATATATATACATATATATATACACACATATATATGTATATATATATATATAATTTAAAAAAAAAGAAAGAAAAGAAAAAGAAAGAAAGAAAAGAAGTGGGCAGTGGTGATGCACACCTTTAATCCTAGCACGTGGGAGGCAGAGGCAGGCAGATCTCTGAGAGTTCGAGGTCAGCCTGGTCTACAAAACTACACAAAGGAAACCCTGACTCAAAAAAAGAGTGACTCAATGTGGTAAAGATGTTAGTTCTTGGGCTAGGCATTAGCTCCGTGATACAGGGCTTGCCTAGCATACCCAAGGTCTTGGACTGGACCTCCAGCACAGGGGGGGAGAGGGGGGAGAAGAAGTTAGTTCTTCCAATTTTCTAGATTGAGCAGAATTAAAATCAAAACACTAGCAAGTTATTTTGAAGATATTGGTAAAATGAGTAACATGCAATAAGGTATTGAAGTTTATATGGAGACAGTCAACTTAATACTGAAGGATCAAAAGTCAGATAACAGACACTATTCAACTTCAATCTTGCTGCAAAGTTACAGTAATGACAACAATGTGGTATATATACATATATACATATATACATGGTATGGAAAGATGGCTCAGCTGTTAGGAACACTGGCTGCTCTTCCAGAGGACCAGGCTTGGTTCCCAGCACCCACATGGCAGCTCACAAACTGCCTGTAACTCCGTTCCTCCATGGTCACTGCATGCATTTACTGCACAGACATACATGCAGACAAAACATCCATACATATTAAATAAATAAAATTTTAAAATAAATAAAATGATAATCACATTGTGTGAACAGATTAGGGAGACCAGAAAAGTGCCACAAGGTTAGTAGGTCTTTAAAAAGGGATAACGTCAATATAGCCTTTTCAATAGATAATTCTGGAACAACTGGACACCCACATACAGAACAAGGAATCACAGACCTCTCACTTGTCATACGAATTAACAGGTCTCACCCCTGAGTGTAAAATGCAAAACTACAAAATTCCTAGAAGAAAACATAAGAAAAAAGTCAAGTAACCTAGAATTTGGAGATGGCTTTTGAAAAATATAACACTAATGGCTTGATCCATAAAACAAATAACTGATGAGCTGCATTTAAATAAAATTCAGACCTTCTAGCTGGGAGTGGTGGCGCATGCCCTTAATCTCAGCACTCAGGAGGCAGAGGCAGGCAGATCTCTGAGTCCAAGGCCAGCCTAGTGTACAGAACAAGTTATAGGACAGCCAGGGCTACACAGAGAAACCCTGTCTTAAAAAAAAAAAAAAACAAAAGTAATAGAAATGAGACCTTCACCTTGGTGAAGTGTCAAGAGAGTGTCAAGGTTGAGGATACAACTCAATGACGGAACACTTGGCAAGCAACTGCACAGTCCTAAGGAGGGAGGTATAGAAAGATTGAAAGATGGAGGGAAATGTAAATTAAAACAAGGAGAGACATGTCAGGAGGCAGAAGCACACAGATCTTTGTGAGTTTGAGGCCAGCCTGGTCTACATACTGAGCTCTAGGACAGCCAGAGAGCTATGTAGAGAGAAAACTCCACATAAGGAGGTATACATGTCTAAGAACTAGCTGTCTCAAAAACAAATAAAAACAAAGCAAGCAAGCAAGCAAACAAACAATGAGCTACTACCACACATTCACTAAAATGGCCCAAATCCAGAAGAGCGACACCACCAAATGCTGCCTAAGAGGGAGGAGTAGAAGTTTGTGGCTGTGGAGGATGTAAGATGACACAGCCCCTGAACACCACAGCTCCAGGGTTTCTTCCATACAAACCAGCAGCTGCACTCCTTGGTTTGTGCCCCACGAGGTAAAACCTGTGTTCATAAAAGTCTGCACATGGTACTTAAAGCAGCGCACCCCTAACTGTCCAAACTTGGAAGCAATAAAGACGTTTTCAGTGGGTGGGTGGTTCGTTCACCTGAGGTCTATGTAGGAAATGGCACACTATTCAGCACTAAGAAATGAGCTATTGAGTCATGAAGAGGTATGAGGAGCCTTAAGCACCAATAAGAAAAAGAAACCAGCCTGAAAAACTACACACAGAACTGCTGCTCCACATCCTGGCATTCTGGGAAAAACAAAAACAAAACACTAGAGACTGGTGGCATCAGTGAGTGGTTCAGCAATTGGGGAGAAGCGAACAGAAAAGCTCAGGTTCTGGGAACAGGGCCACTGTGAAGTATGACACCATGACAGTGAGTTTGTTCAAACACACCACCAAGTAAGCCCTAATATAAACTACAGGCTGGGTGGCAGCGATGTGTCATGTCCACACAGGGAGTGGTGCATGACTGAGAGCTGGCCATTGAGTACTTCCTGCTCGGTCTGTCTAAAAGTAGAAGCACCAACTGATCTGCTCACACTGCAGGGTAACCACCACCCAAAACGCAAAGGTTTAAGACAACAGTGTGATTTGTCATCTGTCACAGTCTGCAGCTTGATGGAGCTTAGCTTAGTCATTCTCCCTCAGCGTCTCACACAAAGTGCAGTCTGATGGCTCCTGGAGGTAAAGTCATCTCAGAGGTTCCTCTTGGAGATGCAGGATGCCACAGCTGCCAGGACCTCACTAGGGGCTGTCAATGCACACAGCATCTCCATGTAGCCTGGCTTCCTTGAAGCATGGTGGCTGGGTTCTTAGGGAGGGGATCCCAAGAGAGTGAGCTCAGGAGGGAAGCTAGGACAAGCTAATGCTCTACCCCTGAATGGCCAGCAGGGAGGTCATATTAGAAGAGTTTGGGAATGCAGCTGTTGTTGGAGTTCTTGTCTGGTAGGCAGGAGGCCCTGGCTTGATCCCCAGCACTGATGAACCAGGTGCATGTCTGTAATGCCAGCACTTACAGGGTGGAGGCAGGAGATCCCAAGTTTCAGCTACACACTGAGTTCTAGTTCACAGGGGCTACAGACCCTGTTTCAAAAAAAGGGAAGGGAGATAGTCCTGACTCCCCACTAGAAAGTGAAACCTGGAGCGATGGCTCAGGGGTTAAGAGCACTGATTGCTCTTCCAGAGGACGGGGTTCAATTCCCAGCACTCACATGGCAGCTCACAACTGTCTGTGACTCTAGTCTGCCTGGCTACAGCTTTCACGGCCACGATCCCAGGACAACCTCCCTTTGCCTGTTTGCTCTCCATCTGTCCTAATTCCTGGAGTCACTTCTTAGACCTCTCCTTGGGAGCCCCCACATTCCCATTCCCTCTACCTTGACATCCATCCACAACCAGGTAAAGGGGCAGCACCTCGGCCAGCCTGAGGCAGTAGGACCATCGCTTAGCATTGCTCTGCTTCTGGTCACACGGGGAAAACCATTCTTCCGCCACCAGTGCTGTGCCCACCTGGTGTCTAAGCAGCCTTTCAAAGCCTCCTTTGCTGATGGCTGCTCACTAGCCAGGCCTAGGGTCCAGGGAAGATGTGGGCTTCTTGGAAGCACAGGCATGTCTTGTTTCTTCCATCTGATGCCGCACTGGAGAATATCTGCAGATTGAGGGTATGCTGAGCTGAATGAATGAACGAGGTCCTCTGACTGAGCCTTGGGTTCTCAAGGGAGCTGCAAATCTTCCCACCTCAACTGCACCTCCCACGTTGTGCACCCAGTAAGACCAAGACCTGCTGGCAGCATCTTTCATGGCTTGAAACTGCTCACTTGGCCCTCCCTCCCCTCTGCTGTCCCTCCCCCTCCTCACTGGCTACTACACAGAAAAGGTAAAAGTGGAAGTCATTTTGCAGCTCAGATTTGTAAAACTAATGCTTGTTTCTTGGGTACATATATAATAAGGGTACTTTAAAATGTAAAAGAAAACAATTACAGAAGAAATTTACCCATATTGCCATAATTACAATGAACATTTTGGGATACTTTCAGCATTTTTTTTGAAGCATAAATATACTTCACATGGCTGAAATCATATAGCTTATGTATTTGTAACCTATTTTCAACATAGTCTAGCATAAATCCTATCATTACATTTTCTCCATAATTCTAATGTATGTTTTATATTTTTTGGTTGTGAGCCTAGCCTTTAACGGCTGAGCCATCTCTCCAGCTCCTAATGTATGTTTTAATACTGCATAATATTCCACATTAGGAATATGCCACAATTTAAGCTGTCGTTTGCTGTTTCACGTTTTCCTGTGACACAGAGCGGAGTCCTGTGCTCCAATGCCTTCCTTGTCCATCTCTATCTTCCTCTGAGCAGGGCACCCCTGCTATAGAAACCTATAGGCAACAGCACTCCTGCTTTACTTTTGTGTACAAGGGAATGGCCATCTTTCCCTATCCAATGAACAGGACACAGGATTGCAGCATGACCAGTTAGCTTACCCTGTCCCTTTGGTGATTGGGTAAAGAGTGATCACCGGGTCCAATCAGAGCCAGCACCTCTAGTCTAGGCCAAGTGTATAGTATTGGACAAATGTTCTACCACTGAACTTCACCCTGACATCTTTTCGGAAAGTGGGGAGCATTGTGGGGACCAGCAAGTGACAGCCCCCAGAAGCTACTTACCAAGTCCCCGTCAGGAGCTATAAATTAAGATCTCCAAAACACAGGCTCCTCCCTTAACTCCTCTTTTTTTTTGTTTGTTTGTTTTCAAGACAGGGTTTCTCTGTATTGCTTTGGAGGCTGCTCTGTAGACCAGGCTGGATTCGAACTCATAGATCCGCCTGCGCCTGCCTCTGCCTCCTAAGTGCTGGGATTAAAGGCCTGCACTACCAACTCCCAGCTCCCTAACTCCTTTGGCTTGACATTTGGGAGTGACCCAGACATAGGCCCCTCCCCTAACTCCTCTTTCGTCCCTAGAATAAAGAATTTAAGATAAACTCTTTCCTTTTCATTTGTAACATTTATTCATTGTGTGTGTATGTGAAAGTGGGGAGATTTTCAGAATTCTGTTCTCTTTTTCCATCATTCGGGTCCCACAGAGAGACTCGGTGACAAGCACCGACTGAGCCACCTATACCTCCTCAAAACAAATGCTTTAAGGAACAGATAACTGAAAGCATCATGACTTGTGACTCAGACTCATCAAAAGTGCCAAGTGACTTGGGAAGACAATGCCTGCTACTCTTCATCCCACTCAGAACGCGTTCTCCAGAGGTAGGGAGCCTGAGACCTAGTCCCCTCAGGGCGAGATGCCCTTCAGCAGGCTAAGTCTAACTGTTACGGTCCCCTCCTCAGGACAGGCCACAGCCTACAAAATTCTTGTGCTATATGTCCTGTGCCCAGAATAGGCCCCTCCTCGGCGGTACACAGGAGGGGCAGGTGTACACTCAATGGGAGGGACAGGTTGGTTCCCATGGCTCTACCTCCCAGCTCCAGCACTTGCTTAGCTATGGTCTCTCCCTTCCCTTTCTCCTCCAGGCCTCGTGATAAGGACACGTTTGTGCTGTTCTCAGTCTCCAGGGGTCCCACCTCATTTCTAGACTTTCATACCTTACAAATAGGGCTGGGGATATAGCTCAGTGTTAGAGGGCTTGCCTAGCACACCTAGGGTTCTAGGTCCAGTACCCCCTCCAAACATACTTTTATAATCAGTCTCTCTATTAGACTCTTTGGTCAAAGCTTTAGAAGGTGACATGTGTCTCCTAACAACAAAGCCCCCCCCCCAGCCCTTTCAGGGACAGGAATTGTGGGGAGACTGGGTCTCACTAAGCAGCGCAGGCAGGCCTGGAACTCGCTATGTAAAACAGACTAGCCTCAAACTCATGAAGATCCATCTGCTTCTGTCTCAGGAATTAGAGGTGTGGCCACCATAACCAGGCACCCACATCACAGGACTCTAGTATGCACTGAATCTGGAGATGTTCCATATCCTTCCTCACTGTTCAGGAGGAAAAGCAGGACCTGCCCAGGACACACAGAACGGCTTCCTGACAGCAAAGCAACCCATAATCTGAGCCAAAGTCCCTCTGCTAACTACATGAAGGCCAAAAGTGAGGTTTGCTGTTATACAGACCAAACAAGGCAGAGTTCTCTTTAATTTGGGTAACCTTGTTCAAGTGACCCTCTCTGAGATTATCCCATGAGTCAACTCCAAAGAACAGTCATGAAGAATCAACAAAACATGCTCCTAAGCACCCAAAGTGCTGGTAATCCATGTGACACCACACCAGAGTTTTGTACTAGGGCCAGCACAGGGCCCCTCTTGGTGATGGGACATTTCCACCAGAGGGAACACACACTAAGCTAGCCTTTTCCCCTCACTCTGGCTTCCTTCAACATCTGTCTTCTCATCACCAGAGAGGAGCCTGGGTCTACAGAGATGGAGGTCTTGGCTAGGGTCCCCAGAAACCTTCAAATAAGCCCAGAACCTCTGGTTTCTGAAATTAGGACATGTCCTTTTAAGGACCGCTGAAAGTGAGTCCAGAAGCCAGCACAGTGGTCCACACCTCTAAACCCAGAACCCCCAGAGAATGAGTGAGTCCAAGACCAGAAGGATGCCTATGATGAGACTAGGGAGGGGAGGAGGGAGAGAGGGAGATGTAGTAGGATATTCATTGTGTCTGCTTCTATGGCACTGACCACACCCATTGAGGGGTGGAGCCAGGGGCGGAAGTGACCTGTGGGGCTTGGTCTCAGAAGGAGGCAGAGAACGCTCTCTTTCTGGCAGGACATGGAGAGAGGAGCATCCAGTTTTAACTGCTGTGTTCATCCATCTGTGTTGTGAGTTGTTTTTCCCTTAATAAACACCTATTCGGCCTATTTGTTTATCCTGACCCTTATTAAACCGCAATAGGGAGAGAAGGGAAAAGAATAAAGGCAGGAAGTAAAGAAGGAAGAACTCACCAATTTATCACAGATGATGACTAGCAAGAGGCAGAAGTCTGATTTAAAAACAAAACAATGGACTGAAGAGATGGCTGAGCAGTTAAGAGCACTAGCTGCTCTCCCAGGAGACCCAGGTTCAAATCCCAGCACCCATATGGCAGCTAACAAGCTAAAAGCCAACTATAACTCTGGTTCCAGGGGATCTGAGCCTTCTTTTGGCTTCTGCAGGCATTGTACACGTGTTGCACAGACACGAATACAGGCAAAACATCTATACACATAAAACAGAATACACAGTACTTCCTTAAAACAAACCAACAAACCAGGTGTGGTACACACTGTTAATCCTAACACCCAGGAGGCAGAGGCAGTTAAATATCTCTAAGTTTGAGGTTAGCCTGGGCTACAGAGGGAGTCTAGGCCAGCCAGGGCTACACAGAGAAACTGTCTTGAAAAATCAAAAAATAATCTCCCCCCCCAAACAAAACAAACAAACCTAAGGTTCAGGGAAGCAACTGAGTGGTAGAAACCTTACCTAGCAAAGCATGCAGGAGGGTCAAGGTTTAATGACCAGTGGGGGGTGGATCAAGACCCCCCTTTTATTACAGGGAGGGAGGTGCTAGGGTTTGGACCCAGGACCTTGTGTGTGTGTGTGTGTGTGTGTGTGTGTGTGTGTGTGTGTGTGTGTGTGTGTGTCCCAATGACTTTGACTAGGTTTGCTTAGAGGAGCATGAAAACTAATCAGCGGTGGGCCATACTGCAACCATCAAGTACCTATAGACCCTCAGAGAGACATTCTTACAATAGAATACAACACACCCATTAAAAATAATTAGGCCCTTATTCACTGATAAGCAGAGGCAGTTAGGTGGAAAAGTACATACAGAGAATTGTAAATACTTGTATGGCACTTAAAAGCCTAAGGTTATTCTAAGTGTTTCACATATAGAAATTCCTTTTGTTTTATTGCAAATTTATGAGATGAGTACTTTTCTCATCCCATTTTGTAGATGAGGACACTGAGGCTAACATTAAAGGTCAAGTGGTGGAGTAGGCAAAATGGCTCAGTTAGTGTTCCGAACGCTGGTCCAGCATGCACACAGGACTCCATCCTTGGCTCCACCCAGCTGTCAGCCCTGTGTCCAGACAGGAGAGCTGCAGATTGAGATTTAGTTGTCTGTATCAACAGGATAGATTAATTTTTTTATTCTTTCTAGACTTTTGATTCAGGAATTCTATTTCTCCAAATTCATCCTCAGGATGATTATAAAAGAGAAGCAAACAAAAATATATAGTTAAGGACGTTTATCACAGGGTAAGTATAACAAAGCTTTGTAGTCACACTAAACGTCAACCCCAGACTAGTTAGATGGCATGTGATGTTTGCACAGGCAAAATAACTGATACAGACAGATGATGTTCACGCTCTTCTAATGAATGAAAGAGGCGGCAAGCTGCAATTGAAGAACAAAGCCATGTGGGACCCAGAGAGGCAGTTAGCAGGAAGAGGCTCAAGCGCCCTCTCCAGGCACGCCTCTGACACATGTGCTATTTCTGAAAGGACAAGTTTTCTGAGTGTATATTACTCCTGTAACAGTAAAGAAGCTGTTCATTCTCTAAGTGGCTGTCACCCCACTCCGCAACTATAAAATGGTAGACAGCAGAATCCCTGAGGGGCCTATGCCATTCACTAGAATTCTCCAGAGAGCACTAGCACATACAACTCCACCAGCAGGAAAAAAAGAAGTGAACGCTCACTACATTAATTTCCTCCTTCAAAGACCATTTTCAGGAGTACAAGGAAACAGACGGCAGGGCCACCTGCGCTGTCCAGGAGCACACCGTGCCCAGTCAGAAAGACCGAGCCCCTCTGGTCTGTGGGTGCAGACAAGCACTAAAGGTTGATCAAATAACGATGCACAATTCAAACATTTACTTTCCAGACGCCGTCAGAAAGTTTATCATACACAAACAAGCACAGGAGAGTCAAGAAGGGTTCAAGTTCAAACCAATTCGTTTGCCCAGTGGCCCCAGAGAACACGAGCATCACACTGAGCTGCCTACGGAGGCCTGGTGCGGGAGTGGGGTGGCTCCCTATGGCAGTGGAGGGGAGTGTTTGGTGGCTGGAGTGGATTGGCTGTGAAAAGCACTGTTGGTAAGTGTAACCAGTCATCAAAAGGTCAGGGTCCCGTGTGGGCACGAGAACAGCATGCACAGGGAAGGAGATCAGGGAAGCTCATTATGTACAACAGTGGTTCTCAACTTTCCTAATGCTCGACTCTTTAATACATCTCCTCATGTTGTGCTGACCCCCAACCATGAAAGTATTTTCATTGCTACTTCATAACTGTAATGTTGCTACTTAGTTCCTAAGACCATAGGAGACAAGTATTATCCAATGGCAACAACCCAAAGGTTGACAACTGCTGGTGCATCGTTCATGGATGGGCAGCTATTGGTATATCATGACCAAACATGGCAGCTTAGGAAAACTTCAAAGGAGCTGGCCATCCACACCGCTTCCTGAGATTGGAAAAGGCAGTCTGGATTTCAGTTTCTGTTTTGTTTTTGTTTTTTTGAGACAGGGTTTCTCTGTGTATTCCTGACTATCCTAGAACTCAATTTGTAGACCAGGCTGGCATTGAACTCAAGAGATCACCTGCCTCTGCCTCCTGAGTGCTGGGATTAAAGATGTGTGCCACCATGCCTGGTGTAGTAAAGGAAGAAACCAGTCTCACATCTAACAGTCTTGGGCAGAGAAGTCAGGCAAAAGCAACTGTGTTGAGCAGTCACTCCTGCAAATCTCCCTGACCCTAGAATGCAGGGCCAGGGCCCCATACACATGCTCTGGACCTAGACAAACCATGACAAGTGTGGTCTGGGCACCGAGCTAGGTATTGGACACACAAAGGCACAAAGCACAGTCTTGTCACCTGGACCCATGATCTGCTGAGAGGACAGAAAGACAGGGAGAGACTTGATGGCATTGGGATAAATGCCAGGAACTCTGGAGCAAGTCCCAGAAGTTCTCAGAGCTTGGAGTATGAGGGTGGAAGTGAACACACCTGAGGACCAGGAGGCAGGAGGACCACGGTCTGGGATTTACACAAACAGGATCTGAGGCCAAGGCTCAGGATGTAGCAAGTCCATTTGAGTCGAGGACCCGCTCACAGCTGCCCGTACAGGAACACACATGCACATGTGTACTGATAAAATAGAAGAAAAACTCCAGGTCAACAGTTAACACTCTTAACAGTTCCACTGGGTACAGTGACACATGCCTGCAATCACAGCATTCAGGGAAAAGAGCGATAAATCAGCTCAGACCACTCGATTACTCCCTTCATTGCTGTGACAAAGGCAGCTCAAGGTATATAGTGTTTAATGTGGCTCAGTGCAACTGTGTGTCCATCATCTTGGGAAGGCCAGGCAGCATCAGAAGTCAGATAGCAGAGAGGCATGTTGGCACACAGCTGACTTTTCTCCTTTTAATTCAGACCAGGATCCCAGCCCATGGGATGGTGTCGTCCACATTCACGCTGGGTTAAACCTCCTCAGTTAAACCTTTCTGGAAACACCCTAAATAGCACCCAGAGGTGTGTTTCCATGGTGATTCTAAATCCAGTCAAGCTGACAATGAAAATCAAGTACCACTATATAGCAAGACCCCATCTTTAAAAGAAAACAAAGAGCTAGTGAGATGGCTCAGTAGGCAAAAGGGCCGCCACCAAGGCTGACAAACTGAACCCAGTGCCTAGAACTCACAAGGTGGGAAAAGACTGAGTCCTGAGAGCTGTCCTTGAAATAAAAACTGCTTAAAAGAACAAAGCGGCTGGAGAGATGATGGCTCAGTGGTCCAGAGCACTGACTGCTCTTCCAGAGGCCCTAGGTTCAATTCCCAGAACCCACATGGCAGCTCACAGCTGTCTGTACTCTATCTAGTTCCAGGGGACCTGACACCCTCACACACACCAACATGCAGGCAAAGCACCACTGCACATGAAAAAAAAAAAAAAAAAGATCAAGAAATCGTACCAGTTTACTATGTCCTTGGTATCATAGCAAAGCAAAGCGGGCACCGTGGTTACAACAGGTCAGTTACCAGAAAGACAGGACAGGCTGTTAAAAGACAAGATTAGCCAAAGCACGGTGGAACTTTAATCCCAGTACTTGAAAGGCAGAGGTAGAGCAGGTGGATCGATGTAAGGTCAAGGTCAGCCTGGTCTATAAAGTGAGTTTCAGGACAGCCAAGATTACAGAGAAACCCTGTCTTGAAAAACAAAGAAAACCAGGAGTAGTGGCACTTGCCTTTGATCCCAACACTTGGGAGGCAGAGGCATATGGATCTCTCCGAGTTTGAGACTAGCACACACAACACCCTGGTTTCTACCCCCAATTTGAAATACACTGGGTGTGGTGCTGTACAGTGTAATCCTAGCATGCCAGAGGTGGTGGCAGAAAGATGGAAAGTTCAAAGCTAACCTTAGCCACACTAGGCTACACGAGTCCCTAATAATAATAAAGGGGCAAGTAAGATGACTCAGCAGGAAAAAACATCAAGACTGCTACCTGGAACTCACAGAGTGGAAGGAAAGAATGGACTTTTAAGTTGTCCACATGTGCACCCACACTGCCCACCCCTTGCTACACACAAACAGATAAATACAAGTTTTAAAGTGCTAGGTGTGGTGGTGGCACCTCTGGGAGGCAGCGACAGGAAGATCTCGATGAGTTTGAAGGCAGCAGCCTGGTCTGCAGAGTTGAATTCCAGGACAGCCAGAGCTATGTAGAAACACCCTATTTAAAAAAAAACAAACAGGTTGGGCAGTGGTGGCGCACGCCTTTAATCCCAGCACTTGGGAAGCAGAGGCAGGTGGACATCTGTGGATTTGAGGTTAGCCTGGTCTACTAAACCAGTTCCAGGATAGCCTCCAAAGCTATACATAAACCCTCTCTCGGAAAAACCAAAAAATAAACAAACAAAAACAAAAAAGGGAGCCCCCCCAAAATGAACAGCCAGGCAGTGGTGGCACATACCTTTAACCTCAGCAGAGTTCAAGGTCAGCCTGGTCTACACAATGACACCCTGTCTCATAAAACAAAACACAAAACAAAACTAATAATAATAAAGATAATTTAAAAACTCAAGACAATGGCCAACATTCATAGCCACTCAAAAGGCTAAAATCAAATACAGAACAGGTGCAGGGGGCAACCAGAGCTTAGGCACTATTAGGACCACATGAAACAGTAGATCCATTAGTAGATCTACTTTTGATCCACTAATCCCATTCCTATGTATTTAATCAAGAAAAAGGAAAATATACACTACACACATGAAGTCATGAATAAGATTATGGAGACAGGGACCAGAGAGGTGGCTTGACAGGTTAGAGTATTGGCTGTTCTGAGGACCTGGGTTTGACTCCTAACACCCACATCATGGCTCCTAACTGTCTGTGGTTTTAGGAAGATCATTGCCCTTTTCTGGCTTTTGTGGGCATCAGGCATGTAAAAATACATATGTAGGCTAAACATTCATACACAATTAAAAAATGAATGTGAAGACAATCCAAAACCCCTCAATGAGGAAAATCAGTGAAGAGATGTGCCACGCCCATCCACACAATGGTTTCCTGGACTACAACAAAGAAAACAGAACAGAGGCTCATAAAACACTGGTCCTCACAAACACCCAGTTAGCAAAAGCAGTCAGTCTCCACCACATACCCTGGCATGATGATACTCAGATAATGAATGAAAACAGACACAAGGGACATGTTGAAGTAACAGCTTCTCAAATAGAGTTCCATGGACAAAGCAAACTCAGCAATGTTTAAGGTACAAGTCACTTAAAACGGAGGAAAAGTCCAAACACTACCCTCACGCACTACCCATCAGTAGACACAAGTCAGTGGAGAATGGGTTATTTGTATGATGCCAGGGAAATTTTATCTCTGGACTAGGAAGTCACCACTCAGCCCACATATTGATGAACTCCAGCTAAGTGGGCCTTCTAATATGACACACTACCTCCAAATATTGTAGTCAAAAACCTGCAGCATGAAACCATCACACTACTAGAACAAACTCTAGACACACAGATAGGTAAACGGTACCACAGCCACACAAGCAGACAGAGTCACAGCTAATGTACTTTGCAAAACCATTGACTAGACAGAATTCAAAACCAGAATGTAGGAAAAAAAAAAAAGAAAGAAAAAAGTAGTAAGACTGATTTCTATAAAAAGAAACCAAATGTAATGAGCAAACATTAGGTCCCAGCTTAGGGAAACAAAAGCATTCTTGGGACAATTGTGGAAATTCAAATACTTAAACTAGGTAAGTAAATATTCTGGAATAATATTTTAATTATGGTATGCAGGATTTTGAGATGGATCTTACCATGTAGCCCAGGTAGGTCTTGAACTTGGAAAAACCTTTTGCTCTAGCAGCTGGAATGCGGCTAGCCAACACTCCATGCTTAGTTACTAATTTTTTAAAACTAGGATAATGGTATCACAATTATGTAGGAAGGAAAACACCCCTATTTTGGGGAGATACATGCAAAGATATTTACAGGTGGTGTGGTGAACTATACAATTTACCTCCATAGCAGAGCAAAAGGGCATAGGGATGTTTACAATACTTTCTCATTTTCAAAATTTTTTAGATTTAATTTTGTGTATTAGTGTATTACTTGTATGTATGTGCACCATGTACATGCCTGACACCCACAGAGATCAGAAAATGTCAAGTCTCCTGGAACTGGAGGCACCATGTGAGTACTAGGAACCAAACCCAGGCCCTCTGAAAGACAAGTGTTCTTAACCACTGTGTCATCTGTCCAGCTACAGGACTTCTTATGCAAATGTCTTTACACTAAAAAAAAAAGTTCCTAGTAAAAGAAAGGAACATATTAAAATGAAAAAGAATATAGATGTGTTGTGTGTGTTCTAACAAATAAAGCTTGCCTGGTAGTCAGAGGGTGGAGCTAGTCACTAGTTAACCACAAAAGCTGAGCAGTGGTGGCTCATGCCTTTAATTCCAGAACTGGAGAAGAGCAGACAGGAAGTGATAAAGTGGGTGGAGACAGGATCCTGGACTTTTAGGATGGAGGAGGAGACAGGTAGTAAACAACTGGTGGCTGCTCCTGGTTCTCTATCTTCCAGGTGTTTTCTGTTTGTCTCCAAGTGTAGCCCTGACTGTCCTGGAACTCACTCTGTAGACCAGGCTGGCTTTGAACTCATGGAGATCTACCTGCCTCTGGCTCCCAAGTGCTGAGATTAAGGGCGTGTGCCACCATGGCCTGGTCGATCTTCCAGGTTTTTACCTTGATAACTGACTCTTGGTTTTTCACTGATTAAGGTTAATTAGATTAACTCTTCATAGGTGTACTATGGTTATCAGACTAGGACTCTGGAACAGAAAAATGATGAGTGAGAAAATGGTGAAACACAAATGAAGTCTTTAATATATAGTTAACGTTTGTTACTCTGATACATTAAGGCATTAGATTTTACAAGAGAAGTGCATCATGGTCATGTATGATGCTACTGAGACAGATGCATGAGAAAACTGAATCATCTTTGCAACTTTCCTGTAGATCTAAAATTAGATCAAATAAAGTTTTTAACATGGAGCATCAAGGCAAGCACTATGCAAAAGTCAGACACTTTATTGTATTGTATTTTAAAATAACTGAATAACTTTAGGGCTCGATGCAACAATCAATGACCTTGTACAACTATCTTGTTTGACATAAAAATACTGTATAGCTGGGAGGTGGTGTCACTCACCTTTAATCCCAGCACTCAGGAGGCAGAGGTAGGTGGGTCTCTATGAGTTTGAGACCAGCCTGGTCTACAGAGTGAATTCCAGTACAGACTCCAAAGCAACACAGAAAAAAACCTGTCTTGAGAAACAAAATAAAATCCCCAAAAACAAAACAAAAAATTACTATATAGATGAGAAAGTCTCCATGGGACTGTATGTCAAAGAAAGCCACAGTTGTGTTCAGGGCTTGGACATCAGTGCTGCAGCGAAGCAGGGACCTTGATTCTTGGAAGATGTAAAGCTGCCCTCTGGGCCATAAGCAGCCACCTCATTCTTCAGACTCCGAAGTACATCCCTTAGTTCCGTAAGGACATGGGTTGGAGTGCCCGCTTGGGTGGCATTGACTTCAAAAGAACTGCAAAAGGAGGAATAAAGCAGTGTCATTTGCTATCCTAGTAGCCAACTTGTCCCAAAGTGCAGTCATATCAGGACCAAACCTATCTGTGTAATTCTCCAACAGACTGAAGTGTCCTTATTAGCTCCCTAAATCCTGGTGATAACCTTCATCTTACTGAAGGGTAGCATGAAGCAGCTTCCCAACCCCATCTCTAGGCAGTCACATATAAGACCCATAAGTTCCCCCTAAAGGTAAGGATGCCCCTTCCCACCAGGCTCCCCAATTCCTGACTACCTCCTGGGTCCACCCAGATCCATGCTAACCATGCTCACTCTTCCCTTTGACATTTTACAGTTCTGTGGGGGTAAGGACAGGTGGCTATAGGGGGCCTCTGTCTAAGGTAGGCTGTGGATGAAAAGATATAACTGAACTTTGGCAAAAACCCATGGCTACCCTTGAAATCAATATCACTGGGATCATGAGGGGACAAAGAACACAGGCTGTGGGTCACCTGGCCAGTGTGCAGTCTTGGCTCCACCAAGCACCTGAGTGTAACTTTGGGCAAGTTGCTCTGTGCCTCGAGCAGCTCATCTAGAAAGTAGAGGTGACCACAATACCAGGGTCACAGCAGAGCCCAGCTGTTAAGAGCACTTGCTGCTCCTGAGGGAACCCAGGTCCAATCCCTATTACCCACATGGTGGCATACAACCATCTGTAACTATAGTCCCAAAGGAGCCAATGCCCTCTTCTGACTTCCTCAAGCACCAGGCACACATGTGCTCATACATACATGGACACAAAACACTCACACACATACAATTTAAACAGAAAACATATTTTAAATTAAAAAAGCAAAACAAAACAAAAAACCCAAAAAAAACCTAGATGGCATACCCATGTCTGGTACCCAACAGGGGTTTGACGTGATCTAATAGTTATTGGTCTACTTTGTACCAACATACTTGCTGCTTCCCTTTTGTAGATACTTTCATACTTTAATTCAGTGTGTGTGTGTGTGTGTGTGTGTGTGTGTGTGTGTACACAACTTAGGAGCTGGATGAAAGATGGGTACTGCTGCATCCATCTTTTTATGTGCATTCCAGGAATCAAACTTGGACTCGCTACATGTATGTAACTGGTTTTACTCACTGAACTATCTCCCAGGCCCACATGTGTGTTCTGAGACATACTCTCAGCTTGGCCCTTCAACTCCTGACCTGCCATACCTGGCTCACACGGTGCTGGGCATTGAATGCAGGGCTTCACACATTCTAATGCAAGCACCTATGCCAACTGACCTATATCCCCAGCTGCTTTTCCGCTTTTTAAAAAACTTTCCCCCAATCATCAGTTTTGCTGTCTGGGGACTAAAAAAACCTTCAGAAGCCATAGAGGGCCATCTTAGGGGCAATTAAAAGTTCTTTAAACTTCCCCCAAAGAAGTCCCACCACTCCACCCTGTCAAACAGACACGTCAAAACCAGTCATATTTTCTGAGGGCCAAGAGGTGGAGCCCCAGGCAAAGCTTGTTCCACACCTTCATCATTTTATAAATGTGTACATCACAACCGCGGCAGCACCTATCTACAGCAGAGCAGGCCTGCCTTCCTCCTGCAAAGGGAGCCTCCTGCTCCTTTGATCCCAACAGAATCTGCACAGGCATTTAGAGATTAGAGATTCAAGGTCCACAGTTGACTGACAGTATTATTGGCCTACATCTTCTGGTTCATCTGAATAAATCAACGGAGAGTAGTGTTGGTGTGGTATTAGCACCTCTTTGGTTTTTAGTAACTACCATTTTAGCCAGAAGCAAGCAAGCTTTAAGCTTAAGCAATTGAGGCAAACATGAACATCTAACAGGAATTTAATAACACACTCATGTACATATTTTTCCTAAAGTTACCATCCATTTTATAGCAATTAACAATGATGCCCATTTATGGAAGAAACATTTCCTATGTATATGTGAAACTTTAAAAAGAAGAGGGGAAAAGCTGTGTGGTGGTGCCCGCCTTTAATCTCAGCACTGGGGAGGCAGAAGTAGACAGATCTCTGAGTTTGAGGGCAGCCTGGTCTGCAGAGTGAGTTCCAGGACAGCAAGGGCTACACAGAGAAACCCTGTCTCGAAAACCAAAAACAACAACAACAAAAAGGAGAGACCAAAGGACTAAGAAATCAGGCACATCAGCTTTCTGATGCCCTCCCTGGCCCAGAGCTGGGCTGTTCACTGTGGTCTCATCAGTATAGCCGATGATCATATGAACAATTTAAATTAAATGGAATTAAAAGTTTGCTTACTCACTCAGCCAGGCGTTGGTGGCGCATGCCTTTAGTACGGCACTCGGGAGGCAGGAGAATCTTTGTGAGTTATAGGCTAGCCTGGTCTACAGATCGAGTTCCAGGACAGGCTCCAAAGCAAAGAAAAAAAAAGTGCTTACTCATGCCATATGTGGTGACACACACCTTCAATCCCAGAACTTGGGAGGCAAGTCAGGTGGATCTTCCTGGACTACAGAGTGAGTTCCAGAACAGCCAGGGCTATGTTAAAGAGACCATTTCAAAACATAAAAAAGGTTACATACCCAGTCACAGTAGCTACATTTACTTATCCAATAGGCACATGGTAAATGAGGCTGCAGTAATAGTGTGGCCGCAGAAGATGTCCATCAGCACAGAAAGGTCTGCTGGGCAGCACTAGTGAGAAGGCCACTCAACTCACCTGGCAACTGCTTCTTCCGAGGTAGTGATCTTTTGACAGGCACGGTGGAGGGGCATCCTAAGGGAGCAGGCCTCTTAGATGGGCCTACCTGAAGCAAGGGAGGGGGAAACAGACCTTTGGGGTTGACCAGCCCTGCAGAGAATGAAAACCAAAGCATAAACAGGAAGGAATTGAGTGACTTCCCTTAATCTTTAGAAAGAGCCTAATCAAAAGCAATGTGAACTCACACCAGGCTCCAACTTCTCAGAATAGGATAGTACTTTAGTGGTCCCATCTAGGGCTAGGCAAACTGGAGACTAGGATTCAATCAGATCCCCTGTCTGGGGATGGCCTTCAGCCTAAGGATATCTTCCCTGACCTTTAATTTGTGTGATTTGGTTTGTTTTGTTTGAAGACAAGATCTGGTTATGTAGTCTACGCTTGCCTTCTGCCACCTGGCCCAGTAGTTTTAATATTTTAACCCACTATTCAATTTTGCTTCTTGTCCCCAAATCCTAAATATCTACCAAATAAACTTTCAAAAGGAAGTGTGAAAATCCTGTCCTAATTCCAGTTTATCTGAATTCTCTGGGACTCTCATCCTCCTCTTCCCACAAAGCATTCTTTAAAATAAATAAACCAGTCGGTGGTGCAACATGCCTTTAATCCCAGCACTCAGGAGGCAGAGGCGGGTGGACCTCTGTGAGTTTGAGACCAGCATGTATGTATGTATGTATGTATGTATGTATGTATGTATGTATGTACTCTGCCACATGCTTTTAATTCCAGCACACTCAAGGCAGAGGCAGAGGCAGAGGCAGAGGCAGAGGCAGAGGCAGAGGCAGATGGATCTCTGAGTTCAAGACTAACCTGGTCTGAGTGAGTTCCAGGACAGCCAGGGCTACACAGAAAAACCCTGGCTCAAAAAAGCAAAAAAAGAAAAGCACATCTGACTTTTATGCACAAGGTGGCTCACAACCATGGAAAACTCTCTCCCAGAAGACAGTACACTCTCTTCCAGACTTCCTGGGTACCAGGCATGACATGATATTCATAAAGGCAAAACACCCATACAAATACTTTTAATTTTTTTTCAAACTTTTTTTTTAAAAAAGAAAAATCATGTTTTTAATCGAGACCCCACTGGCAAGTTCTTTTTTAATGTGGTAAATTCCTCCCCAATCTCAGTTCAAGTACCAGGGAAGAATAGGAAAGACAGAAGGTCAGGGTTAGGGAAGTCACAGGGTTAGGGAGGTGAGGACCCAGGAGAGCTCTGTGGACCTAAAACGGATGAAGTTCCTGCTCTTGGGACAGAAAAGGCTCAGCCACTGGCAGAGAGGCTCCTCAGAGGTGCACAGAGTTGGTGCTCAAAGCCAGCCAGGCCTGACTTGATGTCTGAATGTCTATGGTTAGACTTCAGTCAGGCCTCTTCCAAGGGAGAAGAGATACATGGGTCTGAGAACTGTTCTGAGCAATAGGATCCAATCAGGACTGAGGTTAGTAATGAGAGCATTCAAGTCTCTAGTGTTAAACTAACCTGAGGCAGAAAAAGGGGACAGTGAGGTTGAAGAGATGGCTCAGTGGTTCAGAGGACTTGTTGCTCTCACAACAGACCCAGTGTTGGTTCCCAGCACACACATGGTGTTTCATGACTGTCAGTAACTCCAGTTCCAAGAGATCTGATGCCTTCTTCTAAAACCTCAGTGGGCATCAGACTCGCACATGATGCACATATATACACGCAGGCAAAACACTCACACACAATTTAAATTGATAAAACTAAAAAAAGGAAAAAAGCTAGAGTAATGAACTTTAGAAGACTGCTGGCATTCAGAAATAAAAGTCTCAAAACATTAGAATTTAGGGTAGGAATTATGAGAACCCAGTTCAAACAGCTCTAGCCCTGGTCATAAAGCTCAGCAGAAGAAATTCTTCAAGCTCCTGGGTCTCGTCCAGGAGGAAATCCAATGCACATCACCTGGTCCCCAAGGGGAAGACACTGCTAGAGATGTGCTCGGCATGGCCGACAAGCACTGACCTGGTGCAGTGAGCAGGCCAACTTCCTGCCTGTCTCCAACCAGCGGCTTGATAGAGCGTGGAAGAGCAATATCCAGCAAGGGCCGGGGACCAGAAGCTGGCAGCAGAGGAGGAGGCTTGCTCACAATGGGGGTGATTCCGCCCTGAAATGAGGCAGGCAAGCTGCTGGATGATGGATCCGGAGCCTCGCATCCTGGAAAAGAAAAAAGAACCAATGGTTAGCAGGAGCCTGCAGTCCAGGCTAGTGAGCCTTTCGGGCTATTCACTTCTGCGTACTCAAGAAAGCCTTTCCTCTTACTGATTTTTACTGATAATAAAAAGAAACAGAACTGTCATGTTTTAACTTTACAGGTTCCACTCACCCTGAGAAAGTAAGAATAATAAGTATATAAAACTAAGCACACTCTTGTCAGATGAACGAGTCATTAAAGCCATGATACACCCCAGGTGTGCAGCACAGCAGCTACTTTTCTCTGGAAGGGACAAGTGGTTATTATTTTTGTCTCATACACTTCACTCAAAACAAGCTAATACGAAAGTAACTGCTTATTCATTTATTTATTGGGTTTTTTGAGACAGGGTTTCTCCACATCACCCTGGCTGTCCTGGAACTCACTCCATAGACCAGGCTGGTCTCAAACTGAGAGATCTACCTGCCTCTGCCTTCCAAGTGCCAGTTCAAGCTCATAAATGAAATGCTCTGTAAAATCCTCAAGACTAGGAACCATAAGCATCTTTATGCTTACACCACCCATCAGTGTTGTAAGCTTATCAGTTAACAAAGGATGAAGTCCAGAGCCAGGAGGGAGGAACTGACATGACCATGTGCAAATCTGGTTCAACATAGGATATGGAGGTAGAAAGGGAACGGCTGGGGATGAAGGGTTTAAACGGGATGGAGATGAGGGAGTGTATGAAAAAGCTGTCTGGAAACCTATTTAAAAAAAAAGAGAAGGGCTGACAAGATGACTCAGTGGATAAAACACTTGCTGTACAAGCCTGAGTTAATCCTTGGAGTCCACAAAACATGGAAGGAGAGAGCCAACTCCACACAATTGTTTCCTTCCTTCCACATGTATGCTGTGGCATACTCATGCCCTCTCTCCACACACCATGTATGTGTAACAAATAAATTACTTTTAAAAAGTCTGAATGGACGTGCCCTCAATGGTTGGGTAATGCTGCTCCCTAAAACTACCAGTTATGAAGCAGAAGTCCCAATGCTGGGTGTGGGATACCTCCCTATGTGCTATTGGTTAGGGAGCTTCCAAAGGAAAACACTTCATTGCGGCTTCTCTTGGCTGCCTAGCAGTTAAGGTTCTACTGCTGTAGACATACACTGAGTTGGATGTTGCAGGATGCAGAGGAAAGAGCTAGTATAGAGCTGGACGCTTCCCCCCGATGGCTAGATTCCACAGAGCTAGAGGCTGGTGGGATAAAGCCATCAATAGTCTTACCCAGTCGTGGATCCTGCAGACTGTGATACTGACCAGCCAGGCAAGAAGTGCTCACCCATGCTATTAGAGTGGCTTGAAGGTTATAGGGTAACTAACCGCCTAATGATTGGATTTAAGACCTGTTCTACAAGAGGGAATTCAAGAGGGAGTTCATGACATTACCAAAGCATAAGTAAAAAAAAAAAAATGTATTTTAGGGACAGCAATAGTTTAGCCACTAAAGATGTTTGCCACCAAGCCTAACAACTGTAATTTAAAAAAAAAAAACAAAAAACAAACCCACAAGATATCTTCTGATCCATATCTGCACATACATTTAACAATAATAAATGTAAAAAAAATTTACCATAAACATATTTTAAACATGTGATTCAAAAAAAACTTTAACTTTAGTCTACAAATGTTAGAAACTTAAGTGTAAAACCCATGTAGACTAGTTCCTTTTGTATCACACACACACACACACACACACACACACACACACACACACACACACACACACACACACACACTTCTCTCTCTGAATGAAAAACCCACACATGGGTTTATAGAAAAAAGATGTACCAAGAGTTCAGAGCTCAGAAGGGAAGGGACAATGCCATGTACCTTGCAGTTGCTCTTTCCTGATTGTTAAGTAGTCCATGATCAGGCCCAGCTCATCACTGTACAAATGCTTCCCCTCACTCAACAGGAAAAGAAGATGACAAATGCTGGATGGAACAGAGTAACTGGCCAGGTGCTCACGGGCCAGGAAGTCATCCACCAGCTCAATAGCCCTCTGAGAAATCCCAACGCTTTGTCCGATGAAAAGTCTCTTCAATTCTTTAGCCACCAGAACCAGTGCATCCTTCAGGGGCATATGCCGATGTACTAGAGAGAAGAACAAGCTGCTTTATCATACAGGGGGGTTTCTCTCTCTCTCTCTGTCTCATTCTTTAAAGAAATCTTTATAAAATAAAATAACAAGAAAAGACAAGTCAGAAAACAGCCAGCCCACCTGCAAGTTGTATAAACTGTCTTGGTCTTTGATACAGATGTGACTCTGAATAGAGTGACTAGTACCCTCCACAGCAGGTACCCTATTTGATTTCAAAATAGACACTTCTTATTGAAAGATTGTATAAAGGCTAGGCATAGTGGTACATGCTTTTAATTTTAGCACTTGGGAGACATAGGCCCTTTGAGAGGAGCCAGCCTGGTCTACGACAGTCAAAGTCACATAAAGCAGTGGTTCTCAACTTTCCTAATACAGTGACACTTCAACACGGTTCCTCATGTTGTGGTGACTCCAACCATAAAATTATTTTCAATGTTGCCTCATAATTGCAATTTTGCTACTGTTCATGAATCAATATAAATATGTTTTCTGATGGTTTTAGGCAACCCCTGTGAAAAGGTCATTTGACACAGGGACTGGCCCTGACACCCCCAAAATTTTTAACTAAATATATAAATTATAACAAGCAACAGCTATAGAAATACATGGCATAAGTGTTAATAAAACTTATTTTAATTATTTACCTAGTGTATATGTTATGTGCCAGAGTGAGCTAGAAAGAGAGCTAGAGTGTTCAGGAGCACAAGTGCATCAGGGAACAACTTTCCAGAAGTCGTTTCTCCCTCTTTTATTTTGTTTTGAGGCAGGGTCTCGCTTCCATCACTGTATACTGTGTATTCCAGGCTAGCTGGCCCACGAACTTCTGAGTAATTCTCTTTACTTCCCACCTTGCCATAGAAAGTGCTGAGTTATAGATGTGTGTCACAACATCTGACTTTTTTATGGGTTCCAGGCATTGAACTCAGGTCATCAGGAACACAGCAATCACTTTCACCTACTGAGAAATTTCCCAAGCCCAGAAATTCTTAAAGAAAAGAAACTCAGTTTTTAAAAGACCAAATTATCACATCAAAAAATAGAAACAAAAATCAAATGTGATACCACTTGTGTAATCTCAGTGCTTCAGAGGCAAAGATAAATTCAACATCATCCCAGTCTACTTAGCAAATCTGATGCCAGGGTGGAGTACAGGAGACTGTATCTCAAACAAGCAAAACCCAGAAACAAGTGGACCTTGTTGGGGAGTGAACGTGGCCAAAGTACACAACAGGCTTGAACAACGTCACTATGAAACCTATCACTTTACAATGACACACAATAATGGAAGATGACAGGACAAGGAATGAGAAGCTGAAAGGTGAAGTTGCTATGTTGGACTATAGCATCAGGATGCCCTAAGAGGAAGAGGATACCCAGAAGAGATGGGTGGGGTTAGGCTGGAAAGGACAGCTGTGGGAGTCGAGAAGGGTTACAGATGGTAAGGAACTGCTAGCCTTTGCTTTATCATTAAGAGTTCATTTCTAATCGAGTACCTGACCACAGGCACACAGGGCTTCCTGGCTGATGCAGCCATGTGAGGAGTAACCCACACCCTCAGTGGTCTTGTAGTCTCCAGCAAAGCCCTGTGAGATTTTAGGTATGGTCAGGAATACTTTAGGGGAGAAATACTGTACAGAAAACATATTCTAGACCTAAAAGTAGCTTCCCCATGGCTTCCTGACTGTAGGCGATACACAGATGTATTCCAGTCTCTTCCAGGTCTGTCTGGGAAAGATAACTTCAGGACAGCTGCCTCTTAGATTGAGCCCCTACCCTGCCTGGTCTACCATGTATCACTGTGTTCTGAACAAATTCCAAGCCAGGGCTCTTCAGAGCTGCAGGGGCCATGATCATACTTGGCTAAATCTTACACTAAGGTTTATTAAGATTACATTTAGGAAGTAGTAAGACTATATTACATGTTAGCCTTCAGTCATACTGTGGTTAATTTTAAATACTTGTCTTGGCACAGAAGCTACACAACTTGCTATAAAGAATCCTGAAAGAGAACAGTTGTAACTAGTTTACTTTTAGTAAAACACAGCTCATCTGAGAAAACAAGGCTCTATTATGATCTGAATCTAATAATTTAGGGATGACAAATAATGTCCACATTAACACTATTCTGAACATAAAAAATAAATCACCTCCTGACCTCACAACACATTGAAAGTAGATGATAAATAAATAAATAAATAAATAACCTCCTGATTTCACAACACAATGAAAGTACATTAAATGCTTTTTGAAGTAATGGTGATTATTGTTTTTATTTTTCTCAGAGACAGGGTTTCTGTGTGTATCCTTGGCTGTCCTGGAACTCGCTCTGTAGACCACTCTGGCCTAGAACTCACAGGGATCTTCCTGCCTCTGCCTCCCAAATGCTGGCATTAAAGGCATGTACCACTGCCTGGAGTAATGATTTTTTTTTTAAATTAATACTCAACAAATATTTTACCTATTTTGTGATGACTTCCTAAATGATCTTGCATGATGTCAACATTTAAGTAACGAAACATAATTAGTCCTTTTCACAACTGGTTCAAATTAAACTTTTCCTAGGAGAGTGGGATTTGTAATTATTGGAAAAATTGTGTTCTTTTACATTTCTAGAACTTATGTGTAAAGTAATGTGATTTTTGCCTCCTAAACTACTAAGTACAGACAAACCATAATTTAACATTCTCAAGTGTAGCACTGAACAAAAGGTGGCAGGTAGGCCATGCTCCTAATAAAAAAGCCCAGCCTTCCCATGTCAGACACAAGAGCTTATCATGTTTCTCCCTTCAGAGCCAACATGACAGCTGAATTTAGAACATTAACCCTATATTCACTTCTCTACCAATTCTCGAAGTTATGGGGACGAATTAACTCTAGCTACTACTAATGTTCCACGGGCTCTGTTCAAGAGAAAGATCTTTTGACTACTGCTGGGACAGGTGACCCAGAGTCTGCAGGAGAAGCATGCTCAACTACTACTGCTAACCAGGGCCGAAAATGAAGCCAGGTATACCGAGCCTGGGATAAAGAGACACTTAATGCCTCTGGACTGAAAAGAATGGTGCAGGGACTCCTGAAAGAGGACTAGAAATCTCAGTAGGTCTGGCTGAGAGAGGCAGGGTATGGAGGAGACCCCCAGAGGCTCTCCCTGTGTCCACGAGGAAACATGCCAACAGCAGTCTCCAGCTGCAGAGGACAGGGTCAAGACAGGAACAGGAAGGGCACACTTGCCCACAGTGGAGAAGATGGAGGATGTGCACGGATGTGTGCATGTGCCTAAGCTTGTACCATCAGGGAGCAGAAAGGGATCATTTTCACTGGACAGTGGTGGCACATGCCTTTTAATCCCAGCACTCGGGAGGTAGATCTCCGGAATTCATGGCCAGCCCAGTCTAT